>VDFB02270651.1:273011619-273049455 GCA_007258455.2 Sequoia sempervirens
TATTTCCATTTGTTTAATTGCAAACCACTCTACTTCATAATGTCTATAGAATTTACTCTCACGCCTTTACACATTTAATCACACATCTACTTGCAATATATGAAGAACAAAAATTACTCAGTTCCTTTTGTGAAGAATTATACTTCCAAATATTTTAGCATTATTCCAATTGCATTGGACATGATTGAAGTTATGTACACTTCCAATCAATGTTATTGCTGTCTACTCGATGTATTTAGTTTACACAACTAAACTGATTATTTTACTTTCCAATTTTTAGAACATATATTACTCCAAGCTTTTATGATGTTATCCCCATCAATGTTGTACCTTCTATGTAAACTTTCAATGGCATACAATCTTGTGATTTTGTAAGATTCCCAGTTAAATTATATTACTTAATGTTGAACCTTTTATGTAAACACAAAAAATACAATATGGATTTCAAAAATTCAAGTTGCAAGTTAAGCGAGCCCGTCGTAACTAGCAACAACACGACCGCTACCATGCACGAAAAGACATCATCAATAGAAGAAGACGTGAAATCGCACAAAACTCCTTTGCTAGCATCTCCACATCTACACTACCCTCCTCCGCTTACCCTGCACAACTCCATCCGCCTCCAATCTTTCCTCAAACCTTTTTTGCAGCAAGAAATTATTTTTGTTCTATGCTAGACAAACTTGCACAAATGTCAACTTGTCTAGTCTATATGGAACAATATCTAGGTATAAAAATAAAATAGTTAAATGGACTTTCTACTTGTTACAGATGTGCAACTGAAAAAAATGGCCATCGCTTCTCAGCATGAAATAATATGGACCCTACTGAGCAACCTCTATGTTTAAAAAAACTCAGTCAAGTTGAAGAAATGCTAATATCTAGGGTTAGCCCTATCCTTCAAGTAACCTATGCAAAGGGAGGCTAGCTAAAATATATTGGCCACACTATTTCCTTTCCTCAAGATATTTCTATGATTGCTACACACTTGCCTAGACGTATAGATGAATTAGACATCCTATTAGTTAATAGGAAAAACATTGACCAACAAGATTATATCTTCTTTCTGAGTAGAGGACGTGTTTATGATGCACTGCTTTATAAAACCACACATGACCCATACTACCAAAATGTGCACTTAGATGAGGTTGCATTAGCATTCCTACCAATTGCTTCCACTAGCATTACCGACCTCCTGCCTGCAACAACCACAATTACTAGCCCAACAACTACAACCTCTGTGCATTTAGATGCTACAACCTTCGACCCTTCTGAAGAAAACCTTCACCACTCGATTTCCTTTGTAGCTAATCTTCCACCAGAATGTACAAAAGTTGAAGAATTGTGTTCTATACTGCAACTAGGTCAAGGTTGGCCAACCTTATCTATGGATTGGCCACCCATTTCACCATCTCCCATCAATGATTAGACCACTGAAGGATTGTTTGTTATGGCTTTCCCCACTTTTTTTCCAAAAGGCATAGCTAATTTCAAACAACAATGCATGCAAGAAGTTAAATTACATGAATATTCTCTCCACTTGCTTAGGTACTTTGATAATAGGGTTGGCCAACACCCTTGCTTCAAGTACTTCATACTCAATATTATTATGCGCCATCAAAGCCAAGCCACAACATCTGTATTTGTCCATAAGCACATTGATACATGCTTACCAACAACTATTTCCAATCTTCGTCAGCGATTAAAGGACCTTCCAGATGAAAAACTTGTTGAACAACTCATGTGCTTTGAATCATCAATTCATGGAACACGTCCTTTTTGGAGCCGTTGTAGAGCAGAGCTCTCTGACATGGTTATCCAAGTTGGTTGCCCATCGCTATTCTTCACACTCAGTGCAGCTGATACAAAATGGCCAGACCTGCACAAGATCATGCCATCAACTGCACCTTCAAATATGCAAGCTTCTTATAAAAGGAGGGGACAAAACATTGTTCAAAATCCACACCTTGCTGCCCAATATATGCACCATAGGTTCACTGCATTTTGTCAAGAGGTTTTGGAAAAACTACTTGGAGCAACTGACTACTAGTATAGGTATTATTTTCCCACCCTTGTTCATTTCCTATGGATACCATTAAAACACTTTCTAAACAAAGAATCTACCAGGTATGAATGGCAACACAAAGGTTCTGCACATATTCATGGTTTCCTTTGGCTAGTAGAAGCACTTGATATTGAGAAACTACAATGGAATAACCTTCAATTGGTACAAAATTTTGTTCAATACATTGAAAGGAATGTCTCTGTATGGAACCCCTGAGCAATGCTTTAAGGAACCAGGCAATTCATCAATCTCTTGGGGATGACCCATGTTTAATGGATAGTACAATGATTTTGCAATCTGACCCTATCATTGACTACATTGAACTGGTCAATTGTGTTCAACGTCATACTAAATGTACATTGCAAACATGCCTTAGGAAAAAAGGCCAAATGCTACAGTGCTGATACAAAGCCCCTTGGGCCATTCAAGAACTTTCAACCCTTCAAATTGATGAAGCTGGCCAGCCAAAATTCACCGCTGCTCATAATGACGACCGCTTAAACCTACACAACCCTTCCATCCTCTCCATTTGGAGAGATAACATTGATTACCAACCTATTATCTCTATCCATGCAATCCTCAAGTATATTGCAAAATATGCAACAAAAGCTGGAAAAAATTCAGAGACATACCATGCAATGTTATCTCATATTTCAACCAATATAGACTCTGACAAGCCTGCCCCAACAACTTTCAAAAAAATGCTTGTTGATACACTAGTCGATCATGATATTGGAGCCCAAGAAACTTGCCACCTCCTACTTAAACTTCCACTCATCCTATCAAGCCGAACTTTTGCCTCTTTAAATGTGAACCAAAAAAACTTCCAGCAAGTGTGCCTCTCATTTGATTCAACCACCACCTCCCCAAATACCATTGATGCTTACATGGCTTATCCAATACATTTAGAGGCTATGTCACTTTTTGAGGTCACCCAAAAGTGGACCTACAAGGCTTGTCGAAAGCACTTCCAATGGAAAGAGCAGCCCACTAAAGCCATTGTTTGTGTCTCCCCACATTTCACCTCCATCCCTACAAGAGATAACAACCACTATGAAGAATTTCGTTGGAGTGAGCTACTATTTTACAAACCGTTCCGCAACATTTGCAATGAATTCACTTTGTCATCCACTCCTATTGTAGAATAGTGGGAGAGTTTTGCATCCGGTTATCATCCTTGGCATGTGCTTCGCACGCCATTAGAGCCTTTTGAAGCAACCGATTCTACATCCTCTTCTAGTGAAGAAGAAACAATGCATGATAACAATCCATCTGAATGGCAAGTACTATCAAGTCTATACCCAAGCCTTCCTTTCCACTTTGATGAACTAGATATGCTTGGTCGTTGTGACATTGACTTGCACCATTATTGGGGTTCTTCCCAACTCAATCCGCACCAAAAAGACTATGCTACTACCTACATACAATCCAATTGTCCAAAATTTGAAGTCCCCTATCTTTCCAGTCCCCCTACCCATTACGACCTCTTTGTCGAACAACAAAAAACATTTGATATAGTCTTCATGCATCTAAATATAGGTACTTTCCAAACTCCTTTTAAAATGATTGTTCAAGGAACTGTTGGAATAGGTAAATCACACCTAATAAAAGCCATCCAATCTACTAGGAAAAATTCATCCCAAAATGGCCCATCACCATTACTACTTCTTGCACCTATAGGCGTAGTAGCATTCAACATCCAAGCATCAACTATCCACTCAGCCCTACATATCCCTATCAAAGATATTGCCCCGCTACAAGGCCAAACACTAGCAAGCTTCCAAGAAAGAATGCACTACATTCGCTACATATTAATAGATGAGATGAGCTTCATTGGTCCTAAGTTAATTCAAAGTATTGACATGAGACTACGTGAAGCATTCCCCAGCCACAACCAATTCCTATTCGGAGGCCGATCTATCATGCTCTTTGGTGACCTTGGCCAGCTTCCACCAGTCAAGGACATTCCTATGTATGCCTCAACTTCATATGGGGGTTCTCTATGGCGCAGCTTCACCACAGTTGTAACACTAAGAAAAATATTTCATTAAATTGGTTAGGAACCAGCACAAGTTATCTTTCGTACTATCCTCTCCAATTTGCGAAATGCAAAGCCTACAGTGGAAGATTGACAAGTTCTTATGTTGTGCTCAAGCTCTTCAATGGCCTCAACAGAGCAAGTAGAATTCCTATCATTAACACACCTTTTCTCAACAAATGAAATGGTTTCACTTCATAACCATCAAATGTTATTATATTTGGCAACACCTATTGCCTTGTCAACTGCAGAGAAACTACAAGGGTCACCATGCTCTGATCCTGATGAAGAACAACTACAATCAAAAGTCCTTTTGTGTTTCCAACAAGAGGTAATGTTATGTTCAAATTCATGGGTCAAACAAGCCTTGTCAATGGTGCACTTGGGAAAGTCCAAGCTATAGTATACAAGGATGATGAAAAATCGCCTTCACTTCCATTGTTTGTTGTAGTTCACTTCAAAAATTACATAGGTCTAGCTTGGGATGTTAATAATCCAAAATATGTCCCTATACCCCCTGTGAGTCGTGGGCTCCATCGTCAAATCCCCCTAAAAATGACATGGGCTATAACAATCCACAAATCACAAGGGCTTACACTAGATAAGGCAACTATCGACATCGGCAATGTAGACCAGCAAGGCCTTACATTCATAGCTATTTCTAGAGTTCGTGCACTATTAGACTTCCGCATCAAACCAGCCTTCACATTCCAAAGATATGCACGAATGACACAGAGTCCATATGTAGCGCGCTGGAAGCAAGAGGAGCAACGCCTATTGTCATTGTCTGAAATAAACTCTTGAACAAACACTCATTCTGCACATATCTACAAGGTTAGTTTCTCCAAATATGTCTACTATAATCCTCTACAGCTTGAATTGTGGCAGATGTTTCAGGTTATTTTTTTGTGAGATTGGGAAACAAGTTCCTGCAAAAACAGTAGATAATCCTTCTACTAATTATATTTATTTCTCAGATGGAGTCAACTGATGGAAATTTACCTAAAATATTGTTTTGTTTCTAGCTTTTTCCAAGTCCTTTGTTTCTGGAGAATACTAAACTTTTTTCTTAGTGCATACTAAATCATCAACAAATTAGTTATGTCAAATAAATTTTCTCGTAATTTAATCTATCTTGTTCTTGAAAGAATCTCAGCCTTATTAACTATATTGACACAGCTGTTCATTTAATTACATATGGTATTGATGCCATTAAATACTTGTACGATCTGTTATTGGATGATGGATATGGCAATCAGAAAACAAAGATGCTTTTATTGTTGATTATGTATTGAAAATCTATCTACTGTCTCGATAATATCAATAATGTGTTCTCTTTTGTAGCAAGAGGCAAATGGTTGGTTATTTACAAGAACTCCTTACTATTTAATTACTTAAGGTATTTATGCCATAAAATACTTGTATGATCTGTTATTGGATTAATGCAAATGGTTTTAAAGAATCAAAGCTCTATGAGGAAAAAAGTGGAATAGTATCTCAACAGAATAATTTGTATAGGTCCCTGCCTGTAGCAGCACTATCTGTGTGCTTCCTTCAGATTAGAATGTAAAACATGGTATTTTGTTATGTTTTATATGTAGTCCTCTATCATTTGCTTGATTACATATTATGTTTTCCTTACTTATTGCACTCAGAAAGCTTTGCACACCTATGCCCTATGGTATTTATTCAAATTAAGAAGGATAATTGGAGGACTTGCATTATTTTTCACTACCTGAGGAGGTCGAACGAATAGTAGGAGCTATTATTTACTCTAAAAATTGTGCCGTACAAAAATTTGGGGAGCTGCTACAGGAGTTTTGATCTCTTACAGGTCAACAAATATTATTTAGTAATTTCTGAGTGCTAAAACTGAAATCTTATTTACTGTCCACAATTTCCTATATAATGCAATTTGTATCAGCAATATCAATATCTGGAAAAGAAATTATTTGCCACTGTATTCAGTCTTAATATTTTATAATAATAATGTTATTGATCATGTATGACACTGGGAAACTATTGCTCTGAAAATTATTCACACAACTCTTTCAAAACAAGTGGAAACTCTTCTAGAACAAATTGTTGCAAAAATGTTTGATGAAATGCCTTACCAATGAAACTATGAAAATGTAAGGCTCAAGCATATGTGGTATGTATGGGTTCAAAAGCTGAAGGTAGAAAATTGGATGCATTGCCCAACTGTAATTTTTTTCAAGAATTAGGTATCATGTGAGGGAGCCCAACGAGGGTGCAATGATTTAGTGTGAGAAAATTCCTGCCAAACAAAAGCAAATGCAAGGATAAAAGCCAGAATAGGATGAATAGAGAATTCAATATTTAGATAAAAGTGAAAGTCATTGTAATGAAGCATAATACTTTGAATCAATAGCAGTTTTCTACTGAATACTCAGGTAGATATAGATGAAAATTTCCACTTGTATTGAGCTGGACGATGTTTCTGAGAATGCCTTTACTATCGTGTGGTTTGACTAGCAATCTGTTATTTGAAAAGTGGAAAAGAAAAGCAGATGCAAGGATAAGAGCCAGAATAAGACAAATAAAGAACTCGATATTTAGATAGAAGTGATGGTCATTTTAGTGAAGCATAATACTTTGAAGCAATAGCAGTTTTCTACTGAATACGCATGTAGACATGGATGCTATCAGAGTTTGTGTTAAGTGATGTGAGTTGAGTCCAAAAATTCACTCTTAATCTATCATGTTCTGTTCGGGTTTCAACAAATCAAGTAATTTTGTATTGCACTTGGTCTTTGGTGCCAGAAATTGCCTTTAGTGTATCATTAAAATTGGAGAAATCCTTGTGAGGGGTCTAAAGTCAGGTGTGTGACATTAATCTCTCCACTTCCTTTTTAAGTCTTAATTTGTTTATCATCATTTAGGAACTGGAAAGAGCACCTAAAATTTTCTCTGATGTAGGAAGTTGTGTTGAATCCTTATGTTGAAGAATTTTTTTAAAAAAATTCAGGTGCCAAACAAATAAGTGTTGAATATATACTTTACCAGACCTAGGAGAATCCCACCCTGGCACCAAAGAACCCATGATCTCTGACTTCTTGTACTCACTGCTGAGTTCACAAAACTATGAGAAATGTTCAACAAGTATTTCAAATATCTTCTTAATACTGTTTGACATTAGTGTTCAATATATGAAGGCTCCACCGACTTATGTTTACTCCTAAGACTATACTACCCCGATTTTCACTACAACAGCCCACAGTATTCTGCTAAGCTACATACCATTGTTTTTAATAAATCTTTATCTTCAAGCTTCTTGATGCTTTTGGACAAAGGACACATGGAGATTCATTATATGTTGGAGTCGTTATGGAAATCTGACTATGATGAAAAATTCCAGCCATGCCAAGCCAAGTCACTTGCTTTAAAAATCACTTATTACTTGCTTTAGAACTCCTTGATTACAGCAGAATCCAATTTTATTATTCAATGTTTAATAGGAAGTCTGAAAGATAATATCTGTCCTGTGAAGATAAGGCAGAGTGACAAGAGCCTGACTGTATTTTACTATTTAGATTGTTTCTTCTCCTCCAAACATAAATTTAAAACAGCTACCCATTTTAAATTTAAAACAGCTACCCATTTTGACAGCCAACAATAAGGCTTGTTTTTATAGCCTGAAAAATAGAATCCCTACAAGTTATCATTGCTGTTAAATGTCTTAATGTAGTACTCAATAAACAAAGATGTTTAATTGGTGGTCTAAAATATTGAGTCTTGTGTATTTTTTACTCAATAAGTTCATTAAAATGATAATAATACATAATTTTTAAAAATGGATGGATCAAAGGCTATTGAAGCACATCAGCCTTGGATGTACTTTTATTATGAAATATGGAAATGGAGTCTTGTGTTTTTGAACTTGTTAAAGTAGCTTTTAAATTTTGATGGTTCTGTGTGGTGTGAAAATATATAATAAATATTAATATAAATATAATATAATAACATATGATATATTAAATATTAGTATATTATAATTTAAAAATAATAATAAAACAATAATATAATAATTTAATAATAAAATTAATAATATTTTATTAATAATATAATATAAAGAATAAATATAATTTACTAAGTATAGTATTAATAATAATTTACTAAGTATAATATTAATAATATAATATTGATAAAAATAGTAATAAAAATATTAAAAATAATATTTCAACAAAATCAATTTTTAAATGACCAACCATTTGATATCATTTTCTCCCTAATTAACCTTCCATACCTCTTCGGCGTACCAAATTGCACACAAAGGTGCGATTGCTAGTAAATTAATAAAGTAATGGCATATTGGGTGTTAAGTAAATGAAAGGCGAAATTAAATAAAAATTTGAAAAGGGAGGAAATTGAAATGAGTGGAGGAATAAAATGGAAATTAAATAAATAAGAGGGAAGTGGAGTTAACTCCACAGGGGAAATTGTCCTTTTTTCTCTCGGAGGAAAAATTGAATCTTGAATTTCTTGCCATGAACATCCTTCCTCGGGTTTTTCTTAAAAACTTTCTCTGTTTTTGGAAAAAAAAATTTGGCAATTTGTGAAGCTCTAAAGTTGTTCTTGGAAGCCTTGGGGGTCTATTTTGTTGGAGCTGGAAGTTGTGACAGAAGTATTGGAAAAGAAAAATTAGGATTAGTTGGAATTTGAACTGACAACTTCTTCTGACCCGCTATCTGATTAAACCAGGTTCCATAATCTCTCCTGAATTCACTGGTTGTTTTGAAAGAATAGCACACGATTGTGTTCTCTAAGGCAAAATATTTAATTATGTAGAATAGATGGTGGCTCTGTAAATTTGCTTGCTCTTAATGTTTGTCGTAATCTTTATATGTTCCTAATTGTGTTTGTGATAAAACTTTCACCATACGAGCTCTTGCCTCTTTCCTAGATTTCATTAGAATCTTTGCGTTATTCATTGGAGTCTGCATGTGCTGAGTTTTAGCGTGCTAGTTCTACTTTAAAGGCCGATAATAATATTTTAAACGCATACAAATACTACCTCATAAACTTCAGTTTGCATGTTATAAATCAAAAGCATGAATTGTTGTTAGCCATGCAATTTCAATGTGTAAACATATACTGACTTTAAATTTGATTTGGTTTAATATTTATTAGAACATCGTTGTGTTACAACTTCAACTGGGTAGACTTTAAGGTTCGGTTGAAGGTTGTATAAATGCATATACACATTTGTTGATAAGACAGTCCTTATGAGTTCAATCTTATAAATTTTATTTAACAGCAGATTGACTGTGGGATTTAATCTTTTGTACCACAAGTTGATTTGCTTTGAATCCTTGGTTTTGCAAGGAAATTTCTTCAACATTAATACTATTAGGGGAAATACAATGTGAATGTATGGTTGGCAATAAAGCTGGCTCATGGAGCATTGAAGAATTTCCCTTATGAAAAGTCCCTTCATCTTGTTGGTTTGGTAACACTCTTGATGGTAACTGCATGTCGTATATTGGCTTTAGGAGTTCATGTGATCTAGAAGATACATTACTTGTAATCTTATCACTGATTTAAAATTTATCTATTCTTCAGCGCCTTATGCGCACTTAAGTTTTGCATGGAGATTAAAATATATATATATTTAATTAGGCGTCCACCTCTTGTATCATTGCTTGTGGTTAAATCACACCTTGGGTTTGTTCTATTACGCTATAGGTGAGTTTGACTGTATTTGAAATCATTGCAATCTCTATTTCATTTGTTGTTTAGAAAACTTAGCTGGCTACTGTGAAATTTTTAATGATTTCGCCTGCTTTTCCATATGTCATTCTGTGTCTTACTCATGCAAAGGATCATCCCTTCATATCTTGGTAGAATGATATTGTACAGATACAAAAATAAAACAGATATGTCTTTAGGTATGCTAATATATGCATGTTCCATAAAATAATTTAGATTCCTTGTTGCTTACAATTTAATATTTTGATATCATTTTAATATTAATCATTGTATAAACACACATACACACATATATGAATATGTTTAGGTATGAGTGGGAGTATATAAGTTACATAATAACGTGTCATGTTTATCATAAAAGTCATTTTGCTGTTCTTAAGTATTGAAAATTTATATAGATTAAATAAAATTATATGTTATATGGAAGTTGGTTATATTTGTGACCTTAGAACGAAAAATAACATTTATGAGAAAAGTTTATCTTTGAAATTAGATGAATAATTAGCAAAAAAAAAAGGTTTACTTGCTAAACCTATGTTAGACTATATATTTTATTATTGTCTTGAATTGCTCGTTTGAGATTAGAGAGTGATTATCGATGAAGCATTGATTTGTGAGTTTTGATCGAATGGTTAAGTCTTTTGTGAAGTGAATTGTTGGAGTCTTCAAGAGGCTTGGGAGATCTGTTCTCTTGGTGGAAACGTTAATTAATTTTGTTATTGTGAATCTTAGATTGATTGTGTATATATTGGTCGTAAGCCTTGCACCATATGTTCACCTACGTGATTGGTATTTCTAAAATTTGTGCACGGGATGGGATTATGCCTCGGTGTGATCTTGTTTGAGTTTGTGATGTGCAAGCGGCAATGTTCCTTGATTTTATTTGGTTTCTGAGTTTTTAGTAGGGGAGTGGCTCTTAGTGGGGGTCCGACACACAAAGGGGCGCCAGGGTAACTCACTGAGAGTTTAGTAAAGTGATAACCTAAAAATAATTAGGGGGTTTGGGTAGATCTCACATTAAATAAAGATAATGGATGCCTCTCTCATAGCTCAAGCGCTTGTTTAGGCTTGAGGTGAGACGAGAAGGCCTGGAAAGGAAAGGTCAACTACCTAGTCTGACTAGAAGGTATGTTGCACCGCATAGTTTGTATGGGGGTCCAACAACCGGTAGAGGCAACCAGGGTAACCCGGGATGGGGGTTCGGTAGCCTAAGAAGGTTACACCAGGGTAACCCATAACAAATTATGCGATGACACCATTCTACGGCAACTGAGTAACCTCTTGATGTTCATCTCTCTTTGATGTGGTATGCCTCTGGAAGTAGTGTTATGTTGTTCAATGGTGTTTTGTACTTGATCATTGTTGTTTTTTCAGTCTTGCGTAGTTTGTTGTTCTTGTCTGTCAATTTTGGTGGGACCCTTTGTTGTCTCCTAGCACGGGGGGTGAACCTTTGGGTTCACATGGTTGGGTGGAACGTCTTACATTCTCCATTGGGTTCCCTTCTCTTGCTCGTGTCGTGGCGGCTTCACTCGATCTGGGGACTACTGCACTGCATCATCTTTTGAGATTTGTGATCATTGTACTGTATCTCTATCATGTATTGAGCACTCCTCACTTGTAATGAGGTAGTATCCTTGTACGAAATGTAAATTGTAAAGCTGAAACAGATGTATCTCATGTATTGATATTGTACATGTTAATCGAAATGAATGTAATTAGTTATTCTTTTATGTTTATAGTATGGTTGTATCTCATGGTTCATTTGATGAAATGTGATGCTTAATGATGATTAGAATTTAGTTATTGCTATGTTATATGGTTTTGTAAACTTGGATAATGGGAAATTAGTGATGCAGCCGTGCTCCCTAGAGGACGTAGGATAGTAATTAAGTTTATGTTCAATTTCAATCATGCAACATTTCACCTAAAAAAAAAAATTGTTCGTTTTCAGTTGTTTAAGTTTTATCCTCTAGGGTTCGCAGCAGGGCATTACATACCTATTCATTTGCTTTCTCAAATTTTCTCCGAGGCTGAACCCCACTGTCGTTATCTCCTATAATTTGATCTTCAAAATGATTCTTCTTAACGTTCCTAGTCAGAATATTTGTAATTGTATTCTTAAAATCAATTTATGAGTCTTCATCACTACTAGAAAATATATCTTCATTATCCTCTTCATCCAAAGTATCAATAGACTATAATATTTCATCAATACTTACATTAACACTTTCCACAATCCTTTTTAGTCTTTTGTTATAGCATCTATATGCCTTGCTTATCATAGAATAACTAAGAGAAATACCTTCATCAGATCTAGAATCAAACTTACCCAAATGTTCTTCATCTCTTTTGATGTAGCACTTGCTACTAAATATCTTGAGATATCTAACTGAAGTTGGTCTTCCTTTCCATGGTTCATATGGTTTTTTAGAATTCTTTGGTGTGATTTGAGCTCTATCAAAAATATACACTATGGTTTAAATTGCTTCTCTCCAATACATATCTAATAGCTTTTCTTGACTTAACATTGTTCTGGCCCTCTCCTATACTATCTGGTTCTTCCTCTCAACTACTCCATTCTATTACGAAGTTCTAGGAGTAGAACATTGTCTCTGGATCCCATTCAACTCACACAATTCATCATACTTTCCATAAGTGAATTCTCCACCTCTAACTAATCTCAGACATTTGATTATTCTTCTAGTTTCATTCTCAACCATAGCCTTAAATTCTTTAAACTTCTCAAATGCTTCTGATTTTTATTTTAGAAAATTAATCCAAGTCATTCTAGAATAATCATTAATAAGCATCATAAAATACTTATCACCTTGTATGCTCTTTTTTCTCATTGGTCTACATAGATCATTATGAATCAAATTCAATGGCTTTGTTGTAGAATATTCCTTAGTAGGAAATCTAGTCCTTGTCTGTTTTCGCTCATGACATGGTCTGCAACTAGTAGACTAAGGCTTCTTGATCTTTGGCATGTCTCTTACTATTTATTTGAACCAATCCTCATAAGATCATCAAATGCTAGATCCAAATCTCCTCTTTGGATTGTGAAGAAATTATATCCATTTTACCTCACTGAGATGATATACATCATTGTCAGTCTTACTTCCTTCAGCAACTAACTCACCAGTACCAGTCTTTCTGATTTCACAACCTTTAGCATTGAATGAAAGATTGTAGCCTTTATCACACATTTGACTTAAACTTAGAATATTGTGCTTAAATCCCTCTACATATAGACCATCATGAGTTTTTGTCTTTTTTCCATCAAGACTCAAAATACCCTTATTGGTAATCTAAGCAACAAATTTTTTACGAAGGGTTATAGATCCTCCATCAAACTTCTTGAAGTGCATGAACTTGTTTTTATCTCTGGTCATGTGAATTGATTATCCATTTTCAATGATCCATAGGTTCTTCTCCTTTTGAGAATGTAATGCAGTATGAGCCACCATAGATTTCTCTGATCTTTGCTCCTTTGGTTTCTTCTTCTTCCAAAACTTACCTGTTTCATCATTCTAACATTCTAACTTGTCTCCTTTTGTATTCGATGTAGGACTCACAAAATTTCTTCTATAGTTTCCAACAATATGTCCAAAATTGTTGCATTTGTGATAATAATATTGAAATTATACAAAGGTGCAAATGCATTTATGCTAACAAAATCATTTCTTCTAGTTAGAACCTTTCTACAATTCATAGCCTTATGACCAAAATTATTGTAATTAAAACAGTAACCAGAAAAAGAATCATAGAACTTGGGATTGTATCCTTTTCCTCTTGAAGCTTTTCTTCAAGACCTTCTATTATGTCTGAACACTTGGATGAAACCATCATTCAACACCTTTCTATCATTGATTGTTGTAAATTTCTTAGACTTTGAACTTTTAGAGTCATTCTCTTCCAGACTCTCAACAATAGACTTCACAGGCTACTCGACCACCTTATTCTTTTGTATATTAGTAAAACCAAGAGCATTTTTGAAATGTGGTGATCTTTGGATTTTTATTATCTGATCCAAGATCTTAGTGCTCTTCCCAGACTTTAACTTCAATTGATAATTTACCTTTTCAAGATCTTTCCTCAATGATACAATCTTTGTTTCAAGTTTTTCACAATCCTTGTCTCTTAATTGCAATCTTTTAGTCATAACTTCTTGAATACTATTTGCCTCTTCTACTTGAATCTTTAGATCAATAATCACCTTCTCTGCTTTCTCAATATTTTGAGATAATTTTTCTTTACAGTCTTTCACTTCTTTTGTAATTCTTTTCTTCAGCCTTTTGATTTCTTTGTCGGCACAAAGAATTCTTCCACAAGGTCTACTTCCACATCATCATCAATTTTGGACTTTATTTTTGCATCTTCTTCAAAGGTTTCCATAGCCATGAAAGGATCCGTTTCTCCTTCATTCTTAGAGTGGATTTGTCATCATCATCAAATGAGAAGCCTTCCTCATTGATAAAGAAACTTTTTTTATTTTTTTGAAACTTTTTCCCTTTTGGGAATGGCTTCTTCTCATCATTGCTAGATTATTTATGTTGATGCCAAAAATTGGCAAGGTAACAACCTTTATGGGAAACTCAATTAATGGGGGGACCAATTGTGCTAAATTGAGTGACCTCCATATTTTTAAAGAAGTCGACTTCTTCTATAACTGGGGTTTTCAATGGGAAAAGGAAGCAGTTATATAAAATGAAAATCTAACTAAGGCGATGCACCAAGATGTAGATAAAGGAACGGTAAATCTATCCTTTGGAAATAAATTCAAGGGCCCGTTCAACAATCTGCTATGTTCCAAAATCACATAAACCAAAAGAAAAGATCTGAACAATTCATCTAATGACATAAAATGATTATAGCATACATCCACTGAAAAGAGGAGTCAAATACATGATCTAAATTAGCAATTTGTATTTAAAATCATAGAAGTTCTTGTAAATGAACAATCTAGACAATAATGGCATAGTATTAATATCTTATCAAATAACATAAGAAAAAACAGAAAGGCCGAACAATGGCATAGTCTAAAAGTTTCATATAATAATCTTAAAAAATAATACAAAAGGCCTGGTGTCTCTCTCTAATTTTTCTGCATCTTCCGAACTCATTTTTTGAAGCGAGAAGCGGTACTTATAGCCAATAATCCACTGCCTGGCGAGCTTGTAACATAAAAGATTCAATATCCTGAGCAAATGATTTCCTTTGGTCGTTGCAACAAAAAATATTTGGGCCTTGGAATGTAGATGCTTCCCAACTAGATGCATCCCCTGCAAATGATGGTAGTGGTCCAAGAATACCTTGAGCAGACAAGTGTTGCCTTCCAGAGGAGGAAGTTAGAACACACGACAACATATTGTAGCTTGGTGTTGGCTCCACTCTTCCCTTTCGATGAAGTCCCCGCAAGGAGACAAGTGGCAGCATGGCACAGCTCGTGGTTCATTATCCCCTCCCTTTGTTGAAAGCTTGTGCCGAGAAGACATGTAGCACCAATGTTTATAATCGGCACGCTATGTGGGGTTTGCCAAAAGTTTACGTGAAAGGAAGCTACGTGGCACGCAGGCGGGGCTCGACAAGGAAGTAAAGGGAAGCAGTTATAAATAGCCCATGGTGGAGACATGTGGGAGCATATTGGGAGCTGTTAGAAGAGCAAAGGAAGCCTTGGCTATGAGGAGTGTTGGGTAGACACGTGGGAGCAGCTGACAGAGTATAGCAAAAAGAAGATCAATGAAAGGCTAAGGGCAACATGTTGAGTATATGAGGCAAGGGTCGAAGCTTAGCAAAACACAAAAAACACTTGAAGGGAGCTTGAAGAATTTTACATTCACAGCTTTTGGCGACTACCAGGGGCATTTCGCCTGCGGAACGAGGAATCAAAATTTTTATTTGGCTCGCAAACCAGAGCGCCATCCATAGGACGATGGATTCAGAGTTTAGAAAGAGTTTCCTGCAGGGGAACCAATCGGCCTTGGATGGTCTCAATACATCGTGCAGATTTTCTTGCGCTCCGCTCAAGTCGAGCATTTCTTTATAAGCCAGTACCTTGGGTAAACCGGCCCCAGACTCACATTGGAAAAACAACCATGCTATTGGATGAATGACACCTTCACTATTTGTTGTGGTAGGAGGCTGGCTGAAACTCTCGAAAGCAGTTGGGTCATGCTCCTCTTCAATTTTCTCTACAATTTGCTCAACTATAGTGACTAACTCATCTTCAAGAAAAGGGGATGGCATTCCCATCTCGGTTAGCCGAGAGAAATTTTCCTGCATGCTATCCATAGTCTGGTTCAAAGTATCTATGCAGGCGTTAGTACGAAGGATGGTTGTGTGGCAGTGGATGAATTTGTTTGTCATTTTGGCATCAACATTCTGATCCTTGATCCATGCCTTTGCTAAGTTTTCATTAGAGACCATGTATAGCTTACTTAGCAAACTATTCGCCTTAGGAACCCTTTCTGCGATGAACCGCGGGAACTGCTCAATTGTTCCATGAACCTCCCTACTCAATTTTGTTGTCACCAACATGAATCAAAGCGTTGTCTAAAGTGTTAGGCAGAAGGCCTTAACCTTTTCCCAGTATGAAATAAATAGCTGCTGAGCTACTGGGATGAGGTCTGACTGAGCAGCAGGGGCCTGGGGAGCATTCCTTAGAAGGGAAATCTCTGCATCCTTCGAGGTGACATCCTCTATCAATTTTGCAATTTTACTATTTGCAGATGCAAGTTTTCCCTCAATGTTTCTTAGCTCTTTGGACCATTTTTCCTTGGCTCGACTCTTGTTTGTTGATTTTGATTCAAGAGAAATCTTTGTCTCTTGAAGCTCCTTTTCCAATTGGGCCTTTCGGGCTTCAAAGTCTACCTCTTTCTCTTGCATCTTTTGCTCGAATTGAGCTCTCCACTGTTCAAACTCTTTATCTTTTTGTTGTGTCGCTTTTTCCACTACAGTTAAGTGGTTTTGATAGTCTTGGTTTTTTTTTGTAGCACATTGACCAAGGTGGGGTCAACAAATTGGAGCCTTGCAAGTTCCTCCCGGAGTCTATTATGCTCTACCTTTGTTGCTTGCACTTTTTTTTGATAAGCGCGTAATATCTGCCTCCATCGCCTTTTCCTTTTCTTGCAAGAAATCAACCCTATCTTTAACAAGCTTTAGCTCCTCTTCTTTCTTTTTTAGTTGGTGACCAGACTTGAGGAATTATGTGGTCACCACCTGTTGTGTTTCTTCCATGAGTTCTACCTTGTCTTGCGGTCGGGCTGCTCTCAGATCAAGTCCCATGGCATACATGTTGTAATCATCTAACAACATCTCCCCTTGTCGTTTGACAACGTTTGGGTACATGGTGGTTAAATTCAGTGTTTCTTGTGCCTCATTGTACATAATATACACCTTTGGCTCTGCCTCCTTTTTGTCATCCTTCACTTTTCGCTTTTGGATCCTAAGGGCCCACACTTCCTTTGTAGCATCACTCTATACTATAAATTGGGATGACGACTGAACTAGCCTGCCTACAATAGGTGCACCAGGAGGTAGGGAAAAAGGGAATGTAAATGTAGCGGGCCCGTGCGTTTTCCTCTTCGGGAGATTGATAGTCTACGAGGAGAAATTGTGAATTTTCCAAAGTTTAATCTGTGAATCGATAGAAGAACTCATTGGTTGTTGTAGAGATTGTGGGCTCATGGAAGACTCCAATTCTTGGGTGAACTAGGTTGTGATTGATATAGTAGTAGCAAGAGTGTCAATAGTAGCTAGGCTTGAGGAAAGAGAGGCTAGAACAGATTCGACAACAGCAAAAGGTGTAAGGGTCTGCAGAGGCGTTAGGATAAATGGCCTCATTTGGGAGAACGAAGAGAAACCTCCCGCAACCACTATAGCAGAAATAGAGAAAGTAGGGTTGACACTTGTAGTGATGAGTGCCACAAAAACAATAGGGGCTACTAAAGATTGAGAAGTTAGAGAAGAAGGAGCAAACATTACCTACTAACTGGATGATTGTAGCTCCTGGCTTGCCACAGCCTCTTGGATTGTTGAGGGTGTTTGTGAACTCTCCCCAGCAACTACTTTTGTGCATTTTCGTTTGGTGGGCGGGGTGTCCCCCACTGCTTCAGTTTATGATTTTTGCTAGGTTACTCTTGTCATTGCGGCAACCCAAGTGAGTGTTCACAAAGCTCTTGATAGGTTCAGCCGCACATTTTAAACAAACCAGATAGGATAGTTCGTTGCCTTTTTCTTTTGCTGAGCGGAGGCCGATGATACTTCAGATTCTTGCTCTTCGGCCTCTTCGCTAGATTCATCGCCCTTTTCTATGTTGGAGTCAAAAGCAGGATGTTCATTGTCCCATATCTAATCAAATTGGTCATCCAACACCACACTTCCATAATTGGCCTCTGGTTTTCCAGTCTCTTGGTGGTATACCTAGAAATCTCTAATTCTTTCCATGATCCATTCTTCTCCTTTTCACAACTTGTTGAACAGGGTGGCTCCCATTTTTTGCTTCTCATCATACACCGCCGAGGGGAAGTAGAATTTGTGCAATGGTGGCCTACTATCCTCTGTAGGAATGTGAATCAAATCAACCAGTAGATCATCTAGATCTTTCAGTGGGTTCCTCCTCTTCTCCTAGTGAGGCCACGGGCTATGTATTACCTTGACAAATTCATTTGGCGCATCGTTTCCGGGGTTGTAATTTCATTTATCACAAATCATTACCAACTCGAGGTGAGCCAACTTATCTTCCAGTAGGTCGTGCGTTTGTTTCTTGTTCATGACCATCATTTTGAAGGTTTGCAAACAAATGAAGAATCCCCTCTTTTTGGCCTTCCCTCCACAAAATTGGTAGTCAATAAGAGATACCTATCGAAACATTTCATGGGCCAACACCTGATTCGTGACATAGGTCAGAAGGCGAAATGGTTCTTCGGTGAAACATCACAACCAGATGAATGTAAAATCCGCTTTGAGAAACTAGTCACATTTGGGGGTGAAATTTTGCATATATGTAGTTTGCTCCTTAGTGAGCTAGTCGAAATCATCATCCCCCTTAGAATCTTGCAAAATTGGAGTCAAGAAATAATTCAAAAATGCATAATAGTCATAAGTAGTAGAGAGGAGAAGAATCCATATAGAAATTGACTTTCGTTTTCCCAAATCATTGAAAATAGACAACTTCATATACTTCTAAAGAAATCAGGGTTCTGGTGCAAAAACATGTGAGCAAGGAAGGAAGGAAACCTAAACTTCCATTGTGTCGGGTAATCCCTAATTTGTCCTAGCATCTCATAAATAAGATATTTTTCAAAGCCATACCAAAAAAAGGTATGATGTTTGTGGAACTGAAACCCCAGACCCAACTGAAATTCATACACATCCTTGTCGGTGTCCAAACCGCAAACAAATGCCAACATTGAGAATGCATCATGCATATCCGCGGGAAAGGCGATGAGCAACGTCAAAATATTTGGTGGCTTTTGGTGATCTGCCTCAGGCCTTTTGGTTTTTTTGTTGTAAAAGTCCTGAGCCTTTTTCATGTTTCTCCATACTGTTTCTCCCTTTGGTGGTTTGAATGATTCCATCTCTTCCTATCTGGAGTCGGGGTTAGGAATGCACAACATATTCTAGATAGCTTCTGGAAAAATATTGACCTTTAATTTGTGTCCCTCGATGGTGCTGGTGCATGATTTGAAATTTTCAATGGCCGCATCGACTAGTTCTGGGCAATAGTGAACAAATGGGACCATATACTGTGGGAGCCCATTATACCATAGCTTTTGAGACATTGACATTTGGTCGGTGGACACTTTCATTCTTTCACAGGCCACCTCCCTCAAATTCTTGGGGTTTTTTACAATGGGATCATGAATATTATCTCACTCCTCCTTGATTTAGCTCTGATCCCTATAACTTTTGGGCTTATCCAAAACCTGCATGTTTTCCCATTCTGGCTTCTCTGGTATACCAGGCGAAGCATAAGAATTGTTTTAAAAAATGTAGATGACTTTTTCTCTATGCATATCATCAAACAAGCTCTGTGTTTATTCTTCTTGTGCCTCAACTCATCCTTTTGTTTGAGAACCCTCTGTCATTTCCTTCTTCTATAGATCTTTGCTTAACTCAAATTTTCACAATTACCTCGGCTCTAGTTGCACCTAAAATTTATTTTGCTTTGGGCAGCATTTTCTGAAAAGCATTCACAATACAAAAACCTTTTGCATGCACGACACTTAGCTATTTCCTTCTTTGGATGGCCAACAGGGCTTACCAACTTGCATTAAATTTGGCATGTACTACCAGTTATTTGTTTGTGTGAAGCAAATCACTTGCCATTTTGAAATGACAAGAATTCATGATAACCCTTGGCAATGATGTACTTTCGACATGATTTTTCTTGGAACTTGAGTTGGTGATTTGAAGGCAGCTTAGGCATCGTATGTCGTGGCAATTAATATCCCAAATGGAATGATTATGCCAAAGTATGCAATAAGTACCTGAAAATATTTGTGTCCTCCTTTGAAATTTGAGAAGCGTTTGCAAAATGACACCTCAACATTCAATTGCATGAACTATCGCCAGAGTCTACTACCAACTTATACTAATTAATTAGATTCCATTAATCTTGCATGTAGCAAATCGTACCTGTAGATGCAACTGGGTGGGAGTTTCGAGCGAGCCTTGGTGCAAATTTTGAGGTGGTACTTGATTAGCCTCATGTATATGGTATGGAAATTACCATGCTTATCCTAGTCATTTCTATAAATAGGTGCTTTGGGTAATAGTGAAATCACACTTAGCAACTTTTAGCAGAATAGGTATTCGGTGATTGGCTTAGCTTTCGGTATTGGCAGTTTGCGTAGTATTTGCATAGAGTTTAGACTTAGGTGATTAGCATAGGGCTTGTGTTTGACAGTCGTATAGAGCTTTGTCACCATGAATATCCCAATTAGGCTGGTCTCTCATAAGCCCCAAACAACTTTTCTGGGCGAGATTTCGACTAGGCGCCTTAAGAGGATGACCAAAAATAAGCATTCCTTGGCCATCATAGCCATCAAATGGGTTATGAGATGTGACTGCCTTGAATATGAAGATAAGTATAGAGTTAACACTAATGTGTGCTCTCACTTTTTTGTATCGATGCTTGACATCAAGATTCCTAAGCCACTTTTTCTTCACCTGGTAAAAAATATTTTTCCAAAGAAATACCTGAACGGCCTCGAACAGGTGGTGGCAAATGTTGCATTCGATGGAGGTATTCCAACTGCAAGCGACCTTCATAAGTTCATTGAAGAAGCGGTCATTTTGTGGTTTCCATTCTTGAGCAGTTTCTGACTCCATTCACAGGAAGAACAACATCAGAGGGTTACCCATGCCTGTCACTTCCTCTTCCGCTTGTACGACATGGTGCCATTCTACGATATCGAATGGTACATTGACTTCAAGAACCTTGTGTTCCCTCTACCACTTGCCATTGCCCCTGCAAACGCTACTGCTAGTGAAGATGCTACCTCTAATGATGAAATGATTCTAGATGCTTCCATTGCTGCATCTCACACCCATGACTAAAGATTTCTCTTTATATTCCTTAAAAATTGAAGCTCATTAGTCTTTATTGTTTGTATATATGCTTGGAAAAGGCCTTATCATAGCATATATGAAAAACAAAGCAGACTATAGATATATACTTTAGCAGTGTGGCCTCAAAGCCATTTTTTTTTTTGTAAATACCAAAGCATATATATATAATGAGAATATATCTTTATTTAATCATCTTGTTTCATTTTCCTTTTGATTCTGCAATGTGCGTTTTCCTTTTTTGTTCCTACATATATGTTTTTACTTCAATTATGCATGTGAGCATTGATTTTTCCTCCACTTCATGGGTTCTTTTAACTTTCTTTGCACTTTGCAATAATGGGTTCCATTCGCTTCCACTTAATTGCACTTGAAGAATTTAATTAGAAAGACCGACCGACAAAAAAGAAAACAAAGGAAAAAGGAAAAACACTTCACATATTTACATTAGCGGAACAAGCTGAGGCTAATTGAATAATTTTATATGAATTCCATTGATCGGAATCCCCAATGGCTCACGTTACATGGTCTATAATTTGAATGTGTTGTGTTCCTTGCACTGAATTATTCTGAAAGGGCCTTCCTAGAGGCTATCAAACTTCCCATGTTGGTCGGGCTTTGTTTCCCTTGCATTAAACTTTAGCACTAGGTCGCCACGCTTTAGACCTTGGTCCAAAGCCTTTTTATCAAACCATGTCTTAACCACCCATTGGCGGTTGGTCATAGCTATCAGGGCCTTTTATCTTTTCTCCTGCACTTCCAACAACTCGGCTAGTCGCACCTCCATTGCATCATTTTCCTCTATCTCGAGAGACTTGAGCAATTGCAGTGACAAAATCTCCATGGAGATAGGCAGTAGGGATTCTTTTCAATATACTAACTCGTACGACGAGGTCTTGAGGACTTGCTTAGGAGTTATGCGGTCTGCCCAGAGCGTCATTCAAAGGTTTTATGCCATTCTCGCTGGTGCTCTGAACCAATTCTTTTGAAGAGTCAGACTAAATTTTTATTAGTCAACTCTGCCAGGCCATTACCTTGCAGATAGTAATTTCACGATGTTTTCAAGAATATGTCATTTGTGAGTGCAAATTAACATACCTTAGAGCCTGAGAAGGCTTTGGCGTTGTCAAAGATGATAGTTTTAGGAGGGCCGAATCTAGTCACGATCTCTTCAAGAAAGTCTACTATCTCTACCTCTGTTGCATTCTTTAGGGGCATGGCTTTGGTCCATCTTGTGAAGTAGTATGTTGCCATCAGAATCCATTTATGTCTGGTGCTAGAGGCGGGATTAATCATCCTGATGAAATCAAGGCCCCATTGTGCAAATGGCTCATCAACTACTATCGGGTTGAGGGGCATAGCGGAATTTTTCCTTCACCCTGCGAAGAATTGGCATTCCTTGCAAGCTTTAACTAGGGAATATGAGTCGTTAAACAGTGTGGGTCAAAAGTGCCCAATGCACATGATTTTGATGGCAATGGTTTTTGTGGAGAAATGCCCGCCCGCGGGACTGTTGTGGAAAGTGTCGAGGATCCTCTTAGCCTGCTCAGTGGTAACACACCGCAATAGAACATCGTTGAAGTTCCTCTTGAAAAGAATCCCTTCAATGAGCACATATCCATTATTCTGTAGTCGGTAGAATCTTCTCTTTTGAGAGGGAAGGTCGGGCAGATATTTTCTTGTGTGCATGAATCTTACTCTTTCCACCACCTAGCAGCCTTTAGACTCAGACCCATTCATCAAAACCAACTTCGGTTGTTCTTCTTTGACAGTCATTTCTTCATTGTGTGCCAGATATTCGCACAATCCTCTTCCTTTGATGGTATTTGTGGGATTGACCTCAACGTCATATTCAAGGATCTTGGTGATCCAATTAGCCCTTTTTTTGGTGATTTCTCCTTCCATGATATATTTGCGTACATTGGAATGTGAGACATAAACAACCATCTTTTTGCAAGAGATTAGGTGTCAAAACCTCTTGAGTCCCTTAACTATTGTGAAAGCTTTCCTCTCGAAGAAGATGTAGTTCGTCTCATATTCTTTTAGGGTCTGGGAGTGGAATTCTATTGGATGTTCTCCCTTTCCTTCATCATCCTTCTGGGTTAAGACAATATCAATGCTTGACTTACTACTAAATACATACATTATGAAATCCTTTGATAAGTCTGGATTAACCAGTATAGGAGCTGAGGAAATAGCATCCTTAACTTTCTCAAAGGATTCTCTGGCTTCTTTAGTCCATTTAAATAATTGATCCTTTTTTAGCATTAGGGTGATTGGTCTAATTATTCTTGCAAAATCATAAATGAATTTTCTCATAAAGTTAACCTTTCCCAAGAAAGACTGGATGCCTTTCTTGTTGACCGGAAGGGGAAGCTCTTTGATTTCCTTCACCCACTTGGGATCAGTTGAAATTCCTTCTTTGGACACTATGTGTCCCAATAGCTTGCCTTGCGGTACTCCAAAAACACATTTTTTCGGGTTCAAGGAGACCTTGAACTCTTGGAATTTTTTAAAAACCATTTCAAGGTGATCAAAATGATCATCCTTGGACTTAGAGAACACAATAAAATTATCTAAATAGATCAGGATGATCTTGTTGATCAACTCGCTGAAAGCGATATCCATGGCCCGCTAGAAAGTGGTTCCACATTTGAAAGGTCGAAAGGAATTTTAGCATATGAGAATGTTCCCCACTTGGTAGTGAACGTTGTTTTATGTCGGTCCTCCTCTTTAACCCAAATTTGATTGTAACTGGAGAAGTCGTCCAGCAGAGAAAACATTTCTGACCTTGCCACTGTTTGCAAGATTGTCTCCATAGAAGGGAGCGGATAATGATCCTTTAGGGATGCTCTGTTTAGGTCTCGAAAGTCAACACACAATCGAATGTCTCCGTTCTTCTTTTGGACTGGAACCAAGTTAGACACCCAAGTGTTGTGCTTGATCGAGAAGACAATCTAGGACTGAATTAGCTTGGTTAGCTCTTATGCCATCATAGCCTCGATCTTTGGATTAACTGACCTATGTTTTTGGTGGACTGGTTTTGCACCTTCCATCAACTCAATTGTATGCTAGATGATGTCGGGATCATATCCCTTAAGGTGATCATATGACTAGGCAACTACCCCTTCATACCTCTCACAAAAGTCAATGAGCCTTTCTTTATCATGATGTGGGACGTCTTTCCTGACTTTGAGCTTTCTCCCATTCATGATATATTCGTGCACACTAGAATGCGCGACATAAACAACCACTTGAAGGTCCACATAGTCACTTTTGCCTGCTACTAATTTTCTTTTGTCATTTTTTGCGTCATCACAGTCAAATATATTTTCGAGAGTGACAAGCCCCTTCGAAAGCTTGTTGGATTTCAACTGGATGATTTGACTGCCATAGGCTTCAGAAATCTTTGGTTGGAGCTGATCGGAAAACTGTCCCGATTGTTGGATGAAAGAGGTGATGTGTTCATCACTGTCAAATACTTGCCAGCTCTGATCATTATCTGGGATCGCCGGTTGGAATATCACTTGTACAAAGTGCTTGTTATGCATTAGGTTTGAGGCTAGTTCAAATTGAGACTCGATTACAGCCATGTGTTCTACATCAGTATTTTGTTCTTGGGGCACTATCTAGATGTTGAAGGCTTCGAAACCCTCAATCAAATCCTAGACCCTATGTCTGTAGGATCTCATGCGGACATTCTTGGCTA
The DNA here is from genome assembly GCA_007258455.2 of Sequoia sempervirens. Classification (NCBI taxonomy): domain Eukaryota; kingdom Viridiplantae; phylum Streptophyta; class Pinopsida; order Cupressales; family Cupressaceae; genus Sequoia; species Sequoia sempervirens. The sequence continues at coordinate 273,036,733 of VDFB02270651.1, forward strand.
TGGAAATCCCCCAGACCTGGTTGACCACTAGTTTGGAATCTCTGAACACCATCAATTGGTTGATGCCCATTCGTTCTGCAAGGCTCAAACCTTGCACTAGACCTTCATATTCAGCTTCATTGTTCGAACAAGCAAACTGGAAGTGAAAGAACCAGAGTTTCTTTTCATTGTGTGGGGATTTCAAACATATCCCATCTTCTGCACCCACTTTGCATCTTGCTCCATCAAAGTGGAGCATCCATAGTTATGAGGCTTGGTTACTTTCGGGTTTCTTCATGACCTTTGAAAGCACTTGATCTTCGTCGTAGATAACATAGGTGCCTAGCCTGGTAGCATGATAGTTGTCGAAAGGGTAAGCATCTATGTATTCACTCAAAAGGACCTCTTCTTGATTGGTCTGATCTCCGGTCACCTTTTCATCTTCTATCAACTCAGTGCAATATGTTTCTTCTTGGGTGAAAGAAGTATGGGCGGCCTCGAAATTGATTCTGGCTTCATCGACCACATGTTTTGAATGCAGATATTTAGAATTTATCTTCATTTTTGCTCCGTGTTTGGTCCTTAGGATCAAGTGTGACTAGTCCAGGGAAAGACACCAACCTATTTTTGAAGTAAACTCTCAGGATAGGCAAAGACCAAACATAGGGGGAACATCTATGATCACAGTATCTTGAGGGACTGTGATACTAGGGAAAGCAAATAGAGTCAATGGGAGGTCCTTGATGAGGCCTACGGTCTCAACTTTATTTCCATCAAGCTACATAACTCCCTTATTTAAAGGATCATAGCTAAGTTCTAAGACCTCAGCTATCTGATTGGGCATGACTGTGGTGCTAGCACCAGAGTCGATCATGGAATTATGTAATAATTTCTCCCCTATAATGAGAGTTAAGAAGGGTTTAGGCTTTGACTTATCTCTTACCTTAGCAGGGGCTTCCGCTATGCTATTTGTGATAACTTTGGTAGGAGGTGATTGATAAACAACCTTTCCTTTGAGCAATTGCTCCTTTGGTTCAATGATTGGATCCTCCCAGAGAGCCTTTTGTAGCAATTTCTTATGTTCTAGAATAGCTAAGATATCCCACAGAGACACATTAGCAGATGATTTTTTCAATTATTCCACCACATTGAATGGTGGAAGATTTGGAGGCTTCTTCTCCTTAGATTTTGTTATAAGAATTTCCCTTCATGGTGGACATTGTGGCACCAATGTGGAGGTACTAGGCGTCTGGTCGGAAGCACTTTTGGGCTGCAAACTGACTAGTTGCGGAACGACTTATTCACCTGTGAATCTCCTTTTTGAGCGAGTGTTGTAAGCAGATTTTACTTGCGGTGTTTTAGATGTAGATGCATCATTGGAAAACACTACCTCTTTCTCTTCCATCCATGAGAAGAGCATGTGATCGGGAGCAATATCAGTTTCTTGCTCTAGATACATCCCTTGTATTTGAGCGGTGAGCACCACATTTTCCATTTGCGGAGAGGAATATACATAACCTCCATGGTTCGACATTGCACCTTGGTTGCGCTACTCTACCACCTTTTGTTGTAGATTGCCTCACGGGAAGTTTCAGGGCATGTGTGAGTCACCGCAAGGGAAGCACCAGGGGTTGGTGTCATTGACTAAATTGTTTTGCCTCATGGTTAGCTCTCTGTTGGAGCTTAGATTGGCGCTTTGCAGCGGAGTGGGTACTGACACAATTTGATTTTTTGTTTGCGCTTGCGGATTTGTGCGAGCACCTCCTTGGAACTAGTTTTGTTGGTAAGAGGACCTTCTGCCTTGATAATTCTAATGGGTTAGCTTTAGAGGCATGACCTGGTTGCACTTGATAACGGTTATCTCGTTGGCCATAGCCTGCAACATCTCCTTGACGTCACTTATATCTTCTTTTGAAGACTCAGATGTGGAGGCAACATTCTACGGTGCACTTGTGTATGTGTGCATAGACTAGGGAGAATTAGGCGTGCTAGTAGATGACATTTACTGGGCGAGAACTGACACTTTAGGGAATATAGGCATGGTGGGCCGAGGCGGCAACTTCCCGGCGTCAATTAGATTGTTCTTCGCTTTAACTGCGACACTGTATGTATCTGGTAGAGTGGTTCCACCAAGTGATTGGATCATCATTGAAATGTCAGCGTTGATGGACTTGACGTAGAACATGAACGCCAGCTCAGCTAGGGGGCGGATCGCAGCCTGAATTCTTTGCCAAGTTATGTGAAACCGAGAATTGAAGTCAGTCATGGCTTCATATGGGGCCCATTTGATGATCTCCAGCTGGTGATATTGTGAAGACCTATCTCTATCATTAGAGAATCTTTCATAAAACGGATCTTCGAGTTGGTCCCAAGTGCCGATAGTATTGGGTTGCAGCATGCAGTACCAATCCAGTGCCTTACCCCTGAAAGAGGCTACAAGCAACCTTAGCGCTACATTTTGGGTAGTGATTCCATGGACCAAACATATTTTTGTGACATCTTGCAGATATTTGGATGGCTTTCTTGAACCATCTCCGGTGAACTTAGGTATAACTTTTAGAGCGGTGACCAAGATAGGTGCCCAAATGACGGGTGCTACTAGTGCAACAAGAGGACTTCCAACGTCCCATGCCACATAATTTCTATTAGTAGTAGGAAACATGGATAGTGGTAAGGGTGGAGGAAGTGAAACGTTCACTAATTGGGTCGAGGCATGTACTGTCCCTAATGGTGGTACTAGCAAACCAAGATTATTCGTTGTTTGGGACCTAGCAACAGGCTGATGGCTCATACACCCTCTTTGAATTGAGATTCATTTATGCAAGTCCCACCAGGCGTGCCAGTAAAAAAGGGAACTTTTGATGCCAAAAATTGGCAAGGTAAAAACCTTTATGGGAAACTCAGTTAATGGGGGGACCAATTGCGCTAAACTGAGTGACCTCCAAATTTTTAAAGAAGTCGGCTTCTTCTGTAACTGGGGTTTTGAATGGGAAAAGGAAGTAGATATATAAAATGAAAATCTAACTAAGGCGATGTGCCAAGATGTAGATAAAGGCACTGTAAATCTATCCTTTGGAAATAAATTCAAGGGCCCGTTCAACAATCTGCTATGTTCCAGAATCACATAAACCAAAAGAAAAGATCTGAACAATTCATCTAATGACATAAAATGATTATAGCATACATCCACTGAAAAGAGGAGTCAAAGACATTATCTAAATCAACAATTTATATTTAAAATCATAGAAGTTCTTGCAAATGAATAATCCAGACAATAATGGCATAGTATTAATGTCTTATCAAATAACATAAGAAAAAACAGAAAGGTCGAACAATGGCACAGTCTAAAAGTTTCATATAATAATCTTTAAAAAAATTACAAAAGGCCTGGTGTCTCTCTCTAATTTTTCTAAATCTTTTGAACTCGTTTTCTGAAGTGAGAAGCAGTACTTATAGCCAATAATCCACCACCTGGTGAGCTTGTAATAGAAAATATTGAATATCCCAAGCAAATGATTTCCTTTGATCATTGTAACAGAAAATATTCGAGCCTTGGAATGTAGACGCTTCCCAGCAAGATGCATCCCCTGCAAATGATGGTAGTGGCTCAAGAATACCCCGAGCAGACAAGTGTTTCCTCCCAGAGGAGGAAATTAGAACACACGGTAGCATATCACGGCTTGACGTTGGCTACACTCTTCCCTCTCGATGAAGTCCCTGCAAGGAGATAGGTGGCAGCATGGTGCAGCTCATGGTTCATTATCCCCTCCCTTTTTTGAAAGCTTGCACCAAGAAGACACTTTGCAACAATGTTTATTATCGACACCCTCTATGGGTTCTACCAAAAGTTTACTCGAAAGGAAGCTACGTGGCACGCGGGTGGGGCCCGACGAGGAAGTAAAGGAAGCAGTTATAAATAGCCCATGGTGAAGACACGTGGGAGCATATCAAGATCCAGTAGAAGAGCAAAGGAAACCTTGGCTATGAGGAGCATTGGGCAGACACGTGGGAGCAGCTCATAGAGTATAGCAAAAAGAAGGTCGATGAAAGGTAAGGGCAGCATGTTGAGTATATGAGGCAGGGGTCGGAGCTTAGCAAAACAGAAAAAACACCCGAAGGGAGCTCAAAGAATTTGACATTCACAATTTATATGGAAACTTAGCCATGAAATGTCCTACTTCACCATAATTAAAGCATTTGAAAGGTAACTTACCTTTATACTTTCCAGAACCTCTTTGTAACTTTCTGACAAAGTTTTCTTCCTTTAATCTAATTTGTCAATTTTGAATCTAGATCATCTTGCTTCTTGGACACCTTGAATGCAACCTCTTTCCTTATAAAATTGTCATTCCCAATTCTCATTTCATAGGCAGATAGAATTGCATGTAACTCATCCATAGTTAGAGTATTCATATCTTTAGATTCTTCAACAACAAAAACTTTGCATCAAACTTTTTGGGAAGGGATATGAGTACCTTTTTCACAATCATACCTTCTTTTAGTTTTTCACCAAGCCCTCTAATAGAGTTGAAAATTTCATCAACTCGGAGTAGGAATGTGGCAATGTTTTCCTCTTCCTTCATTTCATACTTTCAAATTGATCTCAATGATTTTGAAGCTTTGCTTGTTTGACCTTGTCATCGCCTTCATAGATATTGTGTAGCTTACTCCATACTTCCTTCTTTGTCCTACAACACATGATCTTTACAAACTCATAGTTATATAAACTACATGAAATAACATTTAGGTTGCTTTAGAATTACTCTCAAAAGCCTTGTTTCCAACCTGATCTCTCTAGGGACTTTCATGGATCTCATATCCATCCACATCATTTCCAAAACTCAAACCCTTGGTCCATCAAGTATGCTTCCATCCTTACTTTCCAAAATGCATAATTGGATCCATCAAAAATTGGTACCTTATTTGAAGAAAATATTCTTGTGCCACTAAGTATGCCATCATGAATATTCCTTAGGTTTTTAATCCTTTTCAAAGGAATGTGGCTCTAATACCAATTAAAAGGCACACAATATACTGAGGGGGGTTAATCAGCATATCAAATCTATTTTTTTTTTTAATTCAACATGAATTAGCATTAGTCACTTCTCCAAGCATGAATCAAAATAGCTAGCATCAATCAAGAAACATAGATGCACACATTCACACAATGAACACCATATATACATGATAACTCAATGGGAAAAACCACGGTGAGAAGAGTTGCTTGAATCTACTGTCCAAATATAGCCTCATAGAAATAATGAATAGTCTACAATAATGAAGTAGGAACCAACATATTGAAGACACCAATCCCCTATTGTATTTGTAGGAACCAACCTACCAGACACACCAATCCCCAATACATAGATTTGAGCACCAACTCAATAAGCAAGACACTAGTCCTACCAGATTACATAGATGTAAAGTATGGGACTCAAATAACATTAAATAAATCATAATAAGAAAAAAATAATTTTATTTACATTAATTCAAGAGTAATATCCTCAATAAAAATATGTCATCGTTCAACATTACATTCATACATAAATCATGAATACATGAGATAATGAGATACAAAATTTGACTTAGGCAGTAAATTGCCAATAAGTCGTGATCATATAATGTGAAGTACAAATAATGTACATAAATGCTAGAATCTAAAAAACTCCAATCCAATAACTGCCCTACAACTAAAGGATAAGAACATGATCCGCTTTTAGAGGCATATCACCTCCGCTAAACTCTATTCCCCTCTTTTTGCATGACTCTGAAAATTAATAACCCCATTTTCTTTTTCCAGTTACCCACACCTCAATCTCATAATTTGTAACTAACAAAACTCCACATTTTGATTTATGCATAACAGTTTTAGTTTTTAAAGAACTCTCGCATGTGTTTAATGAAATTTTGGATGATTTGAAATAAATTTATTTAGTTAACTTCTTGTTTTAAATTAAAAATTAATTTAGTTTTCTATTTAATTATAAATTTGTAAATCAAAACCTCCCTTTTTAAATTGACCATGCATGATTTAATTTATCAATCCATTTAAACTAATTATTAGGATAAATATGATATTTTATCATTTTAACATTATCCTAAAAATATATGATTTTCAAAAAAAGTATCATAAAGCTCAATGTCCAAATGATTACATTTTATCTTCACCAATACGTTCTAGAGCATATCAACTATTTTCTTCATTTTCAAACAAACACAAGGCAAACACTCAAGGAATTATGCTTGGAAAACTACATGCATTAAACAAAACTCATGAACCTATGTGGTGTGTGCAAGATTCTATCATATGCATCAATGTCAATCGTTTAAGCACCCCTACCTCGATCATGTTCTTGTCTTCGACATGTACTTGACACACTTGCACTTAAATCTTCATTAATAGCGTTAGCCCAAAAACCAAAAATCAAAATGAAACAAGTGTATTACATCATCATAACATTTAGCCTTTGCATTGAATTTTAAAATGCATCTAACTAATATCATTAAACATCACACATAGGATTAAAACATGTCAAAGGTTCAAAGTCTAATGTAGTTTTCCCAAATAACATAATGTCAAACTATGCAATCAAAAAAATTGATACGTGACATCCTTCCCCACTAGGAAGAGGCATTGTCCCGATGTCTTATTAAACAAATATTAAAGTAAATAAAGTACCACTCTATGCTAAACAAGCATTCAGTAAGCTAAATCAAACAACAAAGTATCAGTGTATCTCAATTAAACAACCATGTATCTAAACTATGAAATCAAATGAAGGAAGGAATGGTCTATCTCCTCTACATCCTCCCATGTGGCACTATCCTCAAAATATTGGTCCCATTGGACCTTATACTAAGTAATGTCTTTGTTTTGCAACTTAAAATTGCGTCTATCAAGGATTTGAATGGGATCCACTAGCACCACTCCTGGGTACTACACCTGTAAAGAATGTCAATCAAGTATTTGAGTTGCATTTGGATGGTATAAATTAAGTAAAGAAACATGAAATATATTATGGAGTTGATCCAAAGTAGGTGGTAGAGGAAGTCAGTATGCAACTGGGTTAATCACTTATAACACATCAAATGGACCCACAAATCTTAGAGCTAACTTGGAATATTTCCCAAATGAAATAGAGCTCTTTTGAGGCTTAACCCTCAAAAATATTTTATCCCCTACTGAAAATTGCTTGAAAGACCTGTTCCTATCGGTATGGCTCTTTTGTTTATCTATCGCTTATTTCAATCTACCCTTGATTAGCCTCATTTGTTCCTCCATCTCCTTAAGCATATTTGGACCAATTATAATCATGTCTTCCATTCTATCCTAACTAATGGGTGTACAACACTTTCTCCCATAAAGAGATTCAAAAGGTGCCATACCCAATGATGCATGGTAAGAGTTATTGTATGCAAACTCTACCAATGGTAGGTACTCCTCCCAATTATACTATTTTTCTATACAATACATCCAAAGTAAACCCTCCAATACATGATTCACCCTCTCTGTCTATCCATCAATTTGAGGATGATAAGTTGAACTAAAATTTAATTTGGTTCCCAAGGCTGCATTCAAGGTCACCCAAAATCTAGATGTCATTCGTGTATCCAAATCATATATGATGGTCTTTGGCACTCCATGCAAAAATATCTCTTGGAAAAATTTCTTGGCCAAAGTCAATGATCCATCCTTAAGATTCCTTAGAATAAAATGTGCTACCTTGGTCAACTTATCAACAACTACTAAGATGACATCATGTATGTTCTTACTCATGGGTAATCCCTGTATAAAGTCCATGCTAATCACTTTCCACTTGTATTCAAGAATATCATGGGGATATAGAAGCCCCACTGAATGCACATGCTCATCCTTAACTCATTGGCATTTGAAACATCTCACTACAAATTCAATCACATATTTCCTAATTTTTGGCCAAACGTATAAGGACTTCAACTTTGCTACCATTTTAGTCACTCCAGGGTGCCCCAAGTAAGGTGCATTATGGATTTCCTCTAAGATCAACTTCCTCAAATTTCTAGAATTTGGAATATACATCCTCCTTTGATATCTCAAGATGCCATCTAGTTCAAACACATACCCATCAAATCGATGGTTGGGAGGATCCTCCTCTAAATCATGTTTAACTCTATCGTAATGTTCATCTCCCTACAAGTGTTGGATCACATGTTATCTCAAATTGGATCTTTTCATTTTCATAGCTGCTAGGTGCTTCCTACTAAGAGAATCTTCCACTCTATTATCTTTTCCCTTGATGTATTCAATTCCAAAATTGTAGTCACTAAGGAATTCTAGCCACCTTCTATGTCTTGCATTGAGATTTGATTGGGTGAAGATGTGCTTAAGTCCTAAGTGATATGCCTTTAGCTCAAAAGGATTTCCTAAAAGGTAGTGCCTCCACATTTGCAAAGATGTACTATGGTAGCCAACTCCAAGTCATGTGGTGTGTAGTTCAATTCATACTATTTAAGTTTCCTCGACTCATATGCTACCACTTGCCTGGATCTTGTATCAATATTTCTCCTACACCCTCACTTGAGGCATCTGTGATTACTGTGAATTGACCATTAGGATCGGGTATAATCAGAACTAGGGTTGTTGTAAGTTTCTGCTTCAAAATTTGGAATTCTTGTTCAAACTTTTTGATCCACTCAAAGCTATTTCCCTTCTTTTGTAGTGATGTTATTGGTGAAACAATTTATGAAAATCCTTCCACATACTTCTTGTATACTTCACAAGACCCATGAAGCTATGAACTTCTGTCACACTTTAAGGTGTCGACCATTCTACAATTGCCTTTATCTTTTATGGATCCACAAAAATTCCCTCTACTGATATAATGTGGCATAAATAGTGCACCTTTTCCTGATAAAAGGTACACTTGGATAGTTTACCGAAAATATTTCGCTCTCTCAAGCATTGTGACACTATCCTTAGGTGCCTATCATGTTCTTCAACAAACTTAGAGTAGATCATAATATCATCTATAAAGATTAGGAAAAAATCATCCAAGGAGTCTCGAAAGATGTTGTTCATGAGGTCCATAAAATTTTTAGGAGTGTTGGTCAAACCGAATGGTACCAATGTGAACTCATAGTGACCATATCGAGTTCTAAAAGATATCTTTGAAATTTCCTCATCCTTGGTCCTTAGTTGGTGATAATCGGACCTAAGGTCTATTTTGGAGAACATCGTAGCCCCTTTCATTTGATCAAAAAGATCATCAATTCTTGGAAGAGGGTACCTATTTTTGATGGTGACCTTATTCAACATCCTGTAATCAATGCATAAATGTAAGGTACCATCCTTCTTCTTCACAAAAATAACTGGTGCACCCCATAGAGACACACTCAGTCTAATGAACCCTTTGCTTAACAATTCTTGCAATGAGGCCTTCAACTCATATAGTTCAACAGTCTAGTCATTATGTAAGAAGCCATGTACTATGGTTCAGTTCCAGGTAGAAGGTCAATGGAAAAATCAAATTCTCTCTTTGGTGGGAGCTCTATCAGATCTTCTAGAAACACATCTTGGAATTCCTTAAGAATAGGATAATCATTTTGATACAGCTTCATATATTCAAGGTCACTAATATGCATAGCATAGATGGAACATTCCTTTCTCTAGGCCTTTTAAGTTGCATGGTTGATATTTTTCTTAGTTCAAGTGGTCTCTAAAACCCATGAATCTCAACTAGATTTCAAAAGTCATCTAGGCAACTAAAAAATTTATCCTCACAACTTACTATGGATTTATGCTTAGTTAACTAATTAATTCCCAAGATTACATCATATGATCCTAAAGGTGCCACATAGAGATTAACTTGGGTCTAAAAATTTGGAATCTCTAACTCACTGCAAAAGAGACAAGTGTCTACCCTCCTCTTTGCTCGATTTCCATATTGGACCATCCAAGAATTTTCCATATACCCTAGTCTAACTAGTAATTTTGAAACTATATTTGGATCTATAAAACACTTTATAGCTCCAGTATCTATTAAAATGGAAATAAATTGATCAAAGAGCTTACCTTTTAGTTAGATCAGAAGGGCTTGAAAATCAGCTTGCCTATTGTCCATTGTTGCATGAATTTAATGTTGTGGTGTATGTTGTTGATTTCCTCCTCTTTGTACCTTAGACCACTATGGACAATTAGTAGCATAATGATCTCCCACAAAATCATATCATCCATCACGTGGCCCTTGTCGTCCTCCTGACCTATCTCTATTGAAGTTCTTCCTATTGTTGTTGAAATGGTTACTATTGTTGTTGACCCTTTTATTATTTCCATCATTGCTACCTTCACCCTTTTCCAAGAATTTATTTCCCTACTTCAAATTTTGGATTTGGAAATTTTTGTTCCCCTATTGGTTATTTCTATTTTGAAACTGTTGAGATGATGAATTGCATAGCCCCTGAAGCTCCAAAATCTTCAATGCAGGACTTTAGCCATGAAAGATAATCAACCACAAAAGAAGTGTTGCAACAATGGAATGTTGATTAAAGATTCTATTGATAATATGATTGATATTTTACAAATGAACAAGATGCTTGATTATATAGGCAAGAGGTAAACCCTAATATGCATGAGATGCTGCCATGTGTCTTGATCAAACAACATGTGACAACATGTGAACCCTAATGGTGATGATCATTAAATGATGAGATAAGTTCTAGAAGGAATCTTATCCCACAAACTAGGAAAGGGAATATTATCCCATTTATTAAATGATTGCAACCTAGGACTAAATGATTAAATGCAAGACCTAAGTTAACTTATGCTAGTGTAATAATTAATTAATTAATTACACCAACACCCCCCCATAAGTGCAACTTAGGGAGGAAAATGGAATGATTATGCAAGATGATGATGATGGGTCCCGGCTACGAGGCCATGTTAGGTACCCATGTACATGAACATGCAGAAAATCTCCCACAACCGGAGAAAAGGGGAAAACCCAGTAGGAACAAAACCCCTCTCCAAAAAGGAGATGAAAATGCAGAAAATGTGAGATAGGATGGGAAGGATGGAGGACTCCCAAATACCCCCCAAGTACACCATCCATCACATGGATACAATGCAATCAAAGGCCCCCCCATAGGAGGGAAAGAGAGAGACTATGTAGCCCCCCCCAAAGATGTGATCACTTGCAAAAAAAGGTAAGTGTCTGAAGATAAAACAAGATCCAATGCCGACAAACAACTTGTCTCCCTTTTGGAAGAAACAAAACCAAATGCAAGTGCAAAGATGCTTCCCATTCCGGATAGGAATTGAAGGAAGGAAAGATGAAAAGGGAGGATGATGTCTCTGAACTCTGCTCAAGTGTCTCCTTGCCTGATGAAGAAAATTCCATAGTCCCAAGCAATGAAGAGGGTGACAAACCAGGATGATGCAGAAACTGATGCTGAACAATATCCAAAGACAAAGATGGAATGAATATGATGGAGACTTGATAGCCCCCCCTGAATGAAGTGTCCTCAAAACCACTGAAAGAAGTCTGAAGCAATGATCTCCTGCTAGGAAGAAGAAAATCCAATGGTGGATGCTGAAGAAACCTCAAGTCCTGAATGGAATGATAGGGAAGAAGTCTCAGATATGAAATATCTGAAGAGAAACCAAGTGCCTCCAAGATGGTCTCTAAATTCCCAATCAAGGTCGAGACAAAAGAATGAGGAGACTCAAGACAACTCTCCAAAGCCAAATCTGAATAGAGGAGTGATATCCCCTCAAGAATTTCCTCCAAACCTGTAGAAGTAGCCAAGTCAATGATACCTAAAACAAAGCCATCCTATGATATCAAGTTTGGAAAACTGAATGTGTCCTGATCGATGATGATATTGGAAGCCTCAATCAATGATTCTGGACAAGGAATCACTGAATGTGAAGGGATACCAACTGTCTCTGATGAAGAAGAAGCACTAAAAGGTATCATGTCAACCGCTTCAAAAAGATAAAGGTAATCAACTTCCTGCACAACAATAGCATCATGGGGTACTTGATCTGAAGAATGACATTCTGAAGCATGATCATCGAGGAATGGTGGAGTATTTGAATCTCCGTATAGGTCCCAAAGCTTAGTCCAAAGAATGTGAGGACAATCACAATGATCAATAGATCTCAAAACATCGCAATCAACTTGCATCTCAAGGATCTCCAAAACAGTGTACATGTTGCAACTCCAAGCAAGTTCATGAATACCTTCACTCAGACAAGGAACTATACCAAATAGATATGGCAACAAATCAAGTGAATGAAGATGGTGGCAGATCCCATCTCGCCATTGCTGATAGTTACCCTTATGCAACATAACCAAAGGAGAATAATATGCAAGCCCCATAACGAAATTTCTCCACAAAAAACACAGACAAATGACCTTCAACAGAAAATAGAAGACTTCCAAATAGATATGCAACTGAGAAGATGCCTCTAAGATCAACAAATTCTTCTTCAATTTTCAGGATGTCTCAAGAATCAAAAAACCAAAAAAAAGATACCTGGAGCTGAAACCAAAGAAGATGACTAGACTACTGAAAAAATGCACTGAACTATCTTTTGAATGCCGCTGGAATCTTTGAAATCCGACAATCTGATGCGAAGATATGCACTTTTGAGTCCAGAATGGAGGGTTGACTTCAGTTGACTTGAATATTTGATTATAGCAGAATATTGGAAAACAGAGTGCACCACTGAAAAGTAGACTTCAATAGCTTTCCAACGGTATA
>VDFB02270651.1:273049555-273180814 GCA_007258455.2 Sequoia sempervirens
TCTCCGAATATGTTGGTTATAAAATAATATAAGAAGTGCTTATATTGTATATATAATTATAACTCAATTCATGAACTCTTAAATTAGAAAAAATCAAACAAATATTGATAATTTTAAACTATATTTATATGACCATTCAATGAAATGTCTACACAAGTAAACAAGGCTTTGGTGTTGCAAGTTTTATTTCAATAAATAAAATGTAAAGAAAATAAATCACTTTCACTCAATTTTATCTCATCTTGAGTATTGAGTATTGTTTCATTATTTATTACCTTAATTTGTTTCTAATTTGTCACATATTTTCCTACGTAATTTGGTTGGGAATAGTTCAAGGATTGTGAAATCACTTTGAAACATAGCAAATACCAAGGAATAGGAATTCACTTCAATTGGAAAAGAGTTGAAATAGTAAAACATGGGTATGAAAGTATACAATTACACTTCATAGAAAAGACTCTAAATGTTTTGCATTGTCTACTCAATTTGTTTGGGTCTCATAGACCAATTTATTCTAAATAACATTTAAGTCATTGTCATCAACATTATAGTAGCAAAAATAGAGTCCTTTTAATAAAGTTTATTCATAAAGATCTCAATATATCTACTAATACAAGTAACATAGCTTATACATTTTTGTAAGGAAGATAAAATATTCAAATTTATTATATTACATTTTAATCTATTAAAAATAATGAATGTTGTATTCAAATCTATTATACCAAATATTTATTTTATTATATTTGAGGATTATTTAGCCCAACAAACTAACATTGTCTTTTAATTTCTTCATTAAATCTGTTTCTCCATTAAATTTTAAGGTATTACATTGGTATTTCTTTAATCATGTTTCACAATATATTCTTCCCCATTCCCATTAATCAATTGAAATATTTGTGTTAATTTTTACTTTCACCATTTTTGTCATCATCATCATCATCATCATCATTATTATTTTCATCATCCCCATCATTGTTATTGTTGAATCACCATTATGATCATGATGTTGTTATTATCATAAATCACTACAATGACCGATCATCATGTTGTTATTATCATAAATCACTATGATGACCACCATGTTTGAATTTTTAACCTTGTTGATGACCTTCTAGTATTTGTTTTATCTATCTTATTCTAAGTTCCTTATTTATCCCAACCTCCTTTGGATATGTTCTAGTTCTACACCCTTTAATATGTAAACTAGATGTATACATATACACATCCAATCCCATGTTTAATCATTAAGAATTATAGTAGTGTTATTTTTTGCAAGCACCATCATATGTTTTGTGTCAATTTTCGTTGTTCTTGTACTTTTAAATCTTAGTATCTTCTTCCATAATAGTGAATACCCACTATTTCTTACATATTGAAATGGTGAAAAAGGGTGGATGTGGGTCCTAGGTCCTAAATGAAAATAACCTAGGATTTCAAGGGGACCTTTTTGTATGTTTCATTAAAGATGGAGATCAACAAGGTGAGTAGATTGACTATCAACCATGAAGGTGATATTGCAAGTATGACGGTGTTGTCATTGATGTCAACAAGCTTGTGTTGTCATTAGTGACAGTTGTGTAGTGATTGGGAGAGATTGTTGCTTTGATTAGTTGCATTAATTTATCACCACTTAAGTTACTTGTGTTAACCTCTGGTGTCACTTTGATAAGCTTCTATTTATTGTTTAGATATCGATGATATTGAGAAAATTGATAAAATAAAGAAATGGGGTGTTGCAGAGGTGTTCTGGTTTTTCTTCACATTTCTTTTGGGTTGAAGATTTACTTGTGTGGATTGGATATGTTGGTTAGAGGTGTTTAGTGTTTCTATATCCAAAATTTTGGCTTCTAGATAGATGGTCAGAGGAAGTTATGTTCACCGGTGTGTGAACTAGTTTTGTAGTGTTGTTTACAGAGGTGTTTGGGAGAAATGTTTTTGTGTTGCATTTCTCCACAATTTTTCTTCAAGTCTTGCAATTCTGAAGGTATACCGATGGTGTTGATCTCTTTCCTATGTCAAGAGTATTCGTGGTTTGGTGCTCTAGAAGATGGATTTTAGAGTTGCAATGTTTGGCAATGTAGTTTGAGTGTACAAGTTGTGTACATTTTGAAGGTGTGAATTGTTGCGAAGGAGTTTGATGGATTTCAGGATGGTAGACGAATATTCTAGGTTGTGATGAAGCGTGGTGTGTGATTTTCAAGTTGTCCTTGATTTGAGGAAGCGTGTAATTCAAACTTTAATGGTGTTTGCACGGGTAACAGTCGACCTATTGTTTACACTACGTTCGAAGATGTTCAAGCATTAATGAAAGTGTAGCATGGTGTGTGAGTTAATTTGAGTCCTAGTTAAGTTTTGTAATGGTCCACTTTTGTTCCTATCCACCGCGAGAGTGCTTAGTGCTAACCTATTTTGAATTTGTAAAGTGTATGGTGAAGTAGCCGACTTGAAGATTTTTTTCAAGTTGCAGATGGTATAAATGCAAGCTGAATTGATGCAAGATGAAGTGTGGAATAGAGTTGAGTGTTGTAATGTAAAATAAAGTGTAGAAGTGTGAAATGTAGTGTGAGCTATAACACAAGATTGTTGAATGCAGTGAGTTGAGGTATCTTGATCTCTTGAAGGCTGTGAGTGTTGTTGGATTTGTTGTGGTGGAATTTTTGTTGCATTGATATTGTGTTCTTTGTGTAACATCTTATCTTCTTTTCTTCTTTCTATTTCGATAGTGAGCTTGAGCTATGAGTCTTTCTAAATAGTGTGTCCTATTCTAGCAGTGAGCCTCTTTGTCCCAGTTTTGCAATTACTTATATTGTGAGCTAATTGTCACTATGGTTTTTCCCTTCTAGGGTTTTCCACGTAAATCTGGTGTTCTCTTGTGTATGGTGTTGGTTGTTTTAGTTTATGTTATTTGATTTTCATGTTCAAACATTATAATAGATTAAGGATTTAATGAATGCATGTGGATCTGATTACTATTGAGGGTTTAATGCTTTAATTTGATACAATTGATTCACCCCCCCTCTCAGTTGTCTTGTTCATTCAATAATTGGTATCAGAGCAAGGTTCCTTGGAAGAAAGCTTAACCGCTTGAGGTAGTTCCAAGATGGTGAGAAAGAAGGAGATCCCTATGTTTTATGGCACAGACTATGCATTCTGGAAAGTGAAGATGGAAGGCTATTTGATTTACCTTGGATTTGATGTCATTAAGGAAATAAATAATGTGTATAGCATACCTCTAAATGAACCGAGCACAAGTGATGGAATCAAGGCATATGAAACAGATGGTAAGACAAGGTTTTTTCTTTTGATTAGTCTTGCACATACAAAATTAGTGAAAGTTATGGATCTAAAAACTGTTAAAGAAGTTTGGGATAAGCTAGAAAGTATTTATGAAGGAGATAATAAGGTTAAACACACTAAGTTGTAGAATTTGAAGGAACAATTTGAGACTTTGCGAATGTATTGATGAGCCCAAAATATGCTCATAATTTGGGTATCATGGTGTACTTTTAATACCCTTACTTTTGTTGTTCATGGTTGTTTAACTCTTTAGAAACCTTTTATTGGGGGATATCCTGTAGCAATACACCTTTATATTCCTGCAACCTATCATGTTGACATGTCTATATTTACTACCATTGTTTGACTTCCCAAATGACTGGTATAACGCATGTAGTTTTTGAATGATGAAATAGATTTAATATGTGATTAATGAATGAATATCATGTATTTGTCATGCGTATTTTCTTTCACATCTGTTACCTTGTGTTTTGCAGGTTGTTGAAGAAAGTATGAGCGAGTCAAGCGCGATTGATCTCGGCCTTGCAGTAAAGTCCATTTCCTGCACGACTTCGAGGAAGTTCTGGCAAAGACTCTTTGACCGAAATTGTCGGGAAGGAATTTAAATGTCAATTAATTTGGAAAGAGTGGAGTGCTAGATTCTCTCTGGATCGGGTTGAACGGATAAACTCATTTATGAAGTCTGTTCCTCGGTTTCAGGATACATTTTACATCCACATCTTTCTCTATTAGGGTTAGTTAGTTGTTTTCCTGATTTAAATAAGTGTTCCTCCTACGTGAGTGAGCAAGCATAATGAGCATAGCAAGCATAGCATGTAAGAGTTAGTATTATGATAAGAGACACAATTTTGTGTTAGTTTTGATATGAGCAAACAATGTATATCATTCTGAGTTATGAATAAAAAGTTGATGAAGTTATGAGTTCAATCCTTACATAATTAGTTGATGCTTGCTAAGGGGGCCCACTTAGTAAGTATCTGTAGTTAGTTAGTTAGTCGTTTATTTTCTGTTATTCATAAGTTAGATTTTGTTCTTGAAGTTTCAGTGCAAACTCAATCTTATATTGTTCCTATAGCATTGGGAATCCATCCCTGTGTTTGTTCCTGTAGCATAAGGCTAGTTCATAGTTTGTTTCTCAGTTATAATTGTTAAGGTTTCTGCTTTGATAAAGTTTAGAAGGCTTTCCATTACATTCCTGTAGCATAAGTAGAATTCCTTTCACGCATTTATTTCTGGTAAATCATGATTGAAACTGGTTCTTAGTGCACATACAATGCTGCTCCATTTCAAGTATACGTTCCCTGGCTTGACAAAGTAAATGAACGACCATAAGAAGATGTTAGTCGCCTGCTGGAATGTCCAATTCCCAGGTTAGGATTTGTCGTGACTTTTATATCCTTTTGTGGGCGCGACCATTTTTGGCGCCGTTGTCAGGGATGGTGTCAAGCTAAGATCCTGTCATAAGTCATTGTTAGCAGTAGTTTAGCTTGTTATTCAAGTATTTTCAAAATTCCTTCAATTCACCATTCATTCTATTGCATTGATAGAAGAAGAGACACGCTGGGAAGATTCCTCCCTGACCTTCCATTCATTGATAATAATCCTAAACCAGCTTATAATCTATTTTAGGAAGAAGGAGACCAAGATATCAATCCATTTGCTGAAAACCTGTTTGTTGAATTGCCATTTGACCCAGCTGACAAAGAACCAGAAGAAAATCCATTTGCTCTGATACTCCATCAAGCAAATATGGCACAAAATCCACCTAATCAACCTCCTACTTTTGAGTTCCCCATCGTTGCTCAGCAAGATAATGATAACCTTAAAAATATTCCTTCTTCATTACTTCCCAAGTTCTATGGCCTAGTTACAGAAGACCCAGACACTTTCTTGTTTGAGTTTGATAGCCTATGTCGCAACTATGATTACACTTCAGATGCTCACAGGCTGAAGTTGTTTCCTTCTACTTTGAAGGAAGGAGCTCTTAGATGGTTTATGAGTTTGGGAAGAGGTGTTGTTGATAGTTGGGCAGGCATGCAAACAAAATTTCTTGAGAAATACAAGGAATATTGTAAGAGTAGTAATAAGGGAGATGATATATTCAGAATTCAACAAAAGGAGGATGAAAGCTTGAAAGACTATATCTCAAGATTCTTGTTTTCTCTGAAAAAGAATTCAGACCATACTCTCAATGAAGAATCTCATAAACTACTTTTTCTAAGGGGAATTAATGATACCTGTATAGATGCTCTAGACTTGATGGGAGGATGTGATATAACTCAACTGCCTTGGGATGATATCAAGAAGATATGTCTCAACTACTCTCGAGCAATTGTTAAGAAGGGTAGAGGTCATCAAGCCACAGTGGTAAAGTCCTCTACTAGTGGAGTTTCATGGATGGAGATCACAAATTTGTTGTCTGATTTCAAGCAGGATATCATAAACAACATGGCTACACAGTTGGATACTATGCAAGCTTAGAAGAAACATGAGGAAGCTGAAGTAATCTTGGTTGAGTTCTGTCCACATTGCAGATAGAAGAAACGTGACTGTAGATGCAAGATGGTGGCTAACCTGGAGGCTAAGTAGTTACCTACTGACTTTAAGGTGGTAGAAAGTGATGATGACCAAGTATTCTTCATCGCACAAAGGCGACCATGGGCTAAAAGACAAGGTATGCCTCAAGATCCTTTGACTTTTGGTAATCCTTATTCTAATTATAATAACCAGTGGCAACCTACATATGACCCATCACCACCTTGGAATGCCCCTCAATCACATTGGCCTAACTATCAGAGTCCTTAATGGAAATCTCCTCAAGGAGGTTGGAAATAGCCACAAGGACAATGGACTCCACCCCCAGGTAACTGGCAGCAAAAACCTCAATGGAGAAGTCCACAACAATGACAGAACCAATCCTCTGCCTTCCTGTAGCCTCATCAGCCACAACCTCCAACTCTCATGCCACCTCCTGTAGCTCCTGCAGCAAATACTGGCCCTCCAAAACAAACGCCTATGCCTGCTCAACCATTGCCAAATCCTAACAATAAGCAGTAGCAGCAACAACAACCTATGTATTTTGCAAGGGCCAATCAATATCCCGCTTATACCCTGAATGTTCATGATATCCATCTCAGATCTGGAACCACTCTCCCTGCTCCACACCTGCCTATCATTACAGAGATTCCAGACTCTACCTCTGAACAACAGACTGATCCTGCAGAAAATATACATGTATCAGATATTGTCTCTAAGGAACCTATCCTGCAGCATCAGGCTACACCACCTTTCCCTCAGAGACTGCAACTTACTACATCCAAGCCTATGGAAGAAACCTACTTTTGATATTTTGGATCAGCTAAAGAATGTGCATATTCAAATTCCTCTCTTAAAATCCATTAAAGATATTCCACTATATGGAAAAGCCATTAAGGAGGCTTGTTTGAAGAAGCAAGGACGAAAGAAAAAGGATCCTCAAACTATACATGTTTTAGGACAGTTAACAGACATTATGTCAGGGAAGATAGTTATTCCAAAATATACTGACCCTGGGAGTCATGTGGTGCAAATCAATATTAATGGTCAGATAGTAAAGAATACAATGGAGTATTTGAATATACTAAACATTCGGTCTACACCTACCATCTTGCAGCTTGCTGATAGTTCCACAGTAAAGCCTAATGAAATGGTAGATGTTATTGTTATCCTGGAGTCTTGGGAATACCCAGCAGACTTCACCATATTGTCTACTAAGGCAACTTTGGGAGGATATCCTATTATCCTAGGTAGACCATGGTTAGCTACAACTGATGCTTTTATAGGATGCCATTCAGGAGACATGACAATTTTTGATGGTCAGTCAAGAAAGAAATTGGCTTTATATCCACCTGCCCAGCCTCAGCCAGACTTGTCTCAGCCAATTTGGCTAGATTTGGGAGAGGAAACTGAAGAAGTCAATTCATTGGCTCAGCTAATGATGCTACAAACTAATCCATTTTCCCAGCTTCAGAGTGAGGATGACCTACTCTTACACATTTTGCAGTCCAAACCTGATCCGAGTAGCCCATCTGCTGCAGATAGCAGTCTTCAACAGTGTTTTCTGCAACAACTAGATTCTGAGAACCTATCACCTGAATCTCCTACAGTTTATCATAATATGCTTCCATATGAAATACAGACACCACCTTTATCAGCAGCCTCCATGAATGATCTTACCAAGCAGGTAGAAGTGTCTTCAGACCGCTGTCTGAACATCAATAATAAGTTGCCTCAACCTCAACAAGTTGCCCTTGTCACGATGCTGCAAGCTCAACACAGAGCTTTTGCATGGGACTATGGGGATATGAAGGGAATAGATCCTCAGCTATGTACTCATAGGCTCCATATTAAGGAAGATTGTTCACCTATTAGGCAACCTCAAAGAAGGATAAATCCAGCACTTAGGGAAATAATTAAAATAGAACTTCAAAAATTGCTTGATGCTGGTTTCATCTACCCAATTTCAGACAGTCAATGGGTATCTCCACTGGTGATTGTCCCTAAAAAAGGTGGAAAATGGAGATTTTGTGTAGATTACAGGGAACTGAACACAACAACTAAAAAGGATCATTTTCCATTGCCATTTGTTGACCAAGTACTAGACTCATTGTCTGGGAAAAAGTATTTCTCCTTTTTGGATGGATATAGTGGCTATAATCAAATTAGAATCACCCCTGAAGATCAAGACAAAACAACTTTTACCAGTCCATGGGGTACTTTTGCTTATTCTGTCTTACCTTTTGGCTTGTGTAATACACCTGCAACATTTCAAAGGGCAGTGATAAGTATTTTTGTTGACATTTCTCATGATTCTATGGAGATCTACATGGATGACTTCACTACTTATGGAGTTACTTATGACGAAGCATTAACCAATTTGGAAAAAGTGTTGAAAAGATGTTAGGAGCAAAATTTATCTTTGAATAGTGAGAAGTGCTTTATGATGATGCAAGAGGGAATTGTTTTAGGCCATCATGTCTCTCAAGCAGGAATTCAGGTTGATCCTGCAAAAATAGAAGTTATTCTAACTTTTCCAACACCTATGAAACAAAAGGATGTTATAAGCTTCCTAGGACATGTTGGATATTATAGAAGATTCATCAAAGACTTCAACAAGATAGCCAGTCCACTATATGCCTTATTGACTAAGGATTTTGAATTTACTTGGACTGAAGCCTGTGACAAATATTTCTTGTAGTTTAAGAACTTGCTTACTCAAGCACCTGTTCTTCAAGGACCAAAGTGGAGTCTGCCCTTTCATATACACATAGATGCTTCTGATTATGCTATAGGGGCAGTTTTAGGATAGAAAGAGAATTCCATTGAGCATGCCATATATTTCATTAACAAAAATCTTCAAGGCCCTGAACTAAACTATACTGTCATAGAGAAAGAATTGCTAGCAATTGTGTATGCCCTGACAAGTTTCGACATTATGTCACTAGTTACCAAATATTTGTTCATACAGATCATGCAACAATAAGGTACCTCATGAATAAGCCTGCCATATCTGGAAAATTAGCAAGATGGCTCCTATTGTTGCAAGAATTTGATATCACAGTTATTGATAAGCCAGGTCGAGCTAATGTGGTGGCCGATTTCTTATCCAGACTTCAAACACCTACACCTGACATCCCTGAGGTAATTGATGATAGCTTCCCTGATGAACATCTATTTTTTATTGCTGCTCAAACCCCATGGTATGCAAACATTGCAAATTATTTAGTAGCCAGTAGAATTCTAGCTCACTTCTCACCAAAGGAAAGGAAATTGCTAGTTGAAAAAAGTTTCAACTTGTCATGGATTGTAGATTGTTTATTTTATACAGGACCTGACCAAGTAATGAGAAGATTTATTAAGGAAGATGAAACATATGATATATTGCATGCCTATCATGACGAGTCATGTGGGGGCCACTTTGCAGCTAAAAGAAAATCCATGAAGGTGTTGGCTACTGGATACTATTGACCCACACTACACAAAGATGTTGCAACTTACACTAGGAAATGTGACAGATGCCAACGCATGGGAAGACCAACAAGGTCTGATGAAATTCTCCTGTATCCTCAGGTGATAGTCAGTCCCTTTGATAAGTGGGGCATGGATTTTGTTGGACCTATTGATCCTCCATCCAAAGGGAAATCATATATTTTAGTTTGTACTGACTATGTGACCAAATGGGTAGAAGTGAAAGCAATGACACATGCCCGTGACAATAAGGTTGCTGAATTCCTGTATGAGCAGATATTTACCCGATTTGGAGTCCCAAGGGAGCTTGTCACTGATCAAGGAGCTCAGTTCACATCCAATTTAATCAATGCACTAATGAATGATTACAAGATCAGGCATCGAAAGTCTAGCCCATATCACCCTCAGGCTAATGGTCAGGCAGAAGTTACTAACAGAGAAATTGAGGTGATACTTACAAAGATAGTTCAGCTACACAAGAAATATTGGAGCAGTCGACTTCTTGAAGCAGTCTGGGCCTATAGGACAACGTGGAAGACAACCACAGGGTTTACTCCTTTTGAATTACTCTATGAAAAAACTGCCATGTTACCATTAGAGTTCGAACATAAAACCTTGAGGACTGCTCTAGAGCTTAATATTGACATTTTAGAAGCCCAAAAGGAATGCCTCCTGCAGCTGAATGCATTAGATGAACTTAGAAAAGCAGCCCTCCAGCATACATAAATTGTACAACAGCAAAGGAAGAACTGGCATGACCGCCATATCCGAACTAAGCAATTCTCTGTTGGTGATTGGGCATTGCTTTATGACTCCAGGTATAAAGAAAATCAAGGTAAACTCACTACCCAATGGCTTGGCCCATATGAAATTGAGAATGTATTTGATAATGGTTCTGCTCAATTGGTCACAATTGATCCTGTTCGATTCAAGCTACTGGTTAATGGACATCGTCTTCAGTTGTATCGTAAGCCAGTCTCAAGAGAAGAATTTCTGCAGTGGTTTGTTCAGGATCTTGCCACTAATCTTCCTGTAGTGAAAGGCTTTAGCCTTTCTCCTGCAACTTCACCATAATGTTACAATGCATGCCCATAATAAATGTTTCCTTTTTAAGGAAACCCTTTTTCTTCGTTCCCACTCATCACCACATTTCACTTCCTTATCTTCCATCCCATCCATCCATTCCATCCATTCATCTCATCCGTCCACATCACCCATCCACCTCATTCATCCACACCACCCTTAATTATGATTCATTTCCCAACTGTCATCTCATGCTGAAGTTGTCATCTTTCTCAGCATGTACGAGCATTTATTGAAAGGTACGCGATATCTTTTGTTGTCACATCATTGATTTATTTCATTTTATTCATTCACTACTATGTCTATATCAATCATTATTACCCGATCTCTGCCTATTCTTTAGTACATGTGTGGACACATGTCATATTTTAAGTAGGGGGCGGGTTAATACATTTTACTTACACTGTTGTCACAACTGTTCAGATATTTTTCTTTATTATTTTCTTGTACTTTCCAAATATGACTACATGTTTCCATCGTAAATTGCAATTAAAACTGCTTGTTTAAGTAGTTGTAACAATCATTACATGCAAATATCTTTTGAGTTCATTCTTGGAAAAGAAGAGAAAGTGACGGCATGACAGAAAGAGCAGAGCAGAAAAGTTCTCTTTGGATTTTCAAAAAAAAAAAAGAGTTTAAGTTTTAGCTGAGACAATTGTGAATATGGGTGGTCAACTGGTAAGACATGAGCCTGTAGCTCATGAGATATTGACACAGAATTTCTGAGGTTTTTATTACAAATTCGGAACTTCATTTCAGGGTCATGCCTCAACCACTAATTTCAGAGAGACCACTAGAAAGTTCAATGCTGGAGGACCAGCATTAGGTTAAGTAGGGGCAAATGATAAGCCCAAAATATGCTCATAATTTGGGTATCATGGTGTACTTTTAATACCCTTACTTTTGTTGTTCATGGTTGTTTAACTCTTTAGAAACCTTTTATTGGGGGATATCCTGTAGCAATACACCTTTATATTCCTGCAGCCTATCATGTTGACATGTCTATATTTATTACCACTGTTTGACTTCCCAAATGACTGGTATAACACATGTAGTTTTTGAATGATGAAATAGATTTAATATGTGATTAATGAATGAATATTGTGTATTTTCCATGCATCTTTTCTTTCGCATATGTTACCTTTTGTTTCACAAGTTGTTAAAGAAAGTATGAGTGAGTCAAGCGCAGCTGATCTTGGCCTTGTAGTAAAGTCCATTTCCTGCACGACTTTGAGGAAGTTCTGGTGAAGACTCTTTGATCAAAATTGTTGGGAAGGAATTTAAATGTCAATTAATTTGGAAAGAGTGGAGTGCTAGATTCTCTCTAGATCGGGTTGAACGGATAAACTCATTTATGAAGTCTGTTCCTCAGTTTTGGGATACATTTTACATCCATGTCTTTCTCTGTTAAGGTTAGTTAGTTAGTTGTTTTCTTGATTTAAATAAGTGTTCCTCCTGTGCGAGTGAGCAAGCATAGCATGTAAGAGTTAGTATTATGATAAGAGACACAGTTTTTTGTTAGTTTTGATATGAGAAAACAATGCATATCATTCTGAGTTATGAATAAAAAGCTGATGAAGTTCTGAGTTCAATCCTTGCATAATTAGTTGATGCTTGCTAAGGGGGCCCACTTAGTAAGTATCTGTAGTTAGTTAGTTAGTCATTTATTTTCTGCTGATCATAAGTTAGATTTTGTTCTTGAAGTTTCAGTGCAAAATCAATCTTATATTGTTCCTATAGCATTGGGAATCCATCCCTGTGTTTGTTCCTGTAGCATAAAGCCAGTTCATAGTTTGTTTCTTAGTTATAATTGTTAAGGTTTCTGCTTTGATTAAGTTTAGAAGGATTTTCATTACATTCCTGTAGCATAAGTAGAATTCCTTTCATGCATTTATTTCTGGTAAATCGTGACTGAAACCGGTTCTTAGTGCACATACAGTGCCGCTCCATTTCAAGTATATGTTCCCTGGTTTGACAAAGTAAGTGAACGACCATAAGAAGATGTTAGTTGCCTGCTGGAATGTCCAATTCCCAGGTTAGGATTTGTCATGACTTTTATATCCTTTTGTGGGTGCGACCATGTATGAAGATGAAACAATTACAAGTTATAGTAGAGGGTTGATGAACTGGTGAGTGCTATGATAGGTCTTGGTGCACAAGTCAAAGAACCTAAAGTGGTAAAGAAATTCTTAGAACTCTTCCTAATTCTTATAGTGAAAAGGTTTATGCTATTGAGGAAGTTACAAATTTTAATACTTACACTAGAGATCAGTTGTTTGGCACACTAAGTTCATTTGAGATGTGGAAAATTAGTTTGAAGAATGTTGCAAAAGTGGAGACTACTTTTAAGATTGGAAAATTAGAGAAATTTGAAGATTCAAATGGAAATGATCTTGATGATGTGGAAGCTAAATTTGTAAGAAGAATGAAAAAGGGCACTGGTAAGTACAAAGTTAATTACCTTTTAAATGTTTTAGTTGTGGAAATATAGGTCATTATGCTTTGAGATGACCAAACATAATTGTGAACAATAAGAACAAGGAAAACAAAGGAAAAGTGATCAAGAAAAGATACTATGTTAGAGAAGATGCTGGTATTTCTGATGATGAATCTAATTATGGAGATGTTGATGATGAATGATTGTTCTTGGCTCTAAAAGATGAATCTGGTTCTGCTAACTCTGAAAGTTGTGTGAAGGAAAGTGTTCCAGAGAGAAAAAGATAAAACTGGAGGTACTTTGGTATTTGCTTTTCATGTTAGATAGGACAAAACTATTGGGTTATTGATAGTGGTTGCTCAAATCATATGATCAGAGACAAGAGTAAGTTTGTTAAACTTTAAAAATATGATGGAGGACTTGTTAAATTTGGAGTTGATTAAGATGCTAAAATTTGTGGAATAGGATCAATCAGTTTTGATGGCAAGCATAATATTGGAGATATTTACTATGTTAAAGGTTTAAGGCATAACCTCTTGAGTGTTGGAAAAATGTGTAGCAAAGGATATAATCTCATATTTTAGGATGATGGATGTGAGATCAAAAAAGGTTCCAAAACTGTGATTATTACTTGAAAGAGGACAGATAGAAATATCTATCAACTCAAGGGTGTTGAGGGTCATTGTTTTATGACTCAGATTAATGATAGTTGGTTATGGCACATGAGAATGTGTCACATAAATTTTGATAACTTGGTTAGAATCAGTTCAGTTCAAGCAGTGATAGATCTACCGAGGATTACAAATCCTATTAATGTTGTTTGTAGAGATTGTCAATTTGGAAAACAAACTAGAAGTAGTTTCAAGGGAAAGGAACAATGTTCTATTGGATCATTGGAATTGGTACACACAAACATTTGTGGTCCTACAAGAGTGAGAAGTCTTCAAGGTGACAGGAATTTCATGCTTTTGATTGATGATTACTCTAGAATGACATGGGTTACTTTTCTTAGAGAAAAATTTGAAGCACTAGATAGATTTAAAGCATTCAAAGTTATGGTTGAAAATGAGATGGATTTGAAGATCAAATGTTTGAGGTTTGATAGAGGTGGAGAGTTCACCTCCAATAAATTTAACATGTTTTGTGAGAATCATGGCATAAAAATGCACTTGTCTACTCCTAAGACTCCTTAGTAAAATGAAGTGATTGAAAGAAAAAACAAGATTGTTCAAGAAGCTGCAAGGACTATGATGAAAGATGCTAACCTACTAGAAGTCTATTGGAGAGAAGCAATTCATGCTGTTGTTTACATACTTAACAGAGTTCAAGAAAGAGCTAACAACACAAAGACTCCCTATGAGTTGCATGGTATGGAAGGATTCCTACTGTCAAGTGCTTTACAGTGTTTGGAAGAAAATGTTATATCAGAAGAGATGATGAAAACTTAGGAAATTTCGATGCAAGGTCTGTTGAAGGTATCTTCCTTGGATATTCTACTAAAAGTAAATCTTACAGATGTTACAACAAAAGGCTAAGAAGGATTGTTGAAAGTGCAAGTGTCAAGTTTGATGAAGATTTGAGGAATTTAGTACTAATAGAGGATATGAGTTAGATGAATCTGCTTGTGGGGAAGAAGAAGAAAAAGCTAAGGAAAAATAAGTTCAGAATAAAGAGGAAGAAGTCGAATAAAGAGGAAGACGTCCCAAAAAATACCCCTAAGACCCCTAAGTATGTACAGAGAAATCATTTTGAAGAACAGATCATTGGAGACAAAAGCAAAGGTGTGTTGACAAGAAGAAGAGCTATTGAAGCAGAGGTAAATCTATGCTTACTTTCTAAAGTTGAACCTAAAATAGTGATTGAGGCATGTAAAGATGAACATTGGATGAAATAAATGGAAGAAATTATGCAGATTGAGAAGAATCAGACTTGGGAATTGGTTCCTAGACTTGAAAACAAAAACATCATTGGTGCTAAGTGGGTATTCAGAAACAAGCTAAATGAGAATGGATAAATGGTAAGAAACAAGGAAAGGCTTATGTGCAAGGGCTATGCACAAGTTGAAGGAATAGATTTTGAGGAGACATTTTCCCCGGTGGCTAGAATGGAAGTAATTAGAATGCTTTTGGAATTTGCAGTACATAAGGATTTTAAAGTGTATCAGATGGATGTGAAGTCTACTTTCTTGAATAAAGAATTTGAAGAAGAAGTT
Source organism: Sequoia sempervirens (assembly GCA_007258455.2). NCBI lineage: Eukaryota > Viridiplantae > Streptophyta > Pinopsida > Cupressales > Cupressaceae > Sequoia > Sequoia sempervirens. The sequence goes on from VDFB02270651.1 coordinate 273,064,591, forward strand.
TACATAGAACAATTGAAAGGATTTCAATTGTTAGATAAAACTAATATGGTTTGCAGATTGAAGAAGGCATTGTATGGATTGAAGCAAGCTCCTAGAGCTTGGTATGCAAGGTTGGACAAATACTTGATACAAGGATTCAATAAGAGCACCGTAGATAGTAATCTCTACTTTAAAGTTGAGGAAGATCGAATCTTGATAATGGTTGTGTATGTTGATGACATAATTTTTGGAGGAAATGAAGCTATGTGTAAGAAGTTTGCAGAAGAGATACAAAAAGAGTTTGAAATGTCTATGTTTGGGGAGATGAATTTCTTCCTTGGACTACAAATCAATAAGACAGAGAAAGGCATATTCATTTCACAACCAAAGTATGTTAAAGAAATGTTGAAGAAGTTTGGAATGGAAGACTCCAAACCGGTATGTACTCCCATGGTTACTAGTTTCAAACTGAATCCCCTAAGGATAATTAGAGCAAGTATAGATCTATGATTAGTGTATTGCTATATCTAACTGCTACTAGATCGGATATCATGCATGTAGTTTGTCTTGTGGCTAGATTTCAAGAAGAACCTAAAGAAACACATGTTGTAGCAGTGAAGAGGATATTCAAATATTTAAAGGGAACTCCAGATTATGGCTTATGGTATCCTAAGGATATTTATTTCACATTGAGTGCTTACATAGATGCAGATTGGTTTGGTTGTGTGGATGATAGGAAAAGTACAAGTTGTTACACCCCAAATTGTGAAGTTACTATTACTATTACTACATAGGGTAAATATGAATGTAACGTGAATTATGGAGATGAATAAATTGTGCTTAAACCTTGTTATCAATATGAATGTTATCTCATTTGATGATTGTCTCATTTGAATGTTACCTCTGTTGATGTTATTCATGGTGAAATATTGCATATATGTGAATGAAAGGTTATTGAATTATCATTATTCTAACTTTGGGGATTTTTATGTATACTACATATTGTTATGAACAATTGATTGTCATGTGCATGTGTTACTAGATGCAGGTATGTGTTCCATTCCTGTAGGCGGAGGGGAAGTGTCACTTGGGAGAAGATCTTGGTTGGATAACTAGTAAAAGTAAACTATCTGAGCATACACACACCACATTAGAAAGATTGAGTAGAGTCAGTTTGAGGGTAATAGGTAAGTCATCCTTAGTCGATATGTTTGCATTTGAGAGTCTTGTTTAAATTTTAGATGCATTTTTGGGTGATTTTTATTTGTTTGAGCTTTGAGTCCTTATGAAATTGTGTTGATTGTGCTTGGATTGAGTCTTTGGGCTTTATGAATGGTTACCTTTACGTCATTTCATATAAATGTAAAATGTAGCATGTCTATGGACATATATAGAAATACATATACATAGACCCATGTATGAGAGCATTAGCAAATGCACATGTATGTGAGTAGAAAAACTCACAGAGGTACATACATGAGGAAACAATTATATGTATATATATGTGTGTGAGTATAGTCACTAGGTCATAATCATTCGATTATCAAATGATGCTTTGGTGAATCTAATATATATTATATATGTAAATAAATATACATATGTACATAATATAATATATGGATATATATTATATTGTATATATAGCATATATACAACACACAACCTTATAAATATCATACATTGTGTTTGAGTTTGATAAGAAAAATAAGCATGATACATATATATATCGAGTGATTGTATTTTCTTGGCAACTAATACTTTCAAAAAACTTTGGGGAAATATATACATGAGAATATATATATTATTATATATAAATGTATATATATAGTGAATATGCTAAGTATATATACAAATATATATAATGGAAATATACATATTATATATGAGTTAAACAGCGCAAAGCATGAAGAGAATAAAGCACTACAAGTTAAGGAGCAACTCCAAGTATTCACTACATGTTTCATTAATGGAAAATATGAGGTAGTTATGTTGTGTATGGATAAGTTAAGGAATTAGTGGCCAATCTATGCAAGAATATAAGAAATGTATGTTGTATGCAAACCATGCTAAAGGGGGGGGATGTCTGACATGCTTATAGTTTGACTATTCATTGAAGTTGACTCATAAGGCTGTTGTAATAGTCGATATAGGCTATGGAATGAAGTTCAATATTGACCATTTCTATGGGAGCCTATTTAAAAGCTTTTGACTGCTAGTGGAAATCGATTATCATAGTGAATGGCATGTGATATATAGTGTAGCATTACATTTGATATTGTTGGTCGATGTGTTTAATAAGACCATGCTTGACTTTGTGTTACATATTAAACTATTTATGTCAATTCATTTACCTGATGGGTTGATAGAAATATGTTGTCATTTAATGGAAGTTGACCGAGTTTGATGGTGCCAAACGTGAAGGAAAAGAATAGGAATGGGTGCCACCTTTTTGTTTGATTTTCTATAGATGTCTTCCCACTGAAACAATTTGAATTCTCCATGTGCATTTTGATTAAGTCTTTGAATTGTTGTCATGGAAACTAGTCGATCTATAGAAGGTTTTGCTGAGTCTGAGCTTATTTGATCACCACCTTATTGCTGAGTTGCTTTGCATGAAGCTTGTTGTCTTTATACATGCCTAAAATATAGGCTTTTTGGTTGCTTGGTTGCTCTATAAATAGTTGAACCAATTCATTAGTGAGGATGCATTCCTTACAAGAGATTACACATCTTTTGCAACTCATAATTTTTTATTTTCCTAGCCATACTTTTCTTTGCATTGAGAGAGAGAAAGAGAGTGAGTTTTAGTTACTTTGTGAGGGAGAGATATTTGAGAGGAGTAAGCTATCAACTTGAGAGAGAGTTCAGTTGTGACATTCTTGAGAAGTTGGTTTCAAGCTAATTTTTGTTGGGAGAGGGTTGCATTGTTGTCTTTATTTGGATAAGAAATAATAGGCATGAGGATCTCTTCTTCTTTGTTATTTTACTTTTGAATGATGTGTCTTGCATGCATGGTTGAGATGTCTTTCCCAGTATATGGATTAGAGAAATTAGAAAAGTAAATTGAAGCTATTATGTTGTTTTCATAATGTGTTTTTAAGTACTCCATGATAAGAGAGATTGCTCGACATAGGTATTTAACTATACTAGATATGTTGAAGAGATTACCTGGCATAGGTATTTAAATATACTAGATATGTTGACGACATAGGTATTTAATTATACTAGATATGTTTGAACATGGGTTACTCATAGCTAGTTATTTGATTATAGATAACTAGTGGGTTAGAGTTGCTACTTGAATTGTGTCAATATACACTCAAATACAAAGATATTGTATTGACAAGAGTAGGCTCATAGTGAAAACCCTTTTAGTCAAAGAGATGATACTCTTGAATGGAATCATCTTTTGGATATGACAATTCTTCAATTAAGACCATGCAATGTGTTTGTATTTACTTTGTAGTAGGAGATGGGTGTTTATCATAAGAATTATATACTAGGTATGATTGAACATGAAAGGAACATATGGTACACTTAGCTAAGTTATTGATTAACTAGGAAAGCTTGTGTTTAATCCTAGGATAGATAATCTAGTATGGGAGGGAGTTTTGTGCACTTGTGTGTAAGTAGGTTTATTCCAAGTAATAGGTTATCTCTGGGATGATGGACTATCCATTGAAGGAAATACCTAGCTTGTGTACTTACTAGTTAAGTAGGTTTATTCCAAGTAGATTATATGGTGATAGGTTATCTAGGATGAAGGACTATCCATTGAAGGATAAACCTATGTGTAGCTTAAGATAGCCTTAAGTCAAATTGGCCCTAAATAGTGTATGTGACAAATGACCCTCAGTAGAACATACTAAATGAAACACTTTGATCAAAGTAGTGTGATGACCTTTGGCTCCACTGTCAGTTCACTGTGATCCAGTATTACATGCTAGACAAAGATTGTGGGATTACAAGTTCTAGTTATGTAGGACACAACACTATGCTCAGTTGGTTGTTGTTATCGGCTACTCTACCAATCTCTTCATCAAAGGGAAGGGCCATCTATCAAATGATAGATGTGCGAGGGACCGCATTATAAGTCTGTGGTTGGCAGAAAAGTGCTTGAGTGATGCTTCTCCTCCACAACAGGCAACAAATGAACCAAGATTTGAAAGGAAGGATCATGGACCGTCTTACAACTATTTGTTCTAAAGATCATTGGAGCTATGTATGTAAATGTATGTATTCTTGTATTGTTGTAACTTGTAAAGTTATTGTAATGAAATAGAATCTTTATTGTAATATGATATGGCATCATGTTTGTATATTCTCAATAAAAGAAAGAAAAATTTTATTGCAATGACTTGTTACCTAATTAATTTAATTGTATGGTGTAAATTTAGAATTTTTTACTACATTAAAGCATTGGTACATTACACAAGTGGTGGTGCATTCTTTCTTGCATGTAGATTGGTATCATGGCTAAGTAAGAAACAAGATTTCGTTTCTTTATCTGCTATAGAGGCTGAGTATATTGTAGTAGCATCTTGTTGCACACAAGTATTATGGATGAGATAGACATTGAAGGATATCAAAGTGGTGTATGATGAGCCTATTTCTATCTTTTGTGATAATACAAGTGCAATCAATATTTCAAAGAATCCAGTGATGCATTCAAGGAAAAATCATATATCAATTAGGTATCACTTTTTGAGAGAGAAGGTTGTGGAGAATGAAGTGAAGCTTGAATATGTACCTACAAAGGATCAGATTGTTGACATATTTACTAAGGCTCTTTCTAAGGATACTTTTGAGTATCTTTGAGAGAAGTTGGGGGTTATTTCCCCTCCTTCTTTGAACTAGATGCATATAGAGATGCATTAGTCCAATGGATCTATGGATTCATTCTTTGTCTGGATTGATGTTGGTGGCTACCTCTTAGGGGGAGTAGGTAGTGACATTGTTGTAGTATGGAACATATGTTGTCAGTTTTTGATTTGATTGGTGTGTACTCCTAAGGGGGAGTATTCAGAGCAGTTGCAAGTATCTTGGTTCTATTTCAAAGGGGGAGAATAATGCAAAATATCTTATCATTTTCCATTGATGTCAAAGGGGGAGAGTAAGATATGTGAAAAAGGCGAGTATCAAAGGGGGAGAGAGTGTAATGAGTTAGTTTTGCAAGGGAGAGAAAAGATAAAATGAAATAGGTATGTTCAGAGTTGTATTTTGTCTTTGATGGTTTTTCACATCTTGTGTTTCCATCAATGACAAAGAGGGAGATTGTTGCAAGTATGAAGGTGTTGACATTGATGTCAAGAAGCTTGTGTTGTCATTAGTGATAGTTGTGCAGTGATTGGGAGAGATTGTTGCTTTGATTAGTTTCATTATGTTGTCATCAGTTAAGTTACTAGTGTTAACCTCTAGTGTCACTTTGATAAGCTTATGTTTATGGTTTAGATGTCGAGGATATTGATAAAATTGATAAAATAAAGAAATAGGGTGTTGTAGAGGTGTTCTGGTTTTACTTCACATTTCTTCTAGGTTGAATATTTTCTTATGTGGTTTGGATATTTTGGTTAGAGGTGTTAAGAGTTTCTATATCCAAAATTTTGGCTTTTGGATCGATGGTCAAAGGAAGTTATGTTCACCAGTGTGTGAACTGGTTTCGTAGTGTTGTTTATAGAGGTGTTTGGGAGAAATGTTTTTTCTTCGCAATTCTCCATAGTTGTTCTTCAGGTCTTGCAATTTTGAAGGTATATTTATGGTGTTTATCTCTTGCATGCGTCAAGAGTATTCATGGTTTGGTGATCCACAAGATATATTTTAGAGTTGCAGTGTTTGGCAGTGTAGTCTAAGTGTACAAGCTATGTACATTTTGAAGGTGTGAATTGTTGTGAGGGAGTTTGATGGATTTCAGGAAGGTAGAGGAATATTCTAGGTTGTGATGAAGTGTAGTGTGTGGTTCACAATTCATCCTTGATTTGAGAAAGCATGTAATTCAAATTTTAATGGTGTTTGCACGGGTAACAATCGACCTAGTTTTTACACTACATTCGAAGATGTTCAAGCATTAATGAAAGTGTAGTATGGTGTGTGAGAGTTAATTTGGTTCCCAGTTAAGTTTTGTATTGGTCCAATTTTGTTCCTATCAACTATGGGAATGCTTAGTGTTGACCTATTTTGAATTTGTAAAGTGTAAGGCGAAGTACCTGGCTTGAAGATGTTTTTCAAGTTGAGGATGGTATAAATGCAAGCTGAATTGATGTGAGATAAAGTGTGGAATAGAGTTGAATGTTGTGAGTTGAGGTATCTTGATCTCTTGAAGGTTTCGAGTGATATTATAGTTGTTGTGGTGGAATTTCTATTGCATTGAGATTGTGTTCTTTGTGTAACATCTTATCTTCTTTTCTTCTTTCTATTTTAGCAGTGAGCTTGGGCTGTGAGGCTTTCTGGAAAGTGTGTCCTATTTTGGCAATGGGCCTCTTTGTACCAATTTTGTAATTACTTATATTGTGAGCTAGTCCTCATCATGGTTTTTTCCTTCTAGGGTTTTCCACGTAAATTTGGTGTTCTCTAGTGTATGGTGTTGGTTGTTTCAATTTCAGTTATCTATTTTTCATGTTTAAACATTATAATAGATTAAGGGTTTAATGAATGCATGTGGATCTGATTACTGTTGGGGGTTTTAATGCTTTAATTTTATAAAACTTATTCACCCCCCCTCTTAGTTGTCTTGTTCATTCAATAGGTGAGCCAATCAGATCTGGATCTTTTTCTTTAAAGGATGGGAAATGGATTGGAATTGATTTTCCTTGATTAACCTAATTAGACTATGTGACCTAATACATAAAATGCAAGATCCCAACAAATAACAAACTAAAATAGTAGTTTGTAGGAAGATCTAGAAAGTGTAGGAGATTTTGTATTTGCCTTGAAAATTTGGTTCTGAGCTGAATAGGAGGAATGAGACACCTAGGGGTGTATGGGTCTCTGAGAGGTTGTCTTGCTCTACTTTTGGGGTCCTTTGCTGACAAATCTAATCTTTTTATTTTCATCTACAAATTTGTTGGAATATTGTCAAATAATTTTGTATGTGAGTTCCCATGGCTTGACAATATTTAGGGCTTTGAATGCAACAATGAACAACTTTTCTTCAATATTTCTTCAATAGAATAGGGGGACCCATACGTCTATGGGCATATGGGTACTAGCCCTATTCTCTAGGACACAATGTATCGGCATCAAATCATTAATTACATGCATTTGTTCAATGCTTGCAATTTATCGAAAAGTAGTACAAATGAGCTATATAATACATAATTTTAGGAAATTAGGGAATCAATTAGGCTCAATAATTTAGGGGGGACAAAACATAGTGAAAAATTGTCAAAGGTGACAATTTACGATGCTACATTTAGCCCTACTTTAGTGAGAGAATGAACTTACACCCAAACTCACACTAAAGTAGAAAATCTATGTCAATGGGGGTTTGATTGTCCAAATGTTGAAGAGATAGGATGACTAAGTATCTAGGGATGTGATCAAGCCACCAGGGTCCAAAATCCTATGGCAAGACAACATAAGCACAAAGGAACACACGTGTATGATATGCAACAAAACAACATACACAAACATACAATGTCAACATGAAATGCAAAAGGAGGGTATGAACTAACAAGTTGTGTTATGCTAGGATCCACACCAAAGGAGTTTATGACTCACACAATAGAAAAGTTTGATATTTTCTAGGTGAATCAAAAACTAGAGGGCACATGGGCTAGTGAGGATTTATTTTCACTAGATGAGCCCCCAAGTCAAGGTAGTAAAATGAGAAACACACTAGGTCTAGTGAGGACCATTTTTCACTAAGTGTGTATGCATGACAACCATACCAAGATTTATACTCCATGATAACTCTGATAAGGTGATACAAAATGATCAAAATGCTATGTCAACACAACACTACGTTCAACACCTATCAACAAAGTGAAGCAAAAAATTAAATATCATTGCCAACACATAAATAAGTCCAACTCCTCTAAATAAAGTGAAGCAAATAATGCCAATGTATGCCCCCACTTTAAGGAAATCACAAAAAACCATGATGTGTGAAATTAATTTAAAGTAGAAAATGATAAATTTCATGCTTTAAGAGATCACAAGAGCTTATTTGGAAATCTCTATGCCAATGATATTTTTTCCAATTAAAGCTACATCATGATAAGGGGTTTCCCCCAAATGCAATATGACAAACAAAATAGAAATGAACACTAGACGGAACCATGGATCCAAAGTCAGTATACATCTTTAATACAATGATATGATAGAGCTCAAAACTGACATCATTCCCCAAATACTCAAGGAACAACAAATAAAATAGAGGACTGACACATAGAGAGAGAAAACAAGCAAAATTTTGGGTCAACATGGAATAGACCTAAATGTTTCAATGCCTTGCATCATCCCCAAAATGAAAACACAAGACACAAAGAAAAGAAAAAGTTTATGACATATAGAAGAATTAAGATACAAATAGAAGAATGCCACAATAGGTTTATTTCCTTTGTATCCTTGTGCCAATGGAGCAACAAGGGGCATCCAAAGAAAATTCACAAATAGTAAGACACACTAAGCAACACAACACGGGAGGTCACATCACATGCAAGCAAACAAAAAGAGCACATGAAACAAACATAAGAGTACTACACATGCAAGGCAACCTAAAGCAAGTTGTCCATGATGAGGTAAAAATAACCTCTTAAATATACTAAGCCAAATACCCTTCCTTATTTCTCCCAATCACTTTCACCCTGCCAATTATTTATCTTTAGGATTAGTAATTGCTTACTTTCTGTGAAAAAAAAGTATAATCTTTATTTCCTGAAATTAATTGAAATAAGTTGACCAACACTAACATAATGGTATAGTTTTTAACATTGTGTAGGTCATTATGCATGGTTGTTCATTATGCTCAGCGAAGTGGATTTTGAAACAGACTTCAAAGCAGTTGAAGACTAGCGCCGAAAGTTTAGGCACCATAATTTTAGGAACTGCATAGTGGATCGAGTCTTTTAATGCTTTCTATTATTTTCTATTTACAAACTTTATGGCTCCTCTCTGAGCCTTTTAAATGCTTTATGTTATAGACCTAAGTTTGTGGTTAGTTGAAATCTATTGAAGACTTTTTCAGTGGTGATCTTCACCATCTAAAATCTAGGATTTTGTTAGCAGTTTTGTATAAATATGTAACCGCCAGAAACAATGCAAACTGGATACCGCTAAGCTGTTGTGATGTACTTTTGAATCATGTTTTTGTGTTACAACTTTTTTCAATATGAATAAAATAAGCTTTTTCCAGTTTTACTCAGATTTATTAGTTTTGTGTTATGGAGTTATCATGGATGGAATCATTCTAAAGATATAGAAGTTCATGTGATCTAACTTAATTGTAGGCATACCTGAGAGCTGGCCACTCGAGGGAAATTCGTAGGATAGATAAGTATCTTTGTTTTCAATTTTGTTATCTTTATTTTATATGGTAAATGTGAATAGATGTTGTTTGTATGTGTCTAGCTCTATTAGTTATTCCTGCAGGTTGTAGATTGAGTTTATAATCTTTAGTTTTTTTTATCTAAAATTCTGGAGCACCCACTCTGGTCATTAGTTGTATATTGTTAAGTTTTTTTTTTTTTGTTAATAGTTAGATGTTAGTTGATGGTTGTTACAGTTTTATTGCAAGCATTTCTTTCTCGGTAATTTACATGACTTCTAGTTTAATCGTTTTATGCTTTCTAATTTAATCATTTTATGCTTTCTAGTTTAATAATTTCATGCTTTCTAGTTTAGACTACTTTACGCTTTGTAGTTTAATGGCCTTTTAGTTTAAGTTTTATTTACAACTATTCCAAGCATTCAAAAACTCTAAGAGAGTTAGTCAAGATGTTTCCTATTGCATGTATAGCCTCTGAACACTACCCAATTGATACATTTGATGCATTTTTTTATCTAAAATGATAGGACGTAATGACAGCCTGTCACTTTTTGGCGTCATTGTCGAGGACCTTCCTTTTCTAAGTGTTAGTAGGAAATTGCTTGAATACCTCTTTTAGAAAAAAATATAGTCACCAGGCTTCTTTTTTTTGCATGGTTAGGAAATGAGGCCCCCACAAAAGATACATACCAAAAACCCCCCAAGAGATGTTCCAACCACAAGTAGAGACAAGGAAGTCTCAGCTGAAGAACTTACCGAAGAATTGATCAAGCAGGATAAACCTGAGACCTTCCAGTATACCCCAAAAATTCACCTAATAGAACAAACATTTGTAGAGTAAAGTATCCCTTTGCGTATCCCATAGCCTCAATAATTAGAACAAACCTTTGACGAAGAACAAAATTTTGAAGAGGAACACATTCCTTTCAACGTTATGGGTGATCGAAGAAATGGCATTGACCTAGCAAGGGGAGAACAGACATTCACTTATCCTATTCGTATTGATGTAGTTGATGATACACCTATGAAAAATATTTCACCAACCTTTTTGCCAACTTTCAAAGGTTTATCCTCTAAAAATCTTGACCAGTTCCTATTTGAGTTTAAAGTTCTATGTCAGACATATGACTATAAGAATGATAACCGGAAACTAAAACCTTTTCCCTCCACCTTAAAGGATGTTGCAATGCATTGGTTCATGGGATTAGATTCAAGATCAATAACCTCTTGGGATGAAATGGAGTCTACCTTTTTGGAAAAATACCAGAGCTATTGTAGAGTCAGTGATAAGAAAGAGGAGTTGTTCAAACTCAGGCAAAACAAAGATGAAAGCCTAGAATATTACCTGGATAGTTTTATCTTCTTATCTAAATGATGTGGTGGAGAGGCCATCAGTTTAGAAATTCTAAAAAACTATATTTCTCAAGGGACTTGATGATGATGCTAGGAGAATCCTTGATTTAATGGGAAAGGAGATGTCTCCCAACTTGGACTTGATGATATCACTGAATTATGTCATAATTTCTCTCGTACTCGAGGAGGTATTCATAAGTCTACTCTTTTTAAATGTTCCAATGAAATAGGAAAACTACGTGAGGAGATAGAAAATCTTAAAACTAACATTCTCATTCAAATAAACACCACACTAGATGGAATACAAGTCAAAACATGTAATCCTGAGACCTTATCCATCTATTGTCCTAGGTGTCGAAACAAACATCTATTAAGAGAATGCCCCTTGGAAAAATTTGACGTTTGTCAAGTTTGTGAGAAGAGCCATGCTACTAATCAATGTGAGATCATTAATGCAATCAAGAATTCTAAGAAAAGGACAACTCAAGTTGAAGAAGAGATTAATCTTGTGAACCAAAGACCTGGAGGAAATTTCTCTTATGGACAAAATTCAAATCCCGCTTGGCGACCTCCAAACAATTGGAATAATAATCAATGGGTGGCACCTTGGCCTCAAGCACCACCTAATTGGAGAGATTACCCTTAGGGAAAACCTAAATGGGAAAATCAGTCCTGGGGAAGTCCCCAATGGTCAAACTAAACTCAACAACAATGGTATCCTCAAAATTCTGCTCCTTAGTGGAATCAACCTCAAAATCAGTTTTATACTAGGCCAAGAAGGATGCCTAATTAGCAACAAAATATTTTACCAGCCCCTCAGAATCCTCAACAAAATGAGCTGGTAAACCAACCATAACTTCCAGCACAACGTGTCCCTAATCCAAAGAACAACTATCAAAATACCCAAGTGTATTCTACGAAACAGGAAAATGTGACTGGATTGAATGTTATTCATTGTGGAAACCTACAGTTAAGATCGAGAAAAAAACTCTTGCAACCTACCATAGTTGAGATCTTGAATGAACCGATTAAAGAGTCTACTGAAATAGAGAAGACACCTCCGACACCTTTAGAGTAAAACCTAGGGAGTAATCAAGACAAGACCCTTCTGCAATCGTCATCTAGAACCTCCAAGGTACCTCAAGAGGAGGGTGGTCATAATTCAACTGATCCTTTAAAAAAGGATTCCATCTTCAAAGAGAAAACTCAAGTGCCTTTTCCAAAGCATTTGAAACCAACCACCTTGAAAAACCCTTCAAAAATATCTTTGTCCACCAAAACTATGCTGATTTAGGAGATTAAACAACTACAAATTGAGGTCCCTTTGTTACAAGCAATTAAAGAGATTTTTGAATTAAACCAACTGATCAAATAGTTGTGCATCAAAACTTCAAGAAGGAAACCAAAATGGATAAATACTATTCACATAAATGGTTACCTAGCTGAATTTTTGGCTGGAAAGACCATAGCTCTGAAATATGATGACCCAAGAAGTCCACTTATAATAGTAACAATCAATGAGGTAGCAATACCTAACACACTTGTGGACTTAGGAGTAGCCACTAACATAATGACTGTCAATGTGATGGAAAAGTTGGGACTCATTGATTTACGTCCCACAACTACAGTGTTGCAAATGGAAAATCAATCCATATCTATTCCAAAGGGTGTCATAAAAAATGTTCTTGTTAAGGTTGATGGTTGGGAATATCTAGTGGACTTTCAAATAATTCAGTCCCTCACACCAAAGACAGTTACCCAATAATCCTCCGAAGAACATGGTTAGATATTGTTGCGGCCAAGATTTACTGCAGAGAGGGAGGAATGACCATTTCACATGGTCCTAATAGCAAACATTTATTCTTGTATCCTCCAGCCAAGCCAGCTAAATATAATAAAGTATGGGTTGATGAACCAAAAGGTCCTAACGGACAAGAGAATCTAGCTTCACTTGCTATGGTAGTCATCAAACAACATGGTGAAGAGTTGGAGGATGAACTAGAAAAAAATATGGAAAAACTTACCATGGACTCAAGCGATGAAGAGATGTTGGATGTAGAAGAGATTCTAGGACAACCAATCAACGTAGACCACATTGAATTCGATAACACCAACTTCATGGGATTACCTTGTCCTCTAGCTAATATCATTCCAAAAATGGATCATTTCTTTGAAGATATTGCTAGAATCCACATAACCATACCACATAGTTGTCCTCTTAACACTTTCACAAGAGAAGTGTATACTGTCACCTCCAACCATCTAGGGGTCAAAACCATCATGCTACTACCAGGAAATTTTTTGAATATTAACAACTGGTTGATAGAACCAAAAAAGCATAAATTGTTTGATACCTTGGTGAATAGATCTAAAGCTTTTTCTTGGGACTACATAGATATGAGAGGAATACAACTAAGTTTTTGTACCCATCATATCTATAACAAGGATGTTTGACTTGTTCGTCAACCACAATAGAGACTTAATCCTACCTTGAAAGACATTGTTAAAACTGAAATTGAGAAACTCCTGCAAGTGGGATTTATCTATCCCATTTCTAACAGCAAATGGGTTTCACCTCTCGTTGTGGTTCCAAAGCAAAATGGGAAATGGAGAGTGTGCATTGATTATAGGGAACTTAACAAAGCTACCCATAGAGATTACTTCCCTCTACCATTTGTAGACCGGGTCTTAGATAATTTGGTTGGGAGGAAGTATTTCTCATTCCTAGAAAGATTCAGTGGATACAATTAGATTCAACTAGTCATAGAAGACTAGGATAAAACAACTTTTACATGTCCTTGGGGAACATTCGCAAATCGAGTTCTTCCTTTTGGGCTATGCAATGCTCTTGCAACCTTTTAGAGAGCTATCCTAGAAATATTCGTTGAACTGGTAAATGGCTATGTAGAATTTTACATGGATGACTTCACTGTGTATTGGTCAACTTTTGATGAAGCCCTTCAAAGTCTAGACAAAGTATTGAAGTGATGTGAGGACCATCGGCTATCCCTCAATCATGAAAAAATCCCAATAATGGTAGAAAAATGGATAGTATTGGGACACCACATTTTAGCTGAAGGGATAAAGGTTGATCCTAAGAAAATTGAGGTGATACAACAACCTGTGACCCCAAAGACCCAAATTGACGTTAGAAGCTTCTTAGGGCATGTTGGATACTATCACAAATTCATAGAAAACTTTAGCAATATTGCAGCCCCTATGCTTTCTCTCTTTCAAAAGAATGTAGATTTTATCTGGACACCTGAGTGTCAATCATCATTTGAAATAATTAAGGAGAAACTCATCTCTGCTCCTATCCTATGTGGACCTAATTGGAACCTCCCATTCCATATTTATGTTGATGCTTCTAATGATGATGTTAGAGTAGTTTTAGGATAGGAGGATGAGAACGGCGAAAAATAAGCCATATATTTCATAAGCAAAAACTTGACTTCCACTAAATGGAATTACACCACCACACAAAAATAATTTTTAGATGTAGTACATGCAATCAAGAAATTTTGACACTACATTACAGGGTATAAAGTAATGGTGTACATAGATCATTCAGCTATCAAATACTTAATGAACAAACCTGTAGTGAATGGAAGGATAATTAGATGGTTACTACTTCTACAAGAATTTAATGTGACCATTATTGAAAAACCTAGAAAGTTCAACATACTTGCAGATTTCCTATCCTAAATCAAACAAGATGATGGTGATTGTGCTCCTATGCAAAATGAATTCCCAAATGAAAATATGTTTTTCATCTCCATTAAAACCCCTTGGTTTGCTAATATCACCAACTACTTAGCCACCTCAAAATTTCCACCTGATTTCACATCAAAACAAAAGAAACGCCTCATTCGAGAAAGCGTTCCATTCAAATGGATTAATGGGATATTATTTCGATGTGGTCTTGACATGGTTTTATGACGTTGTGTTAGGGAAGATGAGACCTATAGCATCCTTAGAGCTTTCCATGATGACCCTTTTGGAGGCCATTATTCTACCAAGAGGACGTTCCCATAAGATTTTGGGTGTACGATATTACTGGCCCTCTATGCATAAAGATGTCAAGAAATGTGTTCACCGCTGTGATGAATGGCAAAGGGTAGGGAGACCTACTACATCCAATGAAATTCCTCTGCAACCCCAGGTAGTCCTTGAACCATTTGAAAAATGGGGATTGGATTTTATTGGTCTGATAGACCTCCCTTCACAAGGGAAAGTATATTTTGGTCTATATCGACTATCTGACCAAGTGGGTAGAAGTTCAAGCTTTAAAAGTTACTAGGGAAGAATAGGTAGTTGATTTCCTGTATAACAATTTTTTTCTTAGATTTGGATCCCCTAGGACAATTGTCACATATCAAGGACCCCAATTTATGTTTAAGGTTATCTTAGCCTTCATTAAACATTTCCAAGTAAGCCATAAGAAGTCATCACCCTATCACCCATAAGCAAATGGTCAGGTAGAAGTCACTAACAGGGAGCTAGAAAACATTCTAACAAAAATAGTTTCATTAGGAAGGAAAGATTGGGCTAGGAAACTACCTTAAGTTGTTTGGGCTTATAACACAACTTGGAAATCAACCACCGGTTTTAGTCCATTTGAGTTATTCTTTGGGAAGAAACCACTTCTACCCATTGAATTTGAACTCCAAACCTTGAGAACAATAATGGAGTCAGGTTTAGATCTCAAAAGAGACCAGGTTGAAAGAGACTTACAACTTAGTGAGTTGGATGAACCCCATCTAGATGTTGTCCACCAAACTAAGTTAGTGCAACAACAACGAAAGGTCTGGCATGATAAACATATTAAGGAAAGAGAGTTCCATAGTGGGGATTGGGCACTGTTACTCGATTCCCGATACAAAGATCATTAGGGGAAACTAAGGACTCATTGGCTGGGTCCATATGAAATTTCTAAGGTATTTTCAAACGGAGCAATGCAGCTCAAGCCCATTGATGGTGAAACTCGAACTCTATTGGTCAATGTACATCGGTTACACATCTACCATAAGCTAGTTAACAGGGAGGAATTTACAAAGATGGTAGAAATGCAAGGAGAAGTGTAATGCATTGACTCTGCTACAACAAAGCCAATGAAATGTTTTTATTAATAGTCACTTAGTGTTAACAAAATAAATAAATAAATAAAATTAAAATAAAAAATAATTTAATAATAATAATAATTGTATGTGTATGTATTTGTAATTACTTCAAGGCATTTCTTTTCAATTTTTCATCCTTTGGGCTTGGCTAAATTTCGTTTCCATTTTGCAGGACTTCATTCTAATCAAACACAAATTCTGGTGCATCTTGCTATGATGCTCTAGAACTTGTTGGCTCAATTGTTGTGATGCTCCGGAACTTGTTGGCTTGGTTGTTGCAATGCTTTGGAACTTACATGCCTAACTAGTGTTATTCCTTGTTTTATTCCTATTTTTTGACGCATCTTTCAATGATGCAACCTAGAAATTCTAAGTCCAAAGTACTTCATTATGCTTCCTTCTTTCGGTGGCATCTTTTGACGATGCTCCAGAAATTTTCTTTTTGCATTATAGTTGCATCTTTCAGCGATGCTCTGGAATTTTGTTGTTTCTTCTTTCTGACATCTTTCAGCGATGCTCCAAAAATTCCACTTTCTTCCTTCGACTGCATCTTTAAGCGATGCTCCAGAAATTTTGTTGCTGCTTCTGGCTACATCTTTTAGCGATGCTCCAGAAATATTTGGTTGTTTCTCTGGCTACATCTTTCGATGATACTCCAAAAATTTTGTTGTTGCATTCTGATGACATCTTTCAGTGATGCTTTGGAATTTTTCCACTTCACTTTTTCATTCTGGGTGCATCTCTCAATATGCTCTAGAACTTTTTCACCCCGGCTGCATCTTCCAGCGATGCTCTGAATTTTTGTAAATTATTTTCCTATCTAAATTCTTTGATTTTCCAGTGTCATACACATGCACATTATTAAATTTTGTCATTTCCTTGGAATCCACACCCTACATTACCATTTTCCCTACATTACCATATCCTATCATAATAATTCTACCATTAATTAGCTGTCCCATCCACGTTCATAATAAATTCATCGCCACCCTCAGCAACTCATACAATTATACCGTTATGTCAGCAAAGGCAAGTGATTTTTGAATTAATGACGGGATGTAAGGCACACACAATTTTTGCTTTAAGTAGGTAATTATTTTGAATAAAGATAAATTAATTGGCACGAACCATCCCCTTTCCAAATTTAGTAAATTGTGCAATTGTACGTTTGCTTGAAGTACGACAATTTTTGTGCTTTTTCCCATACAAATTAATCATGAAAGTATAGTGAAGCTCAAATGCAACAGTTAAATCATGTCCCATTGGCTATATCAAGTACAAGTAATTGAAATTTTATATTTCCTTTACTTTGCAATTCAGTTTTGTTGACACAGTTTTGAGCACCATAGTATTTTAGTAGAAGTTGAGTAGAGCTATAAGACAAATACAATATGGGAGGCGCTAAACATAAATCTAAGCCAGCTCCAATAGACAAATTATTGGCATTGAGTAGTATTTCAGAATTGTTCTAGAGAGTGGGGTGGTTGGAATTCATAAAGAAATTTGAGCGGCACAATGAGTAATTAGTGAAAGAATTCATGGAGAATTTTGCAAATAGATAATCTTTAGTGTGTGGAAAATGATTCCAGGTAAGTTCTAAGATCGTTTCACGTCTATCTAGTCTTGAAAATAAAGGTATTAACTTGTCAGAAACTACCAATATCTCTTATCAAAAAATGGTAGAGTTTTTTCATAGAGAAGGGGAACCTCAACCTTTGTTGACTGTAAGTACTAGAGGGAAAAAAAAAGGATTTCAAAGAATTTCCATCCTAGATCCATGATGAACAACAGTGGCCTGGATTATCAAATATTTTACTTATGAAGGATGAGTTGTAGTAATTGTAGGTCCACCTTTCTACCTACTTACCCATTTGCGCCATGGCGCTAAAAACCCTACACTTAGGGTTAATCTATCGACATTTCTTTGTGATTATGTTATCGATATGATAGAAAAATTCAAAATTGGTTTAGGACCCCTTAAGCATCATGGCCTTGTCCACCTAATTTGTAAATATCATTTTCACAAGAAAATGGAAAGAAAACAACAATTTTTTTTGCAAACCTTTGAAAATCTAGAGACCCAAACACACTTTGAAGAGGGAGAGCCATCTGGGTGGGCAACTCAAAATGTGGAAAAGCCTTCCCCTAAGCCTTCAAAAAAATTTAAACCCACCATGCCGCAAAATCTCCTGACGATGAAGCGCCGAAAATTTTACCTAATGTTTCAGAAACCCCAGGTCATCCAGAAAATGTAGAAGTCATAAATTTAGGAGATGAGGAAGAACCTCCTCGTAAGAGGAAAAAGAGAACTAAAGTAATATTGCAAACAACTTCTCCTTTAAGGAGAATTAAGAGGTTATCTACTGAAATTAGTGATACAGTAGCTAGTGATAAATTGAATGCCCCTAAAATGAAAAGGCATAATATTGAAGCTCAATCACTAGAAACTGAAAGTGTGGTTCTCCCTTGTGAGGAAGCAGCCAAAGAAAGTGAGAAACAAACTAGTCAATCTCCTGAGGCTGGGAATATGCCATTTCAATTAGGATAAGAAGAAAGGGAACAATCACCACATTGTTTGGATGTTGAGGATGATTCTGTAGAATGGTTATCTCCCCTCATTGTTAATGTTACTGAACAAGGCTCATTTGATGTGCCTAATGAGGAAAATGTAATTAGTGATGATGTAGAAATCCCCAATTTTCCTTTTTTCTACTAATATAGGGGTTAAGGAATCTGATCAAAGAGAAATGGAGCTAGAGAAGTTAAAAGCAAAAATTGCTCAATTGAAATGTCAGTTGTAGGGAAATAAAGAACAAATCAATCAATAACAGGAAGAGATAGAAGTACACACTACAGTTTTAAAGAAGAGATACCAAGAAATTGCAAATTTTAAAATGCAAATAGAACAAAAGGATAAGACTATTGAACAATTGCAATTTCAGATACAACAATGGAATGAGGAAAGTAAAAGGTATGTGACAGATTTGTTTGAAAAGGACAAAAAAATAAAAAGCTTAACAAATAATTTTATGCAATTATTTATTGCTTTTGAAGAAGAAAAGGACAAACAGAAATCTGAGCTTCATGTGTCTTTAAGCAAAATTGCTGAGTTGGAACAGGATTTGCAGGAGATTAATGTCAAGCCAACAATGGAGTCCAAAGATATACAAACTGAACCAATAGAAATGGAATGGTTCCAAATTCATATACCTCCATTATTGGAGACATGGATGGAGAGATGTTATTTTCTAAAATAGGCAAGTATAGAAAATGCTAGATTGAAGAAGGAGATAATTTTATTAAAAGAGTCATATGATAGGCTCTATCAAGCTAAAATAAATGCCTGTCAAATTGGAAAACTATTGCTAGCCTATAGGAGGTCATCTAGACTATATTCCATGTTTTTAAATGAACAAATCTTAAGATGGAAACTATTAAGAATTTCCTGTAATCTTCCACATGATCTTGATGATAAAGAGTGTAAAAATATTTATGGAATCAACTCCTGCTCAGTAGAATTTTTTATGTGAATTCTTTGTTCACAATTTGTTCCTGGAAAGACATACAAATTTCTTTGTTAATTTCTTTGTAGGTGAAGTTCAGCTCAGGTCATTTATGTTCACAATGCACAACCAGATTCAATGGCAAGAGAGGACAAGAGAGTACTCATAGGAAAAAAATATTGTTGGTCTTCTAATGCGGTATCCTAATAGGAAACCCTCTGCTTTTCGAGCTCAATTCCAAAGTATTAAGGTCAATGAAACTGTAAGCAATAAGTATAATGATAACCTTCATAATTGCTTTGAGCATTTCAGAGTATAGGGCCCAAAATTGGTAGGGAGAGCATTGAATGCTTGTGAAGAAAGGTATATTCCTCTTCCTATGAACCTGAAAAGGAGAGAGGTAATTTCACCCACTAATATTAAGTGGTCTTACATAAGAGCAGAGGAAGTGGCAAATATTCTACAACTTAATATTGACTAGATGGGAATGAGATACAAACCCCCATTACTTCTTTCACCACCCCATGCAGTGCATGTTACTATAGACCAAAACTCTGAGAATTTTCAGTCATGGGAAGAAAGGGTCAAATTCAATGAGGGTTTCCTTAGAAACCATGCTATTGGGATAGAGAGGCACTAGATCTGTATGACCTCAATGCTAAGTATGAAAAGTTAAACATGAATAAAGGAAATTGAAGGTAGAGAACACAACAAAGAGCAGGAGGACCTACTCAAGCTTAGGAGGGGGAGAAGTGATGAGGTAAAAATAACCTCATAAATATAATAAGCCAAATACCCTTCCTTATTTCTCCCATTCACTTTCACCCTACCAATTATTTGTCTTTAGGATTAGTAATTGCTTACTTTCTGTGAAAAAAATGTATAATCTTTATTTCCTAAAATTGATTGAAATAAGCTGACCAACGCTAACATAATGGTATAGTTTTTAGTATTGTACAGGTCATTATGCATGGTTGGTCATTATGCTCAACCAAGTGGATTTTGAATCAAACTTCAAAGCAATTCAAAACAAGCGCCAAAAGTTTAGGCACCAAAATTTTAGGAAGTGCATAGTGGATTGAGTCTTTTAATGCTTTTTGTTATTTTTTGTTTACAAACTTTATGGCTCCTCTCCGAGCCTTGTAAATGCTTTATGTTATGGACCTAATTCTGTGGTTAGTTGAAATCTATTGAAGACTTTTTCATTGGTGATCTTCACCATCTAAAATCTAGGATTTTGTTAGCAGTTTTGTATAAATATGTAACCACCAAAAACAATGCAGACTAGATACCGTTATGTTGTTGTGATGCACTTTTTAATTATGTTTTTGTGTTACAACTTTTTTTGATATGAATAAAATAAGTTTTTCCAGTTTTACTTTGAGTTATTAGTTTTGTGTTATGGAGTTATCATGGATGGAATTGTTCTAAAGATATAGAAGTTCATGTGATCTGACTTAATTGTAGGCATACCCGAGAGTTGGCCACCCGAGGGAAATTCGTAGGATAGATAAGTATCTTTGTTTTCAATTTTGTTATCTTTATTTTATATGGTAAATGTGAATAGATGTTGTTTGTATGTGTCAAGCTCTGTTAGTTATTGCTGCAAGTTGTAGTTTGAGTTTATAATCTTTAGTTTTGTTTATCTAAAATTCTGGAGCACCCACTCTGGTCATCAGTTGTAGGTTGTTAAGATTTTTTCTATTAATAGTTAGATGTTAGTTGATGGTTGTTACAGTTTTATTGCAAGCACTTATTTCTCAGTAATTTACATGCTTTCTAGTTTAATCATTTTATGCTTTCTAGTTTAATAATTTTATGCTTTCTAGTTTAGACAACTTTACACTTTCTAGTTTAATGGTCTTTTAGTTTAAGTTTTATTTACAACTGTTCCAAGCATTCAAAAAATCTGAGAGAGTTAGTCAAGATGTTTCCTATTGCATATAGCCTCTGAACACTACCCGGTCGATACATTTGATGCATTTTTCAACTAAAGCAATAGGACCTAATGACAGCCTGTTAGTCCACATCCCAATCTTGCTTGAATCATATAGGGAAGGTGGACAATTCTAGGCTAAAGGTACTACAACAAAATTTGTACTAGGAGCATCTCCAGGTTCAACACTCTCATCAAGAGGATCATCATGGTTTCCCCCATATAAGTTCATTTGCTTTGAAAATTAAACATTAAGCTCATTATGCACCTCCTCATCAATTTTAGCAATTTCATCATCATTATCCAAGTTTATCACAATGGGAGGTTTTATGACAATAGTAGTTGAATTTTCTTGTTTCACTTCTTTTTTTTTCTCCATGTCTTGTTTTGGTGAGATTTTTATTACTTCTTGAGTTTTTTCCATAGGTGTTGGATTATTATGCACTATTTTATTCTTTTCTTCTAATTGGTAGGCAATAGCACAATGTTTATGCCTACACTCTTGAGAATTTTGATTTATTCTTGAACAATTTTCAATTTGTGACAAGGTACCTAAGTAGGTTTCTCGACCATTGGTTTCTTTTCTTCCCTTAAGGGAGAAACTAAAGGAACCGTCGGGATTGTGAAACCATTGTCTCTTTAGGTCTATACACTTATTTTATCTTTGGAGGCAAAAAAGGAATCATCTTGTTGTCTCTTGGTCTTTTATAGGAGATGGGTGAAGGAATTTCCACATACTTACCTTGGTTAGTTGGAAGGATCTTGGCTTGGGGCATGGGCTCATCCATAAGGGAGGAGGAACAACCATGGACCTACCATTCTCAGGAATATTGCTAAGAGATAACTTTGTTATTTGCTTTGCCTTAAACTTTTGGTGTGATTGGAAAAATGAATCTTCATAAGGCTTTATAGGTTCCATAGGTTGAGGCAAAAATAAATCTAATGAGAAGTTCCCATGGGAAGACAAAGGATTACACCCACTATGATGTACTGTAAATATGTCATTTTCAAAGGGAAACTTTATGCACTTGTGAATAACCATTGGGATGGCATTCATGGAGCATAAACATGGGTAGCCTAGCTTCAAATGGAATTGGTCTAACATAAAGATGATGGAGAATGATATATCTAATTGTTTTGGGCCAACTTTAAGAGGAAGACTAATCAAACCTATCGTAGGGTGAGAAAAACCATCACGAATTTTCAACCATGCTTTCAATTGTTCATAAGAATCTTGATAAAGTTCATGCACAAGCAAGAATTCCTTGGTGATCACATTCTCTACACACAGGATCAATAAGTATGCCTTGTATAGGATTTCATTGATAAAGTTGGCAATGTAGAGAGGACCATCGGGTGCATGTGTAGGTGCATCACTATGGGTGAAAGCAATGTCAGGTAACATAGTGGTTTTTCCCTTACGAGGTTGAACATCTATTAAAGAAATCATGATATCTAGTTCCTTCTCATTTTTACTGCCATCATCATTCTTATCATCATTCATGTCATCACTCATATCATCATTCATCGCATCATTCTTAACATCACAAGCTTGAACAAAGTTGGATGAATGGTTTTGCATAGGATTGGTAAAAATTTGCAAAGTTTAGTTAGGTGAGGCAATAGACTTATTCCCTTGATCATTAACACTGGACCCAACTTGATATGATTAGAATCAATGAGGTCTTGAATCATTATTTTGTATCATTTCCACTTGTACAATGATATTGACAAAAGGCATTTGGATTGTAATTTGGAGGTAAAGGTTTGGTTGTGTCCACAAGCCTAACAAGAGGTAATCATATTAAGTTCTTGCTCAAAATTTGCAACATGATCGAATGGAGAGTGTCATGAAGCTAGGTAAATTGTCTATCTTTTGGTCTAAATTGGTACGGGGTTGAAATTATGGCAGAAAATTGAGGTTCAATGTTGGTTGTTTGTGAAGTGTATGAAACTTGATAAAAAAAATTGGTTTTCTTCTTGAATGGTTGATAGTTGTTTTGAGGTACAGGTTCAGATTTCTCAGTATGAGTTGATGAAGATATCTCTTCACATTGATTGATAAAATTATGATAGTCACAAAGAGTCGTAAACAAATGTATGAAGGATGGACTTACATTGCTTAAGGATTATGATTCTACTTGCAAGCAGTTGTAATAGTAAATAATTTTCAATCATATGCACAGAAACTCTCAACATTGAAACATGCAACTGGTGGCCAGTGATTTTCGATTGAACATCTTGGGGATTACCCAAGACAAAAGTGTATGAAGGGACATGGGTTTCCACTATATTTGTAATCCCTTGAAGTAACTCCAAGCCTCTACGATTGGAAATAAGTAAATTTCTCATATCGTTAAGAAGAGGAGTAGCCTAAGAGTATGAGTTTTCTTTTGCTAAAAAGTCTTCCAAAGAGTGAACCTGCTTAGCAAGAACCTTGAGAGAAGCTTCCTCAACTATTGGAGAGGAAGAGTTAGAAGGAGAGGTTGGTGGAGTATGCGTTGGAGGGTCAGACTCAAAAGGAGGCTCAAAATCGACGGCCAATCATGTACTGAACTCCTCAAAGTTGGGACCCTAGCAGAGAGGACTAAACCGTCTCTTAGAATCCATATATAAATGTCAATAACTCCTTACTACATGTCCAAAGGTAATGGACTAGGTCATGAAACTCATAAAAGGGTGTCACAACACTCTATCTAATACATGTCTTGAAAATAGAGGAATTTTTTTTGAAAATCAAGACAATGTAACGCCCCGCCACACAACCCTAGGGGAAGTTGCAATTTACTACACAAACGAACTAATTTTTTTTTAAGAACAATTAATATGCAAGTTCACTAACCATTGCCAACCAATCCCCTAAGGTTACGAGACTGAGTTACTTAAACCCAAACAAGAAACATGAATTAAAACATAACATTTGATTTACTTAACAATTAAGTTCACATACATTCCATACATAATATTTTGCATCAAAGAATAAGAGATACCACTTGGTTTCAAATAACAATTAATTTACAAGAAGATTACAACGCTCACTCCCCGAATGAGATAAATCCAATAATCATGATTATATATTACAAATTCCACCTCTATAACAATGAGGGGTAATAAAATACAAGAACAAAAGAGAATGAAGCATGACAAGGAACTGGATCCCACGAGCTCTCCAACTGGAAATCTCGTCCACACGAACAAGAAGAAAACCAACGGATTAAGGTGCACGTTCCACCCAACCGTGTGATACCCAAACGCTCACCCCCCATGCTAGGAGATAGTAACCAGGATTCCAACACAAGACCATCTACCACTAGACACAGACTAAACATAACTGAAATGAAACAACTACAACCACAATATCACTTAACACAAAGTTACAATGCTTCCAGAGATCAATGATCATGTATACCACACAATAACTGACTAACTGTTGACATAGGAAGAGTGTCCTACATAAATTTCCATGAGTTACCCTGACTCAACTGCCTAAGGCAACCGAACCCACATCTTGGACTATCCAGGCTCAACTCACCAGCCGCTGGACCCTCATGCAAAACTATGCGTCCCATCTCATCTCGAGCCTTATCATTCACTTGCTTCATGAGAGAGGCATTCCTTATCTTTATTAGTGTGAAAGATCCCCATTAATTCTTTTAGGTTATCACTTGGTTAAACCCTAGGTGAGTTACCCTGGCGCCCCTTTGTGTGTCGGACCTCCACAAAGAGCCACTCTCCTATCGACAACACACACGGTACAAAACCACAATAGGTAACAAGATAATACGACCTCTCCAAACCAAGGAGGTAACAAATCAAGGAAACTCACTCCAAACATTGGAGACAACAAGGTCAAAACCCTCTCCAAACACTGGAGGCAACAAGGTCAAAACCCTCTCCAAACACTGGAGGAAAAATAGAATACAACTTCACTCCTTCCAAAGGAGGTACAAACCACATAACCCTCTCCTATTCCCAAGGAGGCACAAATCATCCCCGTTCGTAAAAACCGGGTGAAACCACATGGTGTAACTATACGCACTATCCGCGGCAGAACAAAAGATGACTAACATACGACAACCCACACCAATAACGAACCCCTAATTGGAAGACTTTCAAAACATTCACTCTAATTCCACAACATCGAAGACGAACAATTAAACACTAAAAACATTTCAGACAATTAAGTAAACTAATGTTCGGATTTCCTAAATCCAGTCAAACACAGTTTTCATGACTTGCATTTATCCAATCAAATAAACTCATTTCTTTTCACGACGTTGAAATATATAACAACCATTCAATTACTCTAAATTTCACAATTAAATTCCCTAATCAAAGCATTTTAATAAATAAAGTCATTTGATTAAAATAATCAATCATTAACTCCACGTTTAACAGTTATATTCATAATCGAGATATTTTAATAAATAAACTCATTTGATTAAGTTAAATCATTCATTATCTCCAAGTTTCTCAATTGTATTCTATAATTAGAACGTTTTGATAAATAGACATTTAGATCAAATAAATTAGTCTTTATTTCAAATTCGCATTAATAAATCAACTAAATCTCATCTGATTAAAATAAACATTTAATTAAATCACTTAATCTATATTTCCACATAGAATCAAGAAATTAATCAAAATCAATGTTTTAATTAAAACGTTTGATCATACATCAATTTTATTTCCTCTATACCAATGTGATAATCTAAAATTAATAAATATAATATATATATATATTATAATAAATATATAATATATATAATTTAAAATTAATATATATATTATAATAAATATATATTATAAAATTAAATTAAATTAAAACTAAATTTTTTAATAAATTTAATTTATATAAAACAAACAAAGGCCAAAGGCCTTTGGCTGCAACGCAGCCCCCAACAGGGGACACGCCCCTGTGGTGGCTGCTATGCAGCCTCTCACAGGGGACGCAGCCCCTCCCCAACCATGGGGAGCACTGCATAGCCAGCGCCCCCATGGATGGGGTAGTGGGCAGCCCCCAATAATAAAAAAACAAAAAAAATATATTTTTTTTAATTAATCAATTTCGTTTAAAAATGAAAAACGAAAAACCAAACCCTGTTCTGGTAAAAACCAGAATGAATTTCACACACAAATTTTTGAAAAGAAAACTTCCAGTTTGCATAGATTTTATATGCAAAATATAAGTGGTTATCTATAAGAATATATCATTTCACAGCCCAAATTGGGCAAATTTTCTTGAGGAGAAGATTGAAAAGAAGAAATTTAAAGCACAATAATCTGATGAATTTTTCTGGGTTTTCCCCAAATTGACAAAGGAGTTAAATCTTTTCATTTGAATCCTTCCAAGTTTTCTATTGCTAATTTTCATGGGTTTTAATTGAATCCAAACAATATTTCAAAGATTTTCACACAGCCAAACAAAGATTTCCAAACAACCATCACAAGGATTTAAACTATTTTCAAAATGAAACAAAGCAAGAACAAGAGGAACCTGATTTTTTCTCCAAAGCTTGAAGATTCCAATGGAGCTTTCAAACCCTCTTCAAATTCCAGCTCAAGCAAACTTTCAATCTCCTTCACAAATCCAAATCAAGCCACCACCAAGAAAATTTCCCCCCAAATTGAAAGATTGAAAAATTAATGAGATCTTATTTTCCCAAAATAGAGTTTTTCCCCAAATTGGTCAAAACCCTAAAAATCCCACTAACTAAGTTTATTTTTAAATCATTTTGAAGGATATTTCCAATTTTTAATTTGAAAACAAATTTCTAACTTTTAATTCAAACTCCATGCATTTTCAAATTTCCATTAAAACAAAAGCATTTCAAAGGCAAAGAATTTATTTTTATCAACAATTTCAAAAGTGAAATTAAACACACATTATCATTTATTTATTTATTTATTTTAATTTAACTTTAAGTATCCAATGTGATTTCCATTTTCAATTTGAATTTGAATCTAGATATACAATAATGCCAAAGCAACTATTTCATTTAATATATCACCATTAATCTAATTAATTAATAAACTCAATCTAATTTTATTAATTAATCAATTCAATCAATAAACTAATAATTATTTTATTAATTAAATTAAATAAATCAATAAAATAATTAATGTTTCAACATTGCAACTAAATACATTTAATCATCAATTAAATTACTCCTAACATTTAGTAACCTTTATAATTTGAAATCAAATAAATACTCAAGGTGAAAAGGACCAAATAAACCAACTAACCCGACAACACGCTATGACTAGGGTGATGACTTGGCACGGAAAACCTAGCTACTATCTCCCAATCAATTTCCGTTGGTTAATGGACACACTCAAACCTGTGAACCAGGTGGAGTCAATGTCATGTACCTGTCAACTTGCAACCAAAGACTACATCGAACATGCATACATATATAATATGATCAAGCACATCGTGAAGAGGAAATCTCAGATTCGTAGGGCACTCGCACGCGAGTGATACAATCCCGTCCCCTTCACCAATACACAATTACTAACTGACGATTCTAACATCAATGATATGATCACAAGCATAAAACATCGTTAAATCAAATATCTTCTAAGTTAATCCAAAATGTAACGCCCCGCCACGCAACCCTAGGGGAAGTTGCAATTTACTACACAAACGAACTATTTTTATTTTTATTTTTTTTAAAAGAACAATTAACATGCAAGTTCACTTAACTATTGCCATCCCATCCCCTAAGGTTACGAGACAAGGATTACTTTAAAACCCAAACAACAACAAACCTTAATATAAATTGAAACATTAATCACTTAAGGAAATGAGACAACATACATTCCATACAAGATAAATTACAACGAAGGATAAGAAATACCAAAAGATTTCAATTAACAATATTTAAACAATATGATTACAACACTCATTCCCCGAATGAGGTAATTCCAATGAGCATAATTACAAATTACAAATTCCACCTCAATGACAAATGAGGGGTAAAAGAATATAAGATCAACTGAAAAGAACAAAGCCAGAAAAGCAACTGCATCCAACGAGCTCTCCAACATGAAGACTCGCCCCACGAGCAAGAGCAAAAAACCAACAGAGGAAGGTGCACGTTCCACCCAACCAAGTGAAACCAAAAGGCTTACCCCCCGTGCTAGGAGATAGTAACAAGGATTCCAAGGCAAGACCTTCTACCTCTAGACACAGGCTAAAACATGACTGAACAGAAACAACTACAACCACAATATCACATAACACAAGGTTACAATGCTTCCAGAGAACAATGATCATGTACATCATACAATAACTGATTGACTGTTGACATAGGAAGAGTGTCATGCATAAATTGCCATGAGTTACCCTGGCTCAACCTTCCTAGGCTACTGGACCCCCATCCTGGGTTACCCTGGCTTGCCTATACCGGCCGTCGGACCCTCACGCAAAACTATGCATCCCATCTCATCTTGAGCCTTATCATTCACTTGCTTCCCGAGAGAGGCATTCATTATCTTTATTAGTGTGAAGGATCCCCATTAATTCAGTTAAATTATCACTTAATTAAACTCTAGGTGAGTTACCCTGGCACCCCTTTGTGTGCCGGACCCCCACAAAGAGCCACTCTCCTATCGACAACATAACCACAATAGGAAACTAGATAACATGACCTCTCCAATCCAAGGAGGTAACAAAACAAGGAAACTCACTCCAAACACTGGAGGAAAACAAGGTCAAAACCCTCTCCAAACACTGGAGGAAAACAAAGTACAAAACCCACTCCTTCCAAAGGAGGTACAAATCACATTATCCTCTCCTATTCCCAAGGAGGCACAAATCCCCGTTCGTGAAAATCGGGTGATCAACATGATGTAATTATGCACATTTTCCACGACACATCAAAAGTTGACTTTCATAAAGACAACCCACAACAGGATACAAATCCCCTATCTGGAAGACTTCAAACAATGACTCTATACTCCCAACATCGAGCAAGAACGAATAAACATTAAAAGTATTTCAAGCAATTAAATAAACTAATATTCGGATTTCCTAAATCCAGTCAATCACAGTATTCCTTCCTTGAATTTATCTAATCAAAACTCTAAATTTTCTTCCACGTCATTGCAATAAATCAAAGTCATTCATTTATCCTTAGTTTCACAACCAATTCATAATCAAACAATTTATTAACTAACATCATTTGACTAAAATAAAACTTTCATTGATTCTCAATTTCACAAGTATAACTATAATCAAAACACTTAAATAATAAAGTCATTCAACTAACATTTAAATCAATTTACTTACTCTAAATTTCCTATTATTTTCATATTCAAAACATTTAAATAAATCAAGGCATTTATCTTATTCAATAAAACCTATTTCACAATAAAATTCCTTATTCATTAAAATATCTATAAATTCCATTAAAAATATCTATTTAATCAAATATTTCAATCCTCTTAAACAAGCAATTTAATTACACTCTATAAATTATTTTAAAAATCATAAATATAAAAATATACATGTATATATACTATGCATATATATCTATCTAATTGAACATATATGCATAATATATATTACATATATTTATATATTTAAATAAATAATTATTTAAATAAATATTATTTAAATATTATAATAATATATTATATATTATTATATAATATTATTAATATAATATTAAATAATAATTATAAAATAAATCATAAAAAACGAAATCCAAAGTTTCGTTTGGAATGCCATGAAGCCCTAAAGGCTGTGGCCTGTGTGTTTAACACACAGTCCGTGGCCTTACCGCCGCGGCCTGTGTGTGTGGCAGTGGGGTTTGACCTCCCACCCCACAGCAACAAAACAAAATTTTATTTTATTTTATTTTTCCCTGTGTTTGTACATGGCGAAAATATAGGGCATTTTTCTGGGTTTATCCCAAAATCCAAATTTTCAAATATAACAAATATATTTGTATATATATTTGTGAATATATCCATGTATTGATATGCATGGGTATATTCACAAATATATATACCCAGATTTTGATTTCAAACTTAAATTATGAAAATAATCCAAACCCATTTCAAGAACATAAATTATTTTCAAAAACAACAAAATGGGTTTTCAAAATCTAGTTCTAAATAGAGTTTTCTTTGATTTTCATTCTATTTCTTGGTATAAATTTCTTGTTTGGTTTCTATTTCCAAATCTAACTACAAGTTTGCAATTTGAGAGCATTCCAATGGATTTCCATTGAATCAAAACTATATTTTCAATCATTTAAATTCCATTCAAAATGAAACAAGAAGTAGAAGAAAGAATGATGAAACCTTGTGTTTTCTCCAAATTTGGAAGCTTTCAACAATGGAGAATTCCAAGCCCTCCTTCAATTCCACAATTTTAGCCACCTCCAAGCTCTCCACCAAAATCAAACCAAGAAATTTTTTTGCAATCAAAAAATGAAGTCTCCATTCTTTTCATAGGGTTTTCCCCAAAATTTGGCCAAACCCTAAGATGCCCACTTCCTAATTTTTAAATCATTAAAGGATATTCCATTTATTTTGATTTTAAAAACACTTTTAATTTCAAATATAAATCTCATGTAAATTCATAATTTCATTTAAAACTAATCTCTAATGTGATTTCCATTTACCTTTATAATTTAAATCCAAATATTCAATAGAGTCAAAATAGCTCCTTTATTTAAGTTATTCACTAATAATCAAATCAATTAATAACCCAATCTAATTTTATTAATTTAAATCAAAATAACAAATGAGAAAATTGCATTTAAATATTGAAACCAAATACATTAAATGATCATTTAGACTATATCTACTATTTAATAATCATTAAAATAAAGAAAGGATTAGTCAACTAGAGAGGAGTAAATATAAGTCAAACCTGCAAAACTCTACGACAACTATGACTAGGGTGACGACTTGACACGGAAACCTAACTACTATCTCCCAATCGATTACCATTGGTCAAAGGACACGCTCAAACCTGTGAACCAGGAGTCGATGTCCTGTACCTGCATCCTGCACACAATACGAGTGTCGAACATGCATATAATATATTAAAACACACCGTGAAGAGGAAATCGTGGAATCACAGGGCGCTCGCATGTGAGTGATGTGATCCCGTCCCCTTCGCCAATACAACATCGCTAACTGACGCATCTAATCATCACTGATATAATCAAAGCATGAACATCAATAAATCACACACATGCTAATTTAATCCATAACATGAAATAATAATATCTGATTAAAGTGCCATCACATCAAATATAATGTTTACATCGCTTAACAATTAGTGGTCAAAAGTAACCAAGTTCATAACCAAAATGCTAACAAGGTAAACGCATACATAACGAACACTGCCGATCAAAGAGCCAAAACGGAGGGGTGTTACACAAAACATGCCATAAAGATAACATCAGAATAAAATATCATCACATCAAAATATAATGTTTACAACACTTAACAAGTAATGGTCAAAAGTAACCAAGTTCCAAAGTCAAAGCATAGTCAAACACAATCATAACAAGGAAGAACACTGCTGATCCAAAGAGCCAAAACAGAGGGGTGTTACAGACAAGAATAAGTTCATGTCAGGTTCACCAAAATGTAGAGGAGGAGATTTTCTACTATTGAGTCTCTAAGATAAAGAAGAGTCTACAGGGAGCAAATAGTCCTCAACTACCTCAAAGGAAAAGCTCAAGTGACAAAGGTAGAAGGACAAAAAAAATTTGGCTATATTTTATGTTTTAGGATAGGTTTTGGAATAAAGACTTCAAAAATTGGAAGAGCAGACTTCAGAGGTCTCAAGAGCATGTTGGTTGGATTTTGGCCAAGGATGATAGCACGATGTGCATACATCCCTATGGAACGTTTTGGTCTTGTACAAATTGGAAACAAAACATGCTCACAAAAACATGCAGAGTCTATTATCTATTTGGAAGCTAAAATTTGAATGTTTAACTAAACTAACTAATAGTGCTTAAAATAACGGAAATAACAAGAAGAAAACTAACATGTGTAGATTTAAATGAAATGAAATGGAAATGACAAGAGGAAAAATAAGAGAATGAACTCACAAGAATCTCAATGCTACAAAGCCTCTCACATGCTCCAAATGAACAACCTTCACACATAGAAACAAGGAAAAAATGTTGGGGTTGTTTCGGGGCTTTCCAAGGTCAAATCCTAGTTTTGGTGTTTCCACCTCCACAGACAACTAGATAGACAAGTAGAGATAAAATAGATAAAGAAATGGATAGACAAGACAATATACAAGTTAAAAGACAATACTCTACTAAAATAAATATGATAATGCAAAGAGAGTTCAATTACCCCCCCTTAAGTAAGTGTGATGCCGAAGGAGAGAACACAACACTCTAGATGAGACAAGAGAGATCCAATATACCAATGTAGGATCCAAAATGTGATGTAGAAGCCAAGAGCAATAGAACTTTCAAGAACAATGGTGTATGAGAGAATGAGAATGAGAATGAGAGCTTGAGAGTGAAAGATTGTGAGAATGAGTTGAAGGAATAAGAGAATGAAGGAAAAGCATGCAAGAAGGAATTTTCAAACACATTTGCAACTACAGATTTGTTACACTTCGTAGACAGGTGGAAGTTAATGTCCCAATGACCATAGAATCAAGAATCTTGTTAGGACATTCACGTGACACACAGATGTTTGCACATCACGAAAGAGTCCTCGACAAAAAATCACTTGAATACTAAAAACAAAGGGGGGTCAAGGATGAAATATAAGTTAAGGAAAAGGGGAATTCACATTACATCTTTATTAAGCTAAAGGGAGGGTTATGTAATGTGAAATTGCATGGGGTGCAATTTTACGACATTACAGATAGAAGATAGAATAGTTACAAAATGATGTTAGCAAATAATAAAAATAAATATAATAATGATAAGAATAATGATAAAAAGGATAATAATGATAATAGATTTCATGATGAGTGTGTTTGAAACTAGATGTAAATACATATTAAAATATGGTGAAAAACTAAGATTTGATACAACACTTTATGTTATGCACTAGGGTCTAACAACCATGGTGATGATGTTTCTTGTGCATAAAAGATGCCTTAACATACTGTCAAAGAATATAACAACCTTAGTCGGATATGTGAAGAATAACCAAAAAGCAAAGTACTAAAGAAAACAAAAGAAGGCCCTAGTATGACTTCAAGGTGCACCATGATATATATAAGAATTGTAGTGACCTTGATAAGGTATGTTGGGGATAGATAGATAAGAAAATAATTAAATTTAATAAACAAAAAATTCACGAGTGTTTTACCTCTTTCCAAAGTGTTGAAAAGGTCAAGATGATGATGATGCTTTATGTGGGAACAATATATCCTATGAAGGGAAATGGGGAGATGATGTAATAGGAATTTCACAATGGTTAGGGATTCAACTAGTGTGCATTGATGGTGCTAGATAGAGTTATTTTCTTTTGTGGTTAGTGTAGGAGTGTTGATGAATTTTTATTATTTTTTGAATGGTGATTTTTATACATCAAAAATTATTTTAGTGATATGTCTTAGAAGGAGAGACACTAAAAGACTATATGTGCACAAATGGGAGGATGCCAAATGGGGAAGGGAAGAATGGTGAAGGGATGATAAGATAGGAAGACATAATAAGATGGTGTGGGGAGGACCTGTAAGATAATGGAATCCAACCTTATCCATCGCTCCTTCAAGCATGTTTCACCATAGTACTTACATAAGGTGCCACAATGTGGTTTTCAATAAAGGTTGGCTTTTTCTTTAATTTTTTGATTTTTTTGATTTTCCAATTTTGTACCTACTATAATTTAGGCATGAAAGTGCTTGAGGTGTACTATGTTCATGGGTTCATCAAGATATTTATTGTCTAGGGTGGCCAACTAATACAATATTGATATATGAAATGATGATGTTATAAGGGCCCAACCAATTATGTTCAAATTTACCTTTATTTTTATAGTCTTGTTTGGTATTTTGTTGATTTTCTTTAAGGACAAGGTCACCAACTTAAAACTCTTTAGCTATAATCTTCTTGTTGTAACTATAGTGGAGACGATTTTGATAGGATTTCAAATAATTCAAGGTATTGAGGTAACTTTCATCAAGTATTTCAAGATCATGTAGATGTGTGATTTTATATTCCTCATCATTGATGAGGTCACATAAAGAGATACAAAGTGATGGAAGTGTGATCTCGATTGAACAAATAGTTTTGACTCCAAAGACTAGGGAGTATGGGGTAGCACTTGTAGGCATATGGATATTGGTACTTTTAGGCCCATAGGGTGGAGTTGAGTTGTAGATGCCAATCATGGGTAGCATTATATATTAAAAAAGTGAAGAAAATAATAATCAGTTTAATAAGTTTATATAATAATCTAATAGATGCCAATCATGTTAACATTATTATTGATATGATAATTGGTTGATGGTGAGCACTAGTGACTTCATACAACAACATTATTGGAGGGTTTCTCAGCATTGTCTGAGTAATGGCTATCTATTTCTTTTTCCCTCCAGACATCTGGACACCCCGCTCTCCTACCTGTAATATGAAGAATGTGAAGCAAAATATGACCTATGAGCTGTATGAACTAATTTATTAAAATGATTCAAATTAATGTCTTTACCTACAATATGAATCTCAATCATAATCGACCTCATAATGATTATAATGAGGTCGATTATGATCTATATCCATTCTGAAAGGGATATAGATAATTATACTATATAATTAACTCTCAAGTATAACCATTAAGGTATATAATTATGAATACAACAGAAAGAAAAAGACATCTATATTATTTTGTAATATTAAATATTTATCCCAATGTTACATACAACATATAAAGTGGCCCCAAGAATTTCTAACCCATCTGATTAAAATTATATTTGATCACAAATTAATATATATATTTAGGTGATAGTTTAACCAAATAAGGAAATACCCTTCAAATCTAACTCAATATTCAGATAATTGTTATGATTGATATACCTCACTTGTCCTAAAGAGGGCAAGTGAGGTGTGATGGTTGCAAATAAACATCTGAATGTCTCTAGCCTCTACAACCATTAGTTATAAAACTAATAAAATAGTATTACATTATATAATCCTAATAAGTTATAACTAATAGGAATTATAAGTTATATTAACCCCATTAACCAACTTTATATATTTATATTATAACTTAGTATTATTTCCTTTTCAACTTAAAGCTTTGATGCATATTATATATTATCTGGATTAATATCATATTAACATTATATAAGATATATTTATAGTAAAAATTAAGTTAAGTATTATATTAATTTATTATAATAATTTTTTGATTAGTAATATAAGATTGTATATATATAATCCTATATATATATAATAATTAAATAATTATCCATTAATACAAAAAAATAAAAAGTATAGTAAAAAAACAAACTCCAACTTTGATTGTATATATATATCAGAATTATCTATAACAATACCATATATTGTTATTATAATCGAGTCCATATAATCACTTTAATAAAAGTTCATACCCAACTCTTTTGTTTGGTAGGTGTTAAGTGGCTTTATGCACAGGTGCTTATAAATTTTATGTGTAAAATACTATTTGGAAAAATTTGCCATATTTGTGACAAATCTTGTAAGAAATCTCCTTTGGTCTAGTATGAATAAATGCTTTGGGTCCTCCCCGGGTCCGGCCATGGTTCCTCCCTGGCAAAGAACCTGAGGGCCCAGGGAAGAACCTTGGCATTATAGCTCTTTTGTTTGTTATATAAGTAAGCTAATGATTAATTGTTAGTATAAATATAAATTATAAATCTAATAGTAATCATATTTATACATAAATTAACATGAAAATAATTATAATTTTCCTATCATCATTATAATTATAAATAATACTAATTATAAATGATGATATGGGGGTAACTTATAAAAAATATAACTATGGGGTCAAACTATTCAATAATATTAACTAATGATATATTAGTGCTTTATTATATAATTTAAGTTAAAATTATATTATAATGATGATATGGGGTTAATTAATTATTGTATAATCCTATGTATTATATATATAGGAATATATATAATGTAAGCTTTATTATTAGGATTATATAAAGCTTAACTATCATATATCATTAATTATTGAAATACTATTTTATTATTATAAAATAAAAGTTTTATAAAATTAATAATTATATCACAGTTATCATAGAACCACCTTCAAAAACCCACACCAATTATAATAATTTTGGGGCATCAAATTTTTTGTGTTATTCATACCTACACACCCTTCCTATCAATCTTAACTATCTACCTACCTTGTCAACTATTTAATTTAGATATAATTATTTCGCCACTCCCATCTCACATGTTTGGAATATTATATATTTATCCAAATGTTACATACAACATATAAAGTGGCCCCAAGAATGTCTAACCCAAGTGATGCAAGCATCCCTAAATCCCATAGGTGCACCACAAATAATATTAATTTAACATTATGACAATATACAAAGTGAACAACACACCTTTTTCCAAAATCTATTATATGTATTAATAAATATTTAGATATATCCATTAAATATCTGGTTAGTTAATGATATGCACTTAGTCATGAACTAGAAATACATCCTAATAATCATTAATTCTCATATTATAATATGACTAAGCTTTATATTATCAATTATATCTAAGACATCCTAATAAGTTATAACTAATAAAGCTTAAAATTATGATCAATACATTATAAAGGTAATTAATATAATTATATAATATACTATAATTTAATTATTAATATATTTAAACTACTTTATGACTAAGTCCATATCCCTTATAACCTTATAATATGAGCTTAGTCATATTATAATTAGTTAATTAGTATAGTATATTATTATGTACTTGATAATTTTCCTATAATATATTTGGTTAGTTATATGATTGTGACTAATATATAATAATTTTTAATGTAGTTGGTATGAATTATATAATTGTAGGATTACTTTTAATGTAATTTTACTATAATTTGTTAAGTTGCTAATGATATGGGTTAATGGCTATAATTATAGGAATATATATAATGTAAGCTTTATTATTAGGATTATATATAATGTAAGCTTTATTATTAGGATTATTTTTAACGAGGAATTATATAGCCTCTACAACCATTAGTTATAAAACTAATAAAATAATATCATCAATACTCTTTTATTTAAATAGTATTATTAAAATATGATATATTGAAATACTGCATTACAATATATGATAATTATGTACATCATTATAAAACTTATATTAATTATACATTAAATTATTATTAATTATATCTTCCATTGATTATTATGACTAAGCTTTATACTATCAATTAATGATATACACTTAGTCATGTATTATAATTTTTCTTATGATTAATTAATAAGAAGCTAATCCTAACTTACATAATAATAGGAGAATTAATGATTATTAGGATGTATTTCTAGTTCATGACTAAGTGCACTCGCAACATAACATATATCTGGTCTAGTGTTAACTAGATACATCAAGGACCCAATCAACTATCTGTACATAGTAGGATCCATCTACAGGGGAATGTGGTCTTTTCCTAGTCCTCTAGTGCAATTTGGATCTAGTTGTAGTCGTTGAATCCATCTAGAAAAGAGAAGTATTGCTTTCCTACAAGTGCATCTAAGACTTGATCAATGAATGGTAAAGGAAAGTGATATTTCTTGGTGGCAGTATAAGCCCATTAACTAACATTATATTATATAAGTGAGAATATGTAATGCCTAAAATTTTACATTAAAAAATACAATTAAAGACAAACACAAATTTCAAATTTTGACTGTAAACACTAGCATAATTCCCAAAGACAACTTCCTATACACGCACTTCATGAAAGCATAACAAACATGTGACTGGAATAGTTTATAAGGACTCACCCATCTACATAATTGTTAAGGAAATCAAGGTTAAGTTTCAAATGGAGATATGGAATCCACATCACTAAGGTAGGCTTGATTAGTCCTACTAACAAATCAATAATCGCAAACTTAATTCAAGTCACAAGATATGCAAATACAATATATATATCAATAGTAATAGTGACAGAACAAGCCTAGGGGCCAGACCTAATTCCTCGGGGGCTCGTCTCTGACGGCCTTGCCTATGTATATAATTCGCAGAGGAACCGTAGTTCGACAACTAGACTTCAACCATCTCCCACATGGTTGGATAAAAATGAACAAAATCGCTAAGTTACAAGGATGGTTTTACAATAACATACACCCTCAAGGTTTAATTCACCTCTAGTTTACCAACCATTCGATTAATACATGCTATGGACTATAATGGTTCAAATTTGGGGATCCTTCGCACGATAGGAAGAAATTACTTAGAATGATAAGATGAGGAGAATACCACCATAACCCCATTATTGTCAACAAATCCATACTTGATTTGCAAAATGGATCCACATGATTCCAATCCACATCTTCTCTTAGTTTGTCTATCTAATCACCTAATTAATGACTTTAAAAGCGCTATTATTTTTAATATTACACAAATAATTTAAATGGTTGTATTATGAAGAACAATAGGGCATACCCCCTTAGCATAATTTTCTCACTAAAAAGATAATGATACTTGGTACCTACTATCACGATAGTTTTCGGTCAGTTAACCACCATTTCCTCTTTTATTTCCTATCCAAACCATCTCATAACCCACCTATGTACTCAACTAGCCAATGGCTTAAAAAGTGATACTATTGATAATATTTAACAAATAATTAATAGACTCATATAACAATGGTAGTGGCATTTCCAATTCATTTGAGTTCACAATTTAAATTGAAATCATACACTTAATTATAGTCTTGAACTAGTGACACATAACAACTTATCAAGATAGTTGAGTAACAATGTTAATTATGCCTTTCTTGACTAGAATTCACTTCACCTTCTACTGAAACGATAACTTAATAGCTAAAAATTCAATAGGATAGATATAACCCCAAATTGAATGAAATAATAATTACTCGTTTGGTTCAAGTTTGGTCAATTAATATGCAAGGCGAATGTATTTTAGACCTTAGAAGATTTAGAAGAAAATAAATAAATAAAAATACAAAGTTGACTCAATGAATTCCTAGTTCTTAATGTCACTATTCTGATATCCTCAATTCAGTATTGTCTACTACGTTTAACATTTATGCTATGATAACTTGACAAGAAAAAAAAAACACAATCAACAATTCTCTTTTTTTTTTTAAATTTTTTATTAAAGTTATGAAAATTACTAATGAATTTAACCATGCTCATCTAGGGTCTTATATTGTACACATCGCCTACATCCTCAAACAATGTCGTGCACACATACTAGCTAGGAGAAATAAATAAATAATAATGTACTAACTTAGTTAATAGAAGACCTTAAGATTGATTTATGATCATTATTTAACTTGATAACCCTACCTTTTTAACCCACCTTGATGGTAACGTTGAAAACCACATTTAACATTTTGTCTTGCAATTCCATTCTTAGTGAATAGAATAGTTAAAAATTTATTTGATTATTAGTTTCCTTATTTGTTTATTTATCTTTAATTGTTTACTTGTCTGAAATGAGATAATTAATATATATACATATTAAACAAAAAAAATAGATTTCTTTTAAAAACAATAAATATTAAAGAATAGAAAATTCACATAAATATATAGTAACTCTTTTGTATACATGGTATTATTTTCCTTTAAAGAAAAGGAAAGAGGGATGAATAAAGGAGAATCCTTTTTTTTAAAAAGATTGCCTAGTAGTTCTAATTTCTATCCTTAATAAGGTGGTCACTTTTTTTCTAATTTATTAGAACCTCTTCCTTTTTAAAAGTATGGGGATGTATTCCCCTCCTCATCTTTCAGCACAATAAAAATGTATTTTAAAAATCCCACTCACTTTTAAAAGCTCATTTATAAGGAACATGAAGGCCTCATCAATGCTGACATGTAGTATGTCTTGATTTTAGCTCTACAAATTTATGCAAGTTAAAGAAGGTAATATGAGTGATACAATATGATGAAGGTAAAGGAAAGAGGACATTACTTACCGTAAGAGGTGAAATGGGAACACCAACGCATCATTTGGAGCTATTTTAAAGAAACGGTTCGAAGGCCTCTTAAGTCAAAAGATGATGTTTTACTTCGGGCTCACTACAGTATCTAAAACGAACTATTGTACAGGTAGAGCAGATTGATAAGGAATAGCCATTTTCCTAAAAAAAGTCAATGCTAATCATGAAATTTGTAATAACGCCCAGTGAAAGTAGTATTAATATATTCATTAGAATGTTAAAAACAAAAGGAATGATTTAATGGAGGATTGACTGTGAGAAAGAAATAGAATTATCGATTTCACTTGTAATGATATTTAAAAGAGAAAATATCTCTTGACAGGATATAAGGATTGAATATACTCATTTCCCATTATTTGAATATCAGGTCATACACCGAAGACTTTAAGATAACATTATCAATGTATAAGAATTTAAGATTTCATAACTCTAAAGTATAATCCCATGCCCCGTATTCAAACTGATCAAACTTCATATCTCAGACCAAACCATGCTTAAACCATGCTTGCAGAGGTATGACAAATGCAGTTCAGTTCAACCATAGATAAAACCAGCGAACCAATGGCTTCATTTACAGATAACAGGTGGATTATTTTAAAATGAAATCAGACACAACAGAAGTGATTCGAATATGCACAATGAAGAAACAAAGAGGATCTAACGCTAGGTATTACAACAACATTATATATATTGAATAGCCACAGATAAAATCACAGAACAAATGCCATCGTTTACTAGATAATAAAAGAGCTGTATTAGAATGAAATAAAATGCAACAAAGTGATCTGGGCACGTACAGATGTCTATAAACAATTCATTGAAAACACGTCAAGTGGCTTACCTTTAAGATTCTGCATAAATCGAATCACACTGGATCAGAATCTACACCTTTGCTAGCATCTTCTTCCTGCACCAAAAATGGGAGCTTTGCAACCTGGTATGGACACCGATCAAGCATATAAGCCAGGACCAAAAATGGGAGCTTTGCAACCTGGTATGGACACCGATCAAGCATATAATCCAGGAAGAAATTTTGTAAGGTGTTGTAGTTACAACTGCTCTGGTAGATATGCATGCAAATGTGGACGCATAGACAAGTCATATGATCTATTTGACATCATGCCTCAAGAATGCGATCTCAGGTACAACATGCTGCCTTCTTGCGCATGAAATCACTTGATCATGCTACTTAGACTTCATGAGCTGATCAATCTTCTTGGTTGCCACACAAAAATAGTGGGGTATAGTTCAAAATAATGGGAGTCCATTGTTGGCTGCAAATAAGTAGAAATGCCTGTGGAATCCTAGCCTCTGCATTCAGGCATCCCAAAACCATCGAATGGAAGCTCCCTCCACGTCTAGACCCTCCCTGTCCATAGTTCTCCTCACCTCCCCCTGAACTCCACGATTTGCCTTATTTTTTTTATCACATCTGCCTCCTTCACCCACGCGAATCCAAAGCTATCCCTATTGCATCATAGATGAGTATCTAGCGTTTTGACAACGAGTCTCCTCCCGCCCACAATCTACCCAACATGGTGATGACGTAGGAAACCAAAATGAGTGGTGGTAGCTACCAGTCGTAATCAAAGGTAGTATCCTGCTTTACTTCATATCAGTGTGGGCATTAAACACTCCTCGAATACCTAGACTTAATTATATGTTGTTGTATCAGTCACCAATTTTGAATCCTAGATTGCATATCTACTATGCTTTTTGTGCCACTCGTCCCCATCACATCATGCATTGCTGTCCCATTTATCTATTGTAAGTGCTCAACACCTCACTTCCTTAATGCGATGGCAGGGAACTATATATTTGGTTTTTTCATACCCAAGTCCAATCTAATAAAGGCCCTCGTAAGAGACACTCACGCAACCCATGCCCATGACATTGATCACTCA
Source organism: Sequoia sempervirens (assembly GCA_007258455.2). Classification (NCBI taxonomy): domain Eukaryota; kingdom Viridiplantae; phylum Streptophyta; class Pinopsida; order Cupressales; family Cupressaceae; genus Sequoia; species Sequoia sempervirens. The sequence continues at coordinate 273,107,025 of VDFB02270651.1, forward strand.
ACTACTGCACTTTAGACTTGACTGAGTAGGATGCGACCCATCATTTTTATGATTCTTATATTATTATGGTGTAAGGACTAACATTATCTGGAGCAATAAGTGAGACTAATATAAGCATAAGACTTTAAAGCAACTTAATGTTCTATAAGTGAAAATAGGATGAATGCTAATTTTGAATACACCTTTTACTTCCATAAATGTGTAAAATAAGTTTGATATGGATAGCATGATAAATTAGTATTGTATATAAGTGCCTAATCAAGAATATATTATAAGATGCTAGTATTCAATTTCCAATAAATTTTGAAGGATTGAAAATTTTGTAAACATTGTCTTCAATTTGATTTCAAGTATTATGTTTCTATGTTTTCGTTTTGGTGTCATGAATATAAAACTAGAATGTTTGAGCCATGTTATAACTCATTATGAATGACTCTGAACACACCTTTAGCGCATAAAAATGTTCTCTAATATGTTTTCAAAGATAACTTAATGTATTTTATGTGTAAATAGAAATGTTCTAATATGAAGAAAGTTTGATGATTTATAAAATTTAAATAAATGGTATGAGAGAAAGCAATATACCAAGTATATCTAAAACAAGACACTTTCAAACTTTATGATGGCTATAGTGACAAAATAATATGTAATTTAAAATTGTGAAGCACACACTCTGGGATTTGAGTCCTAAGTAGAATTGGAAAATACGAATTTTATTTCCAAAATGTGATTACTAATCAGCGTATAGCACACTTCTACTAGAATAAAATTCTAGTGAAGATGGATAAAATATTTTATTCCACCTTTACAATGATTGCCTTAACCCCCACAAGGGTCTCTTCAATTTACCACCTAGATTATCTTTACTTTTTATATTAAACTCTTTATATTGACTCATACAAATATATTTTCCTAAACCACTATGCAAGATTATTTTCTTAACATCCTTATATATGATCCTTAGCCATATAGGGTATACGTCATAACATATATTTAACTTCTATCTGAAATATACTATTCACGTATACTTTGATTTCAGTGAAGGTATTTCTAAAGTCGAATTTATCCACTTAAGTCAATTGATAATATGGCCATTGGAAGTTTTAATATTTCCTATAATTATTTATGACCTAGGAATGATTTTACATTATAAGCATTATCACCTAGTTTGGAATTAAAATCCTCGTATTTAATATAATGCCAAACACCCAAACATGAAAGATCCCTAGACATATTATTGAAAATCGATCGAGTGCCCTTACAATAGTGTTATGGAGGGTGGGGCCTCACAGAATATAATACGCTTATAATTAGATATATATATTTTTAATGCTTTAATCATTAAAAACTAAGCTATCATCATTAATATATCAATAATATATTAATAATTAAATTATAGTATATTATATGATATACTATACTAATAAATATAATAGTTATAAGGTTATAAGGGAGAAATACATCTATACAACCTATGAATATCATTAAATAATCACCTTATAATCAATTAATGATAGTATAAACATTAAATAATAATCTATATTAATTATATCTAGTTCATAATTTGATAGTATAAAGCTTAATTATATCTAGTTCATAATTTGATAGTATAAAGCTTAATTATATCTAGTTCATAATTTAATAGTATAAAGCTTAATTATATCTATATTATAATTTAATATATACATTAAATTATTATTAATTCTCATATTTAATAATCAGATATCCCTTATAAACTAAGCTTATACATATGAATTAAATTATAGTATATTATATGATATACTATTTTATGAGAATTATTAATATTTATAATTTAATATATTCCTATTTATAATATAACTATACTAATAAATTATTGAAATACTATTGTATTATTTCAATGTAATTATATGATATATGATATATTATAAATATGATCATAAATAATTACAGTTATATGATTAATTTATAACTGTAATTATATAATTATATAATTAACCAAATTAATTCATACCAATATAAAATAAGCCTATTTTACTATAATAGTTTAATAACAAACTTATAATGATGAAATATATTCTAGACCTGATAACAGTCATATAAAGTACATTCACGGTTATACAATGAGCAACAAATGCATCTAACACAATATTTAAATACATCTTTAATGTATATAAGCTCTGGTTATATCCAATTCATATCATATTTATAAAAATTCTCAACTCTTAATAAACATTAATTATCCATACAATATTTAGAAAATATTGTATACATTTAATTAGGGTATGAACTATCACCTATATTTTATATAATTATGATCAACTCCTTAAAATATAGGTGATAGTTCATACCCTAATTAAATACATAAATACATATTATAATATTTAAATTATAATATTATATATTTATTAATGATGTAACACCCCTCCATTTTGTTCTTTTGATCGAACAATGTTCGTTATGTATATTTTGCTTTGTTAGCACGTTGGTTATAAACTTGGTTACTTTTGACCGCTAATTGTTAAGCGATGTAAACATTATATTGTGATGTGATGGTACTTTAATCAGATGATATTATTATTTCATGTTATGGATTAAATTATCATGTATGTGAATGATTGATGTTTTATGCTTTGATTATACCATTGATGATTAGAGGCGTCAGTTAGCGATATTGTATTGGTGAAGGGGACGGGATCACATCACTCGCATGCGAGTGCCCTGTGATTCTGCGATTTCCTCTTCACGGTGTGTTTTAATATTTATATATATATATATATATGCATGTTCGACACTCGTGTTGTGTGCAGGATGTAGGTACAGGACATTGACTCCACCTGATTCCGCAGGTCTGAGCATGTCCCTTGTTCAATGGAAAACGATTGGGAGATAGTAACTTGGTTTTCTGTGTCATGACATCACCCTAGCCATAGTGTGTCGTCGGGTTGTTAGTTGGGATAAGTTATTTGTTTCCTTGTCGTCTCGTCTTTCCTTGCTTGCGTGATTAATTTCCTAGTTAAATGGTGTTTGCTTTATTTTAATTTATTGCCAAAATTCATAAAAGAGTGCTTATTAATTAATTAGTTAATTTAATTCAATTGATAAAATAATCTAATCATGAATTAGATTTATTGTTGATTAATTAAATTAGTCCAATTGTGTTAGCATTATTAAATAATGAGACAAAAAAATAAAAATAGAAGTTGCCTTGCATTCCTCTTGAAATAAAATTAAAAATGATCTTTGTTAAATGTAATTAGTAAATTCAATTTTGTGGATAAAAGGGAATTTAATTGTCATTTGGGGTGCAAATAGAAATTGGTTTTAAATAATTATTATGCATTTGAAATGGGAAATAGAATTGTTTTATTAATTTTCAAAAATGAAAATATCCAAAATATCCAAAATAGCAATAACTATGGTGGGTGAACTAAACTTAGGGGTTTGACAATTTGGAGAAGGGCATAAGGAAAATGCATTTTCTTTTTGAATTATCTTTTTCTAGAATTGGGTAATTTTTGAAGAGCAATAAGAAACTTGAAATAACTTGGAGAAATTCTTGGAAGAGGTTTTTGAAAGATTGTTGAAGCAAAATTTGAAGGAGATCAACCTCCATTGAAGGATTCAAAAAAAAAAGCTTAGAGAAAAACAAAAGGTTCCATGTTTTCCCCTCTTTATGCAATTTTATTTTAGCAATTTGTTTGAAATGGCTCAAATTAGATTTGGAATTCAAACTTTGAATTCAAAACCCATGTTGGAATCACCATTCAAACTTGAATAAAAGAGTTTTTCAAAATTTGTGAGAAAACCATGTGAACCATAAACTATCCTCAAACTATCATGTGGGAAAATTGAAACAAACTTGAAAGATTCAAATGGTTATTATGGAAATTTGTGGGTTGGGAAAAATCTCTTTTTAACTTGTGAGAAATCATGAAATTTATGTGTTAGACTATGAAATTTCAATGGAAATTCATTTTGTTTCTCAGATTGAGAGTTTGCCCAATTTGGGTATTGAAGGAATGTAGTTTTTCAAACAAATTATGAAGCTATGTTGTGTGTGTATATATATATATATATATATATATATATATATATATATATATATATATATATATATATATATATATATATATATATATATATATATATATATATATATATATATATATATATATATATGTATATATATAAATAAAATTGATATTTATATATATATATATATATATATAAAAATATATGTATTTATTAAATTCGAAATTTTTCGTTTAGTTCTGGGAGGTCATATTTTATGACTATGTTTTTACTCGCCATTTTTTTTTCCGCCATTTTTGTTGGGGCGGAGTGTTTGTTTGTCATGTATGTGGAAGGGGTTTTAAAGAAGTTTCATGGGAGGGACAAGGTGGTATCTGCCATCCATCAGTTAGGAGGAGGTCCTGAAGGGTAAAACCTTTTTTTCTTTATTTTTTTTTAATAATCTTTTTTTATTTATATATTATATATTAAATATAATATATGTATATTATATTATATTATATATATATATTATATATCATATATATATATATATAAATATTTATGATTACAATGTTTTTTTTAAATATATACTTAATATATTTAATATATATAAGTTATATATATATATGAATTTCTTATAATATATATATATATTATATATATTAAAATGTATTTATATTATATTATATATATTAAAATGTATTTATATTATATTTTAAATAATAAAATAAGGTAATATGGTTTATTTCTGAAAATTATAAGATTAAAGTAATTATTTAAGTATTAATTATATGTATATAAAATATGCGTAATAATATATATACATCGAGTATATGCATTTTTATATATGTATATGTCTTTTATAAATAAAATGATATTTGAGTATCATAATTAAAGTTATTTTTGCAATGTATATGGAGTTCTTATCATTATGAGAATTTTTGCATTATGATTAAATGGTCAAGTGTAGATTACAGAAATATTTGCAACGCATTAGACCACACTCATGTAATTGTGCAAGAATTTATTTTATTTAATTTGAAGTAATGCACCAATGCGTTGAGTGAATTGGATTTACGAAATCCTAATGTAGTCTACTTTATATTGCTTGTAATGCTTCTTCTTGGTGTGGGGCAGTCGAGTCAGTACTATGTAAGTCTCCCAAATAGGATACTCCTTTATGTGTTTTGGGGTTGTTGTCATGACGGTTGACCTTGTTTGCTTTGGGTAGTGCTTAATTGTGTTTTGTGTTGTACCCAGTTATTATGAACGGGCTACGTTGACCTTATGTCGTGTTTAGAGAGTCATTATCCCTAGGTTGCACTTGAGTACCCTTTGGTGGTGGCATCGTTCACGAGTTGTCTTAGAGAAGTGGCTTGCATTGAGGGCCGGCACACAAAGTGGTGCCAAGAGATCTCAATGTAAGTTGGTTAATTCAGTGAAAACTTAAACCAATTAATTAGCATAGGTGGTACCAACATTTAAAAAGATTAATTTTTCCTCGCTCATGGACGCAAGTGCTTGTATAGACTTGGGATGAGACGAGAAGGCCTGGAATGGCAAGATCGTTATCTTGTCCCTTCGAAAGATAACTAATTCCGCATTGGTTTGCATGTGGGGCCGGGAGTCGTTAGAGGTTACCAGGATATCCCGAGATGGGGGCCGGGACCTAGGAAGACTTGCCAGGATATCCCATGCGACATTGTGATGACACTTCTCCTAAGTCAGCATTATGTTTGTATTCGTGATGTGTTCATGTATTTGAAATCTAGAAGCATTGTAACCTTTGTGTCATGTGATGTCATGTTCGTATTCTTTTCCAGTTGAGTCATGTTGCCTATGTTTAGAGGTTGTTGGTCTTGACCTGAAACCCTTGTTACTATCTCCTAGCACGGGGGGTAAGCCTTCGGGTATCACATGGTTGGGTGGAACGTGCACCATACTCCGTTGTTTTGGCATTGGCTTATGTGGACGAGACTTTCGTGTTGGAGAGCTCGTGGGATCCAGAGGCTACTTTGGTTTCTTTTATGTTAGTGGATCTTGTATTTTATTTACCCCTCATTGTTATCAAGGTGGAAATTGTAATAAACAATCATGTTATTGATTTACCTCATTCTGGGAATGAGAGATTTAATTGTAATTATATAACCTCTGTCATTGGTAACCATGAAGGATCTCATGGTCTTAATGAAAATCTCTTGTATGGAATGTATGTGCTTTAATTAGTTAAGTGAATGTTGTTATGTTTCATTTCATGCATGTTGTTATAATTTGTGAATTAATTAATCTTTGTCTCGTGACCTTAGGGGATTGTTGGCTTTACGTTGTAATCATACATGTATTTGTATTTAAAAAAAAAAAAAAATTGTTGTGAAATTGTTAGTAGTTGCAACTTCCCCTAGGGTTGCATGGCGGGGCATTACAAATGATATAATACTTTTATATGAACTAACATGGGATAATGCTATAAAGTAGTTTAATTGAGTCATTGGTTTGGAAATTACTCAAGTTTATCATTCATGATTGCATCCTTCCATATAAATGGGTACATGATACATGCATAGCTCTTATGAGCTTCATCTGACAATAGATATACAAGTTGGTCCTGATGTCACCGCGATGGTGCATACATTCTAGATGTCCCTACTTCCTGGTGCATACACTCCAGTTGTCCCGAATGTTGGCGCAAACATCCGCAAACCTCAACTGCCAATTGATGAGAACTTTGTACATCATTATCACCAGTAAGTTATTGATGATACTTAAAATAATTATTAGGATTTTAATATGGAATTTAATATATTCCTATAGTTATAAATTAAATATATTATAAGCCCAGATAATTATAGTTGATCATGTAACTTTGAAAAAGACATGTAAGATGTTGAAAACTATTTATAAAATGCGTAAATGAAAGCATAGAGTTATCTAAAACTGGAGATAAGAAGTCTTTATGGTTCCTTGCATTGGGCGTGAAAGCCTTCCTATTTCTTCTTATATGTTGATATAAGAAGAAATAGGAAGGCTTTCACGCCCAATGCAAGGAACCATAAAGACTTCTTATCTCCAGTTTTAGATAACTCTATGCTTTCATTTACGCATTTTATAAATAGTTTTCAACATCTTACATGTCTTTTTCAAAGATGTAATTACATGTAAAAACATAGATGTTTTCCTAAAATGATGGACAACATTTTTTAATAAGTCGACTTATTAGGTGAGTTTTTCCTAAATTTTCTCACCTAACTTTCCTAGATTCACTCATCTACTACTATATATGATTGAGATTCATTACACAAAAATGTGCCCCTAATTAGATACTAGAGCCCACTAAAATTAGGCCATATTTATTATACTTAATTATGTTTAAAAAATATAGGTGATAGTTCATACCCTAATTAATTATCTCGTGTTGTAATTACTATAACTATATAAACATAATTAAGTATAATAAATATGGCCTAATTTTAAGGGTATGAACTATTAAACACTAAAATATACATTAGTGTTTCTAATGGTCATCACTATATCACCCCACATATTTAACAAAAAACATAATAGGACAATGCATCAATCATATTCCTTCATCTTTATGCCAACATGTGACAATCTTGTAGTACAATAGTGTTAAATGTATTTATGTGCTCAACAACTAAATCACTATCAAATAAGGCTTTGGAATACTTAAAATAAAAGTTTTATAAAATTGAAGTATTGATTAAATAAATAATAATAATGTCTTTATTTGTTTTAAATAAATTTAAAACAAATTTATTAATTATTTATTTCCTTATCTTTAATAAGATTGGATTAAGTTCATTTAAACGTGAACTTAATCCAATCTTATTAAAGATAAGGAAATAAATAATTAAATATTCAATTATAATTAAATGCATTTTTATCATAACATCTTTTAAACGGAGAAGCCTTAGGATATGCAACCCATTGGATCTTTTCTTAACTTGAACTCCCTAACTTATACACTTGATTATATCAAAATAATTATATATAATTATTTTGATATAATTAATTTATTAATATATTATAAATTTAAAATATATTAGATTCGAATAACATATAGCCTCAAATCCACAGTGATAATATGAAAACACATGATAACAACATACATCAAAACATTAACCCATTGCATAATAAATATTTACTATTAAATATTTAATAGGAACTAAGAATATTATGTTAAATTATATTTTTGAACTTATGACTTAACTCAATAGTGATAATTCCTATTGTGAGATGTTCTTGTAGGTAAATGTTATGATAAATGTTTGACAAAATTCCTTATTGTTGTAGATGGACATTAGTTTGCATGCCAAGTGTTTGACAATATGTCAATTGGCTGTAGGTGCACATTTTTCATGTGGAGTTCATGAAAAATATTTCTTAATAAGTTATAATAAGATCCTTGTTAGTGTGTTGTCAATCATCCTAATTGCATTTAGGATCATTGTTATTGCATTCACGAATTTGTAAGAGGCTGTAAGATGTCATAAACAACCAAATCTGATTGGACAGAGTTTAGGTGCGCAAGAGAAGGTTGGCATGCATTGGATTTCATTTCTATTTTGCATATTTGTAACTCCCAAAGTTGGGTGTGGGTTTTTGGGTGGAGACTAGGATGAATCCTAACTCAACCCATTCTATCTCTCCCTGTAAGGGAAAGGTAGAAGTCCAGATAGAAGTAAGGTGGGGCCGAGGCCCAATACCACCTGATAGGGGGGTATTGGATAGGCCGAGGGAATTCTCTAATTCCTCCTTACCTTCCCAACCTGACTTCTACCTTTCACTTACAGGGAGAGATAGAATGGGTTGAGTTAGGATTCATCCTAGTCTCCGCCCGGGACTAAAAATTATAATCAACCCTACTATATAGTCCATAAAGGTGATTTTATTATTTTTATGAAATAATAATGCCGGAGACTAAAAATTATAATCAGCCCTAATACAATAATCAAGTATTAGGGCTGATTATAAACTCCTACTAAGAAAATATTGTTTGATCTCCAAACAATATTCTATAGGACTCAAGGTATTCTTTCTATTGGGGACTTAATTATTTAATTAATTGTTTAAGCTATTTTGCATGTTGAATTTGCAATAGTTTGCTAAAGATAATTTGTACCTTGATGAAAATGATGATGTCAATAGGATTATTACTACTAACTTTGTTCTTGTAGGAAGCCCAAATAGAACACCATCAAGGTACAAAGCACATTCGACACAAATAGTATGATCCTATACACCATTAGGCTGAGCAACTGTAATGTGCTCCCAGGCCCATACATGCAAAAGAGATACACCTGTAGAAATGGATTTCCCAATTTTAAATTTCACTAAACATTTTTCATTGACCAAAGCTCTATGGTCTTTCTACAACTATGCAATCCATTACAGATGTCAGTGCCTCTTCCTTTCTAGCTCTAAATTTTTAAGCATCTCTTCTAAAATGAGATTATCTATGCTACCACTATCAATTATGACATCACAACATTTACCTCCATCTAAAACAACCATTCAATAGAATATTGTTTGGAGATAAATTCACTTCTCTCCAATGATTTAATGGGTTAACCTTAATTATGTACATGATAATTAATTATAATATAAGTGCACTCACAACATAACAGATATCTAAACCATCAATTAAATACAATAATATAATAAAATAAAAGTTACCAATTATATAAGCTTGTAAGCTTATATATTATTATATATAAGCTTACAAGCTTATATAATTATTATATAAAATATAATAATTAATGATATATGATAGTTAAGCTAATAGGGTTAAAATTAATAATGGGGTTGGTACCGATGAGGTATGTATATATGATAGTTTAATAATTATCACAAGTTATACATATTAACTTGGGACAATAGGAATATATTATTAATGATCACCAATTATATATATCTGGTTAAACAAAATCTTTCACCTTGGAATATTATGAAATAAGGTGAAGATACATTATGCTTTAAATTAAAATATTATGAGTTTTAATGCCTAACACGTTATTGATTCATAGGAGGCTATATTTATTAAAATGATTCAAATTAATGTCTTTACTACTTTGTGTAGTGACTTTATTAGCTCTGGTTATAAATATTTTATGATTTAAGCTTCATAAAATTGTTAGAATATTAGGTTGTGTATAGAATATAGGAAATAACATCAATATAGAAAAGTTACAAAACCTTCATTTGAACCATGGATGAGCATTATTTGCAACTCTCCCTCTCTAAGGATCTTAGGGTTTACATGTAGCTTTGGGTCAAAGATATTATCTACGAAGTCTTTGACTACCTCCTCCTTGACGGGGTTGCCTAGCTATGTGGTCTTGGTATGCGCAAAGCTCCCTTAGGCATTGGGATATTATCATATGAGATCTCCCCAAAGATCTCATATTAATTTACATAAATTAATATAAATTATGTATTAACCCCATTAAAAGTAAAATTATTAATTTATAGTTATATGATAAATTGATAAACCAGATATGATTAATCATCATATATCATTAATTATTGAAATACTATTTTATTATCTCAATGTAATTATATGATATAATAATTAATAATTAAAAATAAGGGATTAAAGCATTATATAATATCAATATATATTATAATATTGATAGCTATAATTAGTATAGTATAGTATAGATGTATAAGCTTAATCATATAAAGCTAATAATTAGTATAGTATAATTATGTATAAGCTTAATGATGACACTCCTCCAATGTGTCAAAGTATTTTAATTAATATCACACTTTTCTAGACTATATTCCTTACAATTCACCTAAAAATCACCTTTTCATCACTTATCAAGTCCTATTTTGAAGTGTTGTAATGTCTTGTAATAAGATTTCATTAATATATTAACCCTCACCAATTTATATAAAGCACTAAGCCTTAGAGGACACTATATATCTGAATATTTAAAATATTTAAATCAAAATTATTAAATCTTATAATAATAATTTGGTTAACCACTATAAAATATATCACATAATTAATTTATAGTAAAATTATATATTAACTATTATATAATTACAAAGCATTATATAATTATAATTATATAATCATAAAGTAATATTATATATTAATATATCATCATTAAAATAAGCCTATTTTACTATAATAGTTTAATAACAAACTTATAAAATGATCTGTAATTATATATGACCCCATAGTTTATAAGGGATTACTTTTAATGTAATTTTACTATAATAACTCAATATATATTATAACTATATATATATTACAATCATATGGTAGTTCAATAATTACATTGAAATAATAAAATAGTTGGTATAATTACATAATTACATTGAAATACTATAGTAATAATTAATATCAATATATATTATAATATTATAACTATAGTATTCTGATATTAATAATTATATTTAACCATAGGATGTATATCAATATTAATATTATAAGTTATATTATAACTTATATATATTATTATAGGAAAATAGTGCTTGTTGTGGTGATAAGAGGTACCGTCATATTGATGATTGGGATTTGAGTGGTGGATGGTGCGATCGATATGGTTAGTCCTTGAGAGACCATGTTTTGAGGGATGATAGACGATGTGTTGGTTGGTTGTGCTATGGGGATGGTTGCCATCTGTTCATGTGTTTTCATGTGATATCTTTATTAATATATGAATCATGGGGCACTTTTCAATCCACATCACTATAGTTTATTATTAATCATTAATAATTGTCTGATTGAATTATTTTAATATATTAATATGGGGTTAATTATAAACTTATAGTATTATAATTTTATGATTTTATATTAACCCCATTAACCAACTTTATATATTTATTATATCATTTTATAAGTTACCCCCATATCATCATTATAAGTTTTATTATAGGCTATATAATAAAAATACTATTATAAGTTATTTTATTAGTTTTATAACTAATGGTTGTAGAGGCTATGGGGTTGCATAGCCTAGAATCATATAGGCTTAAGGGTATTGTTCCTCAATTGGTGATCATTAATAATATATTCCTATTGTCCCAAGTTAATATGAACAATATATTGGTGTACCTAAGTTTATAGGCTGATTAGTTATAATGTTGTTGGATGAAGTCACTTTTGTTTTAGTTACCAATTATATAAGCTTTGATAATTATTTGATAATTATCAGTCATGGTATTTTTTTTTGTAATATTTGTGATCATTATATAGATCATTATATATAACTATTACTAGGTTGTAGGTCATGTAACTATTTATTCTTAAAAGTGCCTCATAATTATCAATATATATGGTTAAACAAAATCTTTAAATAATGATTGAGATTTCATTATTTTATAACTAGAGCTAATAAAGTCACTACACAAAGTGGTAAAGACATTAATTTGAATCATTTTAATAAATATAGCCTCCTATGAATCAATAATGTGTTAGGCATTAAAACTCATAATATTTTAATTTAAAGCATAATGTATCTTCACCTTATTTCAATATAGATAATTATCACATAATATATGTTCTAGATTTAATATACTCTATGCCATGGTAATCAGCCCTAATTGGGCCATATGGAGGCAATCTAGTAGTGAAAGGGAAAATACGGTCAGGCAAAGAATCCTAGATGAGTGTTGGTGGGATCGTGTTGAGTACCAGGTCAGTTTCACTAAGCCTATATTGAGCATATAGCAAAAAAATAATAGAAATATACTAGTAATTATAGTCACAAGGGGGGCATATTTACTTGTGAAGTGGTCCCTTTTTAGTGATGATTCTAAATTTAAAATCATCACTAAAAAGGGACCACTTCACAAGTAAACGATAAGTAGGGGACTATATGCCCCCCTTAAAATGTTAGTGTACTTGCTACACTAACATTTTAAGGAGATAAAGAGGGATCCCTTGCTAAAAGGAATACACCTATGACAAGGCTACCTATCCCCTTGGCCCGCAAGTGTAGGGACAAAGGTGAGCCCAAAATGGGTAATGATATGCCACTCCTTGTGATAATGAAATATTATTGCATAAAGCCAAGTTTATATCCCCATGCATAATAGTGAGTATTGTGTGATACTACCACTACTATGTATGGCAAGGAGCAACAACTAATGCTATTGATATGCACTCAATAATTATATCTATCAATATTATAATAATCAATTAATTGTGGATTTGTATGCTGGTTGAAATAAAATGCCTTGGATGGTGAATTTGAAGTTGACATTATAAGGTTGGGATATATTACTTAAATAAAGTAATATTCAGATATATAAGATTTTTATGGGGAGACCCCATAAAAATATTTAAATAATTGTAAATTCTAAGTAAAACCTAAGACTGAAAGTAAACTACGAAGTGATACACCAAGAATGGTTTCAGAACCCTGTAGAGCAGCCTTTACACAAAATTTTCAAACAGCAATAAGCTTAGCATGCACAACTCAAATACTCATATGCTTTGCATAAATATTGCATTCTAATATTAACCATTATTATATAATTAATTAATGATTGTAATACCATATGATTAATTATTATTATATAATTAATTAATAAGAAGCTAATCCTAACTTACATAATAATAGGAGAATTAATGATTATTAGGATGTATTTCTAAGACATACATCCCTTATAAACTTTAATATTATAATATATATTGATAGATAGTGAGAATATTATTATATTTAGGGTTATTATAATTAATAATTAATTATATTAGTATATAGTATATCATATTTGGTTAATTAATAATTTTTAATCATTAATTATTGAAAACATCCCTTATAAACTAAGCTATCATTATTTATATAATATTATATTGGAGGGTTAAACAATAGGAATATATTAAATTATAAATATTAATAATTCTAAGATAAAATATTCCCCATAAGTCAGTTTTATAACAGATATATGACTTATTTGGTATTGTTCCTCAAATATAAGTTTTATAATGATGTACATAATTATCATATATTGTAATGCAGTAGAACTATTTTTGCTTGAGAGTGCTTACAAGCACATCTTTTGGACCCCTTGTTGTGTTCATGCGTTGAACAATGCATTGAAAGACATAGGGAAGATGGATTGGGTGCACCAGGTGGTTGTAGAGGCTAGAGACATTCAGATGTTTATTTGCAACCATCACACCTCACTTGCCCTCTTTAGGACAAGTGAGGTATATCAATCATAACAATTATCTGAATATTGAGTTAGATTTGAAGGGTATTTCCTTATTTGATTAAAATATTGATCATATCCTATTCTATGATATTAAAATAATAGTACACTAAAAATTATATATGATTATAACAAATTACAACCAATTTAAGTTAATTTTATGATCATTTTATATTAAAATTACATTAAAATGATGATATATATTAACCCCATTTCATCATTATAATTTATGAGGTATTCCCATATGTCATACTATATATGATAATCCAGGTAAATTAATCATATAACTATAATTATATCATCATATATAATTACGGATCATTTTATATCATATATCATTAATTATATGATCATATTTGGTTAATTATATAATTATATATTTTATATCATGTATTTTGGATATGATTTATATAATTATTTTATATTAATTTATAGTTATATAGGATTTTTATGATATTAAACTTAGTATTTTTTATATTAAAGATTAATTAATAAGTTATGTAAGTTAATTATAAAGCTTAACAATAATAAAATAGTATTTCAATAATTAATGATATATAATAGTATTATGTAAATAACATTATAAAAGAGTGTATTATATTATATGATATATAATATATATTTGTTGTACAAAGTTAAATAGTAAAAAAACAAACTATCATATATCATTAATTATTGAAATACTATTATATTATTATATTATTAATCATCACTAATAATTTCAATAATTAATGATATATGATAGTTAAGCTTTATATAATTATAACTTATGTTTTTCATATCCTAATAATTTCTCTCCCATTATGAAAATATAATTATTAGGATTTGTGAAGACATTAATGATATATGATAGTTAAGCTTATTTTCTATAATATTACATAATAGGAATATATTATTAAAATTCTCCCAAGTTAGAGAGGAGAGAAGAAAATACATAAGTTGAACCATTAAGGTATATGCTACATCTTCACCAAGCATCTTGGTTTTTAATTTCTAGATGTGTGGTTTCAATTTAATTTTTTAATCATTAGATTGATTTTATTTAAAAAGGTTAGATTAAAATTATAAGTAGATTATCTCAATTCTTGCTTGGATTTAAGTGATATTTTATCACTACATTATATAATGTCTCGGTTCACACATGAACTGACTAAGTGCACTCACAACATAACAGATATTTGGTCTAGTGTTAACTAGATACATCAAAGACCCAATCAGCTGTCTGTACATAGTAGGATCCACCAAGCTGAACTAGCTTATGGTTTTAAGCTATTATCTGGACTATATGTTATTTAAGTTATATTAGATTCGAATAACATATAGCCTCAAAACCACAGTGATAATCCAAAACTATAATAATTAAATAATTAATAGAACTTTATATTAATGGATAAATAATTATCCATTAATATAAAGTTCTATTAATTATTTAATTATTATATATATATAGGATTATATATATACAATAATCAAGTATTAGGGCTGATTATAAACTTCTACATAAATCATACACTACAATTACACAGTTACAATTGGATTTTACAAGTTTGAATATGCTTTATGTGTTCTTCAACAGACAAGTTGTGAAAGCATACCAAAAAATGATTGTCTGCTCAAGAATCAGTTGTGCTCTGATAAACTAGTGCCAGGCAGAAGCCACAAACAAGTGCCTGTCAAGCCAACCAAGATAAAGAGCTTCATCCTTTTCTACTAACCTGTAGTTCTCATAATAATACCCCATGAGAGATTTGATAGCAGAGTTAAGTCATAATTCAAAAAAATCAACTTGCAATGCAAATATTCTTATTTAAATAATACCATCTAACCTTTGTATTAGGGCATATATTATTATCTCTTATTTAAATTATATGCACTTTTTAGTCTCCGGCATTATTATTTCATAAAAATTAATTAAATAATACAAGAAATAAATATATTAATTTGTTTTAGACATTAATACAAGAAATAAAGATATTAATTTGATTGTATATTTTCTTGTCACTATTATGTTAAATATGAAAAGATCACTTGAATATTCACCAAATTCACTTCATTGAAATTTGATTCCACAAGACTACCAATACACTAAAAGACCAAAATCAGGGTTCTAAACTCTTACCAGACCCCAGTACATTCTAATTATAACACTAATTATATCAAAATAATTATCCTAATAATTATTGATACATCCAATATATTAGATTTGAATAACATATAGCCTCAAATCCAAGGTATAATTATTCTAGTCAATAATTATCCATTAATATAAAGATGTCTAGAATTTGACCTCTAAGTAATCTAAAACTCAAATGTCTAGAATGTATATGAATGTAGTGTACCTTGAAGTGAACTTAACCCAATCTTATTAAAGATAAGGAAATAAATAAATAAATAATATATCCCTCATAAGCTTTTCCTAATCCTATTATTTAAATAATTAAATAATAGGATTAGGAAAAGCTTATGGGGGATGGGTGTTATAAGGAAAATTGATCTTTGGAACAATCATACACTCTTTCTTCAAGAGACTCCAATTTTTAAAATTCAAACTCAAAGAGTGGAATAGATCCTCTTTTGGATTTTTTTTAAAATTAAAAATCAAATTCAAGATGAGCTAGAAAGAATCAATTTTTGGATTAAAGAGGAAGGAATAAAAAATGATTTGTTGTAGGAAGACTAGGGGTAAAAGTACAAAGTTTTGTCACACTTTTATAAAAGAAACAACCAATACTGATCCAACTTTTAAAATTTAATCACTAAAAAGTGGTATATATGTTTTGAATTTTGACGAGTGTGTCTTGTTGATTCCAATTGATAAGTGTTATCAATTAGATTTGCACCCTGTTGAATACAAGATTCAACAATCTACTGAAACATGGAAACCTTCTTCAGATGTGGGTGATCTGAATGAAGAATGAATCTCCAGAGTGAGCTGGTTCTCCGAATGATTGATCTTATTCTAAATATTTTCTGAAGGAAAGAGTTAGAAGGATGGACTGAAATCAAAACTTAAAACTAACTGGTGATTAATGTAGTACCTCTCCATTTATGCTTATGTTTTATGTTAGCATGTTTTCACACTGTTAGACTTTGGTACTTTGGTTTGGATATTTTGATCGCTGACTTTTGAGCCACAGTGGATTCGTTTTGTGATATGATGATACATTGTATGGTGATAATTAATTTCTGACATGCTTTGTACTAGCGTAGATGTTTCCTTCAGATGTTATTGCTATATATATGTTATGGTAAACTAACTGTTATTTTAATTTTTCAGTCTGATGTGACGTGTATTGGTGTGAAGAACGGAGTTGCATCACTTGCTTGCGAGTGCCCTGTGATTTCCGTAATTTTCTCTGCACGGTGTGTTTGTACAATGGATTATATATATATGCATGTTATTTGCTTGGTTGCAGGATTGCAGGTACATGACACCGACTCCACCTGGTTACTCAGGTCTGAGCGTGTCAAGACTCAACGGAAATGTTGATTGGGAGGTAGTAATATGGTTTATCCTAGTCTAGTCTTAAACCCAGTCACAGTATATTGTCAGTTTTAGTTTGGAGTCTTTGGTGGTCTTGTTTGTCCCTGATTGGATTAATTGTTTTGAAAGGGAAAATTTGTCAATTTTAATGATAGTTTGTTATTCTTTAATTTACTGTTTATTTAAATTAATTTTAAATGTTGAAAATAAGTTTTACATTTTATTTAATTAATTAATTAGTTTGTTTAGTTAAGTAATTTGATCACTATGATTAAAATTATTTAATTAAATTAAGTTATCTTTATTGTGTGAATAGATTTAAATTTTAAATTAGTTGTTATGTGGGAAATGGCATTTTAATTGTTAAATAAATAAAATAAATAAAGAAAAGGGAAATTTGTATTTTGAAATTTGATATTGTTTAAATTATTTAAAAAGCATGCAAATCTTGAAAAAGAGGAAAGAAAGATTTACCGGAAAGTTGTTAGAAGATTTTTTTCTTCTCGACATGTGTGCCAGTGGAATTAATTGCTTTTTGGTTGAGGATTTTCTCGGATGTTATCTAGGGTTCGGGGAAAATAGAAGATTACCTTTTTTCTTCACGGGAAATGAAAAAAATAGAGTGTTGTTAAAAAAAATATTTTGGTTTGAGTTATTTGTGAATTTTACTTTGGGAATTGTTGTATATTTCTGGAAGATCTCTTTGGTTTGGTATTAGCTTCCTTTTTGAATTTGGGTTTTCTGGAGAAGCTTTGGAGGATTGCATGCAACAGGCAATAGAGGCTCTCTTCTACAGACAGTTTTCAAGCTACAGGAAAACAGGTATTTTCCTTTGTGTTTTATTTTGTTTTCTTTAAAAAAAAATTGTCTAAAGAAATATTTGTATTGTGAATTCTATATTTCTTCTGAGAGACTTTCTTTTTTGTAAAATAATTTTATAGAAATTTAATTTTCTTTCTATGAAAATTGTGAAAACATAGTATCATAGAGGAATCTATGAGTAACGCAAAGATTTGTTAAAATAGTAGGAAATTTTAAAGAGGAAAAGAATTAGCAAATCTAGGAAGGATTTTTATGTTAAAACATCTGTTAGATCTAATGAAGATTTGGGGTTTTGGAAGTTTTTTTTAAAAAAAACCTACAAATGAAACTATTATATTGAAAATAAATTGTACATAATTTATTTGTTTTTTTTATGTTTCCTGAAGAAAATCTTATCAGAAAATTTGCCTATATATGAAAATCAAGTTTGATATTTTTATATATATATAAATATATATTTATATATATGGTTATGAAATTTCATTATTTAATGAATATTAATTTGAAATCGCCGTACAAGCGAATTATCTCATGATTATTAATTTTATGTTTTAAAAATCACGAAATTGCCGCTTGGGCGAAGCTCGGCAAATACTGTTGAGATTTTATTTTATTTTTTATGTTAAATCACTGCCTGGGAAAAGTTTGTAAATGAAATAAAAATAAAATTTATAGAGTTTGTTTAGGGGGCCGCAGGGGCTACCCCACAGCCGCCCCCATATGAGGCGACGGCTGTGGAGGTAGTCGGCGCTGCCCTCAAAGGCAGCGCGAGGCGGTCTCACAGCCGCCTCCCCATACGGGGAGGGTTGTAGGCTGTGAATGGCAGCCCGTGGCTGTGAAAACACAGCCACATAATATATGCATTGGGAATTTTCTTTAATAAATAAAAACCATGACAAAATTCGGATTTAGGGTTTTGTTATATATAATACTTTTAAATGTATATATATATATATATATATACTTAAATTTATTTATTTAAATAAAACTCATATACATATATTTATATATAATTTTGGAGAAATAATTTTAGTATTTAAAAAAAAAATCTCTTAAAGTTATAATGCATGTTAAGATTATGATTAACTATTAGTAAGATTGGAAGAGAAAATTTGATATTTATTTTCATGTGAAAGTGAGAAAGTTAAACTTAGATTATTTGATAATAAATTTTAACCAAGTTGATTTATTTTCATGCTAAATTTTATTTGTCATGATTGGATTTAGTAAATCTGAATAGTAGATGTTTAAATTTCTTGATTTGCTTTAAATTTGTGTTTCCTTTTTATTGGGCAAATTGGGCATGTTTTAGATAAATAAGTCTTCCAAATTGGTTTGTATAGTAAGGGTGTTGTTATTTTTGAATTGCAAACCTTGAGTTGACTAGGGTAGTGCACATGTTATAGTCTGGTGTTTTGACACCTGAATTTGTGAACAAAGATTTAATGACCGTTGTGTGTCGTTTGGTATTATATGTTGATTATTGTGCACTTGTTTACCTTAGTTAGGGATCTTAGAATTCCTTATGTTATCTTTAGGGGAGTGGCTCTCTGTGAGGGCCGGCACACAAAGTGGTGTCAGGGTAACTTACAAAGAGTTAGTAAGTCAGTGGAAACTAAAACAAAACATTAGTTAGCTTAAAATCTTTAATAAGATTAATATGCCTCGCTTATAGACTCAAGAGCTAGTTCAGTCTTGAGTATAAGTTGAGAAGGCCTGGAATGGCAAATCGATATCTTGTTACTTTAAAAGATATTCGATTCCGCAATAGTTTTCATGTGGGGTCGGGTTTCGTAAGAGGTTACCAGGGTAACCCAAGTTGGGGGCCGGAACCTAGGAAGAAACACCAAGGTAACCTTTGCAACATTGTGATGACACTCCACCTAAAATAACAAGTTTACCTTGTGTACTTAGCACATTCGATTGTCTTAATTCTGGAAGCAATGTAACCATCAGTTAGTTATGTACATTTGTCTAGGGTGAATAGGTTATGTCTAGGTAACCTTATTACTATCTCCTAGCACGGGGGGTGGACCTACGGGTACCACATGGTTGGGTGGAACGTGCACCTTACTCCGTTGGGTCCCCAGTTTATGATCATGGCAACGAGAGCTTCATGAATGGAGAGCTTGTACTTGGATATATATGTACCTTCTTTATTGCATCATTGGAAATCTTGTATTTGAAACATCCCTCAATTGTTTATGAGGTGAACATCTGAAATATGTAATTGTAATCTATTATTTGAACTACCTCTTCTGAAGAATGAGTATTGTAATGTCATTTCAAATGCAATGTAAGAATCTTAATTGTACTTTATACTATCATGAATGGAAATCCAAATGTTATCCAATGTTTACTTTTAAGTTTATGTTAAATAAATATGTGCAATGCTAAATACTAAAGTCGTCTATGGAATCTCAAGTAATGTAATGTCGCGTAACTTAGTGAATGTATGCAACTAATTAAGTTAATATTATTACTTTAAAAAAAAAAATTATTACACTTTCGTTGACAATTGCAACATTCCTTAGGTTACAAGACGGGGCATTACAATTAACTTGTTATTTTTGAAAAATCCTAATTTTGCCACTCACAACAATTTCACCTATCGAATTTAGGATCCTAGGGCATTCTTGAATGATAATAGGAGAAGAGTGGTGTTATATGACCTAGGCCATAAAGCACCCCCATTTTCCCATTATTCATTTTGGTGAACCTAACATTCTAGACATTCATTTTTCTAATTTGGAGTTCACTAAGGTCTTAGATCTAGGTTGCCTTCATTCTTGCATTGCATCTTGTATTAGTGAAAGTGCATCTAGGGTTTCTCATATTTGCATTAGTGAAAGTGCATATAGGTTACATTTTTTTATCTTATTGAAAAATTGAAGTGTATTGTCAATCATCCTAATTGCATTTAGGATCATTGTTATTGCATTTACGAATTTGTAAGAGGCTGTAAGATGTCATAAACAACCAAATTTGATTGGACAGAGTTTAGGTGCGCAAGAGAAGGTTGGCATGCATTGGATTTCATTTCTATTTTGCATATTTGTAACTCCCAAAGTTGGGTGTGGGTTTTTGAAGGTGGTTCTATGAGATATATAATGTGACTTTATATATGGTGTGGGAAATTTTAATGAGCTAATTTAGCATCAATTTCTTCATATCCTTCAATGGAACATACTCTGAAATCTCCAAAACATTCATATAAAATTATTTAACTTATTAAATTAAATAAAATCATATCCTAATAATTTCTCTCCCATTATGAAAATATAATTATTAGGATTATATAAAGCTTAACTATCATATATCATTAATTATTGAAATACTATTTTATTATTATAAAATAAAAGTTAATAGGGATTTTAATAAAACTATATTATAATGATGATATGGGGTTAATTATAAACTTATAGTATTATAATTTTATATTAACTATGGGGTTAATGATGATACTATTATATAATAAACTATAATATATAATTATAAGTTTATATGGGGTTAATGATGATACTATTATATTAACTTATAATAATATTTTTATTGAAATACTATTATAAGTTAATATATATAACTGGTGATAATTATTCATATATCATATTTTATTATCATTAATAAGTGATATTTATTATATTATTAATGATCATTATTATAAATATTGATCTATAACATTGTTATAATTATTATATAAATTTATAATAATCCTAATAATTATTATATTTTCTTATATAATATTTTAATTTAAAGCATAATGTATCTTCACCTTATTTCAATATAGATAATTATCACATAATATATGTTCTAGATTTAATATACTCTATGCCATGGTAATCAGCCCTAATTGGGCCATATGGAGGCAATCTAGTAGTGAAAGGGAAAATACGGTCAGGCAAAGAATCCTAGATGAGTGTTGGTGGGATCGTGTTGAGTACCAGGTCAGTTTCACTAAGCTTATATTGAGCATATAGCAAAAAAATAATAGAAATATAATTACATTGAAAATTTCTATTATTTTTTTGCTATATGCTCAATATAGGCTTAGTGAAACCATCTAAACATGATCATTTGGGTCCTCCTCCTTCAATTTGAGAGAAGGGTGAATCTAGCAAACACAAGAGGCCTTATTAATTAATACCAATGTTTAGTGTCTTTACTAGTAATCAACTTGTAATGAGAATTTAGATTTCTTTTATTTTTTTGCTTGCAACTCAAGATTACGACAGGGAAATAATGACAAGAAAAGGAGTGATAAATGGAAATTATGATAGGAAGAAATGGTGGCTGCAGCTATTGTCACTTCACACATGCAAGCCATCCTCTCACTTGAATTTCAAATCATCTCATTTTTAAAAATTTGACGCAACCTAATATGATTTGACACATGGGCAATAAATTCACAAAATATTTGCATCTTTTTCTTTCCCCTCCCCCCAACCTAAATTTGGACATGTGTCCAAACATGTGAGATGGGAGTGGCGAAATAATTATATCTAAATTAAATAGTTGACAAGGTAGGTAGATAGTTAAGGTTGATAGGAAGGGTGTGCAGGTATGAACAACACAAAAAATTTGATGCCCCAAAAACTAGGTTATATTTTTTAAACATAATTAAGTATAATAAATATGGCCTAATTTTAAGGGTATGAACTATTAAAGATGGCCTTTATCACTATTTCCTAATTTATGTATCCATAATTTTAGATCTGATAAAATATGTTAAACCTTATTTCAATAATTATTAGGAACTAAAAATATTATGTTTTGGTAAGAGTGTTATTTGCCTGAAAGACCAAGAGGAACTAAATTCAAAACATTGCAACATCACACACCCCAAAGTCTCTAAGGAATCAATATCAGCAATGCCAATGACTATCAGCATTTTGGGCACAAGGAAGAATGATCTAGGTGACTCAACAATATTCTTATCAGCAAAACTCCTCAAAGCATCGAACAGAGTCACAACTACAAAAGTGACTCCAACAAGGCTAATTGCAAAGAAGGAAGCAACTTTTTGCATATACATAATACCCTCATCCTCAAAACTCTTCAAGGTTGTACAATGCCTTCTCTAAAGACCAATGTTTTGGTAGCTCAAAATTTTTACTTAAGATATGTTGTTTCTAGATATTTGATTGTGTTTTAGTTTTTTCATCCACAAAAACAAACAAAATCAAATAGCCAGAGAAAACAAACCTTAACCATTATGGATTGTGGAAATCCCATACCATTAACCTGAGAATTTTGTTTAGCTAAAATCTGGTACTTTCAGAATCAATGCAGTAGTCAACTTTTCTTTGACTAGGTCAAAGGCTACTTGGAACTTCCTTGTCCACTCAAACTTCTTCCCTTTCTTAAGTAAACATTATTTAATTATCACAAATATTACAAAATAATAATCCTAGTCATGGTATTATTTTTTTGTAATATTTATGATAATTAAATCCATAATGGCATAATTATGAAATAAGGTGATTATATAATTACTAGTATATTTCTATTATTTTTTATTACGGGATCCATCAGTCGACGACAATTGTGGATCGAAGCACGAGAGGTGCAAATTGAAGAATTTGAAAACCACCTAAAATTTGGTTAGCATTGGATCACAAAAGCACCCCTGCTGACTAGGGGCGCCCAGACTTTAAAGCCTCCAAAACTAATTTTTGTGGTTTGCAGCCTCCAAGAATATTTTCAAATTATATATTAGGAGAATGATTTTAAGCTATTATCTCTTTATTAATATTTTATAAATTTAGATAATATATTATAATCTAAATAATTTTGGTCATAATCCAAAATAAAAATATTTAAATAATTGTAAATTCTAGTAAAACCTCTCAAATTATAAATATTTCATGAGAAGATTTTAAATTTAGAACCCTTATATCAAATCCACCCTTGTTATGTGTCATTCTTAGAAATATCATATGAACTTGACACCACTCTTAGGACTCCCACCTTTACCAAATATCACATTATATATATTCCTATATATAATATTAAAATAGTATTTCAATTATTAGTGATCATTAATAATATAATAATAAAATAGTATTTCAATAATTAATGATATATGATAGTTTTTTTTTTTACTATTTAACTTTATACAACAAAAATATATTGTATATCATATAATATAATACACTCTTTTATAATGTTATTTACATAATAGTTGATCAGTGAACACTCCCTCAGGCTCCTCATCTACAATAGCCCCATCAGGCTCCTGTCTCACAAAAGTAGGGCAGGTAGGCCTATTTGCTGTCTGTGAAACAGTCTGGGGTATCCTCTGTGAACCTACATCAGTCTTGTCCTCGTCACGATGTAGTACCCCTCCATTTATGCTTATGTTTTCTGCTGTTATGTTTTCATACTGTTGACTATGGTACTTTGTTTGGATATTTTGATCGCTGGTTTTGAGCGACAGTGGATTTACTCTGTGACATGATGATACATTGTACTGCGATATTTGATTTTTGATATGCTTTGATATAGCGTAGATGTTTTACTTCATATGATTATTGCTATGTACATGTTTATGATGGACTAACTACTATTCAATTCGTTAGTCTGATGTGACGTGTATTGGTGTGGAGAACGGAATCGCATCACTCGCTTGCGAGTGCCCTATGATGTCTGTGATTTTCTCCGTACGGTGTGCCTGTACAATAGTTTATATATATATATATATATATATATATATATATATGCATGTTATTGTTTGGTTGCAGGATTGCAGGTACATGACACCGACTCCACCTGGTTACTCAGGTCTGAGCGTGTCAAGACTCAACGGAAATGTTGATTGGGAGGTAGTAGTTAGGTTCATCCTAGTCTAGTCTTTAACCCGGTCACTGTACATTGTCAGTTTTAGTTCTTAGTCATAGATTGTCTTGTCTCTTCCTGTTTGGATAAATTGTTTGAAAGGTAAATTTGGTTAATTTTAATGTTAGTTTATTGTGCATTAATTTATTATTATTTAAATTAATTTTTAAATGTTGAAATTAGTTTTAAATGTTATTTAATAAATTAATTAGTTTGTTTAGTTAAGTAAGTTGATCATAAAGATTAAATTTATTTAATTAAATAAATCAATTAATTATATTAATATTGATTAAATGGTGTGTGAATAGATTTATTTAAATTAAATATTGTTTGGAAATGGCATGTATTATTATTAAACATATTTGCAATTTAAAAATTGGAAAATTAAATAAAATAAATGCATGCTATTTGAATATTGGTTTTAAATTTAAATAAATTAATTAAATGCATGCAATATTGGAAGGCAAGATTGCCGAGAAGTGGTTAATAGATATTTTGCACTTCTCGACAAGTGTGCCAGTGCAATTATGATTCTTGGTTGAGGATTTTGCTAGTTATTATCTGGGATTTGGGAAATTACAGGGGTTATCAAAATTTCTTCACGGGAAAAATATCGAAGCTTTTGTAAAAAAATTTGTATTGTGTTAATTTGGTAATTTTGTATACTTGTGGAAGATCCCTTTGGTGGGAAATTCTTGGTGTTGGTTATAGCTTTCCTGTGGATTTGGGATTTTCTTTGGAGAAGCTTTTGGGAATTGCACGCTATAGGCAAGAGGTTTTCTTCTACAGGCAGCTTTCAAATTACAGGTATTTTTCTTGTAATTTTAGTTTGTTTGATTTTGAAAAGAAAATTTGTTTGTTTAAAACCCATCTTCTTGGCAATTGCTTGTAGAAAATCTTTCTGTGATATGTGATATTGTCTACAAGAATTTTCAAGAACGTGGTTAAACAAAAGAAGGATTTCAAAACAAGTTTTAAATGGAACCTCTGTGAAAATTGTAGAAAAGATTTTTATATTTTTAGTTGTGAATCTGCTGTGATTTTGATTGAAAATTTCTTTAAATTTTTTTTTTATTAAATAGATAAATTTTTCAATTATTCTGTAGGAAAACCCTGTGTCAGATATTTACATAATCACAATATTTGATTTATTGTGGAAATTTTATATATATTTTATGAAGAATTTTAAGAAGTTTCATACCAAAGATGTAAAATCCGTACGCGGATTTTCATAGAAAATCGCAGGGAAATTTTATTTCGGAAATATTTTGTAATGAATGAAATAGAATATAGAAAATTTCATTTAAATAATATATTGTGCAAATTTCATGGCCACGAGGGTTTACTCCCCACAGTTGTCGCCCCTCTAAGGGAGGCGACAGTGGGAAGGGGCTGTGGCCATTCCCACAGCCGTCGCCCCTAGGGTAGGCGGCGGTGGGAGCAGCCCCAGCGCCGCCCCATTATACCGGCCGGCCCCGTGTATGGAGCCGGCGACTGGTAATAAGAAACATGGCTGCAACTGTTAAACCGCCGCAGCCCTAAACGCATTCGCAGGGATTAATATTTGCTTTTCGGGTTTTTCAATATTAAAATACAGATTTATCAATTATTAAAATATATATATATATATATATATATTTATTATATTAAAAAATAATAATTGAAAGATTTTAACTTATTAAATTTTAAGATTAATTATCTTTAAGTGTAGTGAAGTTGGAAAAGAAAAATCAATATTTATTTATTTATATGAAAATGAGAGAGAATTGAATTAGGTAAAAAAATTTAATGATTTCTTTTATTGTGTGAAAATAGAATTATAGTTAAGTTAATTTTATCTCCTATGATTTATGACTGGATTTAGTATATCCGAACAATAGACGTTTATTTTTCTTGATTTGCTTTAAATGTGTTATTTTGTTGGGAAAATTAGGAATGTCTTAACTATACAAGTCTTCCAGACAAATTGTAAAACATGGGAATTGTGATTATTTAAGTAGAGTTCTTGTGTTGTGTACATGGATTTTGCATGGTGGTTTGACACCTGTTTTATGAACAATGATTTGATGTCTGTTATAACACGTTTGGTCTTTTATATTGATTTTGGTTATATGTACACCTTGTAAACTTTAGTCAGAGAACTTAGATTCCTTTGTTATGTTTAGGGGAGTGGCTTTTTGTAAGGGCCGACACACAAAGTGGTGTCAGGGTAACTTGCAAAGAGTTAGTAAGTCAGTGATAACTAAATAACACAGTAGTTAGATTAAAACTCTTAACAAGATGTTTATGCCTCGCTTATGACTCTTGAGCTAGTTCAGTCTTGAGTATAAGATGAGAAGGCCTAGAATGGAAAATCGGTGTCTTGTTTCTTCAAAAGACATACGATTCCGCAATGATATGCAATGGGGTCGGGTTTCGTAAGAGGTTACCAGGGTAACCCAAGGTTGGGGGCCGGAACCTAGGAAGAAACACTAGGGTAACCTTTGCAACGTTGTGATGACACTCCACCTAGAATAACAGTAACCTTGTGTATTAGCATATTCAATTGTCTTAAATCTGGAAGCAATGTAACCATCAGTAAGTGTGTACTTGTGTCTAGGGTTAGTAGATTATGTCTAGGTAACCATATTAGTATCTCCTAGCACAGTGGGGTGGACCTACGGGTACCACATGGTTGGGTGGAATGTGCACCTTACTTCGTTGGGTCCCCAGTTTATGATCATGGCATCGAGAGCTTCATGGATGGAGAGCTCGCACTTGGAAACTTATATGTACATCTTCTTTGTAAATTGTAAATCTTGTATTTGAAAATATCCCTCAATTGTATATGAGGTGAACAATGTAAATGTAATTGTAATTATTATTGAACTACCTCATCAGATGGATGAGTATTGTATATTTTATCAAATGCAATGTAAGGAAACGTATTTGTACTTTATGTTATCTTGAATGGAATTCCAAATGATATGCAATGTTTATTTTTAATGTTTATGATAATTAATATGTGCAATGTGAAATACTAAAGTCGTCTATGGAAACTCAAAGTAGTGTAACGTCGCGTAACTTAATGGATGTATGCAACTAATGAACTTAATAATTATACTTTAAAAAAAAAATTATTTCACCTTTATACACAAATGCAACATTCCTTAGGTTATTATGACGGGGCATTACACACGACGTGGTGACGGTCTCCTAGGTGTACCCATCCTCTGTATAACCATGGTCAACTGCTGTAATACATCAGCTACCTAATATTTATTAACCAAATAAAATAAGGAAACTGTCAATAAATTAATATTATAATGATGATATGGGGTTAATTAATTATTGTATAATCCTATGTATTATATATATAGGAATATATATAATGTAAGCTTTATTATTAGGATTATATAATTATATTAATAAATTTACATTATATATTGAAGATGGACGCAAACGATCAGGTTCAGGAAGCAGGCGCCAACGGTCGAGTTCAAGATGCGGGTTCAATGGGGGTTTCAACAGGTGTGAGCTCTGAGGGAGAGAAATACCCGCAGCCAAATCTTTTGGTTTGTAGTGGGAACCTTGGACGGGAGAGGCAATCAGCTCTCGATGTG
The DNA here is from genome assembly GCA_007258455.2 of Sequoia sempervirens. Taxonomy (NCBI): domain Eukaryota; kingdom Viridiplantae; phylum Streptophyta; class Pinopsida; order Cupressales; family Cupressaceae; genus Sequoia; species Sequoia sempervirens. The sequence goes on from VDFB02270651.1 coordinate 273,135,951, forward strand.
CGGAACACCCAGATTACAGAGGTTGCGGCGAGAAAAGGCCCTAATTGTGACGACCCTTAGGCGAATGGAAGAGTCTCAACAGCGATTAGAAGCCAGAAGTGTGTTGTTCGCTTTTCAGCAGATGGGGACTTTTCTCAGAGTTTCAAAGCATCTCAGCATGGGAATAAACAACCTGAACCAAAGATGTCCCAGAAACTACAAAATAAAAGCTTGGTTGAAAGAGGAGGTAGGAATGCAGTTGTTCCTCTTGTGTCTAGTTCAATCACAATGGAGCTAGATGAGGAGCTTGAGCAGGAGGTGCTTCATAATGAAATAGTTTTTTTTGGGTTGGGTCTAATCGATAGATTCAGGGGTTTTTGGCCCAATTTGTTAGGCCTCCATGAGTGGATCTCCAACCACTGGCAACCTGTCTTAGAAGGGTATTTGCAAATCTATCCCATGGCTAAGGGATTTTTTATTGTGGTTTTTGAAAAAGAGCAGGATAGAAATAAGATCATGTGTGAATACCACTGGGATTGGGAAGAAAAATACCCTCTGATGTTAAAGCCATGGCATCCAGCATTTAACCCAGCCACTGAAAGGTTTGAAAAGGTTCCTATCTGTGGAAGACTCCCCAACTTTCCACTGCATTTTTGGTTTGATTCTTGCTTAGAGGCTGTTGAGAATTCTCTAGGAAGCTTTCTAATGGTTGATGAAGGATCTTCAAACCTTATGCATTCGAATTTTTCCCGAATTTTAGTGGAAATGGATCTGGCAAAGGTGCCTCTGAAGAAAATAAGATTAAAAAAATTGAAAGGATGTTGGGTGCAGCCCTTGGATTATGAAGGGATACCCTTTAGATGCAAAGTGTGCTTTAAAACTAGACATTTGGCTGTTGAATGTGCCAAACATAGAGCTACGAAAGCAACCTCATGGTGGAAGGATGCTGGCTCCAAGCACTATATAGTAGAGAAAATGGAAGAAAAGCAAAAGAGCTCATTAGAAAAAAGCGGGGAGAATGGTGTCCAGGAAGAGTTAGAGATGGAGGAGGCAGAAAGTGGGAAGGACCAGCTTCAAAATGGTACTGTTGTTGCTCAGGAGGGAGATCTGGCTGAGAATAGAGCCCATGTTGTTTTCAATGGAGAAAAGGAACTGAATGCCAAAATCTGGGTAGCCACACCGGATCATCGGGAGAAAATAGGCCTAGCACGGTCGCAAGAGAAAGTCATGGGGAAACGGAAAGGTGAAGTTTAGAGGCTCCTTTCAAATGGAAGTTTGAATGAAGTTCTTAAGAGTTCTTTTGACAAGCTAGAGGATTGGCAAAAGGAGGCAGCAAGGTTAGAAGAAGGTTGGCAAATGGTGAAGGGCAAAAAAGCAAGGAGGGAAAGGAAGGATTCCTTTGCAATGGTTCTCAGGTCTCAGATGAAGCGTAGGCCAATCTGAGAACCATGTTTGACTTGGAAATAGGTTCCTTGTAGGTTGGAATTTTTTAGGCTTGTGCACTTGTGTTACATGTGGAGCCTATGTTCATGATCCTTTGTTTGTAACTCTTAGTTCTGGTTGTGCTATGTTCAACTGGTTGTTGCGGGGTTTTTAGAGGAGTTTAGTGGGTCTAGGTTTGGTCTTTAAGTGGCTGTTGTTGGGAGATTTGCTATGTAATCCTTATCTTTTTCTCTTCAATAAATTCAAACTTATTACCGATCAAAAAAAATAAAAAAATTACATTATATATGAATGTACTTACATTATATAATTATATTAATTAACTTATAATGTATTGATCATAATTTTAAGCTTTAATAGTTATAACTTATTAGGATGTCTTAGAAATTATTAGTGATCATTAATAATATAATAATAAAATAGTATTTCAATAATTAATGATATATGATAGTTTAATTCTAAGATAAATTATTATATCATTAATTATATAATAAAGCACTAATATATCATATTAACTAACCAAATATGATCATATAACTCAATATATATTATAATACTATAAGTTTATAATTAACCCCAAGTGATGCAAGCTGTAGTACCCCTCTGTTTATGCTATGTTTTCCGTTGATACTTTCTCATACTGTTAGACTTTGTTGTTTTGTTGGATACTTGGATCGCTGATTTTGAGCGATGATGGATTATTCTGTGACATGATGATACTCTGAGTGATGTTTATTATTGTTTTCAGTTATGATATGATTTAGTGTAGATGGTTATTTTCAGTTGTTTATGGATATGCACATGTTTATGATGGACTAACAACATGTTATGAGTCAGTTTTCTGTGAGTGTATTAGTGTGGAGAACAGAATCGCATCACTCGCTTGCGAGTGCCCTGCGATATCTGTGATTTTCTCCGCACGGTGTGTCTGTTTTAATGCTTTATAAATGATATTGTATTTGAATAAATTGAAAATAAATTAAAATAATTTGCATGTGAATTAAATTGTGTTTGGAAATTTATTTTAAGTATTTAAATTAAATAAATAAGTTAATTGCATATGATTTAAAAATTAGAGTTTTAAAATTAAATTAATTAATTGAAAATTTCATGCAAAATGATTGAATGGCAAAACTTGTCGAGAAGTGGAGAAGATATTTTCTCAACAACTTCTCGACAAGTGTATGAGTGCCATAATGGCAGAGGTTGTTAAAAATTTTCACGGAGGATATTGAGGATCTGGGGAAATTGTACGGGGTTATTGTATTGCCTCGGGGAAAATTTTTCTGGGGACTGGCAAAATTTAATTCTTTGTGTGTAAAAACCCAAAATTTCTTAAGAATTGGTATTTTTCTCTCTGTTTGGGGTTGTTATCTCTTTTAGAAGATTTTTTTAAAGAATCTTGGTGGTTGGAAATTGGTTATTTTTCTTGGATTGGCTTTGCGGGAAGGAATCGAAAGCTACAGGCAAGATCTCCTGCAGTCAATTTTTAAGCACAGGAATCCAGGTAATTTCCTTGAGAATTTATTTTATTTGTTTGTTTTACTTTTTTTTTTAATATATATATGTATAAACAAAATTTGAGTGCAATTTATTCCTCAGAGAAAATAATTGCTGTATTTATATTGTGAGAATTTTAAAAAAAAAATTTCTCTGAACAGAAATAGAATTTCTCAAATTTTTGTAGAAGAAGATTTTATCAGAATTATGTTTTCTGTATTTGAAATCTTTTGTGAGATTTATATGTATTGCTGTGAAATCTTTTGTAAATGTTTTGTGTAAAAAGAAATTTCCTTTTTAAAAAAAAATAAAATGCCGTACGGAGTTAATCCGCAGGCCTGGAGGAATAGAAAACGTTATTTTCGAAATTTTATTTATTTAAAAAAAAAATATGAAAAATGCATTTCATTTTCGCCGTACGGGCGAATTTCGTTTCTTGTTAATTTCGGAATAAAATTCGAAATGAATCGTTTTTATTTCGCAGTGTTTATTTTTATTATGTTTAAATTTTTATTAAAATTTGTAAGGGGTTCGGGGAGGGCCGAAACCCTCCCCTCACCCTGTCATAGGAGCCGCAGCCCCCATGGCTACGTACAGCAGCCACTAGGACTGCTGGGCGCAGCCCTGGGAGGGCTGCTGGCCGCTGCCCTTAGGGCCACGGCTCTCCCCAGGTCGCATGAGGCGCGTGGGGTTTTCCCCAAATATTATATGTATAAACTTTGTTTATTGTGAAATGCAATTCATTTGTAATTATATGTGTTTCGATTTAAATGCATTTTGATTTGTTTAATACGAATATTTATTAATAGATATAAATTCTAATTCTGTTTAATGTATAAATATATATTTGTATTATATATATATATATATAATAATTTATTTATATATATATATATATATGATAATTTATATATATATATTTAATTGAATGTTGTAAATTATGAGGAAATAAAAGAAACTTAAATTGTATATAAATTTAAATATATTATTTCTTTTTAGATAATGATGTTTTAGAAAAACATTAATTAAAAATTGAGAAAATTATAGTGAATTATATTTAGTAAAATTGTGAAAATCAGCAAGTTAGAGTAAAGAAAGTAGTTATTTTCTTGCAATTTGCAAATATGTTTATTTTCAAATTGATTGATACATGGATTTAGTAAATCCAAATTTTAGACGTATAATTTGATGATTTGATTTCAGTCGTGTATTTAAATGGGCTAAACGGGAAAAAAATCAAGTCTTCCAGATCAACTGGGTTAAGAAGGGTAGTATTGTTTTCAAAATATTTCTATTGACTTGGGTATGTGCAAGAATTTAAAGAGGTGTATAACACTATTATGATTTGTTTTTCATTATGAGATGTAATTATGCATATGGTAAACCCTAGTCATGTGAACCTAGTAACCTTGTTAAGTTTAGGGGAGTGGCTAGTCGCAAGGGCCGACACACAAAGTGGTGTCAGGGTAACTTACGATTAGTTAAGTAACTCAGTGAAAATTAAAGTACACATTAGTTAGTTTAAAACTTGTAACAAGAGAGACATGCCTCGTTTATGACTCATAAGCTACTACAGTTATGAGTATAAGTCGAGAAGGCCTGGAATGGCAAATCGTTGTCTCGTTTCTTTAAGGGACATTCGATTTCCGCAACCGTATGCAATAGGGGCCGGGTTTCGTAAGAGGTTGCCAGGGTAACCCAAGGATTGGGGGCCGGGACCTAGGAAGAAACACCAGGGTAACCATTGCATCGTTGTGATGACACTCCACCTAAAATAACAGTCAACCTTGAGTTTGTGTTTCAATCAATTGTCAAAAATCTGGAAGCAATGTAACCAATAGATTGTTTGTACTAGTGTCTAGGGTTAGTAGATTAGGTCTAGGTAACCTTATTACTATCTCCTAGCACGGGGGGTGGACCTACGGGTACCACATGGTTGGGTGGAACGTGCTCCTTACTCCGTTGGGTCCCCAGTTCGATTGTAGCATTGAGCGCTTCATGGATGGAGAGCTCGCACATGGATTCCTTCTATTACTTCGTCATTGTATATTGTAAAACTTGAAATGTAAAAACATCCCTCAAATGTATAAGAGGAGATCATTTGTAAAATTGTAACTGTTATTTGAACTATCTCATCAGATGGATGAGCAATGTATTATCTTATCAATGCAATGTATGGAAACGTATTTGTACCTTATTATATCTTGAAAGAGAATTTAAATTATTATGCAATGTTTATTTTATGTTATGTTTTAATTGGGAGCAATGTGAAATACTTAAGTCGCTTAAGGAAAACTCAAAGTAGTGTAACGTCGTTTAACCTAAGAATGTATGCAACTAATTAACATTATATTAATACTTTTAAAAAAAATTATTACACTTTTATATCACTTTTGCAACATTCTTAGGTTATTAAGATGGGGCATTACACAAGCATCCCTAAATCCCATAGGTGCACCACAAATAATATTAATTTAACATTATGACAATATGCAAGGTGAATAACACACCTTTTTCCAAAATCTATTGTAAGTATTAATAAATATTTAGATATATCCATTAAATATCTGGTTATATAGATAATGTACCTAATTAAGTAGTGTTTCTAATGGTCATCACTATATCACCCCACATATTTAACAAAAAACATAATAGGACAATGCATCAATCATATTCCTTCATCTTTATGCCAACATGTGACAATCTTGTAGTACAATAGTGTTAAATGTATTTATGTGCTCAACAACTAAATCACTATCAAATAAGGCTTTGGAATACTTAAAATAAAAGTTTTATAAAATTAATGATTATATTGGTTCACATAATCTAGAATTATATAAAGCTTAACTATCATTATAATAAAGTTTTATTAAAATCCCTATTAACTTTTATTTTATAGTATAAAGCACTATATATTATTTTATTATATATCATTAATTATTGAAATACTATTTTATTATTGTTAAGCTTTATTATTAATGATCTTGGGGCTTAATTAGATAGCTTCACCATATCATCATTTTGTACTGTGGATCTTCTTATCATTGAGTTTTGTGGTGTTGCATTAGTTGCAATACGAGTTTGGAGGTCCGATAGGATATTTTTTGTTTATTTGTTTGTTGTATCCGACTTAGTGAATGTGGCAAGATGTGGATGTGTTAAGTGAAATAAGAAAATCTTAAGAAGATCAATGCAAACTATTACAAATTCAAGATTCCTTTAATCTCAAATAGAATTAGTAATGTTTAATCAGAGTTGAATTGGATATAACCAGAGCTTATATACATTAATTTTGTTACAACAATGATAATTATTATATTATCATTGTCCCTATGATGCATTATATGGTGTTGTGAAGTAACTATACTTTAATAGTTCAAATTAAGTTAACTATACTTTCCTTGTACAATAGAAATATACTAATAAAGATGGAAATACCCTTCAAATCTAACTCAATAATATTCATTTTCCAAACACTACTTAATGGAATAAAGATAATAAATATGGCCTAATTTTATTTAAATTGAAGAAATTTAGGATCCTAGGGCATTCTTGAATGATAATAGGAGAAGAGTGGTGTTATATGACCTAGGCCATAAAGCACCCCCATTTTCCTAAACCCCATTTAATTAATAATAATAGTTAACTTAGGTATTCCTTAACGGATTTGTTCCTACGATATACATGATCAACTATAATTATCTGGGCTTTTGTAACTATAATAGAATACATAAATACTTTAATTAATAATTATGTAATATTTGTGATCGATAATCAGATCATTATCATGTATTTCCGGATGATATACTTAATTATCATTGTTTACAAGGAAAGTATAGTAAACAATGAAAATTATTATATTATCATTGTCCCTATGATGCATTATATGGTGTTGTGAAGTAACTATACTTTAATTTCTATTATTTTTTTCACATAATTAAGTATGGATTTAAAGATTTAGTAATGTTTAATCAGAGTTGAATTGGATATAACCAGATATATTGATAATTATGGGGTTTTATCGAAGAAGATACTACAGCCCACTGATCTCTCTCTACCAGGAGGTCTTCAACCTTCAACTTCCATAACTCAAAAGTTTTTACCATCAACCTTTTCAACATCAAACCTTGATGTGCTCACCATGAATAACACAAGATTTCTTTTTTGTTTTCACACAATCTTTATACATGTTGGTTTAAGTTCCTTATTCAAATCTTAACGAGGAATTATATAATGTCTTGACGCCATAGTTATAATTTTTATAAGTTACCCCCATATCATCATATATAATTATGGATCATTTTAATAATTATATAAAAATTATATGATCATATTTGGTTAATTAATAATTTTTAATCATTAATTATTGAAAACATTCCTTATAAACTAAGCTATCATTAATTATATAATAATCTCCCTATAAATAATGTAGTTAATCATTAATATGAATTAAATATGAGAATTAATTATTATTAGGATGTATTTCTAGTTCATGACTAAGTGCATATCCCTTATAACCTTATATATAAGATTAAATTAGTCATAATAATTAAGCTTTGTACAAAATATTATTAGGTTATAAGGTAAAATAGGAAGGTTATAATATGACTAAGCTCATATTATAAGGTTGGGTTAATATCAATATATATTATAATATTATAAATATAGTATTCTAGCCATAATATAATAATATCATATAAATTATTAATAGTTCTAAGTTATTAGGATGTCTTAGGAATATAATAAGCTTATAATTAACCCTTTCAATATATTTGGAAAATAATTATGAGGTATTCCCATATTTCATACTATTATATTTTAGTAATTGATTAGTTAATATATATAGTCACTTCTATTATAAATTATATAAAATTAATATATTGAGTTTTACTATACTCAACTTCCCCAAAATTAAATGATTAAAAATTATACTATAAGTTTATAATTAGATATATATATTTTGATCGGGTCTAGAATATATTTCATCATTATAAGTTATGTTATAATTAAATGTTATGATTACATGTAAAGCTTTACGTTAGCTTTACATTATGTTTTTATAGCTACTAGTTCTAATAACATTGTCTTTTTTCTTTCTTTTGCTTAACAACTACAACTATCACACTAAGGAAAAGAATTATGAGGTATTGTTCCTATGATATACATATTAATTGTATATAATTTATAATAGAAGTGACTATATATATTAACTAATTGATTAGTTAATATATATAGTCACTTCTATTATAAATTATATACAATTAATATGTATATTGTAGGAACAATACCTCATAATTCTTTTCCTTAGTGTGATAGTTGTAGTTGTTAAGCAAAAGAAAGAAAAAGACAATGTTATTAGCACTAGTAGCTATAAAAGCATAATGTTTAGATATATATTCATATTTAATATATATTCCTATAACTAGAATATAATGGTTAAAATATTATATAATCCTAATAAGTTATAACTAATATATAATTATCAGATTACTATTTAAATAATAGTAACATTATTATAGGATTCAAATTGATATAATTATTATAATATTAAATTATTATTGATTATTATTACATATATACATTAAATTATTATTAATTATATCTTCCATTGATTATTATGACTAAGCTTTATACTATCAATTAATGATATGCACTTAGTCATGTATTATAATTTTTCTTATGATTAATTAATAAGAAGCTAATCCTAACTTACATAATAATAGGAGAATTAATGATTATTAGGATGTATTTCTAGTTCATGACTAAGTGCACTCACAACATAACAAATATCTGGTCTAGTGTTAACTAGATACATCAAGGACCCAATCAATTGTCTGTACATAGTAGGATCCACCAAGTCTGAACTAGCTACATCCTCCTTCAATTTATGTAGGTTGGTCTCCATGGGTGTAGACATGGATTTGCAACCCATCATACCAAACCTATTAAGTATATCAATGGTGTACTTCCCTTGACTTAGAATTATCTCATTTGGTTTCTACCAGACTTCTAAGCCAAGGAATTAATGCATGAGCCCAAGGTCCTTCATCTCAAATTTAGAAGCCAACTCCTTCTTACACTCAAGAATCAGATGATATTCTCCAGTAAGAATCAAATCATCAAAATATAAGACCAAAATTAATGCTTCACCATTAATTACCTTGAAGTATATATTTGAATCAACATCATTCTTCAAGAAACTCAAACTTGACAGGTAACGATCAATCCTTTCTTACCATGCATGAGGAGCCTGTTTAAGACCATACAGGGCCTTCTTCAACTTGCAAACATGAGACTCCTTCCCATGAACCTCAAATCCATCAGGTTGCTCGATATAAACTTCTTCCTCAATCACACCATTCAGAAACGTTGTCTTCACATCCATTTGGTGAATCTTCCATCTTCTAGATGCAACAATAGCAATGATGGTTCTAACAGAAGTATAGCGAGCAACAAGAGAAAATGTTTCTTCGTAATCAACTCCCTCTTTCTGTGAAAACCCACGAGCCATGAATAATCATGAACTTGAGATATATTCATGATTTTATTAAATTTATGATAAATTTATAATACATTATAGGTATGAACTAGGGAACCACCTTCAAAAACCCACACCCAACTTTGGGAGTTACAAATATGCAAAATAGAAATGAAATCCAATGCATGCCAACCTTCTCTTGCGCACCTAAACTCTGTCCAATGAGATTTGGTTGTTTATGACATCTTATAGCCTCTTACAAATTCGTGAATGCAATAACAATGATCCTAAATGTAATAGTCAACAAGTTGGTCAAAACTATTATTATATATAATGGTTGTTCTCGATACTTCACCCATGGGTTCCTAATAATATTATTCCAATCATTTTTAATATTTAAATAGTGGGAAACTAGGATAAGTTGAAGAAAAAGATGAATGGGTAATTGACAGTGGATGTTCACATCATATGACAGGAGACAAAAGTAAGTTTGTAAGCTTGGAAAAGTATGATGGTGGTGTTGTGAGTTTCGTGATAATACAACTGGTGTGATCCATTTATTGGAGGTAGAAATTGACTATTTGTTGTGAAGTGATATATATTTAAGTTATGATATATATCACTTCACAACAAATATATCATCATATATATCACATTCTTGAATGATAATAGGAGAAGAGTGGTGTTATATGACCTAGGCCATAAAGCACCCCCATTTTCCCATTATTCATTTTGGTGAACCCTGTAATGCCCCGCCACGCAACCCTAGAGGAAGTTGCAATTCGCTACTTAAACATGCCAAATTTTTTTTTGTTTAAGTACAAATAACATGTAAGATGAATACATATTGCCAACAACCTCTAAGGCCACGAGACAAAGATTACTTAAAAACCCAACAACAATTAACATTAACATAAACTGAAACATTAACCACTTAAGGAAATGGGACAACATACATTCCATACAAGATAAATTACAACAAGGATATTAAATACCTCAAGATTCCAATTAACATTTAAACAATAAGATTACAACACTCATTCCCTGAATGAGGCAATTCCAACCAAATGATTACATAATACAAATTCCACCTCGATAACAACTGAGGGGTAATAAAATAAAGATCAACTGAAAAGAACGAAGCCAGAAAAGCAACAGCATCCAACGAGCCCTCCAACTGGAAATCACGAACACACGAACATGAAGAAGAACCAACGGAAAAAGACGCACGCCACCCGACCACGTGGAACCCAAAGGCCCCACTCCCTCCGTGCTAGGAGATAGTAACAAGGATCCTAGACAAGACCATCTACCACTAGACACATGCTAACACAAAAATTAAACTGAGACTAGAACATAAACCACATCACTTAACACCATAGTCACAATGCTTCCAGAGTACAAAATCGAGTACAATTACTGTACAAAAATAAACCAACGGTACAACACCATACCGACTGTTGTCATAGGGAGTGTCATCGCAAAGGTTGCATGGGATCTCTTGGCTAGTCTTCCTAGGTCCCGGCCCCCCTCTAGGGATATCCTGGAAACCTCAACCGACTCCCGGCCCCACACGCACACCAGAGCGGAATCGATTATCTCTCGTAAAGACGAGATAACGATCTTGCCATTCCAGGCCTTCCCGACTCATCTCAAGTCTCGTACAAGCCCTTGAGCCAATGAGCGAGGCTAAATTATCTTATTAATGTTCAAAGCTACTCTCTCCCTAGAAAGTTATTTTAATTTTCACTTAATTAACTGACTCTCATACGAGTTATCCTGGAACCATTTTGGGCCCGGCGCTCGTTTGAAAGCCACTCCCCTATCAACAACTCAAACTCAACCACAGGCCATGGGTAGACAATGCACTAACACTTATCACAAATAAACAAACACCTCAACAGGTAACACATCACTACGGATGCCCAAAACTGAAACCAAAGCGTACACTACCCAAGGCTAACACAAGGTTGACTAACATGATGAGACCCACATAACAACTGTTAACTCGACTCAACCATGAATCACAAGGTCACACAACCCGTTCAAAGGACCAAGTAACCACTTGAGCTTAACTCACACACAATCCAAGATAGACAAATCGAAACATAAGAGACATAATATCATCTCAAGAAAACACTGCTGGAAGACTTACATGATCAACAAGAAATGACTTGAAGACAACAATCATATAAACTCACGCAAACCACCCATACCAATAAATGAACCCAGAACAGGAAGATTCACAAAACATTCACTCTCATTCCACAACATCGAAGGTGAACAATTAAACACTGAAAATATTTCAGACAAATAGGAAAGCTAATGTTCGGATTTCCTAAATCCATTCAAACACAGATTTCATGACTTGCATTTATCTAATCAATTGATCCCACTTCTTTTCACGACATTGAAATTTTTCAAGAACAGATCATTTACTCTAAATTTCATAACCATATTCATGATCAAAACACTTTAATAATGCAGCTATCTGGTTAAAATTTAAATCAACCGTTCTCTCTAAGTTTCATAATGACATACTAGAGACAAATCACTTGATTAAAAAAAATCGTACAGGTTAGATAATAAGTTCATCCTTTACTCTCAGTTCCGCAATCATATTCTATAATTACACATCTTGAAAAATAAGCATTTAGATTACATAATTCAGTCTTGATTTCAACTTAGCATTAAATAAGTCAACTAAATCTTATCTCTACTTGAATTCCATTATATCCCAAACGAATATACCTAATAGTGAGTTAAGCATATTGACCACATAAGGAGTTTAAACCAATAATTATATTTCGTTTTCCCAATTACATTTATTAATAAAATCAACCTTTGAGAATGAAAGCACTTGATCATTTAAAATCTACCTTTTTAAAATAAAACATTTGACTATTAAGATTCAGCATTTGAAATAACTCATTCGAATATAAACTCTACTTTAGCTTCGATTACGTGACCAAAAGTCATATTAAGATAATCAAATCAAATTATAAACAAATCCAACATTTGACAATAAAGTCGTCTGATATGAATAAGACATTCGTTAACTCTAAGTTTCACTAACATATTCAAACTCAAGATATTTTAATAATAATATTTAAATTCAAATCACTTAATCCATTTTACAACATAGGATACTCAATCAACTAAAATCGATATTTCAAATAAGACATTAGATTATCTAAACTCCACTCTTGCCTCTAAAAGCGTGCAACGATAAGCATCTTAATACCTTTGAATTATGACACCCCTTAACGCGTCTATTAAAATAAAATACCATTGCGAAATCCATACAATTAAATATAAAAAGCATGTTGACATGATTATTTACAAACAAATATTCAAAGTATGAATATACCTTCATGTACAAGGATACTCAATTTAGCCAACTATTACTTTAACAAATATAAAAAGAAGAATTCCATTAATTACAAAATATATCAAATAGCTTATATAAATTTTAATTACTCATCTTTTAAAAAAAACCATATGATTAACATATAAAATAAAATACATTTTAATTAATCATTTCTAAAAACCTTATGATTTAACCAATAGAATAAAATACATTTCAACTTATACCAAATTTCATTTAATTTAATATATATTAAATATATTATATTTTATATAATATATAATATTAAATATTATAAATATTATATAAAACATAATATAAAATAATATTCATTAAAAAAAATTCGAATTAAAATAAAAAAATAAACAAAAGTAATTTCGAATTTAAACAAACATTGGGAAGAGGGCCGGAGCCCAGGGCACGCAGCCCCTGCCTCCCGCCGGGCGGCGGTGGCCGTGTGCAAAGCACACAGCGCCGCCTCCCTGCGGGCGGCGGTGGCTGTGTGTTCACACACAGCCCGCCCCCCCGCGGGCGGCGATTGCTGTGTGCTCACACAGTGGACGCCTCCCGCCGGGCGGCGGCCGCGGCGGCTGTGGGGTGGGGTTTGACCTCCCACCTCACAAAAAAAACATTTTATAATAATATATTTCTGCGTTTTCCAGAACCCAAAAAAAAATGAAAATCAATAAAATTTTATGAGGTTTTTACCCGAAATTTAAAGTTTTCTAAAATAACAAATATATATTTGTATATATATTTGTGGGTATCTCCATATATTGAAATATATGGTTGTATTCACAAATACATATACCCAAATTTTGATTTCATAACCAAATTGTAACAATACTCCAACCCAATTCAAGAAAAATAGAACTTATTTCCAAGCAAGAAAATGGGTTTTCAAAATCTAGTTTTAACATTGAGTTTTCTTGGATTTTCTTTTTGTTTCTAAATCCATTACAATTGTGCAAATTGAAAGCTTTTCCATAAATTTTATTGAATCTAAACTATATTTTCAATCATTCAACATGAGCAAGAAGATGAAGGGAGAAAAGATAGAACCTTATGTTTCCTCCAAAATTGCAAGCTTTAACCATGGAGATTTTCAAGCACCCTTTCAACTCCACCATCTTAGCCTCCTCCAAGTCTTTCCACCCAAAATCCCAAAACCAAGAATCCATGGAGAGGTTGAAAGAAAACCCTAAATAAAATATATCATTTTTCCAAACTTCCCAAATTCAAATTCAAATTCAACTCTTCACAAATATCTTTCCCCAAAATAGTCAACTATTTCAGAAAATATCTTTTCTACCCCAAAGTCTTTGCATAAGAAAACATTTGAATTTTTTAATAACTTTAAGCAATTTTCTAATTCCAATTTGAATTCAAAATATTTTAGCATTTTATATTCAACAAAAGAATTAAATCTTTTACACTTTTAATTCATAGGGATAATTTAATTAATTCACACAATTAATTTAAATTATCAATAGAATAAATCTAATTCAAAATTAGATTATTTTATTAATTCCATTAAATTAATTAATTAATCACTAATTTTCTAACATCTCAAGAAGACAAAACATTCATCATTTATAATTTCCAAAAGCTATTTAATCACTTTTAGCTTGCAACTAACCACCTTTAATCATTAATTAGACTACGCAAGTCATTTAATAAACTTTAAACTTGAAATTAAATAAACACTCAAGGGGAACTGACCAAGTTAGAACAACTGACCCCGACGACAACCCAACAACACGCTATGACTAGGGTGACGACTTGGTTCGGAAAACCTAGCTACTATCTCCCAATTAACTTCCGTTGGTCAATGGACACGCTCAGACCTGGAAACCAGGTGGAGTCGATGTCCTATACCTGCCAACCTGCAACAAAGAGCATGGCGAACGTGCATATATACATAATATGATCAATCACACCGTGAAGAGGAAATCTCGAAATCGTAGGGCGCTCGCATGCGAGTGATACAATATGTCCCTTTCACCAATACAGTATCATTAACTGACGCATCTAACATCAAAGATAAGCTCAATAACATAAACATCATTTAATCAGATATATTCTAAGTTACTCCAAATCATGACATAAGGATAACATCGGAATAAAAGAACATCACATCAACATATAACTTCTACATCATAAGCATACTCAGACGCAATCATAACAAGGAAGAAAAATGCCGATCAAAGAGCCAAAACGGAGGGGTGTTACAAACCCGACATTCTAGACATTCATTTTTTTCTAATTTGGAGTTCACTAAGGTCCTAGATCTAGGTTGCCTTCATCTTCCATTAATTCTCCTATTATTATGTAAGTTAGGATTAGCTTCTTATTAATTAATTATATAATAATAATTAATTATATGGTATTACAATCATTAATTAATTATATAATAATGGTTAATATTAGAATGCACAACCTAATATTATTACATCCTATAGTTATAATATTATAATATATATTGAGTTATATGATCATATTTGGTTAGTAATGCAATCTTATTAATCTTATATGATAAATTGATAAACCAAATGTATTATATAACTTATTTCCTCTATAAATATTTTATAGATGCACCCCTAAGTGCCCCATATTTTTATATTGATGGATATGGGGATAGGGTATTTTAAATATTTTTATTAGTGATTACTTTATATGTTGTATGTAACATTGAGATAAATATTTAATTATTTCTACTCATATCTGATTGTCAAGTCAAAGGTCATCACACTAGGTACAATGCCATCTTGGTTCTTTATACCTTTATGCATTAATCCCTTATAAACTAGAAATACATCCTAATAATCATTAATTCTCATATTTAATTCATATTAATGATTAACTAAGCTTATACATAATAATCAGATATCCTAAATTATATCTAGTTCATAATTTAATAGTATAAAGCTTAATAATCCCTATTACCATACAAATCCACAATTAATTGATTATTATGACTAATTTAATGTTTATACTATGTTCATATGTATAAGCTTAGTTTATAAGGGATATCTGATTATTAAATATGAGAATTAATAATAATTTGATGTATATATTAAATTATAATATAGATATAATTAAGCTTTATACTATTAAATTATGAACTAGATATAATTAATATAGATTATTATTTAATGTTTATACTATCATTAATTGATTATAAGGTGATTATTTAATGATATTCATAGGTTGTATAGATGTATTTCTCCCTTATAATCTTATAACTATTATACTTATTAGTATAGTATATCATATAATATACTATAATTTAATTATTAATATATATTATGGATATATTAATAATGATAGCTTAGTTTTTAATGATTAAAGCATTAAAAATATATATATATATCTAATTATAAGCTTATTATATTCTCACTTATAATATAATGTTAGTTAATGGGCTTATACTGCCACCAAGAAATATCACTTTCCTTTACCATTCATTGATCAAGTCTTAGATGCACTTGTAGGAAAGCAATACTTCTCTTTTCTAGATGGATTCAACGACTACAACTAGATCCAAATTGCACTAGAGGACTAGGAAAAGACCACATTCACCTGTCCATGGGGGACCTATGCTTACTTGGTACTCCCATTCGGCTATACAATATTTTTATTTTGATTATGTTAAATATGACTAAATATAGCATACACTATATGGCCCTAGTTGGAAATATGGCCTAATTAAGTTATATGATGATGATTGTTTATAAAATAAATGTTATTTTTATATAGCTTTACAGGATATATATCTAAATGAAAGAATATGATTGAGATTCATATTTTGTTATCCACTGTCAATTACCCAATCAGCTATCTATAATGGGAAAATGGTTTTAAGCTATTATCTCTTTATTAATATATTATAAATTTGTGCCCTAGATTGAACAATTGCTCAAAATGAAAAATAATAGCTTGAATGCTCCTCAAATGAAGATAGGCACCTCCTTGATATACCTTTTTGAATTGGGCCCTTGGGTCCTAAATTTCTCTCCAAGTATTTAAAAATACTTTAAATTTTTTATTTTATATATTTCTAATTGTTAATTTTTTTTAATTTTAAGTATTTAAAAATACATTTATTTTAATTATAATAATATTATTAAGTTGCCTTAAAATTAGAGATTATTAGGCCAACTTAAATAATATTATTAATTATCTTAATTTGAAAAAAGGGGACATGACAATGTCTTCCCTTATGGGGAAGGAAATAGGGAGATTATCAAATAGTGATATAGGCCATCTTTAATAGTTCATACCCTTAAAATTAATTAATTATATAATAATTAATTAATAATTATATCACAGTTATCATAGAACCACCTTCAAAAACCCACACCAATTATTAATAAAATAATTTTAAAATAATGTTCCTACAATAATGTTATATAAGAATTACAATATAACATAAATACATATTAATAATATTTAAATTATGATATATTCGAATCTAATAATGAGAACAACATCCTGAGGTATTCCTTAACGGATTTGTTCCTATATAGTGCTACCCATGATTGGCATCTATAACATTATTATATAAAAGAAAATATATAGGAATATATATAATGTGATATTTGGTAAATATCACATTATATATATCTAATTATTAATAATATATTCCTATTGATAAGTTTTATAATTATATATGGTAAATATTGATCATATCCTAATAATAGTATGGATTGGTGAAGTTAATATATATAGTGCTACCCATGATTGGCATCTATAACATTATTTATAATAATGATCATTATTAATTAATAGCATTAATGTCTTCACAAATCCTAATAATTATATTTTCATAATACTTCATAATATATATGATTATGTTCTATTATTAAATACATAAATGCATATTAAAGTCATTTATATTATGTAATATTATAAATAGTGATATATATAATGTATATCCCAAGAATTGTGGATTCTTGGGATAGGTTGTTAGGCATATATATTATCTTACTGTTAAGTTTTGTGGTGTTTCATTAATTGGTGTACGAGTAAGGAGATCCGACAGGATTTTTTTCTATTTATTTGCTCATTGTGGCTAAATTAATGAATGTGGCATGTTGCAGATGTATAAGGAGTAATTATTTAAATATTTTTATGTTCAAGCATTTTTTTTGGTTCCAAGCTATGTTGTGGCCAACTTTTATGGGTGCGCATCAAAAAAATTCTACAAAACCACTGTGATAATCCAAAACTATAATGCATAACAAACATGAACTTAATCAACCCACATTTTAAATTTGTAATATATTAATAAAGAGATAATAGCTTAAAATCATTAATTCAGACTTTGAACTCAATGAGAAGTTATAATAAAGAACAAAGGTGATCAAACTAGGAGAAGAATTGTAGAAGAATATTGTTTGATCTCAAAGACTGAGCCTTAGAGTGTCAATGAAATAGATTAATAAGATAATTAGAAATTGACTCTTCTTCATATACATTCTAGACATTTGAGTTTTAGATTACTTAGAGGTCAAATTCCTACTATTAAATATTTTTTATTGATAAACACGTTGGGTCCAACTAAAGAAAAGACTTGTGATTTTGAAAGCTTATGATTGACATATTCAATAATTATTATTTCTTAGACAATAGTAGGGATTCTGTGAGATATTGAAAATACTGGACATTTCTCCCACTCTCTCTCACCCTTTCCCACCCTCTCTCACACTCTCCCACTCTCTCCCACCCTGTCTCCCACTTGCTCACTCTCTCCCACCCTCTCTCCAAATCTTTAGGAGGAACTCTCCCTTTGACCAGATAAATTGTTATGTCAACATACTAGGGTGTATGCACATTGATGGAAAACAAATGTTCATCAGGGAAAGAGTCATCAATGACTTGAGTATCTGCCCATGTAGTCAATATAGAAAGAAAGTTTTCTACCACATTTTCCCTTCCTTGTTTATCAACAATGGTTATGTCAAACTCTTAC
The DNA here is from genome assembly GCA_007258455.2 of Sequoia sempervirens. Lineage (NCBI taxonomy): Eukaryota > Viridiplantae > Streptophyta > Pinopsida > Cupressales > Cupressaceae > Sequoia > Sequoia sempervirens. The sequence goes on from VDFB02270651.1 coordinate 273,154,692, forward strand.
ATCAACAAAAACCATCTTACCTAAGGGAAAGGGATTATTCGTGACGTACCTAATGGTTGCATGGTCTATGTGCACAAAGACCTAATAGCATGTTATGTAGTGCCTGAACTTGTTAAGGGCATAGATCATTGCAAACATTTATTAAATAATTATCAGTCATATACATTATATAATTAATTCTTGGGATATACATTATATAAGTTAACTATACTTTCCTTGTACAATAGAAATATACTAGTAAAGATGGAAATACCCTTCAAATCTAACTCAATAATATTCCTTTTCCAAACACTACTTAATGGAATAAAGATAATAAATATGGCCTAATTTTATTTAAATTGAAGAAATTTAGGATCCTAGGGCATTCTTGAATGATAATAGGAGAAGAGTGGTGTTATATGACCTAGGCCATAAAGCACCCCCATTTTCCCATTATTCATTTTGGTGAACCCGACATTCTAGACATTCATTTTTCTAATTTGGAGTTCACTAAGGTCCTAGATCTAGGTTGCCTTCATTCTTGCATTGCATCTTGTATTAGTGAAAGTGCATCTAGGGTTTCTCATATTTGCATTAGTGAAAGTGCATATAGGTTAAACATCACAAACCCCTAAGTGAATGGGGGCATATTTGTAATTCCCAAAGTTGGGTGTGGATTTTTTATTATATAATTACTAGTATATTTCTATTATTTTTTTCTTATGTGTCAGAAATATATTATGTGATAATTATCGATTATCACATGCATCACCTTTTCCTTATACAATCTTTATCTAAATTTTTTTATAATCCTATAGATGGAGGTAAATGTTGTGATGTCATAATAGAATAAGTATAGAATTCCATCTCGAATGAAGGATTATATATACTAACTTTATATGTTGTATGTAACCTTGTGTTTTCTTGTGTATTGTTGATGAAATCTAAGATAATTCCTCGTTAAGATTTGAATAAGGAACTTAAACCAACATGTATAAAGATTGTGTGAAAACACAAAAGAAATCTTGTGTTATTCATGGTGAGCATATCAAGGTTTGATGTTGAAACGGTTGATGGTAAAAATTTAAATAATATTTAAATTCAGTTTAAAAACTCCACCATTATAGGGCACTTAGTCATCCTCAGTTCAAAATTCAAACCTTTGACTCAAGGCGTCACTTTCTAGACTTAGCCAATTTTATGGAAATTTGGATTTTCAAACCTCACCGGAGCTCATGTTCAACCACTGATTCTAATTGACTGACACGCCCAATTGACTTGCTGACAATTTCGTTGAAGAGCAGGATAAGTCTGTAACTTAGAAAATAAGAATGTTCCTACGATAATGTTATATAAGAATTACAATATAACATAAATACATATTAATAATATTTAAATTATGATATATTCGAATCCAATAGTGAGAACAACATCCTGAGGTATTCCTTAACGGATTTGTTCCTACGATATACATGATCAACATTGGATAATAGTCCTGAAACCTCAAATAGATATGGCAAGTGATACTACAACTTTATTTTTATCTTTATGTAGTCTTATTTTATGATTTATTTTATTGACTCATTTCCAGGATCTCTTGAGGATGTCCATAAGGATTTAGAGAAGAAGGAATGGGGGCATATTATCTCTTATGTATAACCTGAAGAACAATCATCATCATATAACTTAAATATCCATATTTAAGTTATCTAAATATGCTTATTTCAACTATCACAAATTATCACTTCAAAATAGGACCATTATATATAACCAGAGTTGAATAATACTATTATAATCCATAATTATGTGATATAGAGGAAGGGTTGATAAAAGAACAGTTGAAATATTGATGGATATAACTTCAAAATATTTATGAATCAATATTGTCATTTTATTATTTTTATATAATGGAATATTGAGTTAGATTTGAAGGGTATTTCCATCTTTATTGACAATCTTTTGAGGATTTTGATCATCTTCCTTAGGTTAATTAAAATTCTCACAATTCCATTTATTAAACATGCATAATGTGTATAATGTCTCTTCTAACACATAAAATATAACTAAGATAATAGTATGTTCATTTTATGATTTATTTTAATATTTGAAACTACAATAAAATAGTTATGCTTAGTGATACCACATATTAGCCTATTTCCTAATAACTATATGCATGAAATTCATTTCTTGCATGAAATAGTAGGCACATTGTAAAAGGATTTCCAAGTCCAGATAAAAGAAAAAACCAAAGATGGAAAGGATGACCGAATCACAAAATTTTGTACCTTGGCATGAAAGATTTAATTAGGGAAATAAATTGCATGAGGAAAATCTTAAGTTTGATCTTCGATGTGACAAATGGACTTGCGTTTGTAACAATAATAAAAGAAGGAATAAAATAAATGTTAAATCATTGCAAGAAAGGGAGGCAGAGCTGTCGCTAGCAATAATGATGATAGGTGAAAAGGTGATAATCGAGGAGTGAGCTCTTCTATGCATCGTAGAAAAAACCCTAAGTTGATTGCTTTTCAAATGAATAGTCATAGAATCACCATTAGAACTGAGAGTGTGGAATTACCTATTGTTAGTGTTGAGGACGTTGAAGGTAATAGAAGTGATTTCCTTCTCATTCCTAAAAATTGTCGTAGCCCAAATAACACAATGGGAGACCCAAGGAAATGTACTGAACCTCACAAATATGATTCGCTCTGCAACAATGAGGAGCTTTGGGGTCTTTTTGAGCAGGTAGGTTTCACTCCGTATTTCGCTACAATTGAGGGATACAACAAAAAACTCAGCTACAAGTTTGCTAACGCATGGAGAGATGGTGAAGTTAATCTGGGTGGGCTCTAGTTTAAGGTGGATGTGAAGTTGATTGCGCAAGTGACGGGTCTACCTTATGAAGGAACGAAGGTTGCTAAGGTTAGCAATGGTAAGTATTAGGACTATTTTGAGAATTTTTTTGAAGGAAAAGAATAAGTTGAAAGATTTCAGAATGGTTACTCTAGGGTTAAACTATTTCCTTTATATCATAGTGTATGTTTTATTGTTATGAAATATTTTACCCTCGAAGGGCGCTACCAGTTCATCCATGGATAGCACTTTCCCATCCTCAACCACATAAGACATCAGAAAAAAATCAATCTTTTCTTCCCTGAGCCAGAGTCTTACACATGGGGCCAATCCATCATTACACCAGGGCCTCATAAGAGCCATATGAAAATTTGTGCTATCTAAGACCCCACAAAAAAACCCTATTCTCAATTTGATTGAAGACCCAAAACCCCAAAGCTCAATGAAAATCAAGCTTCTTGAAGACCTTCCCCATCCCATGCCTAAAAAATCCAGTAAGAAATCCTAGAGTCTTGATACTACTATGTGGAAGGACTTGCCTATGATTACTCCTAAGAAAAGAAAGGACCTTTCGATGGAGATGGGGGCTAAAAAGAGGAGGAAATTGATTCTGCTCGAACTTGGGGAAGAGGTGGACACAATTACCATACCTGATGATAACGAGATGGAAGGCTCAAACCTTGGTGGAAGGAGGTCAAAGAGACTGGCTATGGTGATGTCGAAGGGACAGGAAAGTAACAAAAATTCGTAGAGCCCTGAGGAGAAAAGTACCCATAGTTTGCAAGATAGTGTGGAAAATAAAGAAGAAGAAGATAATGACTCCTCAACTGAAGAGATTCCTGATAGTTTGGGTGGAAACTCGGCTGAGGAGGACTCAAAAGCATAAAGTAAGGATGGTAATGGCGATGAAGAAAAGGAATAGGAGTTGCAACATGAGATGGCTCAGGAGGAGGATGAAGGAAATGTTATAGAAAATCAAGAGAAGGAAGAAAAAATAGGCAAAGAGGAAGACAAGGCTCAGGATGATGGGAATGAGAGGATTAAAAGACTGGAGGAGAGGATGCAAGTCTTGAAAAAAAGGATACATGAGAAGGTGGTGGACAACAAACTTCAAGCCCTTGAAAATGTGGTGACGAGTATAATTGAGGAAAGACTGTAGGTTCTAGAGAAAGGTATGCAAGAACAAGGAAATGACAATAGAATTCAAACCTTGGAAAAAGCGATAAAGAATGTGTGCTTGGTGGTCGATGTTGTCATGAAGAAGGTTGTTATGGCTATTGTTTATGGCATGGGAAAAATCAAAAAGCAACAGGTGATGGAGCGGATTTGGCAGGCAAGATGGAGTTGAAGGCGACAGTGAATGGCACTATTGAAGACCTAATGAATGCATGGAAGTTGATCGAGGAAGCATAACATGGTTGCTTTGTTGTGTTGCTTTTTCTTTTTATTCTAATGATTATTTATGCTGTGTTTTCTAGGACAACAATTACTGGTAATGGCTGCTGGTGCCGAAACTTAAATATCTATAATGTTGTTTATATTTTAAGTAGGGACTCTATGATAGACGTTAATAAGTATTTTAGATGGATAAGGAAGGATGATACTGATGTTAGGTTAAGGTATTTTGATTCCCATGATAGAACTGTTATGTTTAATTGCATGGGAATTGGTTAAGCATTTTGTTTGTGGGAGGGGGGAATTTTGGTGGGCTTACTATTTTTGTTGTTTCTTACCACTTGCTGTTCTTATCATGTTGTACTAATTTGTTCAGGTTAGGGCTCTCTCCCTGCTTAACTAATCAAAAACAACTAGCTTAGAGGATCATTCACATTGTGTATGTATCATAGAAAATTCACATCTATAAGTAGACATGACATGGTCCTCCAATCACAACATTTATAGAATCATCTCATAAAAATATCAAGTATCAATAACCAAATATCAAAGTCAAGATCTTATAACCAAGTGTTGTAAAACAGGTAACCATAGAACAAATAATAAATATGGTTTCAACACCCTCCTTAAGGCCCCTTTCAAACCTTTCATAGTACATTTCCCTTAGTTGTTTGTGTACACATTACCTTCTAAACCAATCAACTCCCTCTTCATAAAAAAATTGAAATTTTCAAGCCTAAGCATTGGACTTGCAATTTGGGCATCCAAATCCATGTATTATAAAAAGATAACATATTCAAAATTCCTCCTCATCAATTTTGCACATTCTAGATTAAAATTCCATGAGACCACCACCACAATATCAATTTACCTCTTACTTTCTAACCATACAATTATTTTCTATATTTTGAATAGACTAAGATATTTATTTTTATTTTACTTTTAATGATGTTTTCATATGTTTGAAATACATATGTATGATTATTTTTTCATATTTTTCAATCCATTTAACCAAAACTGAAAAGAAAATTATACAACTATTTCATATTTCATTCTCCATGCATTGCATTTTTCTATTTTTATTTCTTATCTTTATGGAGGTTAGGTGATGTGCACACTTAGTGATCAAAATTTCAAGATACATCCACTTCAAATAATCACCAAATAAAAAATATTCAATAAAAAAATATAACTTATATTATTCACTAATAACTATATATTTTCATCATTTAAGTTTAAGAAATAATAATAAAACAAAAAAATGAGGACACTGATTTGTACTATGTTATATTTTAATGATCAAAACATGACCACTTTTGTCTACTCAATATTAAACCTTCTTAGTATTAATCATTTTTAAAAAGCCTCAATACTTTAGAAATTAGATTAAGAGAGCCACAATTCAAATTAGATTAAGAGCACCATAATTCTTACTCTTATCACATATTTAAATTTGTAGTGTAATCATCTTCATTGAAGTTTAGGTTTACTAAATCTTAGAAAAAAGTGATCTCTTTTGACCCCCTTTTGGTTTTCTATTTCCATATACCTATCCCTTGAGAATATCCATGAAAGAATGCTTTCTTGGAAGAAATCCAAATAAAAAACCTTGTTGAGGCCTTAGATCATGTAATTATGCATTTAGAGGCTCTCACAAATCAAAGAAGAATTGACATCATCCTCAAAGAAAACACACACCTAGAAGACATTAATCCCATCCACATACTTCTACATGAAGAAGGTAGTCCACTTAATTTACTACGCTTGATCAACTCAAGTCGCATCCACAACAATGAGTAGCCATCTTATTCACAAAATAAGAACAAATTCTATGTGAGCCAAATTTCAAATTATGCAATTATGAAATTCAACATTCGTAGCCACCACACCTCTAAGAATAGCTTCTTTTTGGCTCTAGGAAAATTCATCGCCAACAATTCACCAAAGGAAAATTCATCGCCAACAATTCACTGCCATGGAAAATTCACCAACAAAAAATTCACCGCCGAGTAAAATTCACCACCAACAATTCACCAAGTTTTTGAAATTCACCGCCAAGTTGGAATATATATTTCAAAAACTTGGTGTATTGCTAGCGGTGAATTTTACTTGGCGGTGAATTTTCCATGGCGGTGAATTGCTAGCGATGAATTTGCGGGATGCCCTTCTTTTTCTATTCCCAAAAACCTCTAACTTTGCAACATTAGTAAATTTTTAAAATTTTACATATTTATTTTATACATTAATTTTATAATAAGATTGGTAAATAAAAAATTAAAGTCAATATTTGTAGGTGTCATGAGACGATGTCTTTTTTCATCTTAAATCAAGAAAAATTCATTTACAAAATTTTGATTTTATGTGGAGTGAGTTAGGATTGCATCTAAGAATCCACTTGTTTTACAATTCAATGAAATTAACTTCAATGGAAAAGGCTATAACTTGTACTAATAATGTAGGGATCCAATTGTTTTACAATTGCATAAAATCAAATCCAAAAATAATAATAATTTATGGATTTAACTTGGATAACAATTCACCTTAGATAATCATATTTTGGTGACCAACGAAACTGATGGTAGAAAATAGGGACAAATATTTCCCTATAAAAATGAATAGACGGCGTGGGACAAACATTTCCACAATATGGCGTAAGCACTAGCGTAACACGTAGCCTCCACACTTTGGTTAAAGGCAAACCCTCTATGACCTGAAATTTCCCTGCTTTTCTACTCAAAATTGAAGGGAACTATGGAGGCTCAAAATTGCAACAAGGATGAGAGCGTTTTCAATGCACTGTTGCAAAAAACCAGGCCATTCTTGCTGGAAACGTATGAAGATATTGACCCTTTAATACCAAAATGTATCTCTGCTTTGAGAAGGGCCAGAGCTCCAGAATGTTATCACAAGCATTCCACATTCTTCGACCATTTGGTTGGAGTTTACCGTGTTCTGGAGTGCTGGAATGCTCCCCACTCTGTCGCCAGGTGTGGTTTATTTCATTCTGCTTATTCTAATTCCATAGTAAATCTTGCCATTTTCAAGCCAGATATAGACCGACAGGTAGTTAGAGACTTGATTGGTTCAGAGGCAGAAGAACTTGTTCATATGTATTTTGTTGTCCCTAGGCTTGAACTTACCTATGAGATGGTTTTGGGGAAATATAATGATGAAGAATTGGTAGCACATCTGGAAGAATCTGAAAAATTCTTGAGCTGTTTTGATGTGGGTAATTGTGTAAAACCCTCTACATGTGATGGATGGAGGAAAAAATTGCAGGGAGTGGTGCCCCCAAGGAAATACATGGAACTGGAGATGATTTGATAATACCAAGGAGGTTGATAGCTCTGTTTCTACTCCTAACCATGGCTGATCTGAGTGACCAGATGTTTGGTTATATAGACGTTTTGTTTGATAATGAGAATGGAAGGATGGAGTCCAAAGGAAATACATGGAAGGCTCTGTGGCCTGGTGATGGAAAACCAGGTCTCTGGATGAATAATGTCTCTAGAATGGGGGCCATCTATACTTTGATTGCAAGGGAGGAAAGGATTTTCAGAAAAGATGTTCAGAAGAAATTTGGGTTTGAACACATAGAACTTATCATTCCACCAGTCTTCAATAACTGTACGACTGTTGTCAATCCAGCAGATGAGATCCAGGCAAGAGATTTGTATTGGGAAGCTATATGCAAGAAGGGAATCAAAGCTGAGGAAGCGGAGGCTCTTCTGTTGAAGGCTTCTGTTCACAATCCATTAATTGGAGAGCCCCATTTGGTTCTGGCTCAGATTTACTTGTCTGAAGAGAAATATGTGGAAGCAGAAGGGGAGGCTAAGATGGGTTTGAAGCTACTGTTGGAATGGGGAACTAATTGGGATAAAAGGACCAGTTGGGAAGGTTGGATTTCTTGGGGCAGAGTTATGCTTGACAAGGCCAAGGAAAAGACATGGCCTAAAACTTCTTGGGGAATTATCAACTTGGGCTTTGTGAATGAGGTTTAAGCTCAAAGTTCTCAAGGTGTTCAACTCTGCACACAGTCATGTACTAAGTTACTACTTTGGCAAAAAAAAAAAATACTAAAGTCCATCTCTGGCTCTTAATTAGCAAAGGGTAGGGGCTGCTCTCTAATATCAATAAATTGCAGATATCTACAGAGTTAAAGAGTTTGACAGATATGTACTATCATGATAAAGATATTTCTAAAATAATAAGCATGGCTTGTTTTAAAAAATTCTTGAGAGATGTTTTCGTTATCCCTAGCAATTGGGATTATAGATCTGGAAAAAATCATTACATATAAAATTTAGAAAGAGGAGCTCTAATTTTTTTAATTTTCTTTATTTTTTTAAATTTCAAAATTTAAGTAATTATTTGTGAAATGGGATTGGAATTTTTTTTTATGTCAAAAAAAATTAACATTAATTAGTACTATAAAATCTTGTGTTATAAAATCCATGTCAAAACGGTTGATTGTAAGTGGCTTCTTAAATTCTCCACTCTATTATTCATGGATTTGAATAATAGGTACTTTATTATTTTAAGAAATAATTTTAAATTATACATTATACAAATTACATTTTATATGGGAGCACATGAGCCTTCAAAATTAAGTTGTAAGTAAATACATAAAATTGTAATGCTAGTTTAGAAGATTTTTCTAAAATATTGATAAGTTTGTTCTTGAGGGTTAGTATAACATTTTCACCTCTTTTTCTTCTATTATTTTGACTTCCTCTAAGCACCCAAAGTGATGGAAAGAGCTTTCTCTCAAAAATATATATTTTTTAGAAGATAAAATGCATAGGTTGCCTTTTTACGCTCTTGTTTTACACCTATCAACTCATGAATATTATATATTTATACTTAAGTTGCCTTGTTTTGGGTGCATCTTGATTGTCATCTTGAACCTAGCCTATTTGTTATTATTAATTCACAATTGCAAAATAGGATCAATACATTTGTTTATATCATCATCGGGACTATACCATGGATGTGTATTTATCCTTTAGACTAGACTTGGGCATGGATATGTACTCTAGACTAGAAGATTCACAAAACATAGTTTCTCACTATCTTGAATCAACCCTCTTTGGATAATATGATTGTTGCTTGCCAATTTGAATGCTAAAAACAACAAATTGGGCACCATGTCATTAGTTCATCATTAGATCAATGAAACATATCATATTATTAGAACAAAGTATTAGAGTCTCACCTGGATTACATCGACACTTGCATTATAACCAAATACTACATAATTGACTTATCATCCAAGCATCTTGCATTTTTTCTATCATGCATTTAAACTTGTTCATTAACAATGGAGACTAACTAGTTATCAAGGAAGCTTTTATACTTTCCCTCTCAACACATATAAGTCTCCCCAATGTGCTTCTCAACACCACTCATCTTTACATGCAAAAGGGTACCATAGGCAAGAAAAGAAAAATATAGAGCTATGCCATAAGGATAAAACCATGTCAAGAAGATCAAATCCGGCATGCCTAGATAGATCTATGATAATAAATATAGTGTTGAATTAATAATTAATTATTTGATTCAAATTGTCGAACATTGATGCACCACTAAACCTACCATATTATTAACATAATTGAGAAATTGGGTGGAATTGGTTTTCTATTAATAGCAATTGTTGGGACTACTTTATATTTTGGGAAAGGGAAAAAAATATCAATTCCATGATGGGCTAGTTTTTATAGATCTATGGAGAGTTGGATTAAAAGTACGCCTTTTGACTATATATATGAAATATTTTTCTAGAATTAGGAGCAAGACAATATGTAAACTTGTATTTCTGAAGTAAAATATTTTTCCTTTACTTTTTATTTATAAGGGTTATTAATTGTTACATGTCTTTTTTGCTATGTATTCTTGTTCATCCCAATGTATTCGATTCTTTATTAAAGTTGAGTTAATAACCTGTAGTAAGAAAGGTTGGTTTGCATTGGCTTGGTATTAGATCGTACAAAGATGGCTTAAGGAGAATATATTTGAACTAAGGAAGAAGAGGGAGGAGGAATGTAGGATCTCAAAAAAATAATGGTAAAGAATAGTTCAAGAATAATGATAAAGAACAGTTCAAGAGATTAGAATCCATTAAAGCTAAGACTAAATCTAGATGATTTTGAAGAAGAACAAGAGAACTTGGGTAATGCGACTATAGTAGTAGACCTTATGGAGAGGCTCATTGAAGCCATGTCCACAAAAGGATCTAGAGACAAGGTTAATACTTTAGACTTAAAAGTGAAATGTAATACCTTGAGCATATGTGCCTTGTATGTTTGATTGAACTTTGCTTTGGTTTTTCTATTATATTTATTATTGATGTTTTGTATTGCCATCAATATACTTTATTGATAATGCTTTGTATCACATCTTGTGTCTCACTATTTATTATGGGATGCATATGTTGTGACGTTATTGTAGTATTTTAACTTTGTTATTTTTAGTATATCAGTTATATTTGATTTGATTATATGTTATCTAGTTCAATATTATGATTGTGATAATTATTAATCTCTACATTTGTGTTACTTGGATCATGTGGTTTGGGATGATTTCTAGTTTTTGTAGTCATTGAGATTATCCATTTAATATTTTATCATGTTGAATGTTAAATGTTATGCTTTAGCTATCCTTATATGGTGTAGGTATGCCTGATGTTTCACTTAAGTGTGCTTGCATAAGTTTTCCTTATGATGGTTAATTGGAGATGGTTGTCTTGGGTAAAACATATTTTTAAACCTCCATCTCACTCAATTCGAGTTGTGAGATGATTCTTGTGAATCCTTATATAACCTAGATCTAAATCGATAGCAGTTTTGAAATTTGTGTGTTGTGAATAAACTTGTGAAATGAGTGGTACCTTAGTGCATGTTTATTTTACCTTGATTACATTTCATTGAAATTAATTTTTAAAATGCATGTTTGTTGTGTTTGTAGAATATTTATTATTCTTGTGTCAAAGTGATTATTATTTGTGCCTTATGAAAAAGGGCTTATGCATTATTCTATTTTATGTTAAAAAGATCAAAATAAGTTTAATTGCATAATGAAAAAATATATATATTAGATACTATAGAATTAAAATGTTATGTAAAGGTTAAGTGTAAAATTAGTTATTAGTTGTCACCAAAATTAACTTACCCTCATCATCTAAGGGTGGTACGCCTAGACAAAATAGAGTCCAAAATAGAGATACCAAACCAAAGAACATTAAACAACTAAAATAATTGCAATCAAATTTGTCTTTTCCTTGTAAATTAAAAAAGTACATAAGCTTTTGTATCAACGTGAATCATAAGAAAAGATTGAGTAAAGATTATAGAACACAATATATTTATGTTTTATTTTTATATTTAAAGATGAGGAACAAAGTTTTGAGGTCTATGTTTACGGAGCTATCTTGAAGAATATGTGACCATATTTTCTGATACTATTTATCAAAACTTTATTTGTTTAAAGTATACCCCAACTTTGAGCAACACTGCATTACAACTTGCCAATTGCAGTTTATAGACTACAACAACCAAAACAATGGATGCAAGCTTGAATTTTATATGATTTTAGAATTTGAAATACCAATTTTTAATTTGAGTTTGAATTTTGGTTTTTCTTTAGTGCTAATATACTAAATGAAGGATATGTGTTGATGTTATTTTTGATTCACTTCGTTAAAAAAATTGAGTGGTAAAATCTTATCATCCACTTGTTATAGAATTTGTATATCATTAGAAAAAGATTCCTTTAGTTGTAATTTACTTGATTAAATATACAGCTATACTCAAATTAATTAAGGTTCAATGAGTTGTCCAATTATTCAAGTGGATTAGATTAGATGAAGAAATATTAGATAGGAAATGTAATTATATTATAAATAGAAATAAGTAAAGAGAAATATTATTTAGCTTTGTGACCAAAGATTATGTGTCAATTGATGAGGATAATGAGATCTATGTGTCTTAGAATCTAAAAATGTCTTGGATACACGTGTATAGATAAGAATCAATATATTTTTGTTTACTTTGTAATGGATTGACTTCCTTGTTCTAGAATTATCTTGAGTGACCCTAACTAGTAAAAGGCGTGAAGCTAAATTATCTCAAGCGACCCTAATTGAAAAAAGGGGTAACCTTAATTGGAAAAAGGGGTGACCCTTGGATAGTGAGTACTTCTCATACTTTTTTCAAGAAAATTTCTTGATGGATATTGCTCCTAAGGCTCTACCTTGCTTTTCTAGCACCAAAGTCTACATGGTATCTTGTGTATTTTTTGAGATATCAATATCTTAAGCATCCTACCCTTCATGTGTGTGAACCAAATTCTTGGTCACTTTTTAATCCTTATGGATGTATGGTTGTGGTTTTGGGGGTTGTTGGATGTGTTGATGCACTATACTCTTCCTCTTCTTCTCATTTGTGAGTGAGGGTGGTTGTGGTTATAAACCTAATCCTTAGAGCTAGATGGACTATACCCCTTTATAGACTTTGAAATGGTGGGAAAAGGGGGAATACTCTAGTTCCCTTAATATGGAGAATCTAGGATTTAAGGGTCCTCTTCCCAAAATTTCATTAAGAATCCACCAATCACAAAACCAAAAGACTTTCAACCTCAATGGTTAGTCAATCAGATTTGAGTTGGTGGAGATTCTTTTAAAGACAGGGGTTGATTATGATTAAGAATGATTTGAAATAATGTAACTAAATGAACTATATGAACTAATATGCAAATTGCAAATTCTTGAAAGTACACAGACAGTAACAATACTTTGCATGCAGATTTGGGAGGTATTAGAGGGCAAGTGCCTGTCACCAAAAGTTGATTTTAAAATATGCAGGAGGACTAGTTCACCCCTGGGCAAATGGTTCCTTGATAGGGCTCTTGAAAATGCTTTTGACAGTCCTCTGGTGCCAGATTTGAGATGTTGATTTCCACTTGCAAACTTGTCAGAATGACAAAAATAAATTTTGCAACTTAGTTTTCGTATCTTAACAAGAATGATGACAACAAATACAATAATGCAAAATTGCTCTTCAATATATCTTCAATCCTTCTTCAACATGTAATTTGTGCATACACAAAGAGGGAAAAATATTTTTTGGTGCCATATAGGGGTTTGCCTCAGTCAAACATTGTGAATAGTGTTCCCACTTTCATAACAGCAATGCCAATGATAGAAAACCTTAATTAGAAAGGAAGAAAATGATGAACACTTGTTGTAACTCACCACCCTGCAATGGCTTCCTTGAAGGACTGAATTCATACACATCTCTTTAAAGGAATTGGATCTTGCTTGCTTGATTTTCTTGAATGCTTGAAAACATGAAGACCTACAATGCTTGTTAGCCTTCAGAAGACAACTTGAACACACATAAAATTGGACATGATATTAGGATCTTGATTGCTACTACAAATGACTAATAATGCTGCTCTTGAAAAAAATATTTTCTCTTGAATGTTCACCTCTTTATTCTTGTTAGATTTCAAATGATAAAATGACTATGTATCTATAGGTGTTTATGTAATTTCCTAAAAATTAGATTCCAAAAGCTGACAAAAGTTACAATTTGAATTTGGATCATTAAAAGGACACCAAAAACATATTTTAAATTGTGTCCTAGCACATAAAGGGGACCCATTCACCCATTGGCGAATGGGTCCTAACCTATATTTCTAGGACACATATATTTCGTGGCAATTTAATTATTAAATGCATTTATTTAATGTTGGTTCCCTTTTCAGAAAACAGTGAGAATAAGGCATTGTAATGCTTAATTTGGAAAATTAGAAGCTTAATTATGTCCAATAAATTAAGGGGCCCAAACATAGTATGGAATTGTATGCAATTTCCTACACTACATTTAGCCCCCACTTTAGTGAGAGTATGAACTTACGCTCAGAATCGCACTAAAGTAGAGAAATATATGTCAAGGGAGGTCCGATTGTACAACTATTGGAAATATAAGATGACAAGGGATCAAGGAGAGTGATCAAGCACCCAAGATCTATGATCTCGTGGAAAACCAACAAAGGCACAAAAGAACACACATGTGTGTAGCAACGAAACAAGGTACACCAACATTCAATGTCAAAGCTAATGCAAAAAGAAAAAGAAAAAAGGATGGACTAGCAAGCCTATGGTGTATGTCCATAAAATATGCCAACGCTACACTAGGTTCAACATTCGTAAACAAAGTGCAGCAAAATTGTCAAATTCACCTTAGGGGGGGTGTAAACAAAACTCGCCTTAGGGGGTGCAAACACCATTCACCTCAGGGGTGCAAACAAAATTCACCTCAGGGGGTGCAAATAAATAATGCCAATGTATGCCCCCACTTTAAAGAAATTGTGAAACACCATGTTGTGAGAAATTACTTTAAAGTAGAGAATGATAAATGCCAAGTCACAAAAGATCAAAAGAACTTATTTGGAAAGCTTTATGCCAATCATATGTTTTCAAATAAAATTCACCATGATAAGGGGTTTCCCCTAATTCCATGAACAATATAGGAAGGTACACTAAGGGATCCATAAATCTGGGGTCAGCATATGTCTTTGCTATAGCTATATAATAGAGCTTGAAACTATCATCATCCCCCAAATATTCATGGAACAACAAACACACAAGAGGAATGAAACATAGAGAGAGAAAACAAAGATGTGTTTGGGTCAACATGGAAGAGACCTAAATGTCTCAACACCTTGCATCATCCCCAAAAGTAAAACACAAGACAGAGAAAAGATAAAGTTTATGACATATAGAATAATTGAGATAAAAATAGAATAATGTCATGACAGATTCGTTTCCTTTGTATCCTTGTGTCAACGGAGCAACAAGGGTCATCCAAAGAAAACTCACAAACATAAAGACACACAAAGAAACACAATACAAGAGATCACATTACATGCTTGAGCAATCACCAATAACATAGAAAGAAAACATGAAGTAGTGTGCGTCACATGCGAGAAAACCTAGAGCAGGTTGTTTGCATCCCAATCTTGGTCATCATAAATGGAAGGCGAATAACTAACTTTAGGGACTACAACAAGTGTCATGCTAGGAGCATCATCGGGTTCAACACATGGTGGGTCACTCTCATTAGGAGGATCATCATGGTTTTCCCGATCTAAATTCATAGAAGTGGAAAATAACAAATTCAGCTCATTATGCACTTCATCAATTTTAGAAATTTCATCATCATCATCCAAATTGATCATAATAGGAGGTTTTATGATTATTTCCTTTGAATCCTCTTATTTTACCTCTTGTTTTTTTTGGATGTTGTGGTTGTGTTGCTGATATGTGGTTGTCAATGATGTCAACACTATTAGCATTAATGCATTAGAAGCTGTATATGTCGAGGATATTGAGAAAATTGTAATAAAAAGAGTTGCAGGTTGTTACTGGTGAAGTGAAGTTTAATTTTTCGGTGAGTTCAGTGCATTTTTTTAGAGGTTGTGGACTCAATGGTTTCTTGTTGAGTATATCTAGTTTATCCACGTCGAGTTTCAGAGATCCGCGTGAAAATTTGATCAAGTTATAAAGATTTGTATTTTGACAGTTTTTTTGTTACTTCAATTGGTGTTCCTGAATGAAGATGATGTGATTTTAGTAAGTTCAGTTGTTGTGGATGCTTCTTTGGTGATTCATGATTTTTGTGGATGTTTCTAGATTGTTCTCTATATGTGTTGCACATTCGCATTGATCGTTGTGCTTGTGATCCAAGATTTTCTCTTGCCTGTTCATATTTTTCATGTTCCTAGCCGACAAGGTGTTTGTAGCATTTAGTGGATCTTCAAGGAGTAATTAATTGAATTGGTTCATGTTTGAGGATGTTATTTTGGGTCTTCATTATGTTATGGCCAACCTTGGTTGATTTGCATAAATAATCTTTATTGTTTTGGGCCGACTGTTTATATTCTTTTTTATTGTTTTGTTGAAGTCGACTTGTAGCGATGTAATTTCTTGTTGCGGATATATATAAGAAATTGTTTTATCATGAGAGGGAATAAGTGAGTGGATGAATGTGTGAAGTGTGCGATTCCTATGTGTGAATATTGTTCAGATCATACGAAGGTAGAGTAGAGTGTGAATAAGAGTAAAGAAGAGTGAAGAAGTGTTCATGTGCTTAGCCGAAACTGTAATCAGGCATTAGCAGATGCTATTTTTCTCAGTTCAAATCTGATGGATGTAATCAGAATCTTTCTGTAAGACAGTGTGTCTTCCTTTTGTAATTGAGTAGTGAGCTCTAGGCAGTGTGCCTGAATGCATGTGCATTCCCCATTCATATTTCCTTATACTTTTAACAGGGTATAATCTTGTGGACTGACCTCCACCATGGTTTTACCCCTAACAAGGTTTCCACATAAAAATCTTGGTGTTATTTGTGTTTTTTATGTATTGATTCATTTATGTTTTCATGGTTATTGATCAGATCTGAGAATATGGTTAATAAGTTGAATAAGTTTGAAATTCTGAGACAACTGATTCACCCCCCTTGTAATGGCCGCCGTGCAAACCCCAAAGAACAACCATATAAACAGCACAAATTTTTTTTAAAGAAAAAAAAATAATCAATATACCAAATATTAAATAATTATATACATTCATATACTTCATTTCCTTACAACGCAAATGACATAACCAACTTTTTTCTTTGGGGCACGCGAGGTCACATCGAAATAAACATTACAAGCGTTAACACAAAGATACCATACGAACAATAAGGAACTATAAATGCCAACATAACATGAATACATAGATTCCATCATAAAGTAATACCATGAGGAATTTCACAAGAACAAGTAACGATACAAAGTTGATAACTATATTACAACATCTTTAATTATACAACATATCCATATAGATTACATCATGGTTCCCAATCTTGTGGGATGAATACAATATACAAGATTTATCAACAGAGTATAAAGATCTTTTGGTACAAAACTTCAATAGAATGAGACTGGGCCAACAAACGCTAATGGGGAACCCAATGGTGTGCGGAGCACGTTCCACCCGACCACCCCCGTGCTAAGAGGTGACAGAGAAGTAACTCCAACCAAGATTGTCAACTGACAAGAACCGAGATACAAACATAACAAGAAGTACCAAACATAGAGCCATAACACAATATTGCAATAAAGACAATACAATAACATCATATCACAGTATCATAAGAGTACAAGATCATAAGTCAAATATCAATGAGATCACACAAGACCACAAAGCACAACAAAGATGTATCAAGGCAATATTCCATAAATCAATATAAGTCCATTCAACAAAAATCTAAACCAACTCCCATAACATACTTCCAGAGGAACACAATAAAGTAAAACACCTGGGCAACTAGGGGAGAGTTTCATCGCATAGTCCTACATGGGCTATCCTGTGCTCTTCCTCCCAACTGAAGGCGCCGGTCCCATCTATGGCTATCCTGTGCCCTTCCTCCCAACTGGAGGCACCGGTCCATAGGGTGACTCATGCGGAGCCCTAAACCTCTCGTGAAGACGAGGTCACGACCTTGTCGACCACGGCCTTCTCAGCCTTCCATTAGTCTGCGGAAGCACTAATGAAGACGAGGCATCCATTTTAAAATCTTATAATAGTATTACTACCCAACCCTCCTAAGTTAATTATTAGGTTTTCACTTGATTACTAACTCACTCGTGGGTTATCTTGTGCCCTTCCCCTTAAACGGGGTGCCGGCCCCACGAGGAGCCACTCTCCCTAGAGACCCAACCAAAACCAAAAGGTAATAGGGGTTGTACTATTCCAATCATGAACATTGAAATGCAACAATAAAATTAATACGCGAGGCATAACCCCTCTCGCAAATAAATATCGTAACAAAAATCCCACAACTCAGTACACCCCAAAAGCTCATGACAAAAAGATATAAATTCAGCAAAAATCACAACCCTCTGGAAGACATCAATTTTAACACAAATGGGGTTCCCACATCAATGAACTGACAATTTCCCGAACCCAACTAATTTACAAAAATACAACTCACACAGGTACACAAATAACTTATTTAAATTCCACAATAAATTTTGTTTTCACAGTACTCATATTAAAGTAAGGATTACATAACAGTGCTAACATAAATACATAAATTGTCTTTTAACTTATAACATCATTTGTATATTTATAATTTTAACAAATGTAATAGCAACTTCTTTCTATTTTCATAATTTTATTATTAAAATAAATTTCTGTTTCTTTTTATTCAAACTAGAATAAAAACAGTCTGATTATAAACAGAATAAATTGATCAATTTACCAGTTAAAAAGATGACTTCCAGTATATAACTATACGAATTTAATAAACATATATATACATATATATATATATACATATATATATATACACATATATATATATATACATATATATATATATACATATATATTCATTCATTTACAAGCCCGAATATTTTAATACATAAAGATTTATCATTCCAAAATTTATAAAACAAGTTTCAAATTTTAATGAATTCCCAACGCTGTAAAGGCGTATGTGCTAGTGACGCCCGGCCAGCGGACAGTCTACGAACTATACGCAGTAGTCCGAAGGACTGCCGCAGATAGTCCCTAGACTGTCACGCTAAGCCATGGACAGTCGGACGGTGGTTACAGCCGAGGCCGAACCACCATTCGGTCGGCCAAAGCAAGGGTTTATTTTTTATAAAACAAAATAAATTTATTACTGCCGTGGATAATACGGCCGAACACAGGGTTTTGAAGAATTTTCATTAAATAAATATATATATAATTACATTTATATGTGTATATATATTTATCTATATATATATATACATATATATATGTATTTATATATTTCGAATACAGAGCCTTAAAAAAATAAATGTATATAATCAAAGCAGAGATATACAGATCCAGAGTTCACATTAAGAGAATTATTTCTTTTCCCAGGACAGTACAACAGTAACAGTGTTTATTTCCAAAACCCAACCAAAATTTCATTTTAATAAACAACAATCCCGAACCCCAGTAAAATTTCTTTTGATTGAATAACAGTCCCAAAACATTTCTAAAAACCCCGAAGAATTTTCTTTCCTCACACATTTAATTTCAAACCTCAAGAGGAAATTTCATTCACAAAAAGACAATTTTTATTTCATTTGTTGCTACAGGAAGAAGATAATTAAAAAGGAGAAAATGAACCTGGGTGTTTTGTGCTTGTAGAGGATCTGTGGAAGCTTTTGCCTGAGTTTGATCAAATCCTTTCTGCAGAGCTACTCCTTTGCTGTCGAATGTCTCCAACAACATATCCAAAACCTCCCTCAGACTGAACCTTCTTCTTCAATAAATTCTCTAGAATAATAGAAAGAGAATGCAATACTCCTCTAGAATGACAGAAAAGATGTATGCAAAATTTCTCCAGAACCAGAAGAAAGAGAATGCAACCCCATACAAAGCAAAACCCCTAAATAAAATCAACACTCAGAAAGTCTCTTCCGTTTCCTCTTCCCGTGAATACCAGAAGTCACTTCTCCAGAAATAAATAAAATTTAAATATATTCAAATCCACAAAATTTAACTTTTATTTATTTATTTATTTATCATCTCCACAAACACTTTATTAAATAATCACATGCCCATTAAAATAATTGAAATCAACCATTTGCAAGATTTTCTCAAAATAAATTTAATATTTTCACAAACTATTACTAACATTTATTTATTTAATTATTTATTTATTATTTTATGCTTTATTTTATTAATTGTTTAATTATTTAAATCACAACATAAAACCATACACCACATTAAATAAGTCATAAAATCACAATTACATACAAAGACTAACGTAACAACAAAATGGCTGACCAAGACACACAAAACCAAGAAGGTACAAGACAGTTGACATCTTGGAACGGGTTACTTCCATGTCACCTTTGTTCAACTTCCTGTCATTGGGTTGGTTCGATGCTCGCCCTGTCCTATCGAAATAGGTGGAATAGAGTCTTATTCCTGCAAAGTCTGCATCCAACAAGGTGATAACAACATACATACATATAATCAATTACAAAGCATTGTGAGAAGGATTTGCAGTGTAGCAGGGCGCTCGCGAACGAGCGATGCTACCTGTCCCCTCACCAAATCATATCATCATCTATTGCATTATCAACATCATCAATTACTATTCTCTAGCCTACTGCATTCCAATTAACTCCATCAAAACAATCGTAATAAAATGTTATTATAATATCCATGGCATCATAAGAGTAATATAATCAGTAACAATCTAGGCTACCACAACATAATATCAACAGTATCATCAAAACCACAATGTGCCAAACAAAACCACAGAGAATGTCAAGAACAAGCAGTAACATGAGGGGTATTACATCCTCCCCCCCAAGAATTCGGCTTACTCCTGGAAGCCAGTAAAAAGATAAGGATAAGAATCCCTGATACGAGAGGCATCCTCCCATGTAGCTGAAGCCTCGTCATTCGGGTCCCACTGAACCCGTACCTGATCAATTTCTCTGCCTCTGAGGGTAAGTCGCCGACGTTGAAGCACGGCCACGGGCTCGAGAGCTAGCTGCCTGTCCTCGACCTGAAGAGCATTCCAATCAAGAACATGAGTAACATCAGGAAAATATGGTCTAAGAACAGAAACATGAAATACATCGTGGATCCGCGACAAACTGGGTGGCAAAGCTAAGCAGTAAGCAACAGGTCCAATCCGCTCTAACACCTCAAAGGGTCCAACAAAGTGAGGCGCAAGCTTCGAACCCTTTCCATAACAAATAGGGCTCTTCTGCGGGCGCACTAGAAGGAACACCTGATCACCTACTGCAAACTGCCGATCAACTCTATGAGCGTCAGCATACTTCTTCTGTCTATCCTGAGCAGCTACAAGATGCTCCCGAATGCAAGCCACCTGCTGCTCCATATCTCTAAGCATTTCGGGTCCAAGAAGCACCCTATCCTCCAACTGATCCCAACTCAAAGGAGTACGGCAAGGACGACCGTACAAAGCCTGAAAAGGAGCCATACCAATGGAACTATGGTACCCATTGTTATATGCAAACTCAACCAAGTACAGATAGTCCTCCCAACATGATTGCTGGTCCATGACATACATGCGTAGCATATCCTCTAGCACCTGGTTAACTCTCTCAGTTTGACCATCAGTCTCAGGATGGTAGGCAGAACTGAAATTTAACTTAGTTCCCAAAGACTGCTGCAAAGATGTCCACAACGCAGACGTGAATACCAGATCTCTGTCAGAAATGATCCTCTGTGGTATCCCATGCAGTCTAACTATATCATTCATGAACACCTTAGCAACATAAGATGTCGTATACGAAGATCGAACAGGGGAAAAATGAGCTACCTTAGTCAATCTGTCAACAGTGACCATAATAGCGTCATGTCGTCTAGATGACATAGGCAACCCAACAATGAAATCCATGGAAATAACATCCCATTTCCATTCCGGAACAAGGTGTGGCTATAGCAACCCTGTTGGATGATGATGTTCAACCTTTACTCTCTGACATTCAAGACATCGAGCCACAAAGTCGGCGATATCCCGCTTCATTCCTAACCAAAAATAAAGCGAACGTAGATCCGCATACATTTTCTTAACTCTAGGATGTGCTACATAAGGTGCCCGATAACCTTCTGTCAAAATCAGGGTACGAAGACCCTTTGAAGGAGGTACATACAACCGTCCAGAGAAACACAAAGCACCATCCGAATCCAACGAATAACCAACAAATTTCCCCTCCAAAGCTCTGCCTGATTCCACCTCAGCTTTCACCTCTGAATACCAACTATCTGAAGGAAGGGCTGCGAGAATCTGACTCTTCAAACCCACCTCAAGAGTCATTGCAGAAACCTCATGCCTGCGTCGACTCAGAGCGTCAGCCACCACATTTTCCTTACCCTGAATATACTTCACCTCAAAATCATATTCACACAAAAATTCCATCCACCTCCTCTGTCTTGCATTCAAATTCGGCTGCGTGAAGATGTATTGTAAACTCCGATGATCTGTATGCAACTCGAACCGGTGCCCTAACAAGAAGTGTCTCCATCTCACAAGAGCATGAACAACTGCGGCCAACTCAAGGTCGTGTGTGGGATAATTGAGTTCATGATCCTTTAGTTTCTGAGATTCATAGGCAATCACTCTCCCATCCTGCATCAACACGGCTCCAAGACCTTCCAAAGAGGCATCAGTACAAACCATGAAATCACCTGTAGGATCCGGCACTGCCAAAATTGGAGCACTAGTCAGTTTTTCCTTAAGAGTTTGGAAAGATAACTGACACTACTATGACCAAAGAAATTTCTTTCCTTTCCTCTGAAGTGATGTGATAGGATGTGCAATCCTCGAAAACCCCTGCACAAACCGTCGATAATACCCAACTAGTCCCATGAAACTATGAATTTCTAAGACATTAGTGGGCACAGGCCAATCCATGATAGCCTGGATCTTAGCAGGATCCACAGAAATTCCCTCACCAGAAATCACATGCCCCAAATACTGAACTTCAGTCTTATAAAAGTCACACTTTGCCAAGTTGGCATATAACTAGTTATCCCTTAAGCACTGCAAAACCTGCTTTAGGTGCACCTCATGTTCCTCCATAGACTTAGAATAGATCAAAATATCATCAAGAAACACGAGGACGAACCTATCCAAGTAAGTTCGAAACACCCCATTCATTAGACTCATAAAGACTAAAGGTGCATTCGTTAACCCGAACGACATCACTGTGAACTCGTAGTGTCTGTATCGAGTGCGAAATGCAGTTTTATGAATGTCGGCCTCTACTATCCGCAACTGATGATACCCTGATTTGAGGTCGATCTTGGAAAATACCTTTTCCCCTTTTATCTGATCAAAGAGATCATCAATCCTGGGAAGGGGATAACGATTCTTTATTGTTACCTTGTTCAATTGTCTATAATCGATACAAAGACGGAGAGAACCATCCTTCTTTTTGACAAAGATCACTGGTGCTCCCCAAGGAGAAACACTAGGGTGGATAAACCCCTTAGCCAACAATTCCTCCAATTGCAGACGAAGTTCTTGGAGTTCCTGTGTGATCATCCTGTATGGAGCCCAAGAGATAGGCTCAGCTCCAGGCACCAGATCTATCCGGAAGTCCACCTCCCGCTTAGGAGGCATACTCGGTATCTCACTAGGAAAAACATCAGAAAACTCTGCAAGGAGAGGGTAATCATTCAATGACACCTCACGACTAACCTCAGACTCAAGGTCACTAACTGACACCGCAAAGAGTTGACAACCCTGACGAAAACACCTTTTTAACTGCATAGCTGAGATCATTCTCAAAGAAACAGGCCTCTGAACACCCACAATTTCCACCTCTTTTCCAAAATCATCCACACACCGCACTGCTTTACGGCGACAATCTATCAAAGCACGATGTGGGCTTCACCAATCCATGCCCAAGACTACATCATAAGAACCAAGTGGAAGAATTCTGAGGTCCACCTTAGTCGACATTGCCCCTAACTCTAACCTACAACCCTGCACAAGCTTCTCGACCCTAACCTTAGATCCTGAAGCTAATTCAACCTGCCACTTTTCGCTTTGCTTTATTGCCCCCAGTTTACATCGCTCGACAACTAACGGAGATATGAAAGAATCAGATGCACTAGAATCAAAGAGTATTGAAATGCTAGACTTATACAATAAACCTATAGTCTCAACGACGGTGCTCTGATGATCCGCCTGACGATTATCCACTGTTGCAAAGACTCGGTGAGATCTCCCTGCGTCTCCCACTATTGGCTCAGACATAGCTGGTTTCTGATTAAACTCTGAAGTGCTCTTCTTAGGACACATCCTAGCAATATGCCCCTGCTGCCCACACGAAAAACATCCAGAACCTCGACCAAAACCTCTTCCCCCGGATGGAGCATTCGATTGCTAGAAGCTCCCACGACTAGGTGGAGACTGAAAACTCAATGTGGGCTGCTCCTGACGTGCACGATTCCAGTTTTGATCCCTGCGAAACTGAAACTGGCCACCATGCTGAGAAGTAGCATTCTTGTGCTTTGGTTGAGATTGCTACTGCTGACCCCTTTTTGAGGGCATAAAACGGCTCTTAGAAGGCCCTGCTGCCTATGTCTGACCTCCTTGAGAACCAGCTCCAGGAGTTGGCACACTACCAATCTGCACTCCTACATGACCACCCAATGCCATAGCCAAGTTTTCTTCCACCAAGCGAGCCTTTTCGACAGCAACTTCCATTGTCTTCGGTTCGAAGACTCGTACGCCACCATTGATGCGATCGTTCAAGCCTCGAACAAAATGATGTACCAACATCCCTTCATCATGACTAATCCCTACATACTATTTCAGTTCATAGAAGCGTCGTTCATACTGTTCTATTGACATTGTCATTTGCTTAAGATTGTGGAATTCATCTGCCCTGCGCTGTCTCCAATGATCTGAGAGGAAGCAAGCCTTGAACCTTTCCAAGAAAAACTCCCAAGTGACCATACTGATATCCATATGCAACTTCTATTCCTCTAGCTGCCACCAAGTGGATGCGAAACCCCGCAAATGCATAACAGCACATCGAGCCTTGGTATTACTTCCGTAGGGGTGCATTGTGAAGCATCGACCCAAATCAATTAACCATGTCTCGGCTTCCAACCCTCCTCCAGAGCCATCGAAGGTAGGTGGATGAGCTCTCATCAAATCCCTCATATGGCCTACTAATAAAGCATCCTGATCAACTGAAGCTCCCCTATGTCTTGGAGACCTTTCTCTTTCTCTCTCTACCCGTTGATCCCCATCAGGTCTAGGACCCTATCTATCAAGAATCTCACCCAAAATACGCTGCAACTAACCATCCAACCCCGGCTGCTCCGGGTTCTTTCCACCACCTGACGGATTGTTCTAAGAATTTTGTTGCTCCTCAGACTAAAAACCATGAAAACTTGGAGGCGGAGGACTCAGTTGGTTGGCTCCACGGCCACCACCTCGGCCTCTTCCTCGGCCTCTACCTCTACCTCTACCTCTGCCTCTAGGCATGCTTCTGCACAACAAGACAAAGGTACATATGAGCTCAAGAGCCAAAATGCAAAGGTTGCCTAATGGACAAAACTACCCAGAGACCCCAGCGTTTGCCACCTTGGCTCTAATACCAAGTTGTAACGCCCACCGTGCAAACCACAAAGAACAACCATATAAAAAGCATAAATTTTTTTTAAAGAAAAACAAATAATCAATATACCAAATATTAAATAATTATATACATTCATATACTTCATTTCCTTACAATGCAAATGACATAACCAACTTTGTTCTTTGGGGCACGCGAGGTCACATCGAAATAAACATTACAAGTGTTAACACAAAGATACCATACGAACAATAAGGAACTATAAATGCCAACATAACATGAATACATAGATTCCATCATAAAGTAATACCATGAGGAATTTCACAAGAACAAGTAACGATACAAAGTTGATAACTATATTACAACATCTTTAATTATACAACATATCCATATAGATTACATCATGGTTCCCAATCTTGTGGGATGAATACAATATACAAGATTTATCAACAGAGTATAAAGATCTTTTCGTACAAAAATTCAATAGAATGAGACTGGGCCAATGAACGTTGATGGGGAACCCAACAGTGTGCGGAGCACATTCCACCCGACCACCCCCGTGCTAAGAGGTGACAGAGAAGTAACTCCGACCAAGATTGTCAAATGACAAGAACCGAGATACAAACATAGCAAGAAGTACCAAACATAGAGCCATAACACAATATTGCAGTAAAGACAATACAATAACATCATATCACAGTATCATAAGAGTACAAGATCATAAG
>VDFB02270651.1:273180914-273347053 GCA_007258455.2 Sequoia sempervirens
TTTATGGTTTGTCCTTGATGACAAAATCTTTGATCCTTATGATTTATAATGGCACTTCTTTGATGTCTCTTGGCTTTTACAGAAAGTTATTTGTTATGCTTTAATTCCATGGTGATGAGAATTCTAGTTCAAGTTATGAATGCTATCTCTTTGACTGACAGAGTTTGGAAGATGGTTTCTTTGTCAGGATGATTCTTTTTGCATATCACTGGTATTGGTTGTTTCTCATTCGGGCTTACACATATCGGCATGAGTATGGCAGGGTCTCCCCGATCC
Source organism: Sequoia sempervirens (assembly GCA_007258455.2). NCBI lineage: Eukaryota > Viridiplantae > Streptophyta > Pinopsida > Cupressales > Cupressaceae > Sequoia > Sequoia sempervirens. Next base: position 273,181,191 of record VDFB02270651.1, read on the forward strand.
ACTTTGAAATGTCTGAGTTGCCTATCGGCAAGACATTTCTAATGTTATGTCGATTGAATTTAACATTCTGGCAGCTTTCGGCGTGACATTGTTCGTGGTCTTGGCAACAGAAGAAAAATATTTATTGGCATGAGCCAGAGGTCTTCGGTATAATGTTTCATCGAATATGTTATGTCTTACTGACCCGCATTTGGATAGGCATATCGGCATGGGTTTGGCCATCGAGCTGAGGTCTTGGCGATTTCACTTGGTCTCACCGACTAATGCTTGTGGAAGTCTATCGGTGAAAGTTGTGGCGTCGTTATATGGTCTTGGCGAATTCAATTTGTTACACCGACCGAAAACATGAAGGTAGTCTCTTCGGCAAGAGCTAGGGTTTTCGGCGAGAGGTCTCGGCGAGTGACCTCCAGTCTCGCCGATGGAACACAAAAGAACTCTGTCGGCATAGGATCTATCTTGTCTCAACGACTCAGTGAATAAATTTTTTTAGTATGTCAAAGCTTTTTCTCCAAGAGGTCTCCCCGAAGGTTATATGTTACAGCAATAGTAAATGAAACTAAAAGGCATCTCGGTAAGAAGTTTCCTCATGTCTCAACGAAAGAATAATATTCTAAGGAAGTCCTTCGGCGTAGCATTTTGTATTTGATATGTCTTCTCTCTGAATCTGATGTGCCACAGCAAAAGCGAATTGAATGTCTGGCAACGTTAAAGTTGTCTTCGGCATAACGTGTCATTGATGGAAATAAAAAAGTTTAGGGCAAACTTTGTGAGCTTATTCTTTTTGACTGGGTATCGAACCCTAGCCTGGCCGCCATCATGAGAAAGCTTCATAAACTATTCATTTTTGTTGTTGCTGACTGTAACGGTTCTTACAAAGGTTTATGGAAGGTTTATTTGGTGCATTTTTGACTGGAAGCTCGACAGTGGATAATGGAGCCATGGGAGTTACAGATCTGTCTAGTATTTTTATTTATGTGTTTCTTGCTGGTTTATAATCACCATTTTCTTTAACTGCTCTCTGCATCTCTATCACAAATTATGCCCTGACTGAGTATTGTCTTTCATACATTAGATGTTATGATTTTCTATGGTGGGCAGTTGTGCATTTTATGCAGAGAAATGATCTCACATGTTTCAGATTTGTTGAGAATAACTCTTAGCTGGGTTGGTTGTTCTCGTCAGCATCTCCAAGACGCTACCTTATCCGCATGTAAATCAAGATGTATATAGTTAAAGTAGAAAACTTAGTTTCTGCTTGGATCGCTGATGTAATTCCGGAGATTATCATTCCTTGGTCAGATAAAAATATATGGATAAACCTCTACAATAAAACTGTGATAATAAGATGCAGATTGTGAGTTTTTCTCTATGAGGTATTTTAGGGATTTAGTTACCGAATCTTTGGGCGTATTCTCTAGATGAGAAAACAGAGAGATATGTGTGATTAACCGAAACAGAGAAACCCTCCTCAATCATTATTATTATTAGTTCCAAAACATAATTTTGAGGGGTTGGTACCCTTGAGATAGGATATCTCTAAATGAGGGGTTGGTGCTCCTTGGAGTGGGTGCTCAAAAAACGTTCATATAAGGCATTGTGAACAATTGATTATAAGATTAAGCCGTGAAGGAATTTAGGGAGTGGTTTTATACCCCAGGAGGGTTTTCCACTTGGAAAATCTTGCGCCACTTTGTTCTTTTGTGTTCTCTTCTTTACTATGTTGTTGATGTTTTTGTACTTTGGTGGCATTATTACTTTTTGCAATTCTGTTTATGAATGATTACATTCAACTCATGAATGCATCAATTAGAGTAATATTGAGAAAAAATATGTGATATGTTTTGAAGTTTTTGAAAAATTGGTCGACTGCTAAGACAATCGATTCACCCCTCTCAGTTGTCATTTTAACTCCAATTACTTCTACCTATCTCTAATAGACCATGGGAATGTATTAGCATGGACTTTGTGGTAGGACTCCCTAAGACTAAGACATGGTTTGATAGTGTCTATGTGGTTGTAGATAGGTTTAGTAAAATGAGTCATTTTATTCCTTGCAAGACCACCCATGATGCTAGCTATATTGCTCAACTTTTCTTCAAAGAGATTGTGAGGATCCATGGATTGCCATTGAGCATTGTATCAGACAGGGATGTGAAGTTTATGAGTCATTTTTGGAAAACTCTATGGGGCAGATTAGGTACTAATTTGTCTTTTGGATCAGCCTACCATCCTCAGACCGATGGACAAACTGAGGTGGTTAACAGGGTGTTAGGTAACCTTCTAAGGTGCCTCACCAAGGAGTATGGACAGACATGGGACTTGGTCATATCACAAGCTGAATATGCCTACAATGACAGTGTGAATTGGACCACAGGTAGAAGTCCTTTTGAAATAGTGTATGGAATGCACCCAAGAGGTGTGTGTGAACTTAGAGACCTAGGAACTATGGAGCATAGGAGTGGCCATGCTGAAGATTTCTCTCAGAACCATGAAGGAGATTCAGGAGCAAGTGAAGAAGACAATTACAGAGGCTACTCACAAGTTGAAAGCTAAGGTGGATATGTCTAGGAAAGATCTACAATTTGTAGTAGGTGACTATGTCATGGTCCATCTCAACAAATCTAGGTTGCAGAAAGGAACATCAACCAAGTTGCAGATGAAGAGAGTGGGACCATGTAAGGTGTTAGCCAAGTATGGAAAGAATGCTTACAAGGTGGAGCTACCTGCAGATTTAGGCATTTCACCAGTGTTTAATGTGGCTGATTTGATCAGGTATAAAGGACCAGTCACTGATTTGGATCAGAAAAGTATGGATGTCTTGAAGGATGTGAGTAACATAGCCTTACCTCCTAAAGACAAGCTGCAAGCAGAGAGGATCTTGGAATCAAGGGTGAAGAAGTCTACCCGGCATAAGGAATACATGGAACATCTCATCAAATGGAAAGACAAACCAGAATCTGAGGCTACATGGGTGGATGAAGCTCAGTTCAAGAAGCAGGGTATTGATTTATCTCTGATCTCTCCCCACAATCCTTAGTGTTTGGCTGAGGGGGAGAATGGTGCAGGAGCACCCATAGGTTATCTTAGGTTGTCTAGGACAGTCTTGTCTAGGACAACTAAGCAATAAAACTTAGTTCATTTGGATGTAAGCCTCAATGGCATTTTTGTTTAGGTGTTGATCATCTGATGAAGGTCATGTTGACCAATGGATAGGCCTAAGGTTTTTGCTCAAATAAGGTTTTGACCTTTTAGGCCTTTTTAGGAGTTTCTTTCCAATTTTTGCAAAGAATGCTCAATTAGAGTTACAAGCGGCTAAGGAGAGCCATAACTGAATTGGAGGCCCTATTTATGGAATGCCTTGGCATTAGTGTAGAGGTTGGAAGCATTTGTATTGTTTTGAAGTTTTGTGCATTGAAGGAAAAATAGTGTGGTTGTGTGCTAATTTTCTGATTTTTACTTGAAGTGTTGCTTTAATGGATTGAACAGGGCACTGTAGTTGGTGTAGGGATGTAGTGTAATTAATCTTCAAGCTTTGTGTGTCATTAGATAGTTTCTTTATTCAATTTCAAGCTTAGTTTGTAAATAGTTTGGTTTCCATACTGTTGCTGGTCTGAACTAGACAGTTTTGTGAAAATGGAGTATTAGTTCACTTTCCCACCAGTACAAATTGTACAGCCCTTTGGGAACAGTGACTAGACTCCATGTATGTATATATGGTAGGATTTAGGGTTTGTGTGAGTGCAGGAGCTATTGGAAAAGTCTTGCCCTAGGCGAGCCAGGGAAGTGCCCAGCTAGGAAGACTTTAGTGTAGAGCACTTAACTTGCAGGGGTGACAAATTCTTGACAAAATTCCTTTTGGAGAAGGCAGGTATGAGTCTTGCCAAGACCTGGTAAGCAGGAAGAAGCTCCATCAATTCATCTGGTGAGGAAAGAACTTAACAGTTTGTGGAGAGGTCAGGAAATGGCTTAAAACCCTAAGCAATGCTCATTTTCAAGTTGAGCCTTTGTACGGACAGCTGAGACCCAAGACCCCATAAATCTTTGAGAGGTGGGCATATGAATCAGGAATCCCAAGAAAATATTGGGTGCTCTTTGGAAAGATTTGGAGAACTAACCTGATTTCTCGAGAAGGAGACCTAATTGGGGCTCTTAGGGCTAGTAGCCTTTTTAGGCCTAATTGAGGGTTTGGTGAAAGCGACCAAGAAATGGAGTCAGATGGACCTTCAAGAACCATAGTAGGATGGATTGAAGTCTTTTGAAGTACCTCCACACCCCTGCAAAGTTAGATTCAATAAATTGGAGGTTTGTAGCCTTTAGGGTAGATTAAGGGCTAAGGTTAGAGTTGCAAGTTTGCACCAAGTTTGGACTTGGTAGGAGAAATTTATGTTGGTAGTTGAGGTTGGCAAGGCAAGACCAGGGAATCCCAAGTAAGGAAAGGTCCTATAGGTTGTAGTGGTGGAGTGAAACACCTTAGAGGTCTTCCAAGCAAGACCTAGAGCATGAATCAGTGATTGATTCATCTAGCCTCCCTATCAATACCCCAATTAGGCTGGTCTCTCATAAGCCCCAAACAACTTTTATGGGCAAGATTTCAACTAGGCGCCTTAAGAGGATGACCAAAAATAAGCATTCCTTGGCCATCATAGCCATCAAATGGGTTTTGGGATGTGACTGCCTTGAATATGAAGATAAGTACAGAGTTAACACTGATGTGTTCTCTCACTTTGTTGTGTCGATGCTTGACATCAAGATTCCTAATCCACTCGTTCTTCACCTAGTAAAAGATATTTTTCCAAAGAAATACTTGAATGGCCTCAAAGAGGTGGTGGCGAATGCTACATTCGGTGGAGGTATTCCAACTGTGAGTGACCTTCGTAAGTTCATTGAAGAAGAAGCGGTTGTTCCATGGTTTTCATTTTTTAGCGGTTTCTGACTCCATTTGCAGGAAGAACATCATCAGAGGGTTACCCATGCCCATTAATTCCTCTTCTGCTTGTACAACATGGTGCCATTCTACGATATCGACCAGTACATTGACTTCAAGAACCTGGTGTTCCCTCTGCCACTTTCCATTGCCCTTGTAGATGTTGGTGGTGGTGAAGACGCTACCTCTAATGATGAAATGATTCTAGATGTTGTCATCAATGTTGTCATTGCTGCAGCTCACGCCCATGACTAAAGATTTCTCTTTATATGCCTTAAAAATTGAAGCTCATTAGTCCTTTTTGTTTGTATATATGCCTAGAAAAGTCCTTATCATAGCATATATGAAAAAGAAAGCAGACTATAGATATATAGTTTAGTAGTGTGGCCTCAGAGCCATTTTTTTTTTTGTAAATAACAAAGCATAAGTATATATAATGAGAATATATCTTTATATAATCATCTTGTTTCATTTTCCTTTTGATTCTACAATGTGGGTTTTCCTTTCTTGTTCCTGCATATATGGTTTTACTTCAATTCTGCATGTGAGCGTTCATTTTTCCTCCACTTCATGGGTTCTTTTAACTTTCTTTGCACATTGCAAGAATGGGTTCCATTCGCTTCCACTTAATTGCACTTGAAGAATTTAATTAGAAAGACCCATCGACAAAAAAGAAAACAAAGGAAAAAGGAAAAACACTATTCACATATTTACATTGGTGGAACAAGCCGAGGCTAATTGAATAATTTTAAATGAATTTCATTGACCAGAATCCCCAATGTCTCACATTCCATGGTTTCTAATTCAAATGCATTGTGTTCCTTGCACTAAATTATTCCAAAAGGGCCTTCCCAAAGGCTATCAAACTTCCCGTGTTGGTCGGGCTTTGTTGCCCTTTCATTAAAATTTAGCACTAGGTCGCCATGCTTTAGACTTTGGTCTGAAGCCTTTTTATCAAACCATCTCTTAACCACCCACTAGCGGTTGGTCATAGCTATCAGGGCCTTTTCTCTTTTCTCCTACACTTCCAACAACTCAGCTAGTCGCAACTCCATTGCATCGTTTTGCTCTATCTCGAGAGACTTGAGCAATTGCAGTGAAAAAATCTCCATGGACATAGGTAGTAGGGCTTCTTTTCCATATACTAACTCATATGGTGAGGTCTTGAGGACTTTCTTAGGAGTTATGCGGTTTTCCCAGAGCGTCGTTCGAAGGTTTTTATGCCATTCCTGCCGGTGCTTTGAACCGATTCTTTTTAAGAGTTAGACTAAATTTTTATTAGTCAACTATGCCAGGCCATTACCTTGTGGATAGTAATTTGATGATTTTTTCAAGAATATGTCATTTGTGAGTGAAAATTAACATACCTTAGAGCCTAAGAAGACTTTGGCATTGTTGGAGATGATAGTTTTAGGAGGGTCGAATCTGGTCACAATCTCTTCAAGAAAGTATACTATCTCTGCCTCTGTTGCATTCTTCAGGGGCATGGCTTCGGTCCATCTTGTGAAGTAGTCTGTTGCCGTCAAAATCCATTTGTTTCCGATGCTGGAGGTAGGATTAATCATCCTAATGAAGTCGAGGCCCCATTGTGCAAATGGCTCATCAACTACTATCGGGTTGAGGGGCATAGTGGAATTTTTCCTTCACCCTACGAAGAATTGGTATTCCTTGCAAGCTTTAACTAGGGAATATGAGTCGTTAAATAGTGTGGGCTAGAAGTACTTGATGCACATGATTTTGATGGTGGTGGTTTTTGTGGAGAAATGCCTGCTCATGAGACTACTGTGGAAAGTGTCGAGGATCCTCTTAGCCTGCTCAATGGTAACACACCGCAATAGAACACCGTTGAAGTTCCTCTTGAAAAGAATCCCTTCAATGAGTGCATGTCCGTTGTTCTCTAGTCGGTAGAATCTTCTCTTTTGAGAGGGAAGGTCGGGCGGATATTTTCTTGTGTGCATGAATCTTACTCTGTCCACCACCTAGTAGCCTTCAGACTTAGACTCATTCATCAGAACCAACTTCAGTTATTCTTCTTTGATAGTCATTTCTTTATGATGTTCCAGATATTCGCACAGTCGTATTCCTTTGACGGTATTTTTGGGCTTGACCTCAACGTCATATTCAAGGATCTTGGTGATCCAATTAGCCCTTTTTTTGGTGTTTTATCCTTCCATGATATATTTGTGTACATTGGAATGTGTGACATAAACAACCACCTTGTTGCAAGAGATTAGGTGTCGAAACTTCTTGAGTCCCTTAACTATTGTGAAAGCTTGCCTCTCAACAAAGTTGTAGTCCATCTCATATTCTTTTAGGGTTTGGGAGTGGAATGCTATCAAATGTTCTCCCTTTCCTTCATCATCCTTATGGGTTAAGATAGTAGCAATGTTTGACTTACTACTAAATACATACATTATGAAATCTTTTGATAATTCTAGACTAACCAGTATAGGAGCTAAGGAAATAGCATCCTTAACTTTCTCAAAGGCTTCTCTGGCTTCTTTAGTCCATTTAAATAACTGATCATTTTTTAGCATTAGGGTGATTGGCCTAATTATTCCTGCAAAATCATAAATGAATTTTCTCACAAAGTTAACCTTTCCCAAGAAAGACTGGATGCCTTTCTTGTTGACTGGAAGGGGAAGCTCTTTGATTTCCTTCACCCGCTTAGGATCAATTGAAATTCCTTCTTTGGACACTATGTGTCCCAATAGCTTGCCTTGCAGTACTCCAAAAATACATTTTTTCGGGTTCATGGAGACCTCGAACTCTTGGAATTTTTAAAAAACTATTTCAAGGTGATCAAAATGATCATCCTTGGACTTAGAGAACACAGTAAAATTATCTAAATAGATTAGGATGATCTTGTTGATCAACTCGCTAAAATCGATATCCATGGTCGGCTGGAAAGTGGCTCCCACATTTGAAAGGTCGAAAGGAATTTTAGCATATGAGAACGTCCCCCACTTGGTAGTGAACGTTGTTTTATGTTGGTCCTCCTCTTTAACCCAGATTTGATTGTAACTGGAGAAGTCGTCCAGCAGAGAAAAAATTTATGACCCTGCCACCATTTGCAAGATTGTCTCCATAGAAGGGAGCGGGTAATGATCCTTTAGGGATGCTCTATTCAAGACTCGAAAGTCAACACACAATTGGATGTCTTTGTTCTTATTTCGGACTGGAACCAAGTTATACACCCAAGTGTTGTGCTTGATCAAGAAGACAATCTGGGACTGAATTAGCTTGGTTAGCTCTTGTGCCATCATAGCCTTGATCTTTGGATTAACCGACCTCTATTTTTGGTGGACTAGTTTTACACCTTCCATCAGCTCAATTGTATGTTGGATGATGTTGGGATCATATCCCTTAAGGTCATCATATGACTAGGCAACTACCCCTTCATACCTCTCGCAAAATTCAATGAGCCTTTCTTTATCATGATGCAGGACGTCTTTCCCGACTTTGAGCTTTCTCCCATCCATGATATATTCATGCACACTAGAATGTGTGACATAAACAGCCACTTGAAGGTCCACATAGTCACTTTTGTCCACTACAAATTTTCTTTTGTCATTTCTTGCATCATCACAGTCAAAAATATTTTCGAGAGTGACAAGCCCCTTCGAAAGCTTGTTGGATTTCAACTGGATGATTTGACTGCCATAGGCCTCGGCAATCTTCAGTTGGAGCTGATCAGAAAACTCTCCCAACTGTTGGATGAATGAGGTGATGTGTTCATCACTCTCAAATACTTGCCAGCTCTGATCATTATCTAGGATCGCCGGTCATACTATCACTCGTACAAAGTGCTCTTTATGCATTAGGTTGGAGGCCGGTTCAAATTGAGACTTGATTACGGCCATGAGGTCTACATCGGTATTTTTTCTCGAGGCACTATCTAGATGTTGAAGGCTTCAAAACCCTCAATCAAATCCCATACCCTATGTCTGTATGATCTCATGCGGACATTCTTGGTTGTGGAAATCCCCTAGACCTGGTTGACCACTAGTTCAGAATCTTTGAACACCATCAATTGCTTCATGCCCATCTGTTTTGCGAGGCTCAAACCTTGCACTAGACCTTCATATTCAGCTTTGTTGTTTGAACAAGTGAACTGGAAGCGGAATAACCAGAGTGTCTTTTCATTGTGTGGGGATGTCAAACATATCCCAACTCCTGCACCCACTTTGCATCTTGCTCCATCAAAGTGGAGCATCTATAGTTATGAGGATTGGTTACTTTCGGGTTCCTTCATGACCTTTGAAAGAACTTGATCTTCATTGTAGATAACATAGGTGCCTAGCCCAGTAGCATGATAGTTTTCGAAAGGGTCAGCATCTATGTATTCACTCAAAAGGACCTCTTCTTGATTGGTTCGATCTCCGGTCACCTTTTCATCCTCTATCAACTCAGTGCAATATGTTTCTTCTTGGGTGAAAGAAGTATGGGTGACCTCGAAATTGATTCTGGCTTCATCAACCACATGTTCTAAATGTAGACATTCAGAATTTATCTTCATTTTGGCTCTGTGTTTGGTCCTTAGGATCAAGTGTGACTAGTCTAGGGAAAGATACCCACCTATTTTTGAAGTAAACTCTTGGGATAGGAGACCAAACATAGGGGTAATATCTATGATCACAGTATCTTGAGGGACTGTGATACTAGGGCAAGCAAATAGAGTCAATGGGAGGTCCTTGATGAGGCCTACGGTCTCAACTTTATTTCCATCAAGCTGCATAACTCTCTTCTTTAAAGGTTCATAGCTAAGTCCTAAGACCTCAGCTATCTACTTGGGCATGACTGTGGTGCTAGCACCAGAGTCAATCATGGAATTATGTAATAATTTCTCCCCTATAATGAGAGTTAAGAAGAAGGTTTTAAGCTTCAGCTTATCTCTTACCTCAGCAAGGACTTCCACTGTGCTATTTGTGAGAACTTTGGTAGGAGGTGATTAATAAACAACCTTTCCTTTGAGCAATTGCTCCTTTGGTTCAATGATTGGATCCTCCCGGAGAGCCTTCTGTAGCAATGTCTTATGTTCTGGAATAGCTAAGATATCCCACAGAGACACATTAGCAGATGGTTTTTTCAATTGTTCCACCACATTGAATGGTGGCATATTTGGAGGCTTTTGCTCCTTAGATTTTGTTATAACAATTTCCCTTCATGGTGGACATTGTGGCACCAATGTGGAGGTACTAGGCATCTGGTCGGAAGCACTTTTGGGCTACAGACTGACTAGTTGTGGAATGATTGATTTGCCTATGAATCTCCTTTTTGAAGGAGTGTTGTAATTGGATTGTACTTGCAGTGTTTTAGATGTAGATGCATCATTGGAAAACACTACCTCTTCCTCTTCCATCCATGAGAAGAGCACGTGATCAGGAGCAATATCAGTTTCTTGCTCTAGAGACATCCCTTGTATTTGAGTGGTGAGCACCGCATTTTCCATTTGCAAAGAGGCATATGCATAACCTCCATGGTTTGACATTGCACCTTGGTTGCGCTACTCCGCCACCTTTTGTTGTAGATTGCCTCATGAGCAGTTTTGGGGCATGTGTGAGTCACCGCAAGGGAAGCACTAGGGGTTGGTGTCAATGACTAAATTGTTATGCCCCGCGGTTAGCTCTTTGCTCGAGCTTAGATTGGTGCTTTACAGTGGAGTGGGTACCGACACCATTTGATTTGTTGTTTGTGCTTGTGGATTTGTGCGAGCACCTCCTTGGAACTAGTTTTGTTGGTAAGAGGACCTTCCGCCTTGATAATTCTAATAGGTTAGCTTCAAAGGCACAACCTGGTTGCGCTTGATAATGGTTATCTCATTGGCCATATCTTGCAACATCTCCTTAACGTCACTTCTATCTTCTTTTAAAGACTCGAATGTGGGGGAAACATTCTGCAGTGCACTTTTGTATGTGTACATAGACTAGGGAGGAGCACGTGTGCTAGTAGACGACATTCCCTGGGTGGGAACTGACACTTCAGGGAATATAGGCATGGTGGGCTAAGGTGGAAACTTCTCGGCATCAATCAGATTGTTCTCCACTTTAACTATGACACTGTATGCATCTGGTAGAGTGGTTCCACCAAGTGACTGGATCATCATTGAAATGTCAGCATTGATGGACTTGAGGTAGAACATGAACGCCAGCTCAGCCAGGGGGCAGAGTGCAACCTGAATTCTTTGCTAGGTTATGTGAAACCAGGTGTTGAAGTCAATCATGGCTTCATATGGGGCCCATTTGATGATCTCCAGTTGGTGATATTGTGAATACCTATCTCTGTCATTAGAGAATCTTTCATAAAATGGATCTCCGAGTTGGTCCCAAGTGTCAATAGTATTGGGCTACAGCATGCGGTACCAATCTAGTGCCTTACCCCTGAAAGAGGCTGCAAGCAACCTTAGCGCTACATTTTGGGAAGTGATTCCATGCACCAAACATATGTTTGTGACATCTTGCAGATGTTCGAACGACGTTCTTGAACCATCTCTGGTGAACTTAGGTATAACTTTTAGAGTGGTGACCAGGATAGGTGCCCAAACGTCGGGTGCTACTGGTGCAACAAGAGGACTTCTAGCATCCCATGCCACATAATTTCTATTAGCAGTAGGAAACATGGCTAGCGGTAAGGGCGGAGGAAGTGAAATGTTCACTAATTGGGTTGAGGCCTGTACTGTCCCTAATGGCGGTACTAGCAAATTGAGATTATTCATTGTTTGGGACCTAGTAACAGGCCGATGGCTCATACACCCTCTTTGAATTGAGATTCATTTATGCAAGTCCCACTGAGCATGCCAAAAAAAAGGGAACTTTTGATGCCAAAAATTGGCAAGGTAACAACCTTTATGGGAAACTCAGTTAATGGGGGGACCAATTGTGCTAAACTGAGTGACCTCCAAATTTTTAAAGAAGTCGACTTCTGTAACTGGGGTTTTGAATGGGAAAAGGAAGTAGATATATAAAATGAAAATCTAACTAAGGCGATGTGCCAAGATGTAGATAAAGGCACGGTAAATCTATCCTTTGGAAATAAATTCAAGGGCCCGTTCAACAATCTGCTATGTTCCAAAATAACATAAACCAAAAGAAAAGATATGAACAATTCATCTAATGACATAAAATGATTATAGCATAAATCCAATGAAAAGAGGAGTCAAAGACATGATCTAAATCAACAATTTGTATTTAAAATCATAGAAGTTATTTCAAATGAATAATCCAGACAATAATGGCATAGTATTAATGTCTTATCAAATAACATAAGAAAAAACATAAAGGCCAAACAATGGAACAGTCTGAAAGTTTCATATAATAATCTTAAAAAAACAATACAAAAGGCCTAGTGTCTCTCTCTAATTTTTCTGCATCTTCTGAACTTGTTTTCTGAAGCGAGAAGCAGTACTTATAGCCAATAATCCACCACCTGGAGAGCTTGTAACAGAAAAGATTCAATATCCTGAGCAAATGATTTCCTTTGACCGTTGCAACAGAAAATATTCGAGCCTTGGAATGTAGACGCTTCCCAGCCATATGCATCCCCTGCAAATGATGGCAGTGGTTCAAGAATACCCCGAGCAGACAAGTGTCGCCTCCCAAAGGAGGTAGTTAGAACACACTGTAGCATATCGCAGCTTGATGTTGGTTCCACTCTTCCCTCTTGATGAAGTCACCGCAAGGAGACAGGTGGCAGCATGGTGCAGCTCGTGTTTCATTATCCCCTCCCTTTTTTGAAATCTTGCACCAAGAAGACACTTTGCAACAATGTTTATTTTCAGCACGCTCTATGGGGTCTTCCAAAATTTTACATGAAAGGAAGCTACGTGGCACACGGGCGAGGCCCAACGAGGAAGTAAAGGGAAGCAATTATAAATAGCCCATGGTGAAGACACGTGGGAGCATATCGGGGCCGATAGAAGAGCGAAGGAAGCCTTGGCTACAAGGAGCATTGGGCAGACACGTGGGAGTAGTTGATAGAGTATAGCAAATAAATGTCGATGAAAGGTAAGGGTAGCATGTTGAGTATATGAGGCAGGGGCCGAAGCTTAGAAAAACACAAAAAATACCGAAGGGAGCTTGAAGAATTTTACATTCACAATTTATATGGAAACTTAGCCATGAAATTTCCTACTTCACCATAATTAAAGCATTTGAAAGGTAACTTACCTTTATACTTTCCAAAACCTCTCTGTAACTTTCTGACAAAGTTTTCTTCCTTTAATCTAATTCGTCAAGTCTAAATCTAGATCATCTTGCTTCTTGGACACCTTGAATGCAACCTCTTTCCTTATAAAATTGTCATTCCCAATTCTCATTTCATAGGCAGATAGAATTGCATGTAACTCATCCATAGTTAGAGTATTCATATCTTTAGATTCTTCAACAACAAAAACTTTGCATCAAACTTTTTGGGAAGGGATCTGAGTACCTTTTTCACAATCATACCTTCTTTTATTTTTTCACCAAGCCCTCTGATAGAGTTGACAATTTCATCAACTCGGAGCAGGAATGTGGCAATGTTTTCCTCTTCCTTCATTTCATACTTTCAAATTGATCTCGATGATTTTGAAGCTTTCCTTGTTTGACCTTGTCATCACCTTCATAGATATTGTGTAGCTTACTCCATACTTCCTTCGTTGTCCTACAACACATGATCCTTACAAACTCATAGTTATATAAATTGCATAAAATAACATTTAGGTTGCTTTAGAATTACTCTCAAAAACCTTGTTTCCAACCTGATCTCTTGGGGGACTTTTAGGGATCTCATATCCATCCACATTATTTCCAAAACTCAAACCCTTGGGCCATCAGGTATGCTTCCATCCTTACTTTCCAAAATGCATAATTGGATCCATCAAAAAGTGGTACCTTATTTGAAGAAAATACTTTGTGTGCCATTGAGTATGCCATCTTGAATCTTCCTTAGGTTTTTAATCCTTTTCAAAGAAATGTGGCTTTAATACCAATTAAAGGGCACACAATATACTGAGGGGGTGAATTAGTATATCAAATCTATTTATTTATTTTTAATTCAACATGAATTAGCATTAGTCACTTCTCCAAACACGAATCAAAATAGCTAGCATCAATCAAGAAACATAGATGCACACATTCACACAATGAACACCATATATACATGAAAACTCAATGGGAAAAACCACGGTGAGAAGAGCTGCTTGAATCTATTGTCCAAATATAACCTCATAGAAATAATGAATAGTCTACAATAATGAAGTAGGCACCAACATATTGAAGACACCAATCCCCTATTGTATTTGTAGGAACCAACCTACCAGAGACACCAATCCCCAATACATAGATTTGAGCACTAGCTCAATAAGCAAGACACTAGTCCTACTAGATTACATAGATGTAAAGTATGGGACTCAAATAACATTAAATAAATCATAATAACAAGATATAATTTTATTTACATTAATTCAAGAGTAATATCCTCAATAAAAATATGTCATCATTCGACATTACATTCATACATAAATCATGAATACATGAGATAATCAGATACAAAATTTGACTTAGGTAGTAAATTGCCAATAAGTCATGATCATATAATGTGAAGTACAAATAGTGTACATAAATGTTGGAATCTACAAAACTCTAATCCAATAACTGCCCTACAACTGAAGGATGAGAACATGATCCACTTTTAGAGGCATATCACCTCCACTAAACTCTATTCCCCTCTTTTTGTATGACTCTAAAAATTAATAACCCTCTTTTCTTGAATAAAAGAGATAAAACTCCACATTTTGATTTAACCATATAACCAAGAATTACATCTAATTTAATTTAAGTCGTTTGGGCTTATAACACAACTTGGAAATCAACCACCGGTTTTAGTCCATACGAGATAGTCTTTGGGAAGAAACCACTTCTACCCATTGAATTTGAACTCCAAACCCTTAGAACAATAATGGAGGCAGGTTTAGATCTCAAAAGAGACTAGGTTGAAAGAGACTTAAAACTTAGTGAGTTGGATGAACTCCATCTAGATGTTTTCCACCAAACTAAGTTAGTGCAACAACAATGAAAGGTTTGGCATGATAAACATATTAAGGAAAGAGAGTTCCATAATGGGGATTGGGCACTATTACTTGATTCTGGATACAAAGATCATCAGGGGAAACTGAGGACTCATTGGTTGGGTCCATATGAAATTTCTAAGGTATTTTCAAATGGAGCAATGCAGCTCAAGCCCATTGATGGTGACACTTGAACTCTATTGGTCAACAGACATTAGTTACACATCTACCATAAGCCAGTTAATAGGAAGGAATTTACAAAGATGGTAGAAATGCAAGGAGAAGTGTAAAGCATTGACTCTGCTATAGTAGAGCCAATGAAATGTTTTGATTAATAGTCACTTAGTGTTAAAAAAATAAAAAAATAAATAAAATAAAAAATAAATAATAATAATAATAATAATTGCATGTGTATGTATTTGTAATTACTTCAAGGCATTTCTTTTCAATTTTTCATCCTTTGGGCTTGGCTAAATTTTGTTTCCATTTTGCAGGACTTCATTCTAATCAAACACAAATTCTGGTGCATCTTGCTATGATGCTCTAGAACTTACTAGCTTGGTTGTTGTGATGCTCCGGAACTTGTTGGCTTGGTTGTTGCGATGCTTCAGAACTTGCATGCCTGACTGGTGCTATTCCTTGTTTTATTCCTGTTGTCTGATGCATCTTTCAATGACACAACCTAGAAAGTCTAAGTCCAAAGTCCTTCATTATGCTTCCTTCTTTTGGTGGCATCTTTTGACGATGCTCTATAATTTATTTATTTTTTGCATTCTGGTTGCATCTTTCAGTGATGCTCTGGAATATTTTTGTTTCTTCTTTCCGACATCTTTCGGCGATGCTCCAAAAATTCCACTTTCTTCCTTCGACTGCATCTTTCAGCGATGCTCCAGAAATCTTTGGTTGTTGCTCTAGCTACATCTTTCGATGATACTCCAAAAAATTTGTTGCCGCATTCTGACGACATCTTTCAATGATGCTCTCGAATTTTTCCACTTCACTTTTTCATTCTGGGTGCATCTCTCAGTATGCTCTAGAACTTTTTCACCCCGGCCACATCTTCCAGCGATGCTCTGAATTTTTGTAAATTATTTTCCTATCTAAATGCTTTAATTTTTCCAGTGTCATACACATGCCCATTATTAATTTTTTTCATTTCCTTGGAATCCATGCCCTACATTACCATTTTCCCTACATTACCATCTCCTATCATAATAAATTAAAATTATTATGACAATTTTTTTGTCATAATAATTCCGCCATTAATTAGTTGTCCCATCCATGTTCATAATAAATTCATTGCCACCCTCGCCAACTCATACAATTATATCGTTATGTCAACAAAGGTAAGTGATTTTTGAATTAATGATGGGATGTAAGGTACACACAATTTTTGCTTTAAGTAGGTAATTATTTTGAATAAAGATAAATTAATTGGCACGAACCATCCCATTTCCAAATTTAGTAAATTGTGCAATTGTGTGTTTGCTTGAAGGACGACATTTTTTGCTCTTTTTCCCATACAAATTAATCATGAAAGTATAGTGAAGCTCAAATGCAATAGTTAACTCATGTTCCATCGGCTATATCAAGTACAAGTAATTGAAGATTTATATTTCCTTTACTTTGCAATTCAATTTTGTTGACACAATTTTGAACACCATTGTATTTTAGTAGAAACTGAGTAGAGCTATAAGACAAATACAGTATGGGGGGCGATAAACAGAAATCTAAGCTAGCGTCAATAAACAAATTATTGGCATTGAGTAGTATTTCACAATTGTTCTAGAGAGTGGGGTGGTTGGAATTCATAAAGAAATTTGAGGGGAACAATGAGTAATTAGTGAAAGAATTCACAGAGAATTTTGCAGATAGACAATCTTTAGTGCGTGGAAAGCAATTCTGGGTAAGTTCTAAGATCATTTCACATCTATCTAGTCTTGAAAATAAAGGTATTAATTTGTTAGAAACTACCAATATCTCTTATCAGAAAATGGTAGATTTTTTTCATAGAGAAGGGTAACCTTAGCCTTTGTTGACTGTAAGTACTAGAGGGAAAAACAAAGGATTTCAGAGAATGTCCATCCTAGATCCATGATGAACAACAGTGGCCTAGATTATCAAATATTTTACTTGTGAAGGACAAGTTGCAGTAATTGTAGGTCCACCTTTCTACCTACTTACCCATTTGTGCCATGGTGCTAAAAACCTTGCACTTCGGGTTAATCTGTCAACATTTCTTTGTGATTATGTTATCAATATGATAGAAAAATTAAAAATTGGTTCAAGACCCCTTAAGCATCATGGCCTTGTCCACCTAATTTGTAAATATCATTTTCACAAGAAAACAGAAAGAAAACGATAATTTTTTTTGCAAAACTTTGAAAATCCAGAGACCCAAACACACTTTGAAGAGGGAGAGCCATCTGGGCGGGCAACTCAAAATGTGGAAAAGCCTTCCCCTAAGCCTTCAAAAAAATTTAAACCCCACCATGCCACAAAAGCTCCTGACGGTGAAGCGCCAAAAATTTTACCTAATGTTTTAGAAACCCCAGGTCATCCAGAAAATGTAGAAGTCATAAATTCAAGAGATGAGGAAGAAGCTCCTCGCAAGAGGAAAAAGAGAACTAAAGTAACATTGCAAACAACTCCTTTAAGGAGAAGTAAGAGGTTATTTGCTGAAATTAGTGATACAGTAGCTAGTGATAAATTGAATGCCCCTAAAATGAAAAGGCATAATATTGAAGCTCAATCACTAGAAACTGAAAGTGAGGTTCTCCCTTGTGAGGAAGCAGCCAAAGAAAGTG
This sequence comes from Sequoia sempervirens, assembly GCA_007258455.2. Classification (NCBI taxonomy): domain Eukaryota; kingdom Viridiplantae; phylum Streptophyta; class Pinopsida; order Cupressales; family Cupressaceae; genus Sequoia; species Sequoia sempervirens. The sequence goes on from VDFB02270651.1 coordinate 273,198,967, forward strand.
AGAAAGAAACTAGTCAATCTCCTGAGGCTAGGAATATGCCATTTCAATTAGGACAAGAAGAAGAAAGGGAACAATCACCACATTGTTTGGATATTGAGGATGATTTTGTAGAATGGTTATCTCCCCTCATTACTAATGTTACTGAACACGACTCATTTGATGTGCCTAATGAGGAAAATGTAATTAGTGATGATGTAGAAATCCCCAATTTTCCTTTTTCTACTAATATAGGGGTTAAGGAATCTAATCAAAGAGAAATGGAGCTAGAGAAGTTAAAAGCAGAAATTGCTCAATTGAAATGTCAATTGAAGGGAAATAAGGAACAAATCAATAAACAACAGGAAGAGATAGAAGTACACACTACAATTTTAAAGAAGAGATACCAAGAAATTGCAAATTTTAAAATGCAAATAGAACAAAAAGATAAGACTATTGAACAATTGCAATTTCAAATACAACAGTGGAATGAGGAAATTAAAAGGTATGTGACAGATTTGTTTGAAAAGGACAGACAAATCAAAAGCTTAACAAATCATTTTATACAATTATATACTGCCTTTGAAGAAGAAAAGGACAAACAAAAATCTGAGCTTCATGCCTCTTTAGGAAAAATTGTTGAGTTGGAACAGGATTTGTAGGAGATTAATGTCAAGCCAACAATGGAGTCCAAAGAGATACAAAATGAACCAATAGAAATGGAATGGTTCCAGATTCATATACCTTCATTGTTGGAGACATGGATGGAGAGATGTTATTTTCTAAAATAGGCAGGTATAGAAAATGCTAGATTGAAGAAGGAGATAATTTTATTAAAAGAGTCATATGATAGGCTCTATCAAGCTAAAACAAATGCCTGTAAAATTGGAAAACTATTGCTAGCTTGTATTCCATGTTTTTAAATGAACAACTCTTAAGATGGAAACTATTAATAATTTCCTGCAACCTTCCACATGATCCCGATGATAAAGAGTGTAAAAATATTTATGGAATCAACTCCTACTTAGTAGAATTTGTTATGTGAATTATTTGTTCACGATTTGTTCCTGGAAAGACATGAAGATTTCTTTGTTAATTTCTTTGTAGGTGAAGTTCAGCTCAGGTCATTTATGTTCACAATGCAAAACTAGATTCAATGGCAAGAGAGGACAAGAGAGTACTCATAGGAAAAAAAGATTGTTGGTCTTCAAATGCGGTATCCTAATCGGAAACCTTCTACTTTTCGAGCTCAATTGCAAAGTATTAAGGTCAATGAAACTATAAGGAATAAGTATAATGATAACCTTCAGAATTGCTTTGAGCATTTTAGAGTACAGGGCCCAAAATTGGTAGGGAGAGAATTGAATGCTTGTGAAGAAAGGTATATTCCTCTTCCTATGAACCTCAAAAGGAGAGGTAATTTCACCCACTAATCTTAAGTGGTCTTACAGAAGAGTAGAGGCAATGGCAGATATTCTACAGCAACTTAAGACTGACTGGATGGGAATGAGATACATACCCCCATTACTTCTTTCACCAGCCCACGCAGTGCATGTTACTACAGACCAAAACTCTGAGAATTTTCAATCATGGGAAGAAAGGGTCAGATTCAATGAGGGTTTCCTTAGAAACCATGTTGATTGGGATAGAGAGGCACTGGATCTGACCTTAGTGCTAAGTATGAAGATTTAAACAGGAACAAAGGAAATTGAAGGTAGAGAACACAACAAAGAGCAGGAGGACCTACTCAAGATTAGGAGGGGGAGGAGTGATTAGGTAAAAATAACCTCATAAATATAATAAGCCAAATACCCTTCCTTATTTCTCCCATTCACTTTCACCCTGCCAATTATTTGTCTTTAGGATTAGTAATTGCTTACTTTTTATGAAAAAAATGTATAATCTTTATTTCCTAAAATTTATTGAAATAAGCTGACCAACGCTAACATAATGGTATAGTTTTTAGTATTGTATAGGTCTTTATGCATGGTCGGTCATTATGCTCAACCAAGTGGATTTTGAAGTAGACTTCAAAGCAGTTGAAAACAAGCACCGAAAGTTTAGGCACCAAAATTTTAGGAAGTGCATAGTGGATTGAGTCTTTCAATGCTTTCTGTTATTTTTTGTTTACAAACTTTATGGCTCCTCTCCGAGCCTTGTAAATGCTTTATGTTATGGACCTAATTCCGTGGTTAGTTGAAATCTGTTGAAGACTTTTTCAATGGTGATCTTCACCATCTAAAATCTAGGATTTTGTTAGTAGTTTTGTATAAATATGTAACCACCAGAAACAATGCAGACTAGATATCGTTATGTTGTTGTGATGCACTTTTGAATTATATTTTTGTGTTACAATTTTTTTTGATATGAATAAAATAAGTTTTTCCAGTTTTACTCTGAGTTATTAGTTTTGTATTATGGAGTTATCATGGATGGAATTGTTCTAAAGATACAGAAGTTCATGTGATCTAACTTAATCGTAGGCATACCCGAGAGTTGGCCACTCGAGGGAAATTTGTAGGATAGATAAGTATCTTTGTTTTCATTTTTTTAATCTTTATTTTATATGGTAAATGTGAATAGATGTTGTTTGTATGTGTCAAGCTTTGTTATTTATTCTTGCAGGTTGTAGTTTGAGTTTATAATCTTTAGTTTTGTTTATCTAAAATTCCAGAGCACCCACTCTAGTCATCAATTGTATGTTGTTAAGTTGTTTTCTATTAACAGTTAGATGTTAGTTGATGGTTGTTATGGTTTTATTGCAAGCATTTATTTCTAGTGATTTACATGCTTTCTAGTTTAATCATTTTATTCTTTCTAGTTTAATCATTTTATGCTTTCTAGTTTAATAATTTCATGCTTTCTAGTTTAGACAACTTTACGCTTTCTAGTTTAATGGCCTTTTAGTTTAAGTTTTATTTACAATTGTTCCAAGAATTCAAAAAATCTGAGAGTCAGTCAAGATGTTTCCTATTGTATATAGTCTCTGAACACTACCCGTTCGATACATTTGATGCATTTTTCAACTAAAGCAACAGGACCTAATGACAACCTGTTAGTCCACATCTCAATCTTGCTTGAATCATATAGGGAAGGCGGACAATTCTAGGCTAAAGGGACTGCAACAAAATCCGTACTAGGAGTATCTCCAGGTTCAACACTCTCATCAAGAGGATCATCATGGTTTCCCCCATATAAGTTCATTTGCTTTGAAAATTAAACATTAAGCTCATTATGCATCTCCTCATCAATTTTAGCAATTTTATCATTATCCAAGTTTATCACAATGGGAGGTTTTATGACAATAGTAGTTGAATTTTCTTGTTTCACTTTTTTTTTCTCCATGTCTTGTTTTGGTGAGAGTTTTATTACTTCTTGAGTTTTTTCCATAGGTGTTGGATTATCATGCACTATTTTATTCTTTTCTTATGATTGGAAAGCAATAGCACAATGTATGCGCCTACACTCTTGAGCATTTTAATTTATTCTTGAACAATTTTCAATTTGTGATAGGGTACCTAAGCAGGTTTCTAGACCATTGGTTTATTTTCTTCCCTTAAGGGAGAAACTAAAGGAACCACCAGGATTGTGAAACCATTGTCTCTTTAGGTCTATACACTTATTTTATCTTTGGAGGCAAAAAAGGAATCATCTTGTTGTCTCTTGGTCTTTTATAAGACATGGGTGAAGGAACTCCCACATACGTACCTTGGTTAGTTGGAAGGATCTTGGCTTGGGGCATGGGCTCATCCATAATAGGTGAGGGAGGAGGAACAACCATGGACCTATCATTCTCAAGAATATTGCTGAGAGATAACTTTGTTATCTGCTTTGCCTTAAACTTTTGGTATGATTGGAAAAATAAATCTTCATAAGGCTTTATAGGTTCCATGGGTTGAGGCAAAAATAAATCTAATGAGAAGTTCCCATGGGAAGACAAAGGATTAAACCCACTATGATGTACTGTAAATATGTCATTTTCAAAGGGAAACTTTATGCACTTGTGAATAACCATTGGGATGGCATTCATGGAGCGTAAACATGGGTAGCCTAGCTTCAAATGGAATTGGTCTAACATAAAGATGATGGAGAATGATATATCTAATTTTTTTGGCCCAACTTTAAGAGGAAGACTAATCAAACCTATCGTAGGGCAAGCAAAACCATCACGAGTTTTCAACCATGCTTTCGATTGTTCATAAGAATCTTGATAAATTTCATGCACAAGCAAGAATTACTTAGTGATCACATTCTCTACACACAAGATCAATAAGTATGCCTTGTATAGGCTTATCATTGATAAAGCTAGCAATGTAGAGAGGACCATTGGGTGCATGTCTAGGTGCATCACTATGGGTGAAAGCAATGTCAGGTAACACAGTGGTTTTTCCCTTACGAGGTTGAACACCTATTAAAGAAATCATGCTATCTAGTTCCTTCTCATTTTTACTGCCATCATCATTCTTATCATCATTCATGTCATCACTCATATCATCATTCATCACATCATTCTTAACATCACAAGCTTGAACAAAGTTGGATGAATGGTTTTGCATAGGATTGGTAAAAATTTGCAAAGTTTTAGTTAGGTGAGGCAACAGACTTATTCCCTTGATCATTAACACTGGATCCAACTTGATATGATTAGAATCAATGAGGTCTTGAATCATCATTTTGTATCATTTCCACTTGTATGATGATATTGACAAAAGGAATTTGGATTGTAATTTGGAGGTAAGGGTTTGGTTGTTTCCACAAGCCTAACAAGAGGTAATCATATTAAGTTCTTGCTCAAAAGTTGCAACATGATCGAATAGAGAGTGTCATGAAGCTAGGTAAATTTTCTATCTTTTGGTCTAAATTGGTACGGGGTTGAAATTATGGCAGCAAATTGAGGTTCAATGTTGGTTGTTTGTGAGGTGTATGAAACTTGATAAAAAAATTGGTTTGCTTCTTGAATGGTTGATAGTTGTTTTGAGGTATAGGTTCGGATTTCTCAATATGAGTTGATGATGATATCTCTTCACATTGATTGATCAAATTATGATATTCACAAAGAGTCGTAAACAAATGTATGAAGGATGGACTTACATTGCTTAAGGATTATAATTCTACTTGCAAGCAGTTGTAATAGTAAATAATTTTCAATCATATGCACAGACACTCTCGACATCGAAACATGCAACTAGTGGCCAGTGATTTTCGATTGAACATCTTGGGGATTACCCAAGACAAAAGTGTATGAAGGGACATGGGTTTCCACTATATTTTCAATCCCTCGAAGTAACTCCAAGCCTCTGTGATTGGAAATAAGTAAATTTCTCATATCGTTAAGAAGAGGAGTAGCCTGAGAGTATGAGTTTTCTTTTCCTAAAAATTCTTCCAAAGAGTGAACCTGCTTAGTAAGAACCTTGAGAGAAGCTTCCTCAACTATGGGAGAGGAAGAGTTAGAAGGAGAGGTTGGTAGAGTATGTGTTGGAGGGTCAGACTCAAAAGGAGGCTTGAAATCGACTACCAATCATGTACTGAACTCCTCAAAGTTGGGACCCTGGTGGGGAGGACTAAACCATCTCTTAGATTCCATATATAAATGTCAATAACTCCTTACTACATTTCCAAAGGTAATGGACTAGGTCATGAAACTCATAAAAGGGTGTCACAACACTATCTAATACATGTCTTGAAAAGAGAGAATTTTTTTTTGAAAATAAAGACAAGAATAAGTTCATGTTAGGTTTACCAAAATGTAGAGGAGGAGATTTTCTACTATTGAGTCTCTAAGACAAAGAAGAGTCTACAAGGAGCAAATGGTCCTCAACTACCTCAAAGGAAAAGTTCAAGTGACAAAGGTAGAAGGACAAAAGAGTTTTGGCTATATTTTATGTTTTAGGACAGGTTTTGGAATAAAGACTTCAAAAACTAGAAGAGCAGACTTCAGAGGTCTCAAGAGTATGTTGGTTGGCTTTCGGCCAAGGATGATAGCATGACATGCATACATCCCTATGGAATGTTTTGGTCTTGTACAAATCGGAAACAAAACATGCAGAGTCTATTATCTATTTGGAAGCTAAAATCTAAATGTTTAACTAAACTAACTAATAGTGCTTAAAATAACAGAAAGAATAAGAAGAAAACTAACATGTGTAGATTTAAATGAAATGAAATGAAAATGACAAGAGGAAAAATAAGAGAATGAACTCACAAGAAGTCCAACGCTACAAAGCCTCTCACAATGCTCCAAATGAACAACCTGCACACATAGAAACAAGGAAAAAATGTTGAGGTTGTTTTGGGGCTTTCCAAGGTCAAATCCTAGTTTTGATGTTTCCACCTCCACAGACAACTATATAGACAAGTAGAGAGAAAATAGATAAAGAAATGGATAGACAAGACAATAGACAAGTTAAAAGACAATACTCTACTAAAATAAATATGATAATGCAAAGAGAGTTTGATTACCCCCCTTAAGCAATTGTGATGTTGAAGGAGAGAACACAACACTCTATATGAGACAAGAGAGATCCAATATACCAATGTAGGAGCCAAAATGTGATGTAGAAGCCAAGAGCAATAGAACTTGAAAGAACAATGGTGTATGAGAGAATGAAAATGAGAATGAGAGATTGAGAGTGAAAGATTGTGAGAATGAGTTGAAGGAATAAGAGAATGACGGAAAAGCATGCAAGAAGGAATTTTCAAATACATTTGCAACCATAGATTTGTTACACTTCGCAGACATGTGGAAGTTAACGCCCCAATGACCATAGAATCAAGAATCTTGTCAGGACATTAACGCGACACACGGATGTTTGTGTGTCATGAAAGAGTCCTCGACAAAAAATCACTTGAATACTAAAAACAAAGGGGGGTAAAGGATGAAATATAAGTTAAGGAAAAGGGGAATTTGCATTATCGTCTTTATTAAGCTAAAGGGAGGGTTATGTATTGTGAAATTGCACGGGGTGCAATTTTACGACATTACAAATAGAAGATAGAATAGTTAGAAAATGATGTTAGCAAATAATAAAAATAAATATAATAATGATAAGAATAATGATAAAAAGGATGATAATGATAATAGATTTTATGATTAGTGTGTTTGAAACTAGATGTAAATACATATTGAAATATGGTGACAAACTAAGATTTGATACAACACTTTATGTTATGCACTAGGGTCTAACAACCATGGTGATGATGTTTCTTGTGCATAAAAGATGCCTTAACATACTGTCAAGGCATATAACAACCTTAGTGGGATATGTGAAGAATAACCAAAAAGAAAAGTACTAAAGAAAACAAAAGAAGGCCCCAGTATGACTTCAAGGTGCACCATGATATATATAAGAATTGTAGTGACCTTGATAAGGTATGTTGGGGATAGATAGATAAGAAAATAATTAAATTCAATAAACAAACAATTCACGAGTGTTTTACCTCTTTCCAAAGTGTTGAAAAGGTCAAGATGATGATGATGGTTTATGTGGGAACAATATATCCTATGAAGGGAAATGGGGAGATGATGGAATAGGAATTTCACAATGGTTAGGGATTCAACTAGTGTGCATTGATGGTGCTAGATAGAGTTATTTTCTTTTGTGGTTAGTGTAGGAGTGTTGTTGATTTTTTATTATTTTTTGAATGGTGATTTTTATACATCAAAAATTATTTTAGTGATATGTCTTAGAAGGAGAGACACTAAAAGACTATATGTGCACAAATGGGAGGATGCTAAATGGGGAAGGGAAATATTGTGAAGGGATGATAAGATAGGAAGACATAATAAGATGGTGTGGGGAGGACCTATAAGATAATGGAATCCAACCTTATGCATGGCTCCTTCAAGCATGTTTCACCATAGTACTTACATAAGGTGCCACAATGTGGTTTTCAATAAAGGTTGGCTTTTTCTTTCATTTTTTTATTTTTTTGATTTTCCAATTTTGTACCTACTATAATTTAGGCATGAAAGTGCTTGAGGTGTACTATGTTCATGGGTTCATCAAGATATTTATTGTCTAGGGTGGCCAACTAATACAATATTGATATATGCAATGATGATGTTATAAGGGCTCAACCAATTATGTTCAAATTTACCTTTATTTTTATAGTCTTGTTTGGTATTTTGTTGATTTTCTTTAAGGACAGGGTCACCAACTTAAAACTCTTTAGCTATAATCTTCCTGTTGTAACTATAGTGGAGACGATTTTGATAGGATTTCAAATAATTCAAGGTATTGAGGTAACTTTCATCAAGTATTTCAAGATCATGTAGATGTGTGATTTTATATTCTTCATCATTGATGAGGTCACATAAAGAGATACAAAGTGATGGAAGTGTGATCTTGATTGAAAAAATAGTTTTGACTCCAAAGACGAGGGAGTATGGGGTAGCACTTGTAGGCATGTGGATATTGGTACTTTTAGGCCCATAGGGTGGAGTTGAGTTGTAGATGCCAATCATGGGTAGCATCATTGACAATCTTTTGAGGATTTTGATCATTTGCCTTAGGTTAATTAAAATTCTCACAATTCCATTTATTAAACATGCATAATGTATATAATGTCTCTTCTAACACATGCAATATAACTAAGATAATAGTATGTTCATTTTATGATTTATTTTAATATTTGAAACTACACTATTAAAATAGTTATGCTTAGTGATACCACATATTAGCCTATTTCCTAATAACTTTATACATGAAATTCATTTCTTGCATGAAATAGTAGGCACGTTGTAAAAGGATTGCCAAGTCCCAATAAAGGAAAAAACCAAAGATGGAAAGGACGACCGAACGACAAAATTTTGTACCTTGACATGAAATATTTAATTAGGGAAATAAATTGCATGAGGAAAATCTTAAGTCTGATCTTCGATGTGATAGATGGACTTGCGTTTGTAACAATAATAAAAGAAGGAATAAAATAAGTGTTAAATCATTGCAAGAAAGGGAGGCGGAGCTGTTGCTAGCAATATTGATGATAGGTGAAAAGGTGATAATCGAGGAGTGAGCTCTTCTATGCATCATAGAAAAAACCCTAAGTTGATTACTTTTCAAATAAATAGTCACAGAATCACCATTAGAACTGAGAGTGTGGAATTGCATGTTGCTAGTGTTGAGGATGTCGAAGGTAATAGAAGTGATTTCCTTCTTGTTCCTAAAAATTTCCATAGCCCAGATAGCACAATGGGAGGCCCAAGGAAATGTACCGAACCTCACAAATATGATTTGCTCCACAACAATGAGGAGCTCTGGGGTCTTTTTGAGTAGGCAAGTTTCACTCTGTATTTCACTGCAATGGAGGGATACAACAAAAAACTCAGCTACAAGTTTGCTAACGCATGGAGAGATGGTGAAGTTAATTTGGGCGGGCTCTAGTTTAAGGTGGATGTGAAGTTGATTGTGCAAGCGATGAGTCTGCCTTATGAAGGAATGAAGGTTGCTAAGGTTAGCAACGGTAAGTATCAGGACTATTTTAAGAAGTTTTTTGAAGGAAAAGAATAAGCTGAAAGATTTCAGAATGGTTACTCTAGGGTTCAACTATCGCCTTCATATCATAATGTATGTTTTATTGTTATGAAATATTTTACCCTGAAGGGCGCTACCAGTCCGTCCATGGATAGCCCTTTCCCATCCTCAACCACATAAGACATCAGAAAAAAATCAATTTGCCTTTCTTTTTATTTTCTTCCATGAGCCAGAGTCTTACACATGGGGCCAATCCACCATTACACAAGGGCCTCATAAGAGCCATATGAAAATTTGTGCTATCTAAGACCCCACAAAAAAACCATGTTCTTAATTTGATTGAAGACCCAAAACCCCAAGCTCGATGAAAATCAAGCTTCTTGAAGACCTTCCCCACCCCATGCCTAAAAAATACAATAAGAAATCCTAGAGTCTTGATACGGCTATGTGGAAGGACTTGCTTATGATTACTCTTGAGAAAAGAAAGGACGTTTCGATGGAGATGGGGGCTAAAAAGAGGAGGAAATTGATTCTGCGCGAACTTGGGGAAGAGGTGGACACAATTACCATACCTGATGATAACGAGATGGAAGACTCAAACCTTGGTGGAAGGAGGTCAAAGAGACTGGCTATGGCGACGTCGAAGTGATAGGAAAGTAACAAAAATTTGTAGAGCCCTAAGGAGAAAAGTACCCATAGTCTGCAAGATAGTGTGGAAAAGAAAGAAGAAGAAGATAATGACTCCTCAACTGAAGAGATTCCTGATAGTTTGGGTCGCAACTCGGCTGAGGAGGAGGACTCGAAAGCATAAAGTGAGGATGGTAATGGTGATGAAGAAAAGGAATAGGAGTTGCAACATGAGATGGCTCGGGAGGAGAAGGAAGGAAATGTTATAGAAAATCAAGAGAAGGAAGAAAAATAGGCAAAGAGGAAGACAAAGCCGAGGATGGCGGGAATGAGAGGATTAAAAGACTAGAGGAGAGGATGCAAGTCCTGAAAAAAAGGATACATGAGAAGGTGGTGGACAACAAACTTCAAGCCCTAAAAAATGTGGTGACGAGTATAATTGAGGAAATACTGTAGGTTCTAGAGAAAGGTATGCAAGAACAAGGAAATGACAATAGAATTCAAACCTTGGAAAAAGTGGTAAAGAGTGTGTGCTTGGTGGTCGACGCTATCATGAAGAAGGTTGTTATGGCTATTGTTTCTGGCATGGGAAAAATCAAAAAGCAGCGGGTGATGGAGCAAATTTGGCAAGCAAGATGGAGTTGAAGGCAATAGTGAATGACACTATTGAAGACCTGATGAATGCATGGAAGCTGATCGAGGAAGCATAACATGGTTGCTTCGCTGTGTTGCTTTTTCTTTTTGTTCTGATGATTATTTTTGTTGTGTTTTCTAGGACCATTATTACTGGTAATGGTTGTTGATGTCAAAACTTAAATATCTATAATGTTGTTTATATTTTAAGTAGAGACTCTATGATAGATGTTAATAAGTATTTTAGATGGATAGGGAAGGATGCTACTGATGTTAGGTTAAGGTATTTTGATTCCCATGATAGAACTGTTACGTTTAATCGTATGGGAATTGGTTAAGCATTTTGTTTGTGGGAGGGGGGAAGTTTGGTGGGCTTCCTATTTTTGTTGTTTCTTACCACCTATTGTTCTTATCATGTTGTACTAATTTGTTCGGGTTAGGGCTCTCTCCCTGCTTAACCAATCAAAAACAACTAGCTTAGAGGACCATTCACATTGTGTATGTATCATAGAAAATTCACATCTATAAGTAGACATGACATGTCCTCCAATCACAACATTTATAGAATCATCTCATAAAGATATCGAGTATCAATAACCAAATATCAAAGTCGAGATCATATAACCAAGTGTCGTAAAATAGGTAACCATAGAACAAATAATAAATATGGTTTCAACGCCCTCCTTAAGGCCCCTTTCAAACCTTTCATAGTACATTTCCCTTAGTTGATTGTGTACACATTACCTTCTAAACCAATGAACTCCCTCTTCATAAAAAAATTGAAATTTTCAAGCCTAAGCATTGGACTTGCAATTTGGGCATCCAAATCCATGTATTATAAAAAGATAACATATTCAAAATTCTTCCTCATCAATTTTGCACATTCTATATTAAAATTCCATGAGACCACCACCACAATATCAATTTACCTCTTACTTTCTAACCATATAATCATTTTCTATATTTTGAATAGACTAAGATATTTATTTTTATTTTACTTTTAATGATGTTTTCATATGTTTGAAATACATATGTATGATTATTTTTTCATATTTTTCAATCCATTTAACCAAAACTGAAAAGAAAATTATACAACTATTTTATATTTCATTCTCCACACATTGCATTTTTCTATTTTTATTTCTTATCTTTATGGAGGTTAGGTGATGTGCACACTTAGTGATCAAAATTTCAAGATACATCCACTTCAAATAATCACCAAATAAAAAATATTCAATAAAAAAATACAACTTATATTATTCACTAATAACTATATATTTTCATCATTTAAGTTTAAGAAATAATAATAAAACAAAAAAATGAGGACACTCATTTGCACTATGTTATATTTTAATGATCAAAACATGACCACTTTTGTCTATTCAATATTAAACCTTCTTATTATTAATCATTTTTAAAAAGCCTCAATAGTTTAGAAATTAGATTAAGAGAGCCACAATTCAAATTAGATTAAGAGCACCATAATTCTTACTCTTATCACATATTTAAATTTGTAGTGTAATCATCTTCATTGAAGTTTAGGTTTACTAAATCTTAGAAAAAAGTGATCTCTTTTGACCCCCTTTTGGTCTTCTATTTCCATATACCTCTCTTGAGAATATCCATGAAAGAATGCTTTCTTGGAAGAAATCCAAATATAAAACCTTGTTGAAGCCTTAGAACATGTAATTATGCATTTAGAGGCTCTCACAAATCAAAGAAGAATTGACATCATCCTCAAAGAAAACACACACCTAGAAGACATTAATCTCATCATCCACATACTTCTACATGAAGAAGGTAGTCCACTTAATTTACTACGCTTGATCAACTCAAGTCGCATCCACAACAATGAGTAGCCATCTTATTCACAAAATAAGAACAAATTCTATGTGATCCAAATTTCAAATCATGCAATTATGAAATTCAACATTCCTAGCCACCACACCTCTAAGAATAGCTTCTTTTTGGCTCTAGGAAAATTCATTGCCAGCAATTCACCGAAGGAAAATTCATCGCCAACAATTCACCGCCATGGAAAATTCACCGCCAAGTAAAATTCACGGCCAACAATTCACCAAGTTTTTGAAATTCACCGCCAAGTTGGAATATATATTTCAAAAACTTGGTGACCGCCAAGTTGGAATATATATTTCAAAAACTTGGTGAATTGCTAGCAATGAATTTTACTTGGCGGTGAATTTTCCATGGCGGTGAATTTTCCTTCAGTGAATTGTTGGCGATGAATTTGCGGGATGCCCTTCTTTTTCTATTCCCAAAAACCTCTAACTTTGCAACATTAATAAATTTTTAAAATTTTAGATTTTTATTTTATACATTAATTTTATAATAAGATTGGTAAATAAAAAATTAAAGTCAATATTTGTAGGTGTCATGAAACGATGTCGTTTTTCATCTTAAATAAAGAAAAAATCATTTACAAAACTTTGATTTTATGTGGAGTGAGGATTGCATCTAAGAATCCACTTGTTTTACAATTGCATGAAATTAACTTCAATGGAAAAGGCTATAACTTGAATGATAATGTAGGGATCCAATTGTTTTACAATTGCATAAAATCAAATCCAAAAATGAAAAATAATTTATGAAAAAGACTATAACTTGTACTGATAATGTAAAGATCCACGTGACAAACATGCTATATGACAAAAGATTAACATAGAAATTAAGTGAATTAAAATATATTGAAGCCATTCAAAAGAAAACACCTACATGACATAAAATTATAAGAGTACAGAATACAAACAAAATAATTACTAAAATAATTTAACTTGGATAACAGTTCACCTTAGATAATCATAATTTGGTGACTAACGAAACTGATGGTAGAAAATAGGGGCAAATATTTCCCTATAAAAATGAATAGACGGCGTGGGACAAACATTTCCACAATATGGCGTAAGCACTTGCGTAACACGTAGCCTCCACACTTTGGTTAAAGGCAAACCCTCTATGACCTGAAATTTCCCTGCTTTTCTACTCAAAATTGAAGGAAACTATGGAAGCTCAAAATTGCAACAAGGATGAGAGTGTTTTCAATGCACTGTTGCAAAAAACCAGGCCATTATTGCTGGAAACGTATGAAGATATTGACCCTTTAATACCACGATGTATCTCTGCTTTGAGAAGAAACAGAGCTCCAGAATGTTATCACAAGCATTCCACATTCTTCGACCATTTGGTTGGAGTTTACCGTGTTCTGGAGTGCTGGAATGCTCCCCACTCTGTCGCCAGGTGTGGTTTATTTCATTCTGCTTATTCTAATTCCATAGTAAATCTTGCCATTTTTAAGCCAGATATAGACCGGCAGGTAGTTAGAGACTTGATTGGTTCAGAGGCAGAAGAACTTGTTCATATGTATTGTGTTGTCCCTAGGCTTGAACTTACCTATGAGATGGTTTTGGGGAAATATAATGATGAGGAATTGGTAGCACATCTGGAAGAATCTGAAAAATTCTTGAGCAGTTTTGATGTGGGTAATTGTGTAAAACCCTCTACATGTGATGGATGGAGGAAAAAATTGCAGGGAGTGGTGCCCCCAGAGGGGATTGTGGTTAAGCATTTTAGAACTGGAGATGATTTGATAATACCAAGGAGGTTGATAGCTCTGTTTCTGCTCCTAACCATGGCTGATCTGAGTGACCAGATGTTTGGTTATATAGATGTTTTGTTTGATAATGAGAATGGAAGGATGGAGTCCAAAGGAAATACATGGAAGGCTCTGTGGCCTGGTGATGGAAAACCAGGTCTCTGGATGAATAATGTCTCTAGAATGGGGGCCATCTATACTTTGATTGCAAGGGAGGAAAGGATTTTCAGAAAAGATGTTCAGAAGAAATTTGGGTTTGAACACATAGAACTTATCATTCCACCAGTCTTGAATAACTGTACGACTGTTGTCAATCCAGCAGATGAGATCCAGGCAAGAGATTTGTATTGGGAAGCTATATGCAAGAAGGGAGATAAAACTGAGGAAGCAGAGGCTCTTCTGTTGAAGGCTTCTGTTCACAATCCATTAATTGGAGAGCCTCATTTGGTTCTGGCTCAGATTTATTTGTCTGAAGAGAAATATGTGGAAGCAGAAGGGGAGGTTAAGATGGGTTTGAAGCTACTGTTGGAATGGGGAACTAATTGGGACAAAAGGACCAGTTGGGAAGGTTGGATTTCTTGGGGCAGAGTTATGCTTGACAAGGCCAAGGAAAAGACATGGCCTAAAACTTCTTGGGGAATTATCAACTTGGGCTTTGTGAATGAGGTTTAAGCTCAAAGTTCTCAAGGTTTTCAACTCTGCACACAGTCATGTACTAAGTTACTACTAAGTCCAAAAAAAGTTAAAGTCCATCTCTGTCTCTTAATTAGCAAAGGGTAGGGGCTCTCTAATATCAAGAAATTGCAGATATGTACAGAGTTGAGAGTTTGACAGATATGTACTATCATGATAAAGATATTTCTAAAATAATAAGCATGGCTCTGCTTATCTTTTCAAAGGTGTTTTCAAAAATTCTTATGAGATGTTTTCCTTATCCCTAGCAATTGGGATTATAGATCTGGAAAAAATCATTACATATAAAATTCAGAAATAGGAGCTCTAATTTTTTAATTTTCTTAGTTTTTTAAATTTCAAAATTTAAGTAATTATTTGTGAAATGGGATTGGAATTTTTTCTTTTTATGTCAAAAAATTAACATTAATTAGTACTATAAAATCTTTTGTTATAAAATCCATGTCAAAACAGTTGACTGTAAGTGGCTTATTAAATTCTCCACTCTATTATTCATGGATTTGAATAATAGGTACTTTATTATTTAAGAAATAATTTTAAATTATGCATTACACAAATTAAATTTTATATGGGAGCACATGAGCCTTCAAAATTAAGTTGTAAGTAAATGCATAAAATTGTAATGTTAGTTTAGAAGATTTTTCTAAAATATTGATAAGTTTGTTCTTGAGGGTTAGTATAACATTTTCACCTCTTTTTCTTCTATTATTTTGACTTCCTCTAAGCACCCAAAGTGATGGAAAGAGCTTTCTCTCAAAAATATATATTTTTTAGAAGATAAAATGCATAGGTTGCCTTTTTACGCTCTTGTTTTACACCTATCAACTCATGAATATTATATATTTATACTTAAGTTGCCTTGTTTTGGGTGCATCTTGATTGTCATCTTGAATCTAGCCTATTTGTTATTATTAATTCACAATTGCAAAATAGGATCAATACATTTGTTTATATCATCATCGGGACTATACCATGGATGTGTATTTATCCTTTAGACTAGACTTGGGCATGGATATGTACTCTAGACTAGAAGATTCACAAAACATAGTTTCTCACTATCTTGAATCAACCCTCTTTGGATAATATGATTGTTGCTTGCCAATTTGAATGCTAAAAACAACAAATTGGGCACCATGTCATTAGTTCATCATTAGATCAATGAAACATATCATATTATTAGAACAAAGTATTAGAGTCTCACCTGGATTACATCGACACTTGCATTATAACCAAATACTACATAATTGACTTATCATCCAAGCATCTTGCATTTTTTCTATCATGCATTTAAACTTGTTCATTAACAATGGAGACTAACTAGTTATCAAGGAAGCTTTTATACTTTCCCTCTCAACACATATAAGTCTCCCCAATGTGCTTCTCAACACCACTCATCTTTACATGCAAAAGGGTACCATAGGCAAGAAAAGAAAAATATAGAGCTATGCCATAAGGATAAAACCATGTCAAGAAGATCAAATCCGGCATGCCTAGATAGATCTATGATAATAAATATAGTGTTGAATTAATAATTAATTCTTTGATTCAAATTGTCGAACATTGATGCACCACTAAACCTACCATATTATTAACATAATTGAGAAATTGGGTGGAATTGGTTTTCTATTAATAGCAATTGTTGGGACTACTCTATATTTTGGGAAAGGGAAAAAAATATCAATTCCATGATGGGCTAGTTTTTATAGATCTATGGAGAGTTGGATTAAAAGTATGCCTTTTGACTATATATATGAAATATTTTTCTAGAATTAGGAGCTAGACAATATGTAAACTTGTATTTCTGAAGTAAAATATTTTTCCTTTACTTTTTATTTATAAGGGTTATTAATTGTTACATGTCTTTTTTGCTATGTATTCTTGTTCATCCCAATGTATTCGATTCTTTATTAAAGTTGAGTTAATAACCTGTAGTAAGAAAGGTTGGTTTGCATTGGCTTGGTATTAGATCGTACAAAGATGGCTTAAGGAGAATATATTTGAACTAAGGAAGAAGAGGGAGGAGGAATGTAGGATCTCAAAAAAATAATGGTAAAGAATAGTTCAAGAATAATGATAAAGAACAGTTCAAGAGATTAGAATCCATTAAAGCTAAGACTAAATCTAGATGATTTTGAAGAAGAACAAGAGAACTTGGGTAATGCGACTATAGTAGTAGACCTTATGGAGAGGCTCATTGAAGCCATGTCCACAAAAGGATCTAGAGACAAGGTTAATACTTTAGACTTAAAAGTGAAATGTAATACCTTGAGCATATGTGCCTTGTATGTTTGATTGAACTTTGCTTTGGTTTTTCTATTATATTTATTATTGATGTTTTGTATTGCCATCAATATACTTTATTGATAATGCTTTGTATCACATCTTGTGTCTCACTATTTATTATGGGATGCATATGTTGTGACGTTATTGTAGTATTTTAACTTTGTTATTTTTAGTATATCAGTTATATTTGATTTGATTATATGTTATCTAGTTCAATATTATGATTGTGATAATTATTAATCTCTACATTTGTGTTACTTGGATCATGTGGTTTGGGATGATTTCTAGTTTTTGTAGTCATTGAGATTATCCATTTAATATTTTATCATGTTGAATGTTAAATGTTATGCTTTAGCTATCCTTATATGGTGTAGGTATGCCTGATGTTTCACTTAAGTGTGCTTGCATAAGTTTTCCTTATGATGGTTAATTGGAGATGGTTGTCTTGGGTAAAACATATTTTTAAACCTCCATCTCACTCAATTCGAGTTGTGAGATGATTCTTGTGAATCCTTATATAACCTAGATCTAAATCGATAGCAGTTTTGAAATTTGTGTGTTGTGAATAAACTTGTGAAATGAGTGGTACCTTAGTGCATGTTTATTTTACCTTGATTACATTTCATTGAAATTAATTTTTAAAATGCATGTTTGTTGTGTTTGTAGAATATTTATTATTCTTGTGTCAAAGTGATTATTATTTGTGCCTTATGAAAAAGGGCTTATGCATTATTCTATTTTATGTTAAAAAGATCAAAATAAGTTTAATTGCATAATGAAAAAATATATATATTAGATACTATAGAATTAAAATGTTATGTAAAGGTTAAGTGTAAAATTAGTTATTAGTTGTCACCAAAATTAACTTACCCTCATCATCTAAGGGTGGTACGCCTAGACAAAATAGAGTCCAAAATAGAGATACCAAACCAAAGAACATTAAACAACTAAAATAATTGCAATCAAATTTGTCTTTTCCTTGTAAATTAAAAAAGTACATAAGCTTTTGTATCAACGTGAATCATAAGAAAAGATTGAGTAAAGATTATAGAACACAATATATTTATGTTTTATTTTTATATTTAAAGATGAGGAACAAAGTTTTGAGGTCTATGTTTACGGAGCTATCTTGAAGAATATGTGACCATATTTTCTGATACTATTTATCAAAACTTTATTTGTTTAAAGTATACCCCAACTTTGAGCAACACTACATTACAACTTGCCAATTGCAGTTTATAGACTACAACAACCAAAACAATGGATGCAAGCTTGAATTTTATATGATTTTAGAATTTGAAATACCAATTTTTAATTTGAGTTTGAATTTTGGTTTTTCTTTAGTGCTAATATACTAAATGAAGGATATGTGTTGATGTTATTTTTGATTCACTTCGTTAAAAAATTTGAGTGGTAAAATCTTATCATCCACTTGTTATAGAATTTGTATATCATTAGAAAAAGATTCCTTTAGTTGTAATTTACTTGATTAAATATACAGCTATACTCAAATTAATTAAGGTTCAATGAGTTGTCCAATTATTCAAGTGGATTAGATTAGATGAAGAAATATTAGATAGGAAATGTAATTATATTATAAATAGAAATAAGTAAAGAGAAATATTATTTAGCTTTGTGACCAAAGATTATGTGTCAATTGATGAGGATAATGAGATCTATGTGTCTTAGAATCTAAAAATGTCTTGGATACACATGTGTATAGATAAGAATCAATATATTTTTGTTTACTTTGTAATGGATTGACTTCCTTGTTCTAGAATTATCTTGAGTGACCCTAACTAGTAAAAGGCGTGATGCTAAATTATCTCAAGCGACCCTAATTGAAAAAAGGGGTAACCTTAATTGGAAAAAGGGGTGACCCTTGGATAGTGAGTACTTCTCATACTTTTTTCAAGAAAATTTCTTGATGGATATTGCTCCTAAGGCTCTACCTTGCTTTTCTAGCACCAAAGTCTACATGGTATCTTGTGTATTTTTTGAGATATCAATATCTTAAGCATCCTACCCTTCATGTGTGTGAACCAAATTCTTGGTCACTTTTTAATCCTTATGGATGTATGGTTGTGGTTTTGGGGGTTGTTGGATGTGTTGATGCACTATACTCTTCCTCTTCTTCTCATTTGTGAGTGAGGGTGGTTGTGGTTATAAACCTAATCCTTAGAGCTAGATGGACTATACCTCTTTATAGACTTTGAAATGGTGGGAAAAGGGGGAATACTCTAGTTCCCTTAATATGGAGAATCTAGGATTTAAGGGTCCTCTTCCCAAAATTTCATTAAGAATCCACCAATCACAAAACCAAAAGACTTTCAACCTCAATGGTTAGTCAATCAGATTTGAGTTGGTGGAGATTCTTTTAAAGACAGGGGTTGATTATGATTAAGAATGATTTGAAATAATGTAACTAAATGAACTATATGAACTAATATGCAAATTGCAAATTCTTGAAAGTACACAGACAGTAACAATACTTTGCATGCAGATTTGGGAGGTATTAGAGGGCAAGTGCCTGTCACCAAAAGTTGATTTTAAAATATGCAGGAGGACTAGTTCACCCCTGGGCAAATGGTTCCTTGATAGGGCTCTTGAAAATGCTTTTGACAGTCCTCTGGTGCCAGATTTGAGATGTTGATTTCCACTTGCAAACTTGTCAGAATGACGAAAATAAATTTTGCAACTTAGTTTTCGTATCTTAACAAGAATGATGACAACAAATACAATAATGCAAAATTGCTCTTCAATATATCTTCAATCCTTCTTCAACATGTAATTTGTGCATACACAAAGAGGGAAAAATATTTTTTGGTGCCATATAGGGGTTTGCCTCAGTCAAACATTGTGAATAGTGTTCCCACTTTCATAACAGCAATGCCAATGATAGAAAACCTTAATTAGAAAGGAAGAAAATGATGAACACTTGTTGTAACTCACCACCCTGCAATGGCTTCCTTGAAGGACTGAATTCATACACATCTCTTTAAAGGAATTGGATCTTGCTTGCTTGATTTTCTTGAATGCTTGAAAACATGAAGACCTACAATGCTTGTTAGCCTTCAGAAGACAACTTGAACACACATAAACTTGGACATGATATTAGGATCTTGATTGCTACTACAAATGACTAATAATGCTGCTCTTGAAAAAAATATTTTCTCTTGAATGTTCACCTCTTTATTCTTGTTAGATTTCAAATGATAAAATGACTATGTATCTATAGGTGTTTATGTAATTTCCTAAAAATTAGATTCCAAAAGCTGACAAAAGTTACAATTTGAATTTGGATCATTAAAAGGACACCAAAAACATATTTTAAATTGTGTCCTAGCACATAAAGGGGACCCATTCACCCATTGGCGAATGGGTCCTAACCTATATTTCTAGGACACATATATTTCGTGGCAATTTAATTATTAAATGCATTTATTTAATGTTGGTTCCCTTTTCAGAAAACAGTGAGAATAAGGCTTTGTAATGCTTAATTTGGAAAATTAGAAGCTTAATTATGTCCAATAAATTAAGGGGCCCAAACATAGTATGGAATTGTATGCAATTTCCTACACTACATTTAGCCCCCACTTTAGTGAGAGTATGAACTTACGCTCAGAATCGCACTAAAGTAGAGAAATATATGTCAAGGGAGGTCCGATTGTACAACTATTGGAAATATAAGATGACAAGGGATCAAGGAGAGTGATCAAGCACCCAAGGTCTATGATCTCGTGGAAAACCAACAAAGGCACAAAAGAACACACATGTGTGTAGCAACGAAACAAGGTACACCAACATTCAATGTCAAAGCTAATGCAAAAAGAAAAAGAAAAAAGGATGGACTAGCAAGCCTATGGTGTATGTCCATAAAATATGCCAACGCTACACTAGGTTCAACATTCGTAAACAAAGTGCAGCAAAATTGTCAAATTCACCTTAGGGGGTGTAAACAAAACTCGCCTTAGGGGGTGCAAACACCATTCACCTCAGGGGTGCAAACAAAATTCACCTCAGGGGGTGCAAATAAATAATGCCAATGTATGCCCCCACTTTAAAGAAATTGTGAAACACCATGTTGTGAGAAATTACTTTAAAGTAGAGAATGATAAATGCCAAGTCACAAAAGATCAAAAGAACTTATTTGGAAAGCTTTATGCCAATCATATGTTTTCAAATAAAATTCATCATGATAAGGGGTTTCCCCTAATTCCATGAACAATATAGGAAGGTACACTAAGGGATCCATAAATCTGGGGTCAGCATATGTCTTTGCTATAGCTATATAATAGAGCTTGAAACTATCATCATCCCCCAAATATTCATGGAACAACAAACACACAAGAGGAATGAAACATAGAGAGAGAAAACAAAGATGTGTTTGGGTCAACATGGAAGAGACCTAAATGTCTCAACACCTTGCATCATCCCCAAAAGTAAAACACAAGACAGAGAAAAGATAAAGTTTATGACATATAGAATAATTGAGATAAAAATAGAATAATGTCATGACAGATTCGTTTCCTTTGTATCCTTGTGTCAACGGAGCAACAAGGGTCATCCAAAGAAAACTCACAAACATAAAGACACACAAAGAAACACAATACAAGAGATCACATTACATGCTTGAGCAATCACCAATAACATAGAAAGAAAACATGAAGTAGTGTACGTCACATGCGAGAAAACCTAGAGCAGGTTGTTTGCATCCCAATCTTGGTCATCATAAATGGAAGGCGAATAACTAACTTTAGGGACTACAACAAGTGTCATGCTAGGAGCATCATCGGGTTCAACACATGGTGGGTCACTCTCATTAGGAGGATCATCATGGTTTTCCCGATCTAAATTCATAGAAGTGGAAAATAACAAATTCAGCTCATTATGCACTTCATCAATTTTAGAAATTTCATCATCATCATCCAAATTGATCATAATAGGAGGTTTTATGATTATTTCCTTTGAATCCTCTTATTTTACCTCTTGTTTTTTTTGGATGTTGTGGTTGTGTTGCTGATATGTGGTTGTCAATGATGTCAACACTATTAGCATTAATGCATTAGAAGCTGTATATGTCGAGGATATTGAGAAAATTGTAATAAAAAGAGTTGCAGGTTGTTACTGGTGAAGTGAAGTTTAATTTTTCGGTGAGTTCAGTGCATTTTTTTAGAGGTTGTGGACTCAATGGTTTCTTGTTGAGTATATCTAGTTTATCCACGTCGAGTTTCAGAGATCCGCGTGAAAATTTGATCAAGTTATAAAGATTTGTATTTTGACAGTTTTTTTGTTACTTCAATTGGTGTTCCTGAATGAAGATGATGTGATTTTAGTAAGTTCAGTTGTTGTGGATGCTTCTTTGGTGATTCATGATTTTTGTGGATGTTTCTAGATTGTTCTCTATATGTGTTGCACATTCGCATTGATCGTTGTGCTTGTGATCCAAGATTTTCTCTTGCGTGTTCATATTTTTCATGTTCCTAGCCGACAAGGTGTTTGTAGCATTTAGTGGATCTTCAAGGAGTAATTAATTGAATTGGTTCATGTTTGAGGATGTTATTTTGGGTCTTCATTATGTTATGGCCAACCTTGGTTGATTTGCATGAATAATCTTTATTGTTTTGGGCCGACTGTTTATATTCTTTTTTATTGTTTTGTTGAAGTCGACTTGTAGCGATGTAATTTCTTGTTGCGGATATATATAAGAAATTGTTTTATCATGAGAGGGAATAAGTGAGTGGATGAATGTGTGAAGTGTGCGATTCCTATGTGTGAATATTGTTCAGATCATACGAAGGTAGAGTAGAGTGTGAATAAGAGTAAAGAAGAGTGAAGAAGTGTTCATGTGCTTAGCCGAAACTGTAATCAGGCATTAGCAGATGCTATTTTTCTCAGTTCAAATCTGATGGATGTAATCAGAATCTTTCTGTAAGACAGTGTGTCTTCCTTTTGTAATTGAGTAGTGAGCTCTAGGCAGTGTGCCTGAATGCATGTGCATTCCCCATTCATATTTCCTTATACTTTTAACAGGGTATAATCTTGTGGACTGACCTCCACCATGGTTTTACCCCTAACAAGGTTTCCACATAAAAATCTTGGTGTTATGTGTGTTTTTGATGTATTGATTCATTTATGTTTTCATGGTTATTGATCAGATCTGAGAATAAGGTTAATAAGTTGAATAAGTTTGAAATTCTGAGACAACTGATTCACCCCCCTTGTAACGGCCACCGTGCAAACCCCAAAGAACAACCATATAAAAAGCATAATTTTTTTTTAAAGAAAAACAAATAATCAATATACCAAATATTAAATAATTATATACATTCATATACTTCATTTCCTTACAATGCAAATGACATAACCAACTTTGTTCTTTGGGGCACGCGAGGTCACATCGAAATAAACATTACAAGCGTTAACACAAAGATACCATACGAACAATAAGGAACTATAAATGCCAACATAACATGAATACATAGATTCCATCATAAAGTAATACCATGAGGAATTTCACAAGAACAAGTAACGATACAAAGTTGATAACTATATTACAACATCTTTAATTATACAACATATCCATATAGATTACATCATGGTTCCCAATCTTGTGGGATGAATACAATATACAAGATTTATCAACAGAGTATAAAGATCTTTTGGTACAAAACTTCAATAGAATGAGACTGGGCCAACAAATGCTGATGGGGAACCCAATGGTGTGCGGAGCACGTTCCACCCGACCACCCCCGTGCTAAGAGGTGACAGAGAAGTAACTCCAACCAAGATTGTCAACTGACAAGAACCGAGATACAAACATAACAAGAAGTACCAAACATAGAGCCATAACACAATATTGCAATAAAGACAATACAATAACATCATATCACAGTATCATAAGAGTACAAGATCATAAGTCAAATATCAATGAGATCACACAAGACCACAAAGCACAACAAAGATGTATCAAGGCAATATTCCATAAATCAATATAAGTCCATTCAACAAAAATCTAAACCAACTCCCATAACATACTTCCAGAGGAACACAATAAAGTAAAACACCTGGGCAACTAGGGGAGAGTTTCATCGCATAGTCCTACATGGGCTATCCTGTGCTCTTCCTCCCAACTGGAGGCGCCGGTCCCATCTATGGCTATCCTGTGCCCTTCCTCCCAACTGGAGGCACCGGTCCATAGGGTGACTCATGCGGAGCCCTAAACCTCTCGTGAAGACGAGGTCACGACCTTGTCGACCACGGCCTTCTCAGCCTTCCATTAGTCTGCGGAAGCACTAATGAAGACGAGGCATCCATTTTAAAATCTTATAATAGTATTACTACCCAACCCTCCTAAGTTAATTATTAGGTTTTCACTTGATTACTAACTCACTCGTGGGTTATCCTGTGCCCTTCCCCTTAAACGGGGCGCCGGCCCCCACGAGGAGCCACTCTCCCTAGAGACCCAACCAAAACCAAAAGGTAACAGGGGTTGTACTATTCCAATCATGAACATTGAAATGCAACAATAAAATTAATACGCGAGGCATAACCCCTCTCGCAAATAAATATCGTAACAAAAATCCCACAACTCAGTACACCCCAAAAGCTCATGACGAAAAGATATAAATTCAGCAAAAATCACAACCCTCTGGAAGACATCAATTTTAACACAAATGGGGTTCCCACATCAATGAACTGACAATTTCCCGAACCCAACTAATTTACAAAAATACAACTCACACAGGTACACAAATAACTTATTTAAATTCCACAATAAATTTTGTTTTCACAGTACTCATATTAAAGTAAGGATTACATAACAGTGCTAACATAAATACATAAATTGTCTTTTAACTTATAACATCATTTGTATATTTATAATTTTAACAAATGTAATAGCAACTTCTTTCTATTTTCATAATTTTATTATTAAAATAAATTTCTGTTTCTTTTTATTCAAACTAGAATAAAAACAGTCTGATTATAAACAGAATAAATTGATCAATTTACCAGTTAAAAAGATGACTTCCAGTATATAACTATACGAATTTAATAAACATATATATACATATATATATATATATATATATATATATTCATTCATTTACAAGCCCGAATATTTTAATACATAAAGATTTATCATTCCAAAATTTATAAAACAAGTTTCAAATTTTAATGAATTCCCAACGCTGTAAAGGCGTATGTGCTAGTGACGCCCGGCCAGCGGACAGTCTACAGACTATACGCAGTAGTCCGAAGGACTGCCGCGGACAGTCCCTAGACTGTCACGCTAAGCCACGGACAGTCGGACGGTGGTTACAGCCGAGGCCGAACCACCATTCGGTCGGCCAAAGCAAGGGTTTATTTTTTATAAAACAAAATAAATTTATTACTGCCGTGGATAATACGGCCGAACACAGGGTTTTAAAGAATTTTCATTAAATAAATATATATATAATTACATTTATATGTGTATATATATTTATCTATATATATACATATATATATGTATTTATATATTTCGAATACAGAGCCTTAAAAAAATAAATGTATATAATCAAAGCAGAGATATACAGATCCAGAGTTCACATTAAGAGAATTATTTCTTTTCCCAGGACAGTACAACAATAACAGTGTTTATTTCCAAAACCCAACCAAAATTTCATTTTAATAAACAACAATCCCGAACCCCAGTAAAATTTCTTTTGATTGAATAACAGTCCCAAAACATTTCTAAAAACCCCGAAGAATTTTCTTTCCTCACACATTTAATTTCAAACCTCAAGAGGAAATTTCATTCACAAAAAGACAATTTTTATTTCATTTGTTGCTACAGGAAGAAGATAATTAAAAAGGAGAAAATGAACCTGGGTGTTTTGTGCTTGTAGAGGATCTGTGGAAGCTTTTGCCTGAGTTTGATCAAATCCTTTCTGCAGAGCTACTCCTTTGCTGTCGAATGTCTCCAACAACATATCCAAAACCTCCCTCAGACTGAACCTTCTTCTTCAATAAATTCTCTAGAATAATAGAAAGAGAATGCAATACTCCTCCAGAATGACAGAAAAGATGTATGCAAAATTTCTCCAGAACCAGAAGAAAGAGAATGCAACCCCATACAAAGCAAAACCCCTAAATAAAATCAACACTCAGAAAGTCTCTTCCGTTTCCTCTTCCCGTGAATACTAGAAGTCACTTCTCCAGAAATAAATAAAATTTAAATATATTCAAATCCACAAAATTTAACTTTTATTTATTTATCATCTCCACAAACACTTTATTAAATAATCACATGCCCATTAAAATAATTGAAATCAACCATTTGCAAGATTTTCTCAAAATAAATTTAATATTTTCACAAACTATTACTAACATTTATTTATTTAATTATTTATTTATTATTTTATGCTTTATTTTATTAATTGTTTAATTATTTAAATCACAACATAAAACCATACACCACATTAAATAAGTCATAAAATCACAATTACATACAAAGACTAACGTAACAACAAAATGGCTATGACCAAGACGCACAAAACCAAGAAGGTACAAGACAGTTGACATCTTGGAACGGGTTACTTCCATGTCACCTTTGTTCAACTTCCTGTCATTGGGTTGGTTCGATGCTCGCCCTGTCCTATCGAAATAGGTGGAATCGAGTCTTATTCCTGCAAAGCCTGCATCCAACAAGGTGATACACAACATACATACATATAATCAATTACAAAGCATCGTGAGAAGGATTTGCAGTGTAGCAGGGCGCTCGCGAACGAGTGATGCTACCTGTCCCCTCACCAAATCATATCATCATCTATTGCATTATCAACATCATCAATTACTATTCTCTAGCCTACTGCATTCCAATTAACTCCATCAAAACAATCGTAATAAAATGTTATTATAATATCCATGGCATCATAAGAGTAATATAATCAGTAACAATCTAGGCTACCACAACATAATATCAACAGTATCATCAAAACCACAATGTGCCAAACAAAACCACAGAGAATGTCAAGAACAAGCAGTAACATGAGGGGTATTACATCCTCCCCCCCAAGAATTCGGCTTACTCCTGGAAGCCAGTAAAAAGATAAGGATAAGAATCCCTGATACGAGAGGCATCCTCCCATGTAGCTGAAGCCTCGTCATTCGGGTCCCACTGAACCCGTACCTGATCAATTTCTCTGCCTCTGAGGGTAAGTCGCCGACGTTGAAGCACGGCCACGGGCTCGAGAGCCAGCTGCCTGTCCTCGACCTGAAGAGCATTCCAATCAAGAACATGAGTAACATCAGGAAAATATGGTCTAAGAACAGAAACATGAAATACATCGTGGATCCGCGACAAACTGGGTGGCAAAGCTAAGCAGTAAGCAACAGGTCCAATCCGCTCTAACACCTCAAAGGGTCCAACGAAGTGAGGCGCAAGCTTCGAACCCTTTCCATAACAAATAGGGCTCTTCTGCGGGCGCACTAGAAGGAACACCTGATCACCTACTGCAAACTGCCGATCAACTCTATGAGCGTCAGCATACTTCTTCTGTCTATCCTGAGCAGCTACAAGATGCTCCCGAATGCAAGCCACCTGCTGCTCCATATCTCTAAGCATTTCGGGTCCAAGAAGCACCCTATCCTCCAACTGATCCCAACTCAAAGGAGTACGGCAAGGACGACCGTACAAAGCCTGAAAAGGAGCCATACCAATGGAACTATGGTACCCATTGTTATATGCAAACTCAACCAAGTACAGATAGTCCTCCCAACATGATTGCTGGTCCATGACATACATGCGTAGCATATCCTCTAGCACCTGGTTAACTCTCTCAGTTTGACCATCAGTCTCAGGATGGTAGGCAGAACTGAAATTTAACTTAGTTCCCAAAGACTGCTGCAAAGATGTCCACAACGCAGACGTGAATACCAGATCTCTGTCAGAAATGATCCTCTGTGGTATCCCATGCAGTCTAACTATATCATTCATGAACACCTTAGCAACATAAGATGCCGTATACGAAGATCGAACAGGGGAAAAATGAGCTACCTTAGTCAATCTGTCAACAGTGACCATAATAGCGTCATGTCGTCTAGATGACATAGGCAACCCAACAATGAAATCCATGGAAATAACATCCCATTTCCATTCCGGAACAAGGTGTGGCTATAGCAACCCTGTTGGATGATGATGTTCAACCTTTACTCTCTGACATTCAAGACATCGAGCCACAAAGTCGGCGATATCCCGCTTCATTCCTAACCAAAAATAAAGTGAACGCAGATCCGCATACATTTTCTTAACTCTAGGATGTGCTACATAAGGTGCCCGATGACCTTCTGTCAAAATCAGGGTACGAAGACCCTCTGAAGGAGGTACATACAACCGTCCAGAGAAACACAAAGCACCATCTGAATCCAACGAATAACCAACAAATTTCCCCTCCAAAGCTCTGCCTGATTCCACCTCAGCTTTCACCTCTGAATACCAACTATCTGAAGGAAGGGCTGCGAGAATCTGACTCTTCAAACCCACCTCAAGAGTCATTGCAGAAACCTCATGCCTGCGTCGACTCAGAGCGTCAGCCACCACATTTTCCTTACCCTGAATATACTTCACCTCAAAATCATATTCACACAAAAATTCCATCCACCTCCTCTGTCTTGCATTCAAATTCGGCTGCGTGAAGATGTATTGTAAACTCCGATGATCTGTATGCAACTCGAACCGGTGCCCTAACAAGAAGTGTCTCCATCTCACAAGAGCATGAACAACTGCGGCCAACTCAAGGTCGTGTGTGGGATAATTGAGTTCATGATCCTTTAGTTTCTGAGATTCATAGGCAATCACTCTCCCATCCTGCATCAACACGGCTCCAAGACCTTCCAAAGAGGCATCAGTACAAACCATGAAATCACCTGTAGGATCCGGCACTGCCAAAATTGGAGCACTAGTCAGTTTTTCCTTAAGAGTTTGGAAAGATAACTGACACTGCTCTGACCAAAGAAATTTCTTTCCTTTCCTCTGAAGTGATGTGATAGGATGTGCAATCCTCGAAAAGCCCTGCACAAACCGTCGATAATACCCAACTAGTCCCATGAAACTACGAATTTCTGAGACATTAGTGGGCACGGGCCAATCCATGATAGCCTGGATCTTAGCAGGATCCACAGAAATTCCCTCACCAGAAATCACATGCCCCAAATACTGAACTTCAGTCTTATAAAAGTCACACTTTGCCAAGTTGGCATATAACTAGTTATCCCTTAAGCACTGCAAAACCTGCTTTAGGTGCACCTCATGTTCCTCCATAGACTTAGAATAGATCAAAATATCATCAAGAAACACGAGGATGAACCTATCCAAGTAAGTTCGAAACACCCCATTCATTAGACTCATAAAGACTAAAGGTGCATTCGTTAACCCGAACGGCATCACTGTGAACTCGTAGTGTCCGTATCGAGTGCGAAATGCAGTTTTATGAATGTCGGCCTCTACTATCCGCAACTGATGATACCCTGATTTGAGGTCGATCTTGGAAAATACCTTTTCCCCTTTTATCTGATCAAAGAGATCATCAATCCTGGGAAGGGGATAACGATTCTTTACTGTTACCTTGTTCAATTGTCTATAATCGATACAAAGACGGAGAGAACCATCCTTCTTTTTGACAAAGATCACTGGTGCTCCCCAAGGAGAAACACTAGGGTGGATAAACCCCTTAGCCAACAATTCCTCCAATTGCAGACGAAGTTCTTGGAGTTCCTGTGTGATCATCCTGTATGGAGCCCAAGAGATAGGCTCAGCTCCAGGCACCAGATCTATCCGGAAGTCCACCTCCCGCTTAGGAGGCATACCCGGTATCTCACTAGGAAAAACATCAGAAAACTCTGCAAGGAGAGGGTAATCATTCAATGACACCTCACGACTAACCTCAGACTCAAGGTCACTAACTGACACTGCAAAGAGTTGACAACCCTGACGAAAACACCTTTTTAACTGCATAGCTGAGATCATTCTCAAAGAAACAGGCCTCTGAACACCCACAATTTCCACCTCTTTTCCAAAATCATCCACACACCGCACTGCTTTACGGCGACAATCTATCAAAGCACGATGTGAGCTTCACCAATCCATGCCCAAGACTACATCATAAGAACCAAGTGGAAGAATTCTGAGGTCCACCTTAGTCGACATTGCCCCTAACTCTAACCTACAACCCTGCACAAGCTTCTCGACCCTAACCTTAGATCCTGAAGCTAATTCAACCTGCCACTTTTCGCTTTGCTTTATTGCCCCCAGTTTACATCGCTCGACAACTAACGGAGATATGAAAGAATCAGATGCACTAGAATCAAAGAGTATTGAAATGCTAGACTTATGCAATAAACCTGTAGTCTCAACGACGGTGCTCTGATGATCCGCCTGATGATTATCCACTGTTGCGAAGACTCGGTGAGATCTCCCTGCGTCTCCCACTATTGGCTCAGACATAGCTGGTTTCTGATTAAACTCTGAAGTGCTCTTCTCAGGACACATCCTAGCAATATGCCCCTGCTGCCCACACGAAAAACATCCAGAACCTCGACCAAAACCTCTTCCCCCGGATGGAGCATTCGATTGCTGGAAGCTCCCACGACTAGGTGGAGACTGAAAACTCAATGTGGGCTGCTCCTGACGTGCACGATTCCAGTTTTGATCCCTGCGAAACTGAAACTGGCCACCATGCTGAGAGTAGCATTTTGGTTGGATGAGATTGCTACTGCCCTTTTGATAAACGGCTTAGAAGCCCTGCTGCCTGTCTAACCTCCCTTGAGAACCAGGAGTTGGCACACTACCAATCTGCACTCCTACATGACCACCCAATGCCATAGCCAAGTTTTCTTCCACCAAGCGAGCCTTTTCGACAGCAACTTCCATTGTCTTCGGTTCGAAGACTCGTACGCCACCACTGATGCGATCGTTCAAGCCTCGAACAAAATGATGTACCAACATCCCTTCATCATGACTAATCCCTACATACTATTTCAGTTCATAGAAGCGTCGTTCATACTGTTCTATTGACATTGTCATTTGCTTAAGATTGTGGAATTCATCTGCCCTGCGCTGTCTCCAATGATCTGAGAGGAAGCGAGCCCTGAACCTTTCCAAGAAAAACTCCCAAGTGACCATACTGATATCCATATGCAACTTCTATTCCTCTAGCTGCCACCAAGTGGATGCGAAACCCCGCAAATGCATAACAGCACATCGAGCCTTGGTATTACTTCCGTAGGGGTGCATTGCGAAGCATCGACCCAAATCAATTAACCATGTCTCGGCTTCCAACCCTCCTCCAGAGCCATCGAAGGTAGGTGGATGAGCTCTCATCAAATCCCTCATATGGCCTACTAATAAAGCATCCTGATCAACTGAAGCTCCCCTATGTCTTGGAGACCTTTCTCTTTCTCTCTCTACCCGCTGATCCCCATCAGGTCTAGGACCCAATCTATCAAGAATCTCACCCAAAATACGCTGCAACTAACCATCCAACCCCGGCTGCTCCGGGTTCTGTCCACCACCTGACGGATTGTTCTAAGAATTTTGTTGCTCCTCAGACTCAAAACCATGAAAACTTGGAGGCGGAGGACTCAGTTGGTTGGCTCCACGGCCACCACCTCGGCCTCTTCCTCGGCCTCTACCTCTACCTCTACCTCTGCCTCTAGGCATGCTTCTGCACAACAAGACAAAGGTACATATGAGCTCAAGAGCCAAAATGCAAAGGTTTCCTAATGGACAAAACTACCCAGAGACCCCAGCGTTTGCCACCTTGGCTCTGATACCAAGTTGTAACGCCCACCGTGCAAACCACAAAGAACAACCATATAAAAAGCATAAATTTTTTTTAAAGAAAAACAAATAATCAATATACCAAATATTAAATAATTATATACATTCATATACTTCATTTCCTTACAATGCAAATGACATAACCAACTTTGTTCTTTGGGGCACGCGAGGTCACATCGAAATAAACATTACAAGCGTTAACACAAAGATACCATACGAACAATAAGGAACTATAAATGCCAACATAACATGAATACATAGATTCCATCATAAAGTAATACCATGAGGAATTTCACAAGAACAAGTAACGATACAAAGTTGATAACTATATTACAACATCTTTAATTATACAACATATCCATATAGATTACATCATGGTTCCCAATCTTGTGGGATGAATACAATATACAAGATTTATCAACAGAGTATAAAGATCTTTTCGTACAAAAATTCAATAGAATGAGACTGGGCCAATGAACGCTGATGGGGAACCCAACAGTGTGCGGAGCACATTCCACCCGACCACCCCCGTGCTAAGAGGTGACAGAGAAGTAACTCCGACCAAGATTGTCAAATGACAAGAACCGAGATACAAACATAGCAAGAAGTACCAAACATAGAGCCATAACACAATATTGCAGTAAAGACAATACAATAACATCATATCACAGTATCATAAGAGTACAAGATCATAAGTCAAATATCAATGAGATCACACAAGACCACAAAGCACACCAAAGATGTATCAAGGCAATATTCCATAAATCAATATAAGTCATTCAACAACAATCTAAACCAACTCCCATAACATACTTCCAGAGGAACACAATAAAGTAAAACACCTGGGCAACTAGGGGAGAGTGTCATCGCATAGTCCTACATGGGCTATCCTGTGCTCTTCCTCCCAACTGGAGGCGCCAGTCCCATCTATGGCTATCATGTGCCCTTCCTCCCAACTGGAGGCGCCGGTCCAAAGGGTGACTCATGCGGAGCCGTAAACCTCTCGTGAAGACGAGGTCACAACCTTGCCGACCACGGCCTTCTCAGCCTTCCATTAGTCTGCGGAAGCACTAATGAAGACGAGGCATCCATTTTAAAATCTTATAATAGTATTACTACCCAACCCTCCTAAGTTAATTATTAGGTTTTCACTTGATTACTAACTCACTCGTGGGTTATCCTGTGCCCTTCCCCTTAAATGGGGCGCCGGCCCCCACGAGGAGCCACTCTCCCTAGAGACCCAACCAAAACCAAAAGGTAACAGTGGTTGTACTATTCCAATCATGAACATTGAAATGCAACAATAAAATTAATACGCGAGGCATAACCCCTCTCGCAAATAAATACCGTAACAAAAATCCCACAACTCAGTACACCCCAAAAGCTCATGACGAAAAGATATAAATTCAGCAAAAATCACAACCCTCTGGAAGACATCAATTTTAACACAAATGGGGTTCCCACATCAATGAACTGACAATTTCCCGAACCCAACTAATTTACAAAAATACAACTCACACGGGTACACAA
Organism: Sequoia sempervirens; assembly: GCA_007258455.2. Lineage (NCBI taxonomy): Eukaryota > Viridiplantae > Streptophyta > Pinopsida > Cupressales > Cupressaceae > Sequoia > Sequoia sempervirens. Next base: position 273,232,616 of record VDFB02270651.1, read on the forward strand.
ATAACTTATTTAAATTCCACAATAAATTTTGTTTTCACAGTACTCATATTAAAGCAAGGATTACATAACAGTGCTAACATAAATACATAAATTGTCTTTTAACTTATAACATCATTTGTATATTTATAATTTTAACAAATGTAATAGCAACTTCTTTCTATTTTCATAATTTTATTATTAAAATAAATTTATGTTTCTTTTTATTCAAACCAGAATAAAAACAATCTAATTATAAACAGAATAAATTGATCAATTTACCAGTTAAAAAGATGACTTCCAGTATATAACTATACGAATATTAATAAACATATATATATATATACATATATATATACATATATATATATATATATATATATTTATTCATTCATTTACAAGCCCGAATATTTTAATACATAAAGATTTATCATTCCAAAATTTATAAAACAAGTTTCAAATTTTAATGAATTCCCAACGCTATAAAGGCATATGCGCTAGTGACACCCGGCCAGCGGACAGTCTACGGACTGTACGCAGCAGTCCGAAGGACTACCGTGGACAGTCCCTAGACTGCCGCGCTAAGCCACGGACGGCCGGACGGTGGTTACGGCCGAGGCCGAACCACCATTCGGTCAGCCAAAGCAAGGGTTTATTTTTTATAAAACAAAATAAATTTATTACTGTCGTGGATAATACGGCCGAACACAGGGTTTTAAAGAATTTTCATTAAATAAATATATATATATAATTACATTTATATGTGTATATATATTTATCTATATATATACACATATATATATGTATTTATATATTTCGAATACAGAGCCTTAAAAAAATAAATGTATATAATCAAAGCAGAGATATACAGATCCAGAGTTCACATTAAGAGAATTATTTCTTTTCCCAAGACAGTACAACAGTAACAGTGTTTATTTCCAAAACCCAACCAAAATTTCATTTTAATAAACAACAATCCCGAACCCCAGTAAAATTTCTTTTGATTGAATAACAGTCCCAAAACATTTCTAAAAACCCCGAAGAATTTTCTTTCCTCACACATTTAATTTCAAACCTCAAGAGGAAATTTCATTCACAAAAAGACAATTTTTATTTCATTTGTTGCTACAGGAAGAAGATAATTAAAAAGGAGAAAAAGAACCTGGGTGTTCTGTGCCTGTAGAGGATCTGTGGAAGCTTTTGCCTGAGTTTGATCAAATCCTTTCTGCAGAGCTACTCCTTTGCTGTCGAATGTCTCCAGCAACAGATCCAAAACCTCCCTCAGACTGAACCTTCTTCTTCAATAAATTCTCCAGAATAACAGAAAGAGAATGCAATACTCCTCCAGAATGATAGAAAAGATGTATGCAAAATTTCTCCAGAACCAGAAGAAAGAGAATGCAACCCCATACAAAGAAAAACCCCTAAATAAAATCAACACTCAGAAAGTCTCTTCTGTTTCCTCTTCCCGTGAATACCAGAAGTCACTTCTCCAGAAATAAATAAAATTTAAATATATTCAAATCCACAAAATTTAACTTTTATTTATTTATTTATTTATCATCTCCACAAACACTTTATTAAATAATCACATGCCCATTAAAATAATTGAAATCAACCATTTGCAAAATTTTCTCAAAATAAATTTAATATTTTCACAAACTACTACTAACATTTATTTATTTAATTATTTATTTATTATTTTATGCTTTATTTTATTAATTGTTTAATTATTTAAATCACAACATAAAACCATACACCACATTAAATAAGTCATAAAATCACAATTACATACAAAGACTAACGTAACAACAAAATGGCTATGACCAAGACGCACAAAACCAAGAAGGTACAAGACAGTTGACATCTTGGAACGGGTTACTTCCATGTCACCTTTGTTCAACTTCCTGTCATTGGGTTGGTTTGATGCTCGCCCTGTCCTATCGAAATAGGTGGAATCGAGTCTTATTCCTGCAAAGCCTGCATCCAACAAGGTGATACACAACATACATACATATAATCAATTACAAAGCATCGTGAGAAGGATTTGCAATGTAGCAGGGCGCTTGCGAACGAGTGATGCTACCTGTCCCCTCACCAAATCATATCATCATCTATTGCATTATCAACATCATCAATTACTATTCTCTAGCCTACTGCATTCCAATTAACTCCATCAAAACAATCGTAATAAAATGTTATTATAATATCCATGGCATCATAAGAGTAATATAATCAGTAACAATCTAGGCTACCACAACATAATATCAACAGTATCATCAAAACCACAATGTGCCAAACAAATCCACAAAGAATGTCAAGAACAAGCAGTAACATGAGGGGTATTACTCTTCCTTTTGTAATTGAGTAGTGAGCTCTAGGCAGTGTGCCTGAAGGCATGTGCATTCCCCATTCATATTTCCTTGTACTTTTAACAGGGTATAATCTTGTGGACTGACCTCCACCATGGTTTTTCCCCTAACAAGGTTTCCACATAAAAATCTTGGTGTTATGTGTGTTTTTGATGTGTTGATTCATTTATGTTTTCATGGTTATTGATCAGATCTGAGAATAAGGTTAATAAGTTGAATAAGTTTGAAATTCTGAGACAACTGATTCACCCCCCCTTTTAGTTGTCTACCCTTGTGTTGCCAACAATTAGTATCAGAGTAGGTTCCTTGGAAGAAGTTTAACAGCTTGAGATGATCCGAGATGGCGACCTATAAGAAGGATAGTCCTAGATTTGATGGAAAAAATTATTCTTTGTGGAAGACTCGAATGGAGTTCCATCTGTGATGCATTGGTGAAGCTTACTAGTACATTACAAGTAATAGGTATGTTATTCCATAGAATGGTCCTACTACTATTGCTGAGATTAGGGATGTTGAGTATAATATCAGGGCTAAGGAGGCATTGTTGAGTGCTTTGACTAATACTGAGATGACAAATGTGATGGATCTGAAGACTGCTCATGAGATTTGGAAAAAGTTTGAAACTTTGTATGAAGGTGATGCTAATGTAAAGATTGCTAAGCTACAAAGTCTAAAAGGGAAATTTGAAATGTTGAGAATGGGTGATGATAAGAACATTACTACTTTCATGCAAAGAGTGAATGAACTTGTGTGTGGTTGGTGGATAGTTGGACGAATCAGAGATTGTTGCTAAAGTGCTTAGATCCTTTCCTACTTCCTACAAAGTCAAAGCTAGTGCTATTGAAGAGCTTCGGATTGTGACAAATGTTACCAGAGATATGTTGATTGGTAAGCTTATTGCTTTTGAGTTGAGTGAATTTGGTGATGCCCTTCCTAAGGTAGAATCTGCATTCAAGGCCACTACTTCTGGAAGAGATAAACAAAGATATGATCCAGATGAAAGTTCATCAAGAAAGACATTCAAGTATGAGGATGAAATGAAACAGATGGAAGAAGAAGAAAGAGAGTTGGAAGAGCTAGAAGCATTGATTGTGAAAAGAGAAGCCAAAGGACAGGGTAAGTATAAAGGGAAGTTGCCTATTAAATGTTTCTCTTGCAATAAGATAGGTCATTTTGCATCAAGGTGTCTGAAAAAAGCTTCTAAGCCAAGACATAACAAGCCTAAATTTCAAAAGAAGTGTTATTATGCTGTTGATGAAGGTGTGACAGATGAGGAATCTGATAAAGGAAATGGAAGTGAGGATGAATGGGTATTTATTACTATCAAGGAAAATAATCCTATTTCTATTGAATCTACTAGTTGTACAAATGTGGAGAAAGCCCTAGCTGCTCAAGTTGAAGAGAAAGATGAATGGGTGATCGACAGTGGATGTTCACATCATATGACAAGAGATAAAAGTAAGTTTGTGAGCTTGGAAAAGTATGATGGCGGTGTTGTGATATTTGGTGATGACAAAGCTGGTGTGATCCATGGAAGAGGATGCATTTCCCTTGATGGTAAGCATAATACTGATGATGTCCTGTATGTGGAAGGTTTGAAGCATAATCTTTTAAGTGTTGGACAGATGGTTGATAAGGGATACAATCTTCAGTTCAAGGATGGAAAGTGAAAAATAATGGGAAATTCTTGAAATGTGATTGCATCAGGAACAAAAACAAGAGGTAATATCTTTCACCTGAGTGCTGCTAGTAAAAGTTGCTTGATTGCTCAAGTTGATGAAAGATGGTTGTGGCATAGGAGAATGTGTCATGTTAACTTTGATAATATTGTCAAGATAAGTTCTACTAAGGATGTGAGATATCTTCCTAAGTTGATGAAACCTACTAATGCTATATGCAAGGAATGTCAGTTAGGAAAGTAAACTAGAATTTCATTTTAGAGCAAACAACATAATTCAAATGGATTGTTGGAGCTTGTGCATATTGATTTGTGTGGTCCTTCTAGAGCCAGAAGTTTACAAGGATACAGGTACTTCATGTTGCTTGTTGATGATTATTCAAGAATGATGTGGGTTGCTTTCTTAAGGGAGAAATCTGAAGCTCTGGAAAAAGTTCAAGATATTTAAGGCTATGGTTGAGACAGAGACAGGTCTAAATATTAAATGTATGAGATCAGATAGAGGCGGTGAATTCACTTTCGGTGAGTTTAATTCTTTTTGTGAAGAATATGGAATAAAGAGACAATTATCTGCACCACGAACCCCTCAGCAAAATGGAGTTGTTGAAAGGAAGAACATAACAGTTCTCGATGTTGCTAGAACTATGATGCTAGAAGGAAATGTTCCTCATATCTACTGGAGAGAAGCTGTGAGTATTGTTGTGTACACACTTAACCAGGTACAAATCAAAGGTGATACTGGTAAGACCCCTTTTGAGCTATGGACTGGTCAAAATCCTATTGTTAGATATTTCAAGATCTTTGGAAGCAAATGCTATATCAAAAGAGATCAAGATATAGGAAATTTTGATGCTAGGAGTGATGAAGGTATCTTTTTGGGTCATTCTACTAAAAGCAAGGCCTACCGGTGCTACAATAAGAGATTGAAGAAAATGGTTGAAAGTGCAAATGTCAAGGTTGATGAAGACATAGCTACACTATCCAGAACCTGTGGATATGATTATGATGATCAGAATGACAATACAAACAAAAGAAAGCAAGTTCAGACTTCAAATCAAGTTCAAATCATTTCGGTGAACCAAGAAGATCAAGAGGAAGGAGAAACTGGTGAATGTGTAGAAGAGAGATCAAAAGAGCCTAAAATTCAAGAACATCCTAAGACTATGAGGTATGTAAGATTGAATCATTCAAAAGATCAGATCATAGGTGATAAGAACAAGGTGTTTAGACTAGGAGAAGAATTGCAGAAGAATACTATTTACTTTCAAAGACTAAGCCTAACAATGTGAATGAAGCATTGAAAGATGAACATTGGGTTGAAGCAATGAAAGAATAATTACAACAGATTTAAAAGAATGATACATGGATTCTTGTTCCCAGACCTAAGGATAAAAATGTAATTGGAACTAAATGGGTCTTTAGAAAAAAACTGAATGAGCAAGGTGAAGTTGTTAGAAATAAAGTGAGACTGGTATGTAAGGGATATTCACAGATGGAAGGTATTGATTTTCAAGAGACCTTTTCCCCTGTTGCTAGAATTGAAGTTGTGAGATTGTTTCTTGCTACTTACAAAGACTACAAGGTTTATCAGATGGATTTCAAGTCATCTTTTCTAAATGGCGAATTGGAAGAAGAGGTGTATGTTGAGCAACCGGATGGATTACAGTTGAATGATCAGGGAGATATGGTTTTCCGATTGAAGAAAGCATTGTATGGAATCAAGCAAGCCCATAGAGAATGGTATGCCAGATTGGATAAGTACTTGTTGAAGCTTGGATTTAACAAAGGTACTGCTGATAGTAATTTGTATTTCAAGATTGATCATAATAAAGATTTGATTGTGGAAGTTTTTGTTGATGATATCATTTTTGGAGGAGATGATAGCCTGTGCATGAAGTTTGTTGATGAGATGCAAAGTGAGTTTGAGATGTCAATGATTGGAGAGATGGAATTCTTTTTGGAATTGTAAATTACTTAGTTGGATAAAGGGATCTTTATACCTCAGTCCAAGTATGTGAAAGAATTGTTGAAGAAATTTGATATGGAAGATTCAAAACCAATTGGTACACCCATGGTGACCGGATGCAAGTTGACAACAAATGATGATTCTCCGAAAGAAAATCAAACTAGATATAGATCAATGATTGGTGGATTGCTTTACTTGACTCAAACTAGTCCTAATATCATAAATTTTGTATGTATTGTTGCAAGATTTCAAGCTGATCCTAAAGAATCTCATGTGACTGGTGTGAAGAGGATTTCCAGATACTTGAAAGGGACAGTTGATTTTGGCTTGTGGTATGCTAAAGTTGATGATCTTACTTTGAGTGCCTTTACTGATGTTGATTGGGTAGGAGATGTGAATGATAAGAAAAGTACTAGTGGTGGAGCATTTTTCTTGGGAAAGAAGTTGATTTCTTGGTTAAGTAAGAAGCAGAATGCTATTTCTTTATCTACTGCAGAGGCAGAATACATTGTTGTTTTTAATAATTGTACTCAAGTATTATGGATGGAGCAGATGTTGAAGGATATTAGAGTTTTGTATGATGAGCCTATTGTTATATTCTGTGATAACTCAAGTGCTATTAACATTTCTAAGAATCTGGTGTTGCATTCAAAGACCAAGCATTTCTCTATAAAGTTTCACTTTTTGAGAGAGAAATTAAGTGAAAAGGAAGTCAAATTGGAGTATGTGCCTACTAAGGAGCAGATTGCAGACATCTTTACCAAGACGTTGCCTAAGGATACTTTTGAGTATCTCAGAGGGAAGCTAGGGGTGATTACCCCTCCTAATCAAAACTAAGATGCATTGACTTGCATCAATCCGTGCATTTCATGATCATATTTTGATCCAGATTGATGTTGTGATGGCTACTACTTAGGGGGGGTAGTCAGATGTTCAGATGTTCAAATATGTGGTTCAGAGCTTGTATAGAAGAGATCTTTGACATTGATTTCAAAGGGGGAGAAGAGTAATGTGAAAAACTTTCTAGGAGAGAACCTTGTGAGGAGAAGAGTTATGTGGATGAGTTGAGGAGAGAAGAGTTAGAACCTAAGGGAGAGTAAGTGCAGTTGTGCTGATGGTGTTTTTCACATCATGTGTTGCCATCAATGCCAAAGGGGAAGATTGTTGGATGTTGTGGTTGTGTTGTTGATATGTGGTTTTCATTGATGTCAACACTATTAGCATTAATGCATTAGAAGTTTTATATGTCGAGGATATTGAGAAAATTGTAATAAAAAGAGTTGCAGGTTGTTAGTGGTGAAGTGAAGTTCAGTCTGTCGGTGAGTTTAGTATGTTGTTGTTCAGAGGTTGTGGACTAAAGTTTTTCTTGATGAGTATATCTAGTTTATCCACGTTGGGTTTTAGAGATCCGTGTGAAGATTTGATCAAATTATAAAGATTTGTATTCTCAATTTTTTTGTTACTTTAGTTGGTGTTCTTGAATGATGATGATGCGATTTCAGTAAGTTCAGTTGTTGTGGATGCTTCTCTGGTGATTCATGACGTTTTTGGATGTTTCTAGATTGTTCTCTATATGTGTTGCATGTCCATATTGATCATTGTGCTCGCGATCCAAGATTTTCTCTTGTGTGTTCATATTTTTCATGTTCTTGGCCGACAAGGTGTTTGTAGCATGTTGTGGATCTTCGAGGAGTAATTAATTGAAGTGGTTCATGTTTGAGGATGTTATTTTGGGTCTTCACTATGTTATGGTTGACCTTGGTTGATTCACATGAATAATCTTTATTGTTTTGGGCCGACTATTTATATTCTTTTTTATTATTTTGTTGAAGCCGACTTGTAGCGATGTAATTTCTTGTTGAGGATATATATAAGGAATTGTTTTATCATGAGAGGGAATAAGTGAGTGGATGAATGTGTGAAGTGTGTGAGTCCTATGTGCGAATATTTTTCAGATCATATGAAGGCAGAGTAGAGTGTGAAGAAGAGTAAAGCAGAGTGAAGAAGTGTTCATGAGCTTAATCGGAACTGTAATCAGGCATTAGCAGATGCTATTTTTCTCAGTTCAAATCTGATGGATGTAATCAGAATCTTTCTGTAAGACTGTGTGTCTTCCTTTTGTAATTGAGTAGTGAGCTCTAGGTAGTGTGCCTAAATGCATGTGCATTCCCCATTCATATTTCCTTATACTTTTAACAAGGTATAATATTGTGGACTAACCTCCACCATGGTTTTTCCCTTAATAGGGTTTCCACGTAAAAATCTTGGTGTTATGTGTGTTTTTGATGTGTTGATTCATTTATGCTTTCATGGTTATTGATCAAATCTGAGAATAAGGTTAATAAGTTGAATAAGTTTGAAATTCTAAGCTAACTGATTCATGCCCCCCTCAGTTGTCTGCCCTTGTGTTGCCAACAGTTTTGACTCAATGACTTGTTTTGGTGAAGGTTGGATTTCTTCTTGAGTTGTTTTTATGGGTGTAGGTGGAGTTGATTTGTTCTCTTCTTCCAATTGGCAAGTGATAGCATGAAATCTATGCCTATGAACTTTAGCATTTAAGTTTCTTTTAGCATGATTAAATTAAGTTAAGATGGTTTAGGAGCACACTTATCAACCATTGGTTTCTTTTCTTCTCTTAAGGGAGGAACAAAAGGAACCACCGAGGGTTGGGAAACCGCTATCTCTTTAGGTTTATAGAATTATTTTATCTTTGGAGGAACAAAAGGGATCATCTTATTGTCCTTGTAGCAAATGGGTGGAAGAATTGCAGTGAATTTGTCTTGGTTACTTGGAAGGGCTTGTGGCTCAATCATAGGTTAATCAATGGTATGTTGACGATAATGGATAACCATAGAACCAAGAATATTGCTAAGAGATAATTCTTCTATACACTTTACCTTGAAATTTTGATAGAACTTGAAGAATAAATTTTCATGAAGCTTTATAGGTTCCATAGTTCTAGGACAAAAGAAATCCAATGCAAAATTTTCATAGGAATACAAAGGATTAAATCCACTATGATGCACTTGTTGGGTGAAACTTTTGTAATCCCTTTTAACAAATTACAAAACCTTGATTTCAACCACAACTATGTGAGATAGAATCTCTCCCCTCATAAAGGGGAGGCACCCTTCTTATTGCTTATTGAAACTAAAGAAAACTAATTAAATATTTACAATAATGATCTGGGGGTGTGTCACATTCATGATTCTCTCTTTTTTCAGAGAATATGTTTCACAATTTTAGGTTCCTCATGCAATACAACTTTAAACTAAAACTAAGCAGCAATTCCAATATTCTTATCTTGTTAAAGAAAATCCTAGGAATACCAGCATGATAATGATAAATAACAAATAAGAAAAGCTCACGAAGGCACAAAGTCATTATGTAGCTTTCGATAAAGAATCCTTCAAGATAGTAACCATCATTGTATGAGAAGCACAAAGTCTTCTATATACTTCACAATAATCCCATGAACAACATGAATAAATATAAGCACAAAGTCTTATAGAGAATACACCGATACTATTCAACAATATCACAATTTCAAGTAATAGGTGTAACTCAAAGTTTACACAAATTTACTCAAATCCCTTTCAATCTCAATTACTAATCACTACCAATTCGATCAAATCATAAGATAATTGTTCCCAACATAAATTTTGGTATGCAACTTCACTTCTTTATTGATCAAATATAAATTCACAAAGTTGATCTCAAAGTTTCAATATTCAATTCACAAGTGGGCAACACTTCGTTGCAAAAGATAAAAGGTAATCATTACAATAGAATACTCTTTTATTTATAGATGGGAGAGGAGAGCCAATCTAGGAAAATCAGAAGAGAAACTCTAGGAAAATCCTACCTAACTAGTTGACTTATTCAAAAATGTCATCCATGAATATTGTAGGACCCTAAATCTGCATTGGATAAAAAACAAAAACCATTAGTATTGTTAGTAAACCAAAGCAAACCAAAAGATCCCCTATAAGATTCATTTAATCACAAGAATGATGCCAAAGAAACAAGCAAACATAGAAGGGCATCATTCTAATGAATCAAACTAGCATCTTATAGTGGATTGGTGTCACATGTGCTAGTGACCCTTTCCCAACCCTTGATCAAAGCTTAAATTGTGTAAATGATGGAGATGATGGAGTGAAATGGACAAGATCAAATCTCAAATGAAGAGAGTAACCTTGCATAAAATTGTGAAGGATTTGCTTGATGAAGCAGATTTTCAAAATGCCAAGTGTTGAAGAGAGACCAATGTGGGATTAAAGATTTGCCAATGATAAGGACACTTGTCAAAGTGGTCAATGGTTGTGCAAGATTTGGGAAGAGTGCCCATGAGAGGGAAAATTTGAATTCAAATTTTCCAATAAAGAGTTTGACTTTGGGAGGGGACATGTAAGAGACATGTAAGGCCTCATAAATACATGTCCACTTAGATTCAAACTTGGAGAATATTCTCCCTTTATGCCAAGTTGAAAATAAAGATTTTGATAAATCAATTAAATGCAATTTCATGTGCAAGTGGCCAAATCTAGAGAATGCAAGTGGGTGAGATTAGCATTAGATTTAATCAGGATTAATTAGCTAGGATGATGATGAGGATGCTTTGACTTTTATGACTTAAATACTTGATTTATTTAATTCAGAAAATGATGGAATATGATTTAGGATTTGATTTAAATGGATTTTTGATTTATTAAAAGATTGATGATAATAAATAACCTTAGGCAATGAGATTATTTAAATGAATGGATGAAGGTGATGAATGGATCTAATGCGACATCTGGTTCAGTTGATGAATGATCCTGATCAAATGCAGAAGGTTAATTTTGCATGTCTACAAATATAGGAAAACATCTTTGTTTTTACATGTAATTACATTTTTCAAAATGTCATGTAAAATGTCGAAGCCTATTTACAAAATTCATAGAAGAAAGCATATAAACTATCTAACTCTGGAGATACAAGAGGTCTTTATGGTTCCTTGCTCTTGGCTTGGAAGTCTTCATATTTCTTCTTTATCTCTTGCATGAACACCTCATTTGGACCAATTGTATAGTCAATAATGGTATGAATCCTTGTGATTGTGGTATGAATCCTTGTGATTGACCTTCTTGTAGATGAGAAAATTTTCTTGCATCTATCTAGATGCATCTTGATATTTTTAAGAGAAATTTGTACATCACATATGGCATACATTGAAGTCTTTGAAAAGCCTTCATCTTCCACCTACTTCATGATAGCTTCTTTGAAGATTTGAGCAATCTCGCTAACCGGGAGGAAAGTATGATTATCATCAATGAGTTTAGCCGGTAACTCCTCAATTCCATTCACCATGACAACACAATGTCCTTCGACATCTTCCTGTACTTGTTGTATGTACTCAATGAGAGATTTGATTACTTGTATGCGGTTCTTAAAAGATTCTCTTATTTCCACATAATTCTCTTTGTTAGGAATTACCCCAACTTCCACTAATTTGCTCAGTTTTATCTATTTCATTTGTGAACAAAATGAGAGACATCGTTCCATTTCTTTTTGCTCTTTGGAAAGTATGGTTTCTTCCTTTTCAAGCTCCAATTTCATCTTGGCTATTTGAGCAGTCTTTTCATCTGCGACAGCTATGAGTTGTGTGCCCTATTCTATTATCTCATCAATGAAATCATAAAACACCTTACCCTTGGAGACAAACTTCTCCACCTTTTTCACTATTGTTTCCTCAAAATTCACCATGGTCATAGGTTGCACGCTCTCTGAGGAGCCTGCAATCTTCCTCAAAACTGATGCATATCGCTCAGCTTTATCCTTGTGCATATCTCTATCCTGCTCCATTTTATCAAGTCTACCTGATAATGCAGTCAAGTTTACTTGTGCATCTTCTTTTGCACTTGCATTTGTTACCTTACCAAGCTTAACTCTTATTAGAGTGTAATCTTCCATGTCCACATCACCTTATTCATGTGGGGGTAAACCAATATCTACATATTTGTGACCTAATTTGTCTATCTGAAGTCTTGAATTAATTTTAGCCTTCTTCTTCTTCCCCTTGGCTTTTGGAGGAACTATCTCTTCAAGATCAAGCTCATCTGGGGAAATCATTTTTTTCTTGAACTTTGATACTTGTGAGATTATCCAAGGGGGAAGGGATGAAGTATATCCTTCTTGACTTACTGTCAACTCTTGTGTAGCAGGAACTTCTATAGGATTGAATGATATTGTAACAATTGGAGTAGTATCAATCATGATAGCTCCAAAAGATTGCAAACCAAGTGGATCCTGCAATGATTCGTTCATGAACCTGTCAAACTCTGCCTAAGAAGAGATATCAAATGATGGGGATGATAAACTTGGAATAGGCGAGGGAGAACTCGAGGAAACATCAACAATTTGTAAGTTGGAAACTTCAGGAGGAGTGGTAAGAACCGTTGATACTGAAGGGGGAATGGAAACATATACTGCATGTATGGTTGTTGTAGGAGTAAGTGAGGTAGGAAGAGAAGGTGGAGGAGTAGTAGGATTTGAAGGGGTATGAGGGATATTTGAAGTAATAGGTGACGATGTTTGGGGAATATTTTCAACAAAATTATCATCGGGAGATAGTGTGCATTCATCATCATGCCTTTGTTCCTCCTCATTACCTTCTTCTTCACTTTCATTCCCTTCTTCTTCTTCAGATGATTGTTCCTCAGAAACAAGCTCCTTTCCCTCTGCAGATGGTTGTTCTGAATCAATAGCTTCCTCTTCTTAAATTATTCGTGTAGCACTTTTACCAAAAGTAAACTTGATCTTAGGATCTCTTTGAGAAGGAGTAGCCGCATGCTTGTTTTTAGTGCGAAGCTCTTGTTGTTGGCTAGTTTCTCCTCTTGGTGTTTCTCCTTCTAATTTTGTCCTGAAAGATTTCATTTGAAATCCATGCCTATGCAACCATTCAGTTGTGTTATGTAAAATAGGAGCAAGTCTTTCTCTAATAGAAACACTTTCTTTCTTAGACCATTGTACAAGAGGTAAAGGTTTCCTAGCAATTTCATCCTCTTCATAAGCAGAATTCATTATGTCGCCAGGATCCTTGAAATCCTCTAGAATATCAACTACACCAAGATTTTTGATCTGCTCTACTGTCAACCTGCAAAAATTCATTCTCTAGATATCTTCTTCATCTCTATAGTCTGCCCATATATCTTCAAAGCGGTAGACATGTTGATGATCTTTTTTAAGTTTCCTATTCACGTTTCTGTAGTCAAAGTCAAATATGTATTTATATGTCCTTATAGTCATAATTTACATTTTTGTAGCTAATGACTTTGCTTTTTGTACACTATGAATAGTATATCTTCCAATAGTAAGTGGAAAATTGATACCCGGCTTGTGAATTTTCACACATTCTTTGTGAACTAAGATCAGTTGTCTGCACAATTCCATTAGTACCCACTTGTCTGAAGGATACCTAGGCAACATGTATGGACACCCAGTATAGCAACCTACTCTCAAATATGTGAAAGTTTGAAACCTTTGTAGACAACCGTGGAAATTGCCTCATAACTGCAACAACATATACTAAGTAAGAAGTCATGTAAAATTTCAAGGTGGTTGGTACATTCATTAACTATTCAAGAATTTCATCACTTATCTGAGTTCCCCAATCTATGTGTGCTTTCCTTCTTCGTATGATGCAGATATACTCATACATCCAATCTTGAAAATAACATGAAACAGGAAAACCTTTCACCCCGCTTAGAAGAGTAATCATATCTCGAACGTCCTCTTCAAAATCACTTTGAGGAAGCCCTTTGGGCCATCTTGAGATAGTGAGCCTTGGATTTTTCAACCATTGAGTATTAATCAATGTTTTAGCTTTATTTGGATCCTTTTCATAGACCTCCTGCACCTGTTAAATAGAGATCTGTGAATTTTTCCATGTGTGGTACCTTGAAAACAATATCAAAGAACTCTAGATCTAATCTCATCATGATTTGTCCAGAAGGATCTCTCACACTTTTTTCCTCCTAGATATAATGAGATGCAACCTGAAGAAAAAAATTTGTACAATGAGTAGCAGTTGGGAATGAAGCCACTAAGTGCAAGTTGCTATGAATGATGGATCTCAAATCTTCTTCTAATGGTTTCTTCTCAGTTGTTTTCACAAAATCTTCCATATCGTGGTGACCAATCTTCGTGTCTTTGATTTCATCAACCTTTAACATCACAACAGTAGATGGATAAACACCTTGGTACTTGTACTTCATCTTACCCTCCTTCTTAGAAGATGATGGAGGATTTTCTGATGTCATCTACAAAATTTAGTGAAAGTCACCTTCAAAGATCACCTGATAAGAATTTGAAAGGAACTGCAAGAACAATGGATTAGGAGATGTTAGGAGCAGAAGTGTTATGAGTGTGAGTTGGAATGCATGAATCAAGCAGGAAATTTGGAGCAATTTCAAATGAGCTATGAAGCACAAAAAATGGAGCATTAGCGATGAAACGAAGTTTGGAGAGCAAATGGAATGATTTCTGAGTGTAAGTGAAAAAATTATTTTTGTGTAGGAGCACTGAAAATCAGCACTCCTACATCTGGTGAAATCCATTTGCATATAGTACCACTGAAAAAAAGTGCTCCTACATGCCTTAAGCATTTGGATAGAAATTATGTCGGAGCACTGAAAAACAGTACTCTAAAATTTGGTGGGAAAAACATTTCATGCTCAAGCACTGAAAATCACCGCTCAAGCATGTACTTCATAATAGATCCAAGTGTACAGGCAGGCTTTTTCACCACCTTTACATCCAAGGGAAAGGTCGTTTCGTGTAGGAGCGGTGATTTTCACCGCTCCTCCATCTTGAATGATGGAAGAACTTGGCTGGAGATGCAGGAGTGGGATTTTTTAACTCTTCGACATATTGAGTTGGGGAAGGTCACTCCATGTAGGAGCAGTGATTTTCACCACTGCTACATTTGGATTTGGTGAAAAGCCATTTGGAAAAGCAGTGAAATCTCCCACTTGTGCATGTGGGAAAAATTATCATGCGAAAACGTTGAAGTTTTAATCATTTCGATTTGCTAAATCCAAAATTAATACTGCTCAGACATGTAAGGGAAAAATTTTACAAAAATGTAATGAGCAGACGGAGAAAGAATAACTCACAACAGTGAAAGGAAACGCCAGTAGATCGAAAGAAAAACTCAATAAGACAAAAAATGACGAGCAAGAAGAACCTAGGGTAAACAATGACAAGAAACAGAGAACAAGAACTATTAAACCCTATTGGAAATAGATAACATTAATGAATGATGAAGAAGAAGAAGACCAAACATACCTGGTAAAAATGACGAAAATCCTAACTTGAATTCCTGTGGAATCCACCCTCACGAATTCGTTGGTGGTTTGTGAGATGATTAGCTTGAAGGAGAAAGAGGAGAGCAGATTAAAATGAGGAGAAATTAACCTAAAAATAAATTAATAAGCCATTAGATCGATCATTAATGGACTCGTATTTCATTTATGATGAGCGTGCAAAAAGGGAGGGAAAATGTAGGAGCGGTGAAAATCATCGCTCCAACATTTTCAAAACATTGGAGATGCACAAGTGATAAAAATCACCGCTAGGACATGTGAAAGACTCGATAGAAAGAAATATGTTGTTGCGGTGAAAATCACTGCTAGGACATGACAAGGTGAGTGTGAAGCATAGGAGCAGTGATTTTCACCGCTCCAACACTTGGAGTAATTTTTCAAACAGAAGGTTCATGTAGGAGCGCTGAAAATCAGTGCTCCGACATGAGTGAAAAAATAACTAACTCCCAAAGAGTGGGAATTAACAAAAATATTCATTTTGAAGATTTTTGAAAGAAAAACAATGAGAAGTGCTCAAACGGACGATTTGAGGTCTAGGACTATGCATAAAGGCCAATCAAAATTTTCCTCATTTTTCATGCTTGAAGTACACAAAACTATGAAATGGACAAGTTTTGTCGGGGGTTATCTCGTGAATCAAGTGCAGCTAGATTTGAGGATAACAACTGGCTCCAACTGGGGAGCTTCCTTCAGTCATTCTTAGAAATGATTGAAAGGAGAAGAACTCCAGATTCCAAGTGCCTTTATCTATCCATTGGGCATAGAGTCAAGAGACAAAAATAAAAAGACTCAAAAAGACTTAAAAACAAAAAGATGTAAGGACTATAAAATATTTACATTGAACACCTGTCATCTCACTGTGTGAAGGGCTTCATATGTTTCCCACTGTGAGGAAGAGAAAATGGTGTCCCATCTTCGTACGCCAAGAGAAAGTTATTTTCACCATGTAACTGATGAATTTTGAAAGGCCCAGTCCATAGTGAATCGAACTTTCCATGCATACCTTTTGGCTCTCTTCGCTTGTCCCACAAGAGAACGAGATCACCAACTTGAAATTCACGATACTTTGCTTTCTTGTCAAAAATATTTTTAACTTGTTCTTGATGCTCCGAGATACGGTTGGCTACTTGAACTCGTTTTTCCTCCAATTTAGAGAGATACATTATCTGCTTATCAACTGAACTGTCAAAAGTCTCATCTTCAATGGCCTTAGCCAATTTGAGAGTGGGAAGTTCTAATGTAATTGGAATTTCAGCATTCAACCCATACAAGAGTTGAAATGGAGACATGCCAATCACACACTTTGGAGTTATCCTATCTTCCCACAAAGTGTCATACAAAGCTTTGTGCCACAAACGTTGATTCTCATCCACAAGCTTGCAGATTATAGTCATCAAGTTTTTATTGCTAGATTCAACCTGGCCATTACCTTGCAAGTAATAATCGAATGAATGAGACAATATTATGCCATGCTCAAAATATAACTCAGTTATCTCGTTTGATGAGAAGGCAGAAGCATTGTTAGCAACAATTTTGTTCAACACACCGAACCTAAAAATGATATTTTCCTTCAAGAAACTACACACAACTTCAGAAGTAGCATGCTTAACCAAAATTGCCTCCACCCACTTGGTGAAGTAGTTGGTTGCAGTTAGGACATAGGTGTGTCTTGCACTTGAAGGTGGATTTACTGTGCCAATGAAATCAATTCCCCACTGCTAAAAGGGCTCTTCAATGACAACTGGTTTCAAAGGAAAAGCTACCAACTTTGGTTTACCTACGAACTACTGACATAGCTCTCATTTACGCACTCAAGAGTATGCATCCTAAAAGAGTGTAGGCCAATAATACTTTACTCTCAAAATATTATGAGCGGTAACTGGCACTGAAAAGTGTCCTCCACATGCTAAGTCATGATATGATCTCAACAATTTTTCCTATTGTTCTTCATCAACACAACGCAAGAAAGTCCCATCCAAAGCACACTTATACAAACCATTGTCCCATAACACAAAATTTTCTAATTTTAATTTGATGGTTCTTTTCTCCTTTGAAGTCAAGTGATCAGGACATTCCCCATAAGTGAGAAAATAAGCAATGTTGGAATACCATTCATCAGTAGTATTGACAAATAACACTATTGGAAATTCATTTGGATCTACCTCCTCAGTCTCTGAAATTTCTCCATAAGTATTATTTTCAGCAATGGGTTGATGCAAACCTCACCCACGTATCAACTTGGTAGGCTTGATGTCCATGTCGTATTCTTGAATATTGACAATCCAATTGCCTCTTTTTGTTCCAAACTCTTGTTGTGTCAAGATAGACTTAACGGTTGAATCTGGAACCAAGACTTTAACATGTCTGTTAAGGATGTAAAACTGGAAATGTTTTAGTACCTTAACCACAAAAAAAGCATGTTTTTCCATTTGGGAATATTTCAGTTCATAATTTTTTAGAGGATAGCTCATGAATGAACTCGGGGATTCAAAACCCTCACTATTCTCTTGTACTAGAATTGTTGAAAGTGTATTCTCAGAAGCATAACTATACATGATGAACTCCTTTGTGTAGTTTGGGCAGACAAACACCAGTGCATGAGCAATAGCCTCTTTGATATCATCGAACGCAACTTTTCCTTTTGTCATCCAATGAAAAGTGGTAGTACCTTTCATCGTATTAACAATATGACGAGTCTTTTCTGCAAAATTCGGAAGGAATCTTCGTAGAAAATTTGCCTTTCCAAAGAAAGAATGAATATCTTTCTTACTTGATGGAAAAGTAAATGATTTGATACTTTTGACTCTTTCTGAATCAATCTTGATACCTTCTATGGACACCACATGACCAAGAAGCTTACCTTCTGTAACCCCAAAAATTGACTTCTTGGGATTCAAGGAAATACCATGTTGTCGACATCTCTCCAAGATTTTCCTTAGATGATAAAAAGTGTTCATGAAGTTTTTTGGAAAATATCGTAAGATCATCAAGATATACCACAATGAACTTACCTAGCACATCATGAAAAGCCAAGTCCATAGCTCGTTGAAACATGGCGCCAGCATTGATAAGACCAAAAGGCATTTTGCGATATGCAAAGGTACCCCATGGCGTCGTAAAGGCCATCTTGTGTTAATCACTTGAATTGAATTCAATCTGGTTATAACCAAAAAAACCATCCAATATGGAGAGCATTTCAGATCCGATCATGGTTTGAAGAACCTGATCCATTACTGGAAGAGGATAACTATCCTTGAGCAATAGCTGATTTAGATTTCAGAAATCCACATAAATATGAATCTCACCATTCTTTTTACGAATGGGAACAATATTTTATATCCATGTTAAATGATGGATAGGGAATATAATTCAGGCATTCAACATCTTTTTAACCTCCGCAAGGATCGTTTCGGAAATATTGGGGTTATATGCCTTTGCTTTTGTTTATAAGGCAATGCTCTAATCTTAAGTGGAATTTCATGTTGCACCTCCTTTGGTCAGAAAGATTTTAAATCTTCATATGAATATGCCAAGACATCCATATATTCTCGTAACAACTTAACAAATTGCTTTCTTTCTTCAATTGTGCAACACTTACCAATGTTTACCATCTTAGGATCTGCTTCAATTCCTAATTTAATCTACTTAACCTCTTTAGATGAATCTGAATCTGAGAGTTGTTTATTAACATAGCGATCATGCTTATCAAAAAGTTTCTTAAGGGATACCAACCCCTTAGGAACTTTATTCCCTTTGAGTTGTAGGAACTCTTTGCCTATTACTGGATCAATATTAGAAACAGATTCTCGATGTGGAGAATCACTTCCTTCAAAGTATAACTCATCAAAATTTTCTATCTTTTCCAAAAAAGCAACAATTTGATTATCATCATTAAAAATCTACCAATTATCTAAAATGTCAGGAACACTTGAGAAGAAGGCCAACTCAATGGTATAGATAGAACCATGAAAATATTTGTGTGGTATCAGGAGTGTGGCAGAAACTGCTATATAATCAGCTTTGTCATTGTATTCCCTTGGAACTACAGAAATATCAAAAGCATCAAATTCTTCAATGCAATCCCAAGCAAGATTGCGATAATGCCTTAGTCTATCATTTTTGTTTGATACAAATTCCTTACCTGACAAACTATCAACTCGGCATCACCTTGTGCATGAAGATTCTTGATACCTTTCTTATGTGCAACTTGCATTCTTAATAACAAAGCTTCATATTCAGCACTATTATTAGTATTATCAAACTGTAATTTGAAAGAGAAAGGAAAAAATTTTCCTTTGGGAGAAATAAAAAATAATTCTAGCTCCAAAACCAAAGGAAGAACAACTACCATCAAACTCAAATAGCCAAACACTATTTGGATCACCAAGAATGACAGTATCAAAATCTATAGATTCATCATCTGATGAAGCTTCATAATTTGAAATAGACAAATTATCTGATGATGACTCATTTATTGATGAAAAAGAATCAACGCTCTCTAACTCATGTCTTGTCAAAGATTCGGCAACTTCTTCCGTTTGTAAATAATATGTTCCAACACTCGAAGACTCAAACAAAATTTGAGCTCTTGGATCATTAGACTGTGTTACTGAGAATTTTGACTCCCTTTCAGGAATCAATTTCTGTATTACACCTTTCATAGGTATTCTAGCTTCATACATGGCCATGTTCATCTCACCTCCAACATCTTTACATAAATTATGTCCAAGGAGAATTCCATAAGATGTTGGCGCATCAGCTACTAGAACTGTCATCTTGATCTTCTTTTCAGGATATGCAGCAAATGCATATTGTGCATCTTTGATCTGTCTAATTAGAGGTACTTGCTTGTTCTCCATGAAAAAAAAATGGCTAATTTTTTTTGTTAAATTCGAACCCAAGGCAGTAGCTACCTTGGCTGGCATCACATTGTCTGATGCGCCAGAATCTATGACACAATTGCTTAACTTAAAGTCATTAACAAGTCAAGAAATAGAGAATGCATCAATATGTCCAGAGGCAGTTGGAGGAGTAGAAACAAGGTTATTTTGTGGGGTCTTAGGCTTTGGGGCAGCAGGAATATCAAGAGATGAATCCTTACTTGGAGTAATTCCTTTATCCTTTACGAACTTGACAAGCCTTTCAAATTGGTCAGGATTCGCTTTAAGGTATTCAGCTTAAGACATTTGGATTTTTTGTTTTCTTGGCATGATCAATGATGTCAAAAGCTTGGAAGGAACTTTGTAAAGTGGATGTGGTAACTTCACTAATAGGCTTAACAAAAGGTACACTAGTCTTAGGAACCTAGAGATTGGCTTTTGGAATAGCAGGAATTGAAGGAGGAGGACGGGGAGCACTTACTTGTTTATTTGATGTATTTTTTGGTTTCCAAGCTAGCAAAGGAGACCCTCTTTTTGCAATGGTAACCGATGGCTTATCCTTCATTGGTGAAGTAGTAGCTTGAGCTTGATCTAGCTGATTTTGTTGTGACCATGTAAAGACAACATACGTATCCGTCACTAAGTCCTCATCATCAGATTCATTTTCCATTTGCAAATAGCCAATATTGGAGTCGCCAGTTGATTCTATTTCTTCATCTTGAAAAACATCAATATTTTCTTTCGCGGGATAATTCGGCTATGCATATTCATCTTATTCAGCCTCATAGTATCCTGCTGTAGTATTAGTAGGTGGAGCTTCAAGTGCAAGTCTTCCTTGTGGCGCTGCAAGATGATTCTAATTTCTATTCCCAAAATAGTTAGGAAAAGTCCTTCTTGGAACATCCCTTTAAGTATTATTGTTTGAAACTTTTTTTTTCAAAGCCAAGATTTTGTTTTCCAACCTTTGAACCATAGGATCAACAAAATTAGAATTAGCATTATTAGAATTGGCATTAGAAGCTGAAGATCCTGACCCCTGCACTTTCTTGTTTGTATTCATTCTTATTTCTCCAGCAAGGATCATGTCATCTTCAAGACCAGCAAGGATCATGCCATCTTCAAGACTTGTAGCTAATTGTTGAGCTGCTTCAACATTGGCAAGAGCTACCCTACACAAGAAAAAAATTACTTTGGGAAGTTGCGTATTGATGAAGAAACACTTCACATTATGATCTGTTGGTTTTGCCACTGTTGGAATCCTTGTCACCAACTTATTAAACTTTGCCACAAACTCACGCATGGGTTCATGGGCCTCTTTTTGCATGGTTGTAAGCTACACCAACAAGGCGTGTTCATCTTCAACATGTTTGGACCTTTCTTCAAACTTGGTGCGAAGAGTGTTCCAATCAATGACTGAAGCAGCTGGAAGAGTATAAAACCATTTAGTAGCAACTCCTTGTAGAGAATCAATGAACAATCTCACAGCAACATCTTCCTATTCCATGCCAAGAACACCACAAACAATGTAAAAGGTAGCAATGTGCTCATCGGGATGTTGTTTTTCGTCGCCTTGAAACTTCAAAATATGCTTTCTTGAGACATGTGGAAGTTCATGCAATGGTGCAGCCAACCTGAGGGGACCAAATGCATTTACCCAATGTCCTATAGGTGGTGCATCCATAATATGTTGCACAACAGGTACTTGAACTAGAACTTTATGGAAAATAGAAGATTCACTTGAAAGAGGAGATCTTATTCTTCGTGGAGGATAACTTGCGGTGTGTTGCAA
This sequence comes from Sequoia sempervirens, assembly GCA_007258455.2. NCBI lineage: Eukaryota > Viridiplantae > Streptophyta > Pinopsida > Cupressales > Cupressaceae > Sequoia > Sequoia sempervirens. The sequence goes on from VDFB02270651.1 coordinate 273,254,645, forward strand.
TGGTGACCTTGCTCGCAAAGGAGCAGGAAGGATGTTATGTTGCTGCAATAATTCAAAAAACAAATCCACCACTCCTTGAGCCCTCAAACCTCACGTATAGCTTCTACCAGCCAAAATGTAGACTTGAAACGTGACAGATATTAATATTAATAATACATAATATCACAATAAGATACTGGAGAGCTTATTCACTTCAATCAAAAGTGTGAGGCTTCGATTGTGTGCTTCATTCCCCAGCGAAGTCGCCAAAAAACTGTTGTGTCAAAATTTTGTAATCCATTTTAATCGATTAAAAAACCTTGATTTCAACCACAGCTATGTGAGATAGAATCTCTCCTCTCAGAAAGGGGAGGCACCCTTCTTACTGCTTATTGAAACTAAAGAAAACTAATTAAATATTTACAATAATGATCTGGGGGTGTGTCACATTCATGATTCTCTCTGTTTTCAGAGAATATGTTTTACAATGTTTCACGATTTTAGGTTCCTAATGCAATACAACTTCAAACTAAAACTAAGCAGTAATTCCAATATTCCTACCTTGTCAAAGAAAATCCTAGGAACACTAGCATGATAATGATAAATAATAAATAAGAAAAGCTCACGAAGGCACAAAATCGTTTCGTAGCTTTCGATAAAGAATCCTTCAAGATAGTAACCAGCATTGTATGAGAAGCACAAAGTCTTCTATATACTTCACAATAATTTCATGAACAACATGAATAAATATAAGCACAAAGTCTTATAGATAATTCACCGATAGTATTCAACAATATCACAATTTCAAGTAATAGATTTAACTCAAAGTTTACACAAATTTACTCAAAGCCCTTTCAATCTCAATTACTAATCACTACCAATTCGATCAAACCATAAGATAATTGTTCCCAACACAAAGTTTTGTATGCAACTTCACTTCTTTATTGATCAAAATTAGATTCACAAAATTGAACTCAAAGGTTCAATATTCGTTTCACAAGTGGGTAACACTTTGTTGCAAAAGATAAAAGGTAATCATTACAATAGAATCCTCTCTTATTTATAGATGGGAGAGGAGAGCCAATCTAGGAAAGTCAAAAGAGAAAATCTAGGAAAATCCTACCTAACTAATTGACTTATTCAAAAATGTCATCCATGAATATAGGAAAACATCTTTGTTTTTACATGTAATAACATTTTTCAAAATGTCATGTAAAATGTTGAAGCCTATTTACAAAATGTATAGAAGAAAGCATATAAACTATCTAACTCTAGAGATACAAGAAGTCTTTATGGTTCCTTCCTCTTGTCTCAGAAGTATTCATATTTCTTCTTTATCTCTTACATGAACACCTCATCTAAACCAACTATATAGTCAATAATGGTATGAATCCTTGTGATTGACCTTCTTGCAGATGAGAAAATTTTCTTGCATCTATCTAGATGCATCTTGATATTGTCAAGAGAAAGTTGTACATCACATATGGTGTACCTTAAATTCTTTGGAAAGCCTTCATCTTCCACCTGCTTCATGATAGCTTCACTGAAGATTTGAGCAATCTCGCTAACCAGGAGGAAAGTATGATCATTATCAAGGAGTTTACCTGGTAACTCCCCAATTCCATTCACCATGACAACACGATGTCCTTTGAAATCTTCTTGTACTTGTTGTATGTCCTCAATGAGAGATTTGATTACTTGTATGCGGTTCTTAAGAGATTCTCTTATTTCCACATACTTCTCTTTGTCAGGAATTACCCCAACTTCCACTAATTTGCTTAGTTTTATCTCTTTCATTTGTGACCAAAATGAGAGACATCATTCCATTTTTTCTGCTCTTTGGAAAGTATGTTTTCTTCCTTTTCAAGCTCCAATTTCATCTTGGCTATTTGAGCAGTCTTTTCATCTGTAACAACTATGAGTTGCGAGCCCTGTTCTATTATCTCATCAATGAAATCATAAAACACCTTACCCTTGGAGACAAACTTCTCCACCTTTTGCACTATTTCTTCCTCAAAATTCACCATGGTCATAGGTGCACACTCTCTGAGGAGCCTGCAATCTTCCTCAAAACTGATGCATATCACTCAACTTTATCCTTGTACATATCTCTAGCCTGCTCCATTTTATCAAGTCTACCTGATAATGCAGTCAAGGTTACTTGTGCATCTTCTTTTGCACTTGCATTTGTTACCTTACCAAGCTTAACTCTTGTTAGATCGTAATCTTCCATGTCCACATCACCTTGTTCATGTGGGGGTAAACCAATATCTACATATATGTGACCTAATTTTCCCATTTGAAGTCTTGAATGAACTTTAGCCTTCTTCCCCTTGGCTTTTGGAGGAACTATCTCTTCAAGATCAAGCTCATCTAGGGAAATCATTTGTTTCTTGTGCTTTGATACTTGTGAGATTAGCCAAGGGGGAAGAGATGAAGTATATCCTTCTTGACTTACTATCAACTCTTGTGTAGAAGACACTTCTATAGGATTGGATGATATTGTAACAATTGGAGTAGTATTAGTCATTATAGCTCTAGAAGACTACAAACCAAGTGGATCCTACAAAGATTCATTCATGAACTTGTCAAACTCTGCCTGAGAAGAGATGTCAAATGATGGGGATGATAAACTCAAAATGGATGAGGGAGAACTTGAGGAAACATCAACAATTTGTAAGCGGGAAACTTTGGGAGTGATAAGAATCGTTGATACTAAAGGGAGAATGGAAACATCCACTGCATGTATGGTTGTTGTAGGAGGAGGTGAGGTAGGAAGAGGAGGTGGAGGAGTAGTAGGATTTGAAGGGGTGTGAGGGATATTTGAAGTAACAGGTGATGATGTTTGGGGAAATTTTCAACAACATTCTCATGGGGAGATAGTGTTTGTTCATCATCATGCCTTTTTTCCTCCTCGTTACCTTCTTCTTCACCTTCATCTTCTGCAGATTCTTCCTCTTCCATAGATTTTTCTTATTCTTCACTTTCATTCCCTTCTTCTTCTTCAGATGATTGTTCCTCAGAAGGAAGATCCTTTCCCTCTGTATATGGTTGTTCTGAATAAGTAGCTTCCTCTTCTTTAACTATTCATGTAGCACATTTACCAAAAGTAAACTTGATCATAGGACCTCTTTGAGAAGAAGGAGTAGTCACGTGCTTTTTTTTAGTGCGAAGCTCTTGTCGTTGGCTAGTTTCTCTTCCTGGTGTTTCTCCTAATTTTTTCCTAAAAGATTTCATTTGAAATTCATGCCTTTGCAACCATTTAGTTGTGTTATTAAAATTAGGAGCAAGTCCTTCTCTAATAGAAACACTTTCTTTCTTAGACCATTGTGCAAGAGGTAAAGGCTTCCTAGTAATTTCATCCTCTTCATAAGAAGATTTCATGATGTCACCAGGATCCTTGAAATCCTCTAGAATATCAGCTACACCAAGATCTTTGATTAGCTCTATTGTCAACTTACAAAAATCCATTCTCCGGATGTCTTCTTCATTGCTACAGTCTGTCCATATATCTTCAAAGCGGTAGACATGTTGATGATCCTTTTAAAATTTCCTATTCACATTTCTGTAGTCAAAGTCAAATCTGTATTTAGATGTCCTTATATTCATAATTTGCATTTCTGTAGCTACTAACTTTGCTTTTTGTACACTATGAATAGTATATCTCCCAATAGTAAGTGGAAACTTGATACCTAGCTTGTGAATTTTCATACGTTCTTTGTGAACTGAGATCAGTTGTCTACACAATTCCATTAGTACCCACTTGTCTGAAGGATACCTGGGCAACATGTATGGACACCCAGTATAGCAACCTACTCTCAAATATGTGAAAGTTTGAAACCTTTGTAGACAACCCTGGAAATTGTTAGAGTAAAAAGTTATTATGCTTAATTAATTAAATCATATTGGTTAATTAATTAAGTCACTTATTCCTTTAGTTGCTTAAGCTAAACTTAGGCACATTAATAATTGATTAATTATTAAGTGTGCACACTAGGGTTTCATTTAGGGTTTCCCTTTTAGGGTTTCTTGATCTCCTTCATAAGGATTGATCTCTTTGTAATAATTGATTCTCTTAATGCATTTTTACTATAAGGTTTATAGAACATCTTCTTTGGTTCTGCATGTCTTTTGCATGATGGACATGGTGATGCATGATCTGAAGATATGGCCTTTCAGTGAGTTTCTAATGCAAGGGTTTCCACAGGCATCTTTTTTGCAAGAGGGGTAGCCAATTTTTTGGGACACTTTGGGCTCAAACGGACACCGCCATCGCGTTCGCAGTGGCCAAAAACCCTAAGAACGCCTGTCGTTTCGTCGATTTTGGAGCAATTGATCCAGAAGGCAAAACAAATTTGCCAGGGAAGCCGCACGGCCTCCCAGCATGCTCCCCAAGGCTCAAAAATTGAAAAAAAATGTACAAAAAATGTGTTTTTTGATAAGCGAGTCGGCGCCTCCCATACAAATCCACTCCACCGCCGGGCGGCCACCAGGCGGCCACCCGCCGGCCGCTCGGACCCGGTGCCACCTCCTCCACCGCCGGTTGTTTTCAGCCCGCCTGGCACCTCTGCTACGTAGCCCCAGTCACATAGAGGACCGGGGGCTCTCCATTTGCTAACTACCGGTTTAAAACATTCCAGCGAATATTCTGGCAGCTAGCAGATACCGGCATTTCAATGGAATATTCCGGGGGTCACACAGCATATTCCATCCATGCAACTTTTTCGGCTACTGGGAATTTTTTTTCGGAAAGGGGGCCATTTTTTTGCCGACGGCCAGATGGCCGTCAAATTTACGCTCCTTTTGCTGACGTCATCTGTACGGCCGGCCCCTCTTTGCCCCTCCAAGCCCTGATTTTTCCTAAAGAAGCAGTTTTTTTCTTTTGGTCATAACTTGGGCATACGGTATCAAAATCGGGCAAACGAGATATTGCCGGAAAGCTGGTTCCGAGCACTTTCTAGTAGTGTTGTTTATTTTCCAGTATTTTACTGTTTATCTTCATTTATTACTGTTTGAAGTCAGATGTTGTTTTTGGACTTCCGAGCTCATAACTTTTTGCCACGATCTCCGATTTTCGCTATCTTTGCGACGTTGGAAAGGTATTAAGGAGCTCTATGTTGCTGTCCATGTAATTTTTTTGTATCTGTCCCAGGTTGATAGCTTAGTCCATATTTGGCCCAATGGGTTGTTTGGAGATTACTTGGATGTTTTGGCAGTTGGGAAGCTGCATCTTGCATCTTTGCACTTCATTTTCAGTAATACATCATTGCTTGTTGCTTCATAGATTCCAGGGTTGTTCCCGTTTGGATTTTTGAGTGTTCCATGGCATCGGGTCTGCTATTGCTTTATCATAATTCCTTGAGTCAATCAGTGACTCTCATCTGGTTTCAGTAGTAAACAGAAGAATCTTTCCTGCTTGCCAGTATCAGGTTCCAGTGTTACTCTGCAGTGATCTTCCAGTGCTTCTTCCAGCAGTCATCTCATTGTAGGGGGGTTTGGTCCCACTGGGTTTTTCCTTCTCTACTCCATTCTTGCATTTTTAAATGGGTACCTAATCAGGCCTAGTTGTCGGGACCCATCTTTGCTTTCATGCATCTTCTTCTAGTGTTTTAGCTTCTTCCTAAGTTCATCTTAAGGGGAGGTGTTAGAGTAATAAGTTATTATGCTTAAATAATTAAATCATATTGGTTAATTATTTAAGTCACTTATTCCTTTAGTTGCTTAAGCTAAACTTAGGCACATTAATAATTGATTAATTATTAAGTGTGCACTCTAGGGTTTCATTTAGGGTTTCCCTTTTAGGGTTTCTTGATCTCCTTCATAAGGATTGATCTCTTTGTAATAATTGATTCTCTTAATGCATTTTTACTGTAAGGTTTACAAACATCTTCTTTGGTTTTGCATGTATTTTGCATGTGACAGGTATCCCTTTGCATGCAGGTGATCTTGGTTTCTAACAGAAATTGCCTCATACTACAACAACATATACTAAGTAGGAAGTCATGCAAAATTTCAAGGTGGTTGGTGCATTCATTAACTATTCATGAATTTCATCACTTATCTTAGTTCCCCAATCTATGTGTGCTTTCCTTCTTCGTATGATGTAGATATACTCATACATCCAATCTTGAAAATGACATGAAACGGGAAAACCTTTCACCCTGCTTAGAAGAGTAATCATATCTCGAACGTCCTCTTTGAAATCACTTCAAGGAAGCCCTTTGGGCCATCTTGAGATAGTGGGCCTTGAAGTTTTCAACCATTGAGTATTAATCAATGTTTTAGCTTTATTTGGATCCTTGTCATAGACCTCCTACGCTTATTGAATAGAGATATCTGTGTATTTTTCCATGTGTGGTACCTTGAAAACAATATCGAAGAACTCTGGATCTAATCTCATCATGATTTGTCCAGAAGAATCTCTCACACTTTTGTCCTCCCAGATATAATGAGATACAACTTGAAGAACAAACTATGTACAATGAGCAGCAGTTGGGAATGAAGCCACTAAGTGCAAGTTGCTATGAACGATGGATCGCAAATCTTCTTCTAATGGTTTCTTCTGAGTTATTTTCACAAAATCTTCCATATGATTCTGGTGAACAATCTTTGTGTCTTTGATTTCATCAACCTTTGAAATCACAATAGTAGGAAGATAAACGCCTTGGTACTTGTACTTCATCTTTCCCTCCTTCTTCTTAGAAGATGATGGAGGCTTTTCTAATGTCATCTACAAAATTTAGTGAAAGTCACCTTCAGAGATCACCTGATAAGAATTTGAAAGGAACTACAATAACAATGGATTAGGAGATGTTAGGAGCAAAAGCATTATGAGAGTGAGTTGGAATGCATGAAGCAAACAGGCAATTTGGAGAAAGTGAAAATGAGCTATGAAGCATGAAAAATGGAGCATTAGTGATGAAACAAAGTTTGGAGAGAAAATAAAATGATTTTTGAGTGGAAGTGAAAAACTACTTTTTATGTAGGAGTATTGAAAATTAGCGCTCCTACATTTGGTGAAATCCATTTGCATGTAGTAGCGCTGAAAAAGAGTGCTCCTACATACGTTGAGCATTTGGATAGAAATTATGTTAGAGTACTGAAAAACAACACTCTGACATCTGGTAGGAAAAAAAAATTCATGCTCGAGCGCTGAAAATCACCACTCAAGCATGTACTTCATAATAGATCCAAGTGTACAGACGGGATTTTTCACCCCCTTTACATTTGAGGGAAAGGTTGCTTCGTGTAGGAGCGGTGATTTTCACCGCTCCTACATCTTGAATGATGGAAGAACTTGGTTGAAGATGCGGGAGCGGGCTTTTTTGATGCTTCAGCATATTGAGTTGGGGAAGGTTATGGCATGTAGGAGCAGTGATTTTCATCGCTCCTACATTTGGAGTTGGTGAAAATCCATTTGGAAAATCGGTGAAATCTCCTACTTGCGCATGTGGGAAAAATTATCATGTGAAAATAGTGAAGCTTTAATCATTTTGATTTGCTAAATCCAAAATTTCCACCGCTCGCACATGTATGGGAAATTTTTTACAAAAATGTAATGAGTAGGCGGAGAAAGAATAACTCGCAATAGTGAAAGGAAACACCAGTAGACCGAAATAAAAACTCAATAAGATAGAAAACGGCGAGCAAGAAGAACCAAGGGTAAACAATGACAGGAAACGGAAAACAAGAACTATCAAACCCTATTGGAAATAGATAGCATTAATGAACGATGAAGAAGAAGAAGACCAAATGTAAATGGTAAAAATGATGAAAACCCTAACTTGAACGCCCGCAAAATCGACCCTCACAAATTCATTGGTGTTTTGTGAGATGATTAACACAAAGGAGAAAGAGGAGAGCATATTAAAATGAGGAGAAATTAACCTAAAATGAAATTAATAAGCCATTAGATCGATCATTAATGAACTCGTAGTTTATTTATGATGAGCATACAAAAAGGGAGGGAAAATGTAGGAGTGGTGAAAATCACCGCTCCAACATTTTCAAAACATTGGAGATGCACAAGCAATAAAAATCACCGCTAGGACATGTGAAAGACTTGACAGAAGGAAATATGTTGTAGCGATGAAAATCATCGTTAGGACATGACAGGGTGAGTGTGAAGTGTAGGAGCGGTGATTTTCACCGCTCCAACACTTGGAGTAATTTTTCAAACACAAGGATCATGTAGGAGTGTTGAAAATCAGCGCTCTGACATGAGTGAAAAAATAACTAACTCCTAAAGAATGGGAATTAACAAAAATATTTGTTTTGAATATTTTTGAAAGATGAACAATGAGAAGCACTCAAACAGGTGATTTGAGGTCTAGGACTACGAATCAAGGCCAATCAAAATTTTCCTTGTTTTACGTCCTTAACGTACTGGGAACTACGAAACAGACAAGTTTCATAGGGGGTTATCCTATGAATCAAGCACAGTTGGATTCGAGGATAACAACACTGTAAATATCTCATTCCCCACAACAAATTTAATGCACTTGTGAATAGTTGACAAGATGATATTCATGGAGTGTAACCATGGGTAGCCTAGCTTCACATGAAATTGGTCCAACATTGGGATGAAGGAGAATGACACATATAATTATTTAAGTCCAACTATTAATGGAAGAGTGATCGAACCTATCATAGGGAAAGAAAAACCATTATTTGTTTTAATCCATGCTTTTTGTTGTTCATAAGTATCTTGATAAAGCTCTTACATAAATAAAAATTCCTCGGTGATCACATTATTTGCACCTACAAGATCAATAAGTATTCCTTGTGTAGGTATATTAGTGATACGACCAACAATGTAAAGAGGATCATCAAGAAAATGCTTAAGTATGTCATCATTCATGAAAGAAATGTTAGGTATCGCAATGGTTTGGTCCTTACAAGGTTGAACACATCAATGAGACTGATCATACCTTGTAGAGGATCGTCCTAATTATCACTCTTATCAACATTAGTCATTGTTAGAGTTATCATGCATTAGCTAATAATTAATTACACTTTAATTGATTATTAGTCTAATTTATTCTCATACACTTAAGCTAAACTTAGGAGTGTTTTATATTTTATTAGTTGAGCTAATATTAGATCATTATTTTTCATCTCATGTGATGTTGACACTTGTCATGATCTGTTCCCTTTCTCATTTAAGGCTTTTCTCTTATAAGCACTCAACCCTTATTGTAAATTATGCTCGGATATTATCTGGATTAAAAAAACATTTTTTTCAAAAAAGCCAAATTGCACAAATGTTGTGACGGCCATATGGCTGTCAATTTTTGGCTAGCAGTTTTGTTGCAATGGCCATATGGTCGTCAAATTTAATGCAATGACTGTGTTTTTTTCCCTTTGAGGGCAGTTTTCTTCTGAAGGCCATAACTTTTGCCCAAAATGTCAAAATCGAGAAAACGAGATATCACTGGAAAGAGGACTCAGAGTAATTTTCAGTGGTGAAGGTATTTTTTGGAGATTTTTTCTCAAGTCCCTGTTATTTTCAGTCAAATTCAGATCTTCTTTTCTAGAGTTTCCTTCAGTGTTTTTGGTATAAATTTTGCATATGATGTCAAAAATGGGCAAATGAGATATCATCAAAAATCTGGTTCCGAGATCTTTGCAGTGGTATAGGTGGTTTCCAGATTTTATTTTTGGTTTTTTCCATAAATCCTTCTTCTTTGGTGTGGTCATTTTTTGGACCTTATGGGCTCACATTGCATGTATTTATCATCTATAAATGCACTGAGATAAAGTGCCTTTGTATTGCACCTATATTATGGGATCTTGCACATCACTTTGTGCCTTATTGTACTCGTACTATGATATAAAGTGTCATGGGGATTGATGTTTTCCTTTGTTTTTCCTTCATACCTTTTTCATGCATGTGTGCCTTGGTTTGCACACCCTTTATTTTTGCTTGTACTTTCATGACTGCACCTTTAGATGTTCTTAGTTCCTCTTCATGCACTACATTAAGGCATTTAGTTTAAGTGTACATGTCATACCTCTCCCTTGTTAGCATTATGGGGGGGTTTCTACTGTTGGTGCTAATGCTTCCTTGGTTTTGCGTTGGAGTGAGCTATGTATACAATATTTGTTCCTATGTACTAGGCGGATGCAGCGGCTGGTTAACCATGCATTTTGGTGAGATGGAGCACTTACCATAAGGACACTCTTGCATTCCTATTTTTGGAGGCAACCTTCCATTTTCACTTGATCAGTTCTTCACACTATTGGTACTTGTACCATCTATATCTTTGAGTTCTTGATGTTTTCCTTGGTTTTCCATCAGATTCGAGTAGTGTCATTGGGGGAACTCATATAGATTCTTGTCTTCTTGATCCTGATCATCATATGTTTCAGCGGAGGTTCTTCTTTCGACATTACAACAGTCATTCTTTGACAGTGTTTGCAGCTTCTTCATGCTTCAGTGGTGTTTTTTATTCATCCTTTGTTCCTATCTTTTGGGACAACTTTTTCTTGTTTGTAGGCTTCTTCAGTCCTTTAATTGGCTTTCATCTCTTCTTGGAGTGGATTTTTTTCCAATGAGGTTTTCTCTATTTCTCTGCATTATAGATATCTTTTGTTTGTACATGGGTAACTTATTTGGCCTTGTTTGTCAGGAGCCATCTTGCATTCTTTTTTTGGTTTTTAGCTACTCCCTAAGTTCATCTTAAGGGGGGGTGTTAGAGTTATCATACATTAGCTAATAATTAATTAATATTTAATTGATTATTAGTCTAATTTATTCTCGTGCACTTAAGCTAAACTTAGGAGTGTTTTATGCTTTATCAGTTGAGCTTGTAGACACGTAAAATGTCCTGATTGATACTGGACATCTAATTCTGATCAACTAACACTATTTCTTCTAAAATCATCTCAAATTGATCACTTAATTGAATAATCAACATTATTTAATTAAAATCAGCAAATTCGGCTATTAATCAAATAATTAAATTTATTAGATTAATTCATCCTTCTTCTAACTAATTATTCATCTTATTTAATTAAATCAAATCATTTAATTAAATCCTCTTTTAAATCCTCCCATTTGATTAAAATCAATCAAATCAAATGTCACCTAATTCACTCTAATTAATTAATTCTAGATTAATTAATCCTAAATCAGCTTTGTAATCATCATTATCAAATCCTCCAGCTTTTAACTCCTCAAGAGTTAAATCAACTATAGTCAACTAACCAGGTTGCATATAAAATCAAATTCTTCTATTTATCTAATTCCTCAATTATCCTCGCAAAGGCATATTATGAGGAATATTCCTCTCAACCACCTCTCATTCAATTTCCCTCCAAAGGTTTTCAAAAACCTTTCACATCTGCATTTAATTCTCTTACAACCTTTCAAATCCTCTCACATCCTCTCAAATCTCATTCAATTCCTCTTACACCAATTTCAAATTCTCAACCAACAACATTTACTTCTCGTCCATCCTCCTCCACTCACACATTTCCCAAAATGTGCTCCACCCTCATCCAATAGAATTGTGACACTTGGCACATTCTCATTGGCTCTCAATTTATCCCACATTCACCAATTTCTTGCATTCTTCAACCCTTGGCTTCTATAAATAGAGGCATCCTTTTCATAATATAGATCTAGAACTTCATGCATTATCACTATAGCCATTTGAGTTCATAGCATTCCATCATTTTCATCCATTTTAGCTAGATTATAGCCATTTTCCATACTTGGATTCACATTCAACATCAAAGCTTATCAAAGGGATTGGGAAAGGGTTTCTTTTCACATCAAAGGAGAACCACTCCCCCTATGGGATGGAGGTTTAGTTAGTTTAATTTAGATTATATGCAATCTTTGATTAGTTTCTTGTTTATTTCATGTTTTCTCTTGAATTAGCTAAAGAATTTCATAGGGAGCATTAAATTTGCTTTTCTAACATGTTTGACATTGTTTTGTTGATCAATTGTTAGCTTGTGCAGGTTTTGTGCTCACATTTTGGTGCTAGAAGGAGGGCTAAGAAATCTAACATGTTCAATTTTACCTAATTTCTCTATTTTTTGTAGACATAGGAACGCGACACCACCTTTTTGCAAATGCGACGCCACAGAGTGTCGCTTTTGACATACAACACCATATTCATCATGTCGTGTTGCATATGCATGCCTTTGTGCGCCGCCTTTGATTCAGCACTGCATATGCACCTTCTGTCTTATGTCTAACATTCTCGTCGCAGAGTGCCACATTTGTAACAGCATCGCATTTGCGCTCTCTATTTCTAAAGAGCACCGCATTTGTAATCACCAAAGCACCGCATCTGTTTTTCAACACCGCATTTGCAGGTTTGCAAGGGAGGGTCAGAGTTTGAAGTCTTAAAAGCTTTTTTTAATGCTCTTTGTGACAATTTGGGCTTTAATTTCTGCATTTCAATTTCTAGGACCAACTAGATTCAATTTGGACTTAAAATTAACCCACAACTCAAGCTTTGTCAAGTTGGTTAAAATTGAACCTTAGATACTTACTAGAATTTCAATTTTGGTTTAAAATTGAACAATCAACTTTCACACTTAAATTTGGTGCTATAAAAAGAACTCATTTATTGCTTTTGAGGACTAAAAAGAATTCGTGTTTGTTCAGTTTTGTAATCTCTCTACAAACTCTTGTCATTCAAATGTGTATGCACTTCTCTCGCGCTTCACGGATGATCTTGAGAATGAAAAAAAAATTAGTGGCATTAGGTTGTCTAAAAGATTTCCTCCACATTTCAAATTTGGGTTTTTTTAAATTGAAAAAATCTTGCTAGTGTAAGAAAAGGCATCACGTGTGTTCTCTCTTTGTTCACGCAATCAAAGATTGATTGAACTACGGATGTACTTACTCGCTATTTTTTTCCTTTAGAGGGCCTACCCTGGTGATAAAAAATACTCACCCCAAGGGAACGACCCAAGTGGTAACGAGCATAAGCTAGGCTCTTCCAAACCACTATATAAATTTGTGGTTACGATGAAAATCATAAACAATGGGAAGCGGTGCATGATAACTCTCCCCCAGTGTATTTATGATGCGTAAAGCCCTTGTTCTAATGGTTGGGAGATCTCTCACAAGTATTTTATCATTGTACCCCCTAAAATGGATGCCCTTATTATGAACCTTTGTTTAGAAGCCAAAATCCCAATATTTGTTGGTGTCAAGAGGTCAGACCTCTGGAGCCATCCCACATATTTGCAATTCTTTGTAGAGATGAAGAGTTTGTCATGGGATATTCATGAGAAATCGAAGCTTGGATGACCCGTAGAAGTGAGTGTCATGAAGGGGAGCCAGTGTGGTCAAGATTCTAATCATCTGCTCTAAATAAGTGTAGCTGGAGAAATCCAAGTGGGAATTCAACAAATATTTTATTTTCTATCCTAGGATTGTGCAATCTTTGAGTTAGTTAAACACATTGCTTGGATCCAAAATCTTGAAAACAAACATTCAACAAGGTCATCAAATTTCAAACCCTTTAGAAGAGGCAAACACCTTTGAAAAGTCCAAGTATTACTGCTTGTCCCTAGGGATTTATCCTTAGAGGCTTTTAAATATTTGGGCCTATATCTCAATTTTCTCTCTCTAAAGTCAACATTAGGGAACTATTTCCTTGCTTTTTTTTATTTTCACATAATGGACCTTGTGGGATGAAAATAAATTGAGACATAGACATTCAGTTTGAAAAGGTAAGAAAGAAAGTGTTTTTGGTAAAAAGAATCCATTAAGCAAAGATAAAAGACAAATTGAACCCCACACATGTGTTTTCTCAAATGATTTCACGCAATATCAAAGTCCTAAAACCAAATTCCATCAATCGTCACAAATGTCTTAGTCCAATAAATCTCAAGAAACGTCAGTCTATGCTTTATCAAGTGAAAGAAACATTGCTCTATAAAATTTACAAACGTGCATCAAAGGATAACCCAAACTTGTACTCATTTTATTATTTTCAAAATCCAACTCTCTTCCAACGTTTTGAGTATCTCACTTTGTAGGGTTGAAAATTTCTTGGAAGTATAGCATGTTCTTCAATACCGAGGTCTTGTAAACAAAAATCAATTCTAAGTTCACTTAGGATCAAAATTAACACTTTCATCCATCCCCAAAACATCAATCAAATCCCATCCCACAAAAAACTTTTAGAATCTTGGAAAAAATCCTTCATGCTAGACTTTTGGAAAATCCTTTTAATCAAAATAAAAAATCATCTTGTTTGACTAAGTGTGTGTGGATGCATCCTTCTTCATACACTTAGTTAAATTATCACCTTGTGGACAAGTTTATTCCAAGATAACATCTAACATCTTGGGGTTTATGAGTTCATTATCCAAAATCCAAATCAAAATCCAAATCAAATCCAAAATCAAAAAATCAAAAGTCCTAAAGTCTAGTATCTCTCCAAGTTTCTTAAGAGTTCAATCATTCACATCACCCATCTTTCATTATCTCATCACCATCATTTGATCCTTAACATCTTATATTTTCTTTTTTGTACCTAAAGTTTAGACCAACCTAAGGAGTTAGAAGTTTACCTCCCATATTCCTGAAAGTTTATCCTTATTTTATGGTCCAAACTAGATATCAACACAAGAAAAACATGGAAGCAAACAAAGAAACATCCACTTCAAGTGACTTAAGTCAAATTGCACCTGAAATCAACCCCATCGGATCTAGAAATCCCCCACTCAACCTTCCTCAACTACCACAAGATCTTCAAGAGGGAGGTTGCCAAGTGGAGAATGTCACCAACAATGTCCTAGGAATGACTCAAGACGAAATCATGGAGATGGTCCAAAATCCTGAAAATCACAAAATTTTCAACACAATGATGAGACTTAATCCTTCACAATACATGTTAGAATTAGCAAAGGAAGGAGCTAAAATCCCTTTTGATTATGATGTGAGCAGTATTGTGGAGAAACCTCTTGGGATTATGCCACCAGTCCCATTCACACCTTCCTTCCAAAACATCATTCAACCCATCCCACAACCGACATCATCTCATGCTCCAAGTCAACCCATGGTTACCAAGGGAAGTTCATTGCTTCACGCTCTTCAAACACATCCCCTTGTAAATAACCAAGATTTAGATGCAAACACTATTTTGGGTCTACCAAATATCGTACCTCAAGATCCTAAGAATCCATACATCCCACTCATCTTTCATGACACCAACAATCCATCTGCCTTCATTGCATCACCGACATATTCCCTTAACACACAAGTCTCTCTCCCCACGACTTCACAAGGACAAGGGGGACTATTCGGACAAGGGGGAATCTTTGATCCCTCATCATCACTTTCTCAAGGAAACACACCTCTAATCTTCCCACCATTTCCCCCTCTTCCATTAGCATCCACACCAATCCTCGGTTTGGGTCAACCCCCTTTACCAATCATCAATCAACCAAATCAAAACAATCCTCTGATCATGAATCAAATCAACATACCAAATCCTCCAATCATGCCACCATATCGCAACACTAGGTGGAACCAATCCAAACAACACAATCAATCACTACACCATCTATAACACCTCAAATATTTCAAAATGTGGTCTCCCAAGGACCTAGCATATCAACCACACCATCTATCACACAACCCCCTATCATCACTCAAATGATACCTCAACAACCAACACAAAAAAATATCATCACACCATCGCACACCATTCTGAATTCTCCACCTCCACCACCAAATCCAAACGCGGCAAGTCAATACAACACCACACTGCAAGCTTCCCAACAAGCCTATCAAAAAGTATTCCAGTAATTTCAAGCTCAACAAGCCTCGCAAGCTGTGCAACAAGCTGCTCAAGAAGCACAGGCACAACAAGCCACACAACAAGCAAAATAAGCCACCCAAGCTACACAAGCAATACAAGTTGCACAGGCTGCCCAAGTTGAACAAGCAGCCCAACAAGCTCAAGCTCAGACAAAAGCTCAATATCAAGTGCATCAAGCTCAAGTGCAAGCCTTGTTACATCAACATACTTATCAATAGGCTTTGCAACAATACCAAGCAAAACAATAGGCAGCTCAGTTACAAGCCCAACAATAAGAATTGTTGGCACAACGGTAACAAGACCAACAACAAGCATTGTTGGCATAATAGCAACAAGACCAACAACAAGCATTGTTGGCACAACAGCAGCAAGACCAACAACAAGCGTTGTTGGAACAACAAAAATTACAGGCATACCAACAAGCATTGGTGGCACAACAAAGCTTGCAGCAAACTCCCATGGATACACAAAACAACCCACTCGTCACTCAAATGATCAAACCACCTCAAAACACATTCATCCCACTATCTAATTTGCAAAATGATGTGTCTGCACAAATCATATTGCTCTCACAAGTGCTAGACCTACAATCAGGAAAGACAACAAAAACACAAGGGAACTTGTGCCTTTATCCATTCGACAAAAGCATTGCGATGGTGCCATTCCCACAAGGGTTCGAGATACCTAAATTTGACAAATATCGTGGAACTAGTAACCCTGAAGATCACATCAAGGAAATTCATGTCCACTATATGGAAATTGCATATGATGAATTGTATCTAATGCAGCTCTTCCCTCGAAGTTTGGTTGGTCTAGCAATTGAATGGTTCTCCCGCCTTCCTCTCAGGATCAAAAAGTTCCAAGAAATTGTGGACTTGTTCATACAAAACTATTCATTCAACATAGGCATGGACGTGAGTCTAGAAGAACTATCTACTCTCAAACAAGCCAAGGGGGAAACATTTGCATCCTTCTTGCAATGATGGTGATCCAAGTCCAATAGGAGCAAGTGGACTATACCAAAAGAACAACAAATCTAGACTATCATCGCCAATCTTGAAGGAACTTTATCCTTCCATCTAAAAATGCAATTCATCACCACATATGACCAGTTTATCCCCAAGACGCTCAACATTGAAAGATCCCTTATTGCACAAGGGGGGACACCTACCTATCAAGACAACTGTCCATCCACCAGTTACAACGAAAAACCTCACACATGGGCAAAGAACAAAAACATTACTAATGATGGTGTGGTTGATGCCAAAGTTATAATCAATGCTCCAAGGAAAAACACACAGTCATATCAACATCCAAGGAAAAACACACAGTCATATCAACAACCACAAGTCAACAGCCAAAACAACACACAAGCCAAAAAATCATCACAACAACCCAACAATCAAGTGGTCAATAACCTGAATAATCAAGGGGGACCATCTCCAAGGAACAAGTATCCCCTTAAACGAAAATACACACCACTTGGGGAACCAATTGAGTCTGTCCTGCAATAGTTGATACAAGAAAAACTCATCAAGATTCCTATTTATGAAAATTATCAAGAGCCTCAAGTTAAACCACCATGGTATAACGAGAAACATCTTTAAAATTTTCACAAAATTAAGGGACACACAATGGCCAACTGCATGAGACTTAAAAATCTAATTCAGAACCTCATCGACGACAAAACCATAACCATTGAACAACCCACAGGAAATCAAGATCTTAAAATATACACAAATCTGATGCCATATCACAATAAGGGAAACAACAATGGTAAGGCAAAGTATAATAATGTGAACCATCTTTACGACCATGTTGTTGCATCCTTAGATGAGTGGGTCACCGTTGTTAACATCAAAGGATCCAAAGCCGATTGTGAAGTCACCACACATGGTAGCAGAATTACCATTGCAGGACAATCCCAACCACCAAAGGCATCTGCCACCAATCCAAACTCAGTACCTAGTGGTTATAATATCCTAGATCAATTGAAAAAGACCCCTACCCAGATCTTCATCATAGAGTTACTAAAAATATCACCAGCACATAGGGAAATCCTAGAAAAAGCATTGGCTTCATCCACCGTCCCCGCGGATCTTGATGCAGACTAGTTCCAAGCTATGGTCAGACACATTACCACACCACATCTCCTAACATTTTCTAATTAGGACTTCCCAATGCAACCATCTCATAACCGCACGCTCCATCTCGAAGTCCTAGTCCATAAGAAAAATTCAAAAGACTCTTGGTGGATGGAGGTGCAGGGTTAAATATTTGTACTCTCAAGCTAATAAAGAATTTGGGATTCTTTGAGGATGTCATTGAGAAAGGTAAGGGTATTACTATCAGGGCATATGATGATCAGGAACAGGTGTCTCAAGGCACCATTCAACTCCCTATTCAAGTAGGGCCAGCTATCATGGAAAATACATGCCAAGTCCTTGATCTTGAACTACCTTACAATATCCTCCTAGGGCACCCATGGATCCATGGGATGCAAGCTACCACATCCGCCTTCCATCACTATGTCAAGTTTCCAAAATCAAGAAGTCACAGTCCATGTAGATCATAAACTATTTTATTATTGCAAGAATCTGGAAGCGAAGTACTACAAGATCCCTCAAGTCCCGAAGAATGATGAGGGACCCACATCTCCATATCTAGACCCATCTACCTTAGCCTCCATTTTTGAGACAAAGACACCCTCCATTCTGGACATCTCTGATATCAAATTCATTATCCAAGATAATGGGTGTGGAGACTACAAAATGAAAAAGAGTGCCTTTGTAATAGGAGAGTTACCTCAATCTCCTCGGTCTCATGGGCAACCTCAGTCGATTGACACATCAACTCAAACCTTCAAAGTAGACCCCTCTAGATTCAAAAGATGGGGGGACCTAATTCAGGAAGTGATAGACAAGAGGGATATATCAAGATGAAAGGCCCGTACCTAATCTTCCCATGGACAATAACAACAAAGGACTACAGTTAATGCAAGGATGGGGCTATAACAAAAATGAAAAGCTTGAGAAAAATGATAATAGCCTACTAGAACCTATCATTCTTGAGAAGTGAATGAAGAATCTTGGCCTCAGATATACCCCTTTAAAGATAACCATACGTAGAAAAGGTGCCCCAGTTAAAAAAGTCAAAGCTCATCTTCATTTACCGATGTCCATAGGTTTACCTTTAGATAACTTTACCTTTGATATAACCAATGTATGTGATGAGGACCCCATCACTAACTTACCCATGTTATTCGAGGATTCCTCCCTCTTCATGATTAGTACCCTATCTTTCAAACCAAGCAACCAAACCAATGAGCAAAAACTTGTCTAACTCCAACTCATCGATTATGACCAACGAGGACCACCAATTTTTGACATGTTTGAAAATGATGAGGCTCTCTCAGAATTCATGGGATTGTAGGATACTCTACCATGTGGAGATCATAAATTTGGGTTCAACATTAAGCTAGACACACATGCATACTATGGGGAAATGATTGAATCCTTCAGTCACAAAATTGAAAATCTAAGAGTATTATCTAGGTCTTGAAGTGAAAACCACACTGTGGCACTTTCTGACCCAAAAATAGTAAAAACAAAGGACTCATCCAATGGTGAAAATCTCTCTGAGGTGCCAAAGTATGAAGGATTCAATCTTCCCCTTAGTGCTATTCATCAAGAAAAATCAGTAGTCTTGGCAGAGAAATGTAATCCAGTCAACCTAGGGACTGAAGAAACACCACATATCACCTTCTATGCAAAATCACTCTTGACAGAAGAACATGAACTTTTAGCTACATTTTTTAGAGAAAGAAAGGTAAATTTTGCATGGACCTATGCCAACATGCATGGTCTTGATCCAGAGGTTATGGTCCACCATCTAGCCGTCTATCCAGAGGGAAAACCAGTAAGATAAAAGTTGAGAAAGATGCATCCACATATAGCATTACTAGTCAAACTTGAATTATAAAAGCTCCTTGATGTTGGCTTCATACGGCCAATTGATTATACAGAGTGGGTTTCAAACCTTGTACCTGTCTCTAAGCCCATTGGGGGCATCCGCATCTGCACTGACTTTAGGGATCTAAACAAAGCATTTCCTAAGGATGATTTCCCTCTTCCAAATATAGACATGATTGTGGATATGACGGTAGGACATGAAATGCTATCACTAATGGATGGATTTTTTAGGGTACAATCAAATCATGATAGCTAAGGATGATCAATGCAAAACAACTTTCATCTGCCCATGGGGAACCTACTGCTGGAACATGATGCCATTTGGGTTGAAAAACGCAGGAGCTACCTATCAAAGAGCTATGACACTAATCTTCCATGATATGATTCACAAAACTGTGGAAGACTATGTGGATGACATATTAGCTAAATCAAGAAAGCGTTGGGATCACATAGCGGCACTGAGCTCCATCTTTGATAGGCTAGAGGAATACAAGGTTAGGCTTAATCCCAAGAAGTGTGTCTTTTGGGTGCAATCAAGGAAGCTCCTAGGGTATATTGTATCTATGAGGGGAATCGAGATAGACCCTGCCAAAGTCAAAGCAATTCTCGATATGGAAGCACCAAGAACATTGAAGTAGTTGAGGGATTTGCAGGGAAGGCTCCATTCCATTCGTTAGTTTATAGCACAATTAGCAGATAAGGCTATCCCATATTCTCATCTACTCCACAAGGGGGTAGCATACAAATGGGACGAGAAATGTGACCAATCTTTCAATAAAATCAAGGAGTTTTTGCTGACGCCACCAGTCCTTATGCCACTGATTCTAAACAAGCCATTGATCTTGTATATATCAACAACAATAGCAACCCTTGGCGCTCTCTTAGATCAACATGATGAAAACAAAAAAGAGAGAGCTATTTACTACATCAGTAGAACCATGGTACGACATGAGCTGAATTATACATCCATTGAGAAGGCTTTCCTAGCAGTGGTATTTGTTGCACACAAATTTAGGCACTATATGTTGGCACATCAGATAAAACTCATTGCCAAGATAGATCCTCTCAAGTATCTACTTTCCAAGGCAATGCTCACAAGATAGACATCTAAATGGGTCATGATTCTGACAGAACACGACATTGAGTATGTAGAACAGAAGGCCATTAAAGGACAAGTAATCATAGACCAACTGGAAGAGGCACCGATATATTCAGAGAACCCATTGGTATCAGAATTTCCCGATGAGTCAATCTTTAACCTAAGTGTGGAAAATCACTGAAAAGTATATTTTGATGGATCCTACATACAGCATGGGTCGGGAGCTTGGGTCTTCTTCATAACACCACAAGGGGATTGCATACCAAAGTCATATAGGTTGTATTTTCCTTACACAAACAACATTGTATAATATGAGGCTCTTGTCATAGGACTCAAAATTGTAGTACAATGGCAGATCATGGCACTAAAAGTCTATGGATACTCACAGCTTATCATCAATCAGTTCAATGATGAATACCAAACAAAGGATGAAAAATTGACCCCATACAAGAAACTAGTGGAAAGCCTCAAGGAATTCTTCATAGACATCACATTTGAGAAAATACCAAGGGAAAACAATAGAGTAGCAGATGTTATGGCAGCAATTGGATTGCTACTGGATATCCCATGCAATGTCCATAAACATGAATTCCTGGTAGAGTAGCTTCTCATACCAGCATTCGAGGCACCAAAGTTTGAATTCATGTGTGTAATTGTTGGTCTCGGTGACCCTTGGTATCATGATATATACACCTACTTGAAAATAGGAGTCTTCCCTGTTGATATTACCCCGAACCTAAAAAGAACATTTGTCAAGAAGTCATCTTGTTTCATCATCTTAGGAGACACCATATACCGTAGGAGTATCAAAGGAACCTTGTTGTGATGCCTTAACCCTGAGGAAGCTTTGACTGCTTCAACTGAGGTACACAATGGCATTTGTGGATCACATTCGAGTGGTATGACCTTGGCCAAGAAACTATTGAGGACTAGGTATTATTGGCCTACGATGGAAAAGGAAGCCCATGACTATGTCTGAAAATGTTTATAATGTCAATAGCATGGGGACCTCATCCATGCACTAGCTCGGGAGCTCCAACTAATTATAACACCTTGGCCCTTTTCACAATGGGGGCTCGATCTCATCAGCAAAATCACACCCACCTCATCCAATGGACACAAGTTCATTATCATTGCCACTGAGTACTTCATGAAATGGGTAGAGGCCATCCCAATGACTTACATCATAGGGAAGCAGATATCCAAGTTCATCCTGAACTACCTCATTTTCCGCTATGGTGTTCCACAAGCCCTTATCTCAGATAACAAGACACCTTTCAAAAACCAAGATGTTCAAGAACTATGCCAAAAACAATATCCAACATCACTTCTCTACTCCATAATACCCCCAAGGAAACGGCCTTGCTGAGGCTACCAATAAAACCATCTTAAAAATCCTAAAGAAAACATTCAATAAAGTTGGTCGTGACTGGGACCTACAGTTGAATCCCACCTTATGGGCTTACCAAATGAGTATCTACACACCAACAGGTGTAACCCCATTCTCCCTAGTCTACGGATTAGAAGCCATCCTTCCCATTGAGATCGAGCTCCCATCCTTAAGAATATCATTGCAGAATCTCATCACTAATGAAGAATATCGAGTGTCACAGTTGAACGAGCTAGAACTACTGGATGAGTGGTGCATGGATGCCTTGAACCATCTACAAGACTATCAAAACCATCTCAAGAGGAGCTTCAAAAAGAAGATCAGGAGTCAAACATTTCAATTTAGAGAGCTCATGTTGAAGGAGAATCAGAAGAATGTACCAAATCCAGATAGCAAGGGAAAGTTTGAACCCAATTGGTTGGGACCCTTCATCATCACAACAAGCTACAAATTAGGAGCATATCAACTATCCACACCAAAAGGTGAGCCTTTGCAGGAGCCCATCAACAACTCCCATCTCAAATAGTTTTATGCCTAAACTTGCAAGGTATAAATCTAAAAATACAAAAAAATCAAAAAAACATAAAAATCCAAAAAAAATCAGAAAAAGGATTAAAAACAGTAAAGAAAAAAAATCGCCCTCTAGTGAAAACCACTTCAGTGGCGCTTTGGGCAAGTACCTTGGTGAAAACCTTGCAAACAGGAACCTCGTGTAAATAAGCACTTTCCATCCACCATGATCTTTGTGGCTTGTTCTACATCATTTCATCCATCGCATTCAATTAATCCTTCTTGTTTGCCTCCTACAATGATTTAACAACTAGGCCTTTACAGCCGTGATTCAGAGATTGGACATCTAACCTAAACAGCTATTTCAATCATCATGAAGGTGCATTTAACTTTTCAACCCATGGTGTGAACTTGAAATGGGCCAGCACAGTATGTGCACTAGGAACTCAAAGTAGCCATTTTCATTCTACAACTAAGAAAGACACAATGTTGAAAGTAAAGTGCTTGGAAAGGAATAACACAAATGCTAATCATCAATCAACAACTATACTAAGCTGAAATGTATAAAAGAGATGAAAATTTGAGCAAACAAACATGACACTACTCTGTCTGCTTTAGTTGCAGGAACAGTCATAGAATGGAATTATAGTGGCTGTAGGAACAGTTCGGTGCCAGATTCTTAACTAATTACTGAACAAAAAGTAATACTAAAGTAATACTAAACTAAAGATGGATTACTCACCAAGTGGGCCCCCTTGGATAAGTATCCTCTAAAACTAAAAAGAACTCAAATGCTCAAACTCAGAACTCTATTTTATTCACTGTAAATCATGAGTACAAAAGAGTAATATATATGTATTCAAGAATGCAAGTACAATATCAATTCACGCAACCTTATGAGGAGTGTCTAATCCTTATTTATACTATCAACTAAACAAGGCAATCAACTCTACGAACTGGGAGGATGCCATTTAGAGAAAACAAAGAAAGTGGAGTGGCGGTGGTTATGCATGCATGAAATTCGGTCAGACATGCAGGTCCAAATGCAAATTTAGCACATCAGTAACACCCTCGCTTGCTCAACATCATTAAAGTCCACTACAAGGTGGTTACATTCGGTTTGCATGGGGAATCTCCTACCGTCGATCTCCTTTGACCTTTGAACGATTCCCTGGCTGGATATTATGGTGCATGCCTAGCTGGCGATGTCTTCCTTAATTTAGTATCCTCAAATTAAATCTACATGGCAATGTTAGTACGCACAATAATTGCATATCTGTAACCACCTCAAAGAACATTCATTAACCATATGCAAAATTAATAAAGATAGTCCAAATAACATGCCATTATAATTAAAGGTTTGCATAAATAAGATTAAGCCCAATGTCAATAGTTCTGAGGAAATATCATTAAAAGTGTTAACACTTAACATCAAGGTCCATGATATCTTTAGCAAATAAACCATAAATTCTTCCCAAAACTAGACCATAAACTAGGCTCATCACTTTTGACACCCATTCGCGTTCGCATCATAGCTTGATCTTGTGTTTGTATCATGATCCCTCCTAGTACTACTTGGCACATTCCTAAGGTCAATTTGTCCTGTCTATATCAAAGTATTCTATTGCACCACGCTGGGGGCATGTTCTTATATTTGCATTGGATCATATTTGTGTACATTCTTGAAATCTTCCTTAAAATAAAAAATCCAAAAACATCAGAAAATTAGAAAATCCAAAAACATTCATAAAATCAGAAATCCAAAAACATTCAAAACATATCAAAAACTCAAAAATAGGTCAAAAAGTCAAAAATAGAGTCGTCATGTCAAACTATGGGTCTCTGAGCTCTGAACGTAGGCAAGGCCATCATTGATATGCCCCTGAGACACCCTAGGTTAGTTCTTTAGGAGTATGTCATAATAAACTGGCAATCCATTTATTCATATCTCGTCAATAAATGAGTCTATGTCAGTTAAACTACGTGGTCTCTGCGTGTATAACGTAGGCAAGGTTAATCTTTGATCAGCCCCCGAGGCCCATAGGATAGGTCTTTAGGTTAGGTTCTTGGTCAAAATCTCAGAAAACATCAAAAACATTGGAAATTTTGAAAATCAAAACATTTGTAAAAAATCTTGAAAATACCAAAAACAACCTCAAAACATTTAAAAAATACCAAAAACATTCAAAAAACCCAAAAATTCATCTATCCCATCTCGCAATCATAAACATCCACTCATAATAAATTATTGTCACCCCCAACCTTTGGTGAAACAATCAGAAACAAGTATAGCAAATCAAAAGTGAAAACTCAAACGTCGAGGTCTCAAGTCTAGGTCAGTAGGCAAACAAGTTGGTCAACTCTTGGTATTAATAGCCCCTCATACAGTTAGTCCCAAAATCATCTGATAACATCATGTCCTAGGATGCATCCTTCCTACAATGGACATCAACATCAGGCATCATCATAGTTTAGTCTTGGCTAGAGGTATGAAGAACATTAGCTTGTTTGTTTACTTGATCTTTGTCTTGTTGATTTATCTTATTGCGCTCATTCCAATGACCTCTCGATGATGTCTAAACAAAACAATTTAGAGAGAAAGGAATGGGGCAATGATCATTATCTTTTTATCTGTTGTGCTTGTTGGATATTCTTGTAATATAACCTTGGTCATGCTTACTTTTTTTGGTCTATAGAGAGGGTGTTTTGAATATCTTGTTGACCACATGGGAAGGTTTTTCCTTTCTATGTTTTGGTCTGAGATGTTTGAAATATCTGAACTGCATCCTAAATAAGGTTGTGTATGCCAGGTGTGAGAAAGGGTACTCCTATTTGATTATCAATTCAAAGTCCATCGCACTAGGTACAACATCATCCTGGTTCTTTATACCTTGATGCATCGTATCTATGTGTGTTATCAAAAATAAGGTAAGTAAGCTCCTTATATCCCCAATCTCTTATAAGCAGTCATCATCATTATCATCATGTTTTATGTATCATCTTGAAGTCAAGGGTTGATTTCTCTTTCTTCTATCTTTCCCAAATACTAATACTAACATGGTATCATGAAATTCAGAAACAAAAAAATCTATATATGCATCCATCCTGCATCCATAAAACGTCAGCATACTGCATATCTTTCATATCATACATAATAGGAAACATCAATCATGTCACATACATTTCATTTTTATCAATCATAATATAGATTGGTTATTCTAAGCATCTCATAAACCATACATTTGCATAAATCATCCATTGCATAATCATATAGGAATCATCACAACATCCATACATACATTGCACATAGAAAAGATATTGAAAAAGAAAATGAACAGATCATTACATTACATCCATTATCCATAAATAAATTTGCATCCATCACATTAAAAAAGTGCATCCACATAATATTGCATCACATCATAAAATAAACATTACATGCGTCCATCCATTCATATATATATACACATCACATAAAATAAAATAAACATCACATCATATAAACGCATCACAAGTCATCTCACATATATATCAAAAAATTTGAATGTCATGATACATCAAAATCAGATATATAGTATCATCATCGAATATATAAGAGGCTAGTCAAAAAACTCAGCCAATGAATGTATACACATCCTACTCAGGCTATACAAAAGTGTGTCCCTATGTACTATCAATATCCTGAGTTGCCATCGCTCTGTCTACCTCGGTGATGGTTGTCTCGGCTATGATGGTCTCCCTAGGGAGAAATCTAGCTCCTGCCACTCCTGTGCCATGGCTCTGCAGTACACGACCTTGTAATACAAGGCCTCTTGCATCACTCGGTTGTACATCTCAGCTGGAGCCATGGCTTGTCCCTAAATCTGTTGTGTTGCAACCTCTAGTTGTTGCCTCTGTCTTGTCTCTAGTGCTAGGGCCATATCAGAGTCCTTCCTCATCTAGCGCTCCTACGCTACCTCCTGCCAACCCTGGTCCCTCTCCTAGACCAATGTCTAAACCTGGGCCTGAGCTTGCTAAAGTTGCCCTGTCAAAACCTGAATCTGCACCTGCAGCGCTGCTATTTGACCATCCCTAGGATCGGGACCTGGTGGTGGTCGTGGGGGTGGCATATGTGGTTGTTGGGGTGGTTGGACTGGTGACCTCTGTCCAACAGGTGGCACCAATGGTGGGATCTGTCTGTCATGATCTCCACCCCGTCCTATCTGTCCTACACTTGACCTCCAGGCTATTGTGGAACCTGTTCAATCCTTGGTCCCCTGACCTATCCTCTACCTAGTATTGGCACTGTTGGTAATGTCAAATGAATAGGGGCATGAGCCTGCTAGTAGGCATCATAAGCTTGGGTGGTTCTTGCATCTGCAGGACCATCAAAGTACACCCATGGTACCATGACCAGCTATCAAAAATCATCGATCGCCTGCTGGGGTGGGATCCTCTATCCCCATGCTGCCTCTCTAGACCTACGAGCAAAGATGGCTCTTTATGTATCATCGGGTGCATCCTGCACCTCCCCGAACTGGCGAGCAACCCTATCTGGGAGGTACCGCTCAACCATGTAATTCTCCCACCCCTGCATATATCGGGACTACCGATAGTAGAAAAGATAATCATCATCATTGTGCCATATAGGAAAATGGAGCCTAGGCCTCCACCGAAAAATTTTCATCTCGTCCAAAACCTGCCTCCAATGTGGGATGCCTATAATACCTGTGAAGTGGAGGGTAGTCATCCCCCCGTATTTGTACACCGCAGGATCATCGCGGTCGGTCTAGACATCTGCAATCTACGGTCTCAAAATGGCAATGTGCTTGTAGGCCCACACATGAAGAAGAGTGACACCCACTCCAATGCTTAGGGCCTCGTTGTATATGACCTGGTGCATATCATGATACAACGAGGCCAGGACGACTAGCCCCCAGGTGTAGATGGTCATGTCCTCCATCATCCGGGGCCAAACAATCCCCTAGACAACGCTGCATCCTCAGGCTCGTTGATCAACAACAAGGACTCTCAAGATCAATGCACTGACAAATAAAGTCAAGTCAAGGACAATTCCCTCATATAGGCAAAGGTCTATCTAGCTGTTGTCCACCTCGTATGAGTCGATGCCAAACAAAGCAAAAATGGCATCACTATCAACCTCGACATCATAGATGATGTGCTCACCATGAATAGGGATCTGCAAGATTTTCCACACGTCCTCCAAGGTGACAGCGGCCTCACCAGTCGGTAGGTGGAACGAAGAGGTCTCGCTCTGCCACCTCTCGACCAAAGTTGTCATCATCACGAGGTGCGTTTGCACCTCAGGCATCTGAGCAATGTGGTCGAACCTGATCGCTCCAAGGAAAAATAGGGCCCAATTCGATAAATGCCTAGCTTGATGCAAGAATTGGCTCTTGTGTTGCTTTGAATGGAGCACCGGCAGGACCTCCTACAACCAAAACATGCACGACATCAAAAAATCACAAAACAGACATTTTTTGAAAAAATTAAAATCCTAAAGAAGCAAAGGTGGCGTGACATTTTCAAAAGCAACGCTCTACATTTTTCAAATGCAATGTTGAAATCAAAAGCGGCACTATCTTGCAAAGGTGAGTCAACATTTCTACACAATGCCAAAACCTCCTAGGGTCGCGCAATGCAATATTGCAAAGGCGAGTCGGCATTTCTTGTGTGACTCTGGAAACCTAAAGTGTCGCACGACGCTCCACTGCAAACGCGGGTCGACATCTACAAAAGCGACCCCACATGTGACAAAAGTGATGCCCTACATAGCCACTTTTGGCTGACTTAAAGAGACCATAATAAATGCACTAAAAATGCGAAAAACGAGAAAAGTTTTGAAAGGCATATCGGGGGTCCTGCATCTCGAGGCCACTGGAACTCACGAACTCGATCCGTCCGACGTCTGGGAGGCACACAAGCAGCCATTCCGTCATCACCTTAGAGCAAAATCATCAGAATCTCTACAAGGCAAGTGAGCAAATGATTTGAAAATGACCCTCTTAACCCTTTTTATGCATTTTTTTTAGGGTTTTTTTGGGTATTTTTTAGGGATTTTGAACCCATTTAATCTGTTTTCCCCAAACAAAGCATGTTTTAATCCATTTTTGTTGTCGTGAACCTAATTTCGCATCTTGTGGGTTGTTTCTTGCTCTTGAATCATTGTTGAATATTTTTCGCAAGCTTGACCTAATTTTTCAATTTTCCCTCGATCTCTCGAGGGGGCAATGTAGTAGCGTAATTTCTTCCGCTAGGGCAGCAGTAGGCCATCCGAAAAAATCATAATTTTTTTAAATTTTGATCATGGCAGTGTTATTCTTTGAATCAATGTAGCAGGTACTTTGCTTCAAAGAGGGGCAAAATGTAGACATGTAAAATGTCCTAATTGATACTGGACATTTGATTCTGATCAACTAACACCGTTTCTTCTAAAATCATCTCAAATTGATCACTTAATTGAATAATCAACATTATTTGATTAAAATCAGCAAATTTAGCTATTAATCAAATAATTAAATTTATTGGATTAATTCATCCTTCTTCTAACTAATTATTCATCTTATTTAATTAAATCAAATCATTTAATCAAATCCTCTTTTAAATCCTCCCATTTGATTAAAATCAATCAAATCAAATGTCACCTAATTCACTCTAATTAATTAATTCTAGATTAATTAATCCTAAATCAGCTTTGTAATCATCATTATCAAATCCTCCAGCTTTTAACTCCTCAAGAGTTAAATCAACTATAGTCAACTAACCAGGTTGCACATAAAATCAAATTCTTCTATTTATCTAATTCCTCAATTATCCTCACAAAGGCA
Organism: Sequoia sempervirens; assembly: GCA_007258455.2. Taxonomy (NCBI): domain Eukaryota; kingdom Viridiplantae; phylum Streptophyta; class Pinopsida; order Cupressales; family Cupressaceae; genus Sequoia; species Sequoia sempervirens. The sequence continues at coordinate 273,284,221 of VDFB02270651.1, forward strand.
TATTCTGAGTAATATTCCTCTCAACCACCTCTCATTCAATTTCCCTCCAAAGGTTTTCAAAAACCTTTCACATCTGCATTTAATTCTCTTACAACCTTTCAAATCCTCTCACATCCTCTCAAATCTCATTCAATTCCTCTTACACCAATTTCAAATTCTCAACCAACAACATTTACTTCTCGTCCATCCTCCTCCACTCACACATTTCCCAAAATGTGCTCCACCCTCATCCAATAGAATTGTGACACTTGGCACATTCTCATTGGCTCTCAATTCATCCCACATTCACCAATTTCCTCCATTCTTCAACCCTTGGCTTCTATAAATAGAGGCATCCTTTTCATAATATAGATCTAGAACTTCATGCATTATCACTATAGCCATTTGAGTTCATAGCATTCCATCATTTTCATCCATTTTAGCTAGATTATAGCCATTTTCCATACTTGGAATCATATTCAACATCAAAGCTTATCAAAGGGATTGGGAAAGGGCTTCTTTCCACATCAAAGGAGCACCACTCCCCCTATGGGATGGAGGTTTAGTTAGTTTAATTTAGATTACATGCAATCTTTGATTAGTTTCTTGTTTATTTCATGTTTTCTCTTGAATTAGCTAAAGAATTTCATAGGGAGCATTAAATTTGCTTTTCTAACATGTTTGACATTGTTTTGTTGATCAATTGTTAGCTTGTGTAGGTTTTGTGCTCACAGAGCTAATATTAGATTATTATGTCACATCTCATGTGATGTTGACACTTGTCATGATCTGATCCCTTTATCATTTAGGGCTTTGCTCTTATAAGCATTCAAACCTCATTGTAAATATCTCTTGGATATTATCTGGAGTTTTCATATCTTCTTAAAAGTCTCTCTTATGTAGCTTTTTCTTGTTGAAGAACATTGCACATATTGTTTGCAGATCTCTTGCATGGAAGGTGTATTTTTTTGTTGTTTGATCTCGTGGATCGTGGTTTTGTGCTTGTTTCATAATTCTAATAGTCATTCCTTTTGTTTTATCAACATTCATCACATCATTCTTATCTTCACTAGCTTTTACAAAAGTGATTGACTGATTTGGCATTAGGTTCATGAAGATTTGAAAATTTTGCTTGGGTGGAGAAACAAACGTATTCCCTTGATCATTACCACCGCCCAACTGGATGTGATTGGAATCAATGAGGTCTTGCATTAGATGTTTAAGATGCATGTGTCATTTCGTATCATGTCCAATTTGTCAATGATAGTGACAAAAGGCATTTGAGTTATGGTTTGGAGGTAAAGGCTTGGTTGTATCAATAGGTCTAATTGGGGGTAAAGTGATTAAGTTATTTTTCAAGAATTGCAACATAATCGAATGAATGGAATTAGGAAGCGAGGTGAATTGCCTACCTTTAGTCTGAAATTGGTATGGGGTTTCCTTTATGGTAGCAACTTGAGACTCAACATAGAAGGTTGATTAAGGTGGATTAATAAAACCTTTGTTTGGCTTCTTGAATGATTAAAAGTTATTGTGAGGTATGGATTCAATTTTTTTAGTACAATTTGAGGGTTTTTTCTATTCATATTGACCAACCAAATTTTGATGATCACGAAGAGCCACACACAAATGTGAAAAGGATGGAAACTTCATCATCTCAAGTTGATCTATTATGTTCTTTTGTAAGTTTTCAATGAACATTCTTTGAAGATCCACATCGAGGAGATTAATATTGATTTGTGAGTAAAGCAAATGATAAAATGCTATAACTTCTTTGACTTTTTCACCTTGTTATTGCTTACACCTCATTAAATTAGGTAGATCCATATTAGGACCCATTTGCACTTGGAAATGGTTAAGAAAGACATCAACAAGCTCATTGAATAAGCGTATTGAATTATTTGATAATGAACAAAATCATTCCAAGGTTGTGTCTTTTAAGGACCTAGGAAAGAGTTTAGCCAAGAGCTTATCCTCAAAAATGAAGTCACTACATAAGGTTCTATATGCTAATAAATGATTATTAGGGTCTCTTTACCATCGTATTTCTCAAAATGAGGTACCTCTATACCTTGTGGTACTTTCCTTTTTAATATCTCCAATTACAATGGGTTTCTTTTGACATATTGTGAAGATTGTCCATTTTGGTTTTGGTTCAATGCTGCTATTTATTGTTGCGAGGGATGTGATATTTTGCAAGAGTTGGTTTATGACAGAATCATTGGTTATATTTTGGGATGGAGGTGAATATGGTGGAGGTTTATATATGTTAGGTGGACAACTAAATTGCAAATTTATGAGAGGTGATGGATTTGGAGATATTATGTTTGAATGCACAAAACTAAAAGGATTCCTAGTGGAGATACCCAAGATTGGAGCTATATTGTTGTTTGGTTGCATCATTGTGGTAACAGATGGATTTGTATATGTAGGAATAGAGGTTATGGTTGTAGGGGGGGGAATTTGATTTCCTCCTTGGCTTTGAGTATATCCCAAAACTTGAGCACAACTAGACATTGTAGGAACATGATCATCAATAATATGGGATAGGCTACACACAACCTTTAATCCTTGGTAATTATCAAACATTTTCCTCATGTTATCTATGACAAGAACTGTAGTACCATAAATGTACTCCATAGTCACATAATCTTGAAGTTTTTCTAAAGCTTTGTCGAACTGTTTAAGTTCCTCTCAAGGAACATAGGCAACTATGGTTTCAAGATCAATGACAGTTGTTGATGAAAAGATGTTCATGGGAAATGTGGCATTAGGGATGGACTCCAACATGGGTTGAGTATTTTCAACACTTTGTGTGAAAGAGTTGGAAAATCCAACATCCATAGCGGATGTACCAGCGTGGGATGCCATGAGTCTCGAACTATGTCTCACTAGAGTATTGATAATAGGACACCAGGTTCTTAAAATCATGCAAGTTTTACCACACCAAAAGTGCACCCAAGATCAACATCGATATACTAAATAAAGAGAAAAAACACCCAAAAATAGGAAACAACAAGTAGGAACAAACAAGAAGCATAGTAACAAAGGTCTTAGAAAAAAGTTTGTTTAGCCAAGACAAGTAGGACAAGGTTGCCTAGTGGCGAATGAGTCCTGCTTAGGGGTACTAAGAAATAAAATTTTAGCTATGAACTAGACTATTTAAAGATCCTGAATCTACTTGCAAATAGTTAAAACAGTAAATAAATTCCCAAAATTTGCTTAATGTATTCCAATTTGATTGTGAAATGCAAGTATGTAAGAATGTAAAAGATGTTCAAATGAATTTTGATGCAATCTTCAGATCTAAAATATGATAATTGATTGATTTAAAGTTCAAAAACCAAAAAAATGATAACTGTTGAAAGAAAATTATGATTTTAAACAATGAATTTTCTTTTTCCTTTGTGAACTAATGCAAAAATTCTTAAGAATATGTAGTTTTGAAATAGAAATAGAGATCTACAAGTATAGGAAACATGAGCAAACATAGATAGGAATGTGTGCAAAAATTTGTAGAAGCACCTGTATAAGGACAGGGTCACCCAGTGGTGAATGAGTCTTTGTACAGGGGTCTGAAAAGTTAAAATACAAGTGTTTGAGTCAATGCTTTTTATTACTATTTTTGGTTGCAAATTGATTTTACAGTGTTTATATTTTCTAGAATTTTATGATGAAATGTAAGTGAAGATGTATGACAATGTGTAAACAAAGATGACAATTTTGAGTGCAATTTTGAAAGAAATTATGATCTAAATGATTGAAACATAAACTAATGCAAACTATGATACAAAATGTATACAATATTTTTGGATTTTTTGAGTTTTAGTGATGAAAACATGCAAGATCTAACCCTTAATGAAGAATGTAACACACAATGATGTAAAACATAGATCTAGGATTTGAAAGACTTCCATTTTTTAGAAGGTATATGATGTAAGAATGTCCAGTTCACAAAAATGAAATGTTGGGAAAAGGGGGAAAACCCTATTTCCCTTAATATGGAGAATCTAGGATTTAAGGGTCCTCTTCCCAAAATTTCATTAAGAATCCACCAACCACAAAACCAAGAAACTTTCAACCTCAATGATGATTCAATCATATATAAGTTGGTGGGGATTCTTTTAAGGATAGGGGCTGATTATGATAAGGAATTATCTGAAATAATGCAACTAAATGAACTATATGACCTAATAAGCAAATTGAAAATTTCTCAAAAGTATATAGATTGTAACAACACTTTGTAGGTAGATCTAGGAGGTATTAGAGGGCATGTACTTGTCACCAAAAGTTGATTCTAGAATGTGCGGGAGGACTGGTTCACCCCTAGGTGAATGGGTCCTTGATAGGGCTTCTAAAACTGCTTTTGACAATCCTTTGGTGTTAGATCTTGTTGTAAAGGCGATTGTCGTTGCACCAAAAGATCAACCTATTAATGCTTGATACAACCCACCAGATTAATGAATCTATGGGACCTTGGCTCTAATACCAATTGTTGCAAAGACGATTGTTGTTGCACCAAAAGATCAACCTGTTAATGCCTGATATAGTCCCCAGAGTTAATGAATCCATGGGAGGCAGTTAAGCCATGTCAGGAACAAGTGCTACACTACACAACACAAAGAGACCAAGGGTGCACACCTTGCAATAGATCTGAGATGTTGATTTCCAATTGCAAACTTATTGGAATGATGGAAATAAATTTTGCAACTTAGTTTCCATGTCTTGGAAATAATTATGAAAACATATGCAGCAATGCAAAATTTCTCTTCAATATATCTTCAATCCTTCTTCAACTTGTAATTTATACATGTACACAAAGAGGGAAAAAAATGTTTGTTGGTGCCATATAGGGGTTTGCCTCAATGTTCCCACTTTTACAATGGTAATGTTAATGATAGAAAACCTTGAATGAAAAGGAAGGAAATGATGAATGAACACTTGTTGCAACTCACCACCCTTCAATGGATTCCTTAAAGGATTGAAGTCATACACATCTCTTCAAATGAATTGGATCTTGCTTGCTTGATTTTCTTGAATTCTTGGATGCTTGAAAACATGAAGACCTACAATGCTTGTTAGCCTTCACAAGACAACTTAAACACACATAATCTTGGACATGATATTAGGATCTTTATTGTTGTTACAAATGACTAATAATGTTGTTCTTGAATGCTCTTGACAATAATATTTTCTCTTGAATGTTCACCTGTTGATTCTTGTTAGATTTCAAATGATAAAATGACTGTATTTATAGGTATTTAACTAATTTACCAAAAATTAGATTCCAAAAGCTGACACTTAACAATTTGAATTTGGATCATTAAAATGCCACAAAAAACATATTTTAAATTGGGTCCTAATACATAAAGGGGACCCATTCACCCATGGGTGAATGGGTCTTGGCCTATATTTCTAGGACACACATATTCCATGGCAACTTAATTATTAAATGAATTTATTTAATGTTGGTTCCCTTTTCAAAAAATGGTAAGAATAGGGCTTTGGACTGTATAATTTGGTAAATTAGAAGCTTAATTAAGTCCAATAAATTAAGGGATCCAAACATAGTGTGAAATTGTAAAGGTATACAATTTCCTACACTACAGACTCATCATGGTGACCTTGTCACATGATCAAGTTAGTCTTCCACTTATGTATTCATGCATGTTCATTGGCTATGAGCTCCATGTCTATTTTCATGTTGTGTCATGATAAACCATAGAGTTTATTGATGCAATTGTGACATGTAAGTGTTACAATTACAATAAAAACAAATGTTATTTTATTTTTGTTCTATTAATAGATATTGAGTGAAATATTGGGGAATTACATTTGATACCAAAGCCCATTTTGTAGCATTGGGAGCTCTAAGTTGTGTGTTTTCTTTTTATTTGAATACATTGATGTTTAGGTTTAGGATTAACATGTTTGTGTTAATTCATGCAACATGTTTATAAAGGAAGATTCCTCCTAGGTTCTACCATACTTATCAAGGAGGACAAGGTAACCCTAATTGAGGGTCTCCTAAAATTGAGAGTGATAAATCTCTTATGTTGAGACAATTTCAACTAGAAGAAGCATTTGAATTTTTGCAAGTAGTGCGGTTGTTATAGGATCTATTGACGAGGTTTCCCTTCAGGAAAGAGGAAACATAGGTGGGTAGTTCTCATCCTTCATAGGAGAATGAAGCAACCCATTTCAAATAAGGTGAAAGGAAGCACTCTAAGAGCCCACGTAAATCTAGATTAGAGTAAGGGAATAATATGAACTAAAGAGGGTGGAAAATATTGAAGAAAAACAAAGGAAGATAAAAGAAATATAAAGCATTATACCTTCACCTAGAATCTTTGCTTCTCTCCTTGGTGATCAAAAACAAAGTTCAACCTTATTCCATTTGATTTTCTCTTTGATTTTGATATGCGGATTGCTCAATATTCTAGCATAACATTGATATGATTTGATAATGAAAATGATAAGCTTGATAAACTAGATATGATAAAAATGATAACATGTAGGTATGATAGATTAAGATTGGATTCATTTGCTAGAAATGAAGGCTGGGAGCCTCTAAATATAGAGTCTTGAAGAGGAAAAATCAATGGCTAGAAATGATTGATGATGGATGGCCAAGATTGAATGAGGATTAGTAATTGGATAAAAGATGCAATCATGTGACAAGTGTCACATGATAGATAGGATCTAGATTTAGGATAGGGGTAAGGACAAAAATCCTTATGGAAATAGATACGATTAAGAGGTTAAATGATATGAATGGATAAGATGCAAATTGGAATGCTATAAAGAGCTCTACGGAATCACGGAGTTCCTTAAGATTGCATCATGTGTCACTCAATTTGTGCCTTGAAATTCGTGCTTCTAATTTAAAACCTACTAAAGCAATGTAATTTGGGCATGTGTCCACTTTAATAGCTAAAAAACATGACACTTGTCCTCTTTCTGTAGTTACATGACATGCATTTATGCCTTCATTGAGATGTCCCACGGAATGGAAAAATCCACTAAAATCATGCCATGTGTCGAGCTCCTCACACATTTGATAGAACCCTTTGATGAAGTGTCTTCAGATCGTGCCACATGTCCATTTTCTACAATTTCGTAAGGTACTTGTAGGCCCCCTCGAGGGACTTTGTGAAATGGTGGAATACTCTTAAAACATGCCATGTGGCACTCATATGGCCTTCATAGGGGTCACATGGAAAAACGGGCAACACTCAACACACCATGTGTCACCATTTTTGTAGTTTCGTGACCAAATTTTACCTTTATTAATAAAGCTTTCGAGCAAAATTGTGGAATCTAGTAGAAAAGTGACACCTGTCAATATTTGGTTCCATGGAGCATTTATTCAATAAAATATTCATAAGAATGGGGAAGTGGGGTCCACATGCTAGTCACATGAAACTCAAGGGTCTTTTTAGCATGTGCTCTCATTAAAACAACATATCATCTACTAGGGAGCAAAGGGGCCCGTGTGTTAATAATTTTGAGGGCACAAAGATAAGACCTTGGGGATAAAATAAATTATTTAAGGTGACAAATCCTATATAGTAAACTAGGTATGAGGGAATAATAAACAAATGAATCATGAGACTCAACATTGTAACTTAAGGCACCGACAACAGATGACAAGCAATCAATGTGTGATTAAAATAAAATTGCAGGAACAATGCCTAGACTTAGGATTTTTAGGGATTTTAGACCTAATACAATGCTTATGATAGTATTTATATCAAACCTTAGGGAAAAAACACCCATTTTTTGAAGCTCAAGACAAGGGCAAAAAAAGGAACCAATTTTTTTCTACAAAAGTACTATCATCATGATGGTCAAATTATTGAGAATTTAAAATTATTATAAATATGGGCATGGGATCACATCATGATTGGCCAACCTAAGATGGTGTAAGTAGTAAATGAGATAATAGTATATGGGTAGAGCATTATGTAGGGTGGTCAATAGAGACATCTTGGATAGATAAGTTATTGCAAGTAGGAAATTACTGATCTTGTGGCAACATATATCACATGGAGGCCATACAAGCTTGAGTATTCATGTGGTGTAGAGGATATGTTTTATTTGAGTTTCATGTGAAAAACATGTTATATCAAGAAGTAGTATGATTATATTATTGAGTAGTATATAATTGATAGAGTGATGAGGGAATCAGGATATCCATATCCCTAAACATCTCTATGCATAAGTAGTGAGATATATTAGATGTTGGGGGGTGATGGATCAATAGAAAAGATGCAAAAAATAGTTGGGTTATGCTAGTACTAATGTAGTGGAATGAGGGGAGATATATGGTACATGTTAGGATAACTACATGAAATGATGCATGGTGGGTAGGCATCAAACTCGAGTAATTGATAATATTGTATTAGCTAGTAGCTAAGGGTATAGGGGCCACTATCTATGTAACGTTGAGAGAAAAATTATACTAATAAAATCAAGGAGGTGGGAGCATAGAAAATTCTAGTAGCGGTAGTGGTAGAAACACCACTAGGAGGAGGATATGACAAAGTAGATGGAAAGGATAGCCCTATGGAGGATGTGTATGTGTAAGTAAAGGTTGTGGATGCTAGGTCGCCAAGGTCACCATAGGTAGGGGATATTACAGAGAGTTTATGTACAAAGATTGCATGAGTGTGGTAATAGATGGATATTCTAGAAATAGAGTAGGATACCATCTAGGCCAACTTATATGTCACTTGGTCAAAGTATGAGGTGGTTGTATGGGGGATTGAGAGGTTTAAGGTAAAGAGTTAGTAACTGAGGTAAGATAGGGACTATGCTAGAGGATTTTTGGGCATATAATATATGTACCAAATATTGGTAGATGTGATGAAGGCCTTGAGAGATGCACAAAATGCACTATGAGAGGCATAGTATTATAAATTATTATTCAAGTGTGTCATTCCAAAAGAGTAGAGGGAGCTCTCTTGTATAGAGTACCAAGTGCTAGATTAGAGGCTTCTAGTACATCACAATCAATGAGTAGTGCATTTTGACCACCATCATCACCAAGACCATCAACCATGCCACAAGAGGGAGAGGAGAAAACATAAACATGTATGACTAGTCATAATGGATGATGTTTTTATGAGGCCATGTGCAATTATTTTTAGGTGATGTACATACATTTGATAATGATATATGATATATGGTTTTTGAGAAATTCATCGATTGTGTTATGTGATGGATTTATGCTTGGATATTTTATGATTTATGCTCATGGATGGTTATTTATGAGGGATTCATGTGTTATGATTATGGATGCATTTTTTATGTGATTGAAATATAGAAAAATAGAGAGGTTTGATGGAAGGGGGTTCACCAATTTAAAATGTAAACCTATTTATCGCTATTTCATTAGGAAATGAGATCCACACAAATAATTGACTTAAAAACCTTAGGTGAGTCAACTCAATGAGGGAATCTACTAATTTCCTTATGCTTATGCATGGGGGTTTCAACCTGAACAACACTTTTGGGAGAAAAACAAAAAATAGAAAATCTACTCAAGTATGCTCATTCAAACTTGAAACAACAATTTAAAGGTTAATACTAATAGAAACAAAAAGCTTTTTGTAGATTTGAGAAGGTCTAAGTGATGTGTACCAATCACCAAAAGGCAATTTCCAGAGGTTGTTTGGGAATCATTCGCCCATGGCCAAATAGGTCTTTTGTCAGGGATTTCAATCAACTTTTGGGAGCATTTGATGTCAATTTGTAGCTTCTATTTGATCTAGGTTGCAATGTTGGAAAGCCATAAATCGGATATGTAGGCGAGTTTTCATGGCTTGACGACAACTTTGACAAATTTTTGCAACTTTGACAACTTTTCCAATCTTGCTCTCCAAAATATATTCAATCCTTCTTCCACCTAAGATCTACAACACAAACACAAGAGGGAAAAATTGTTTGTTTATGATGAATTGGGGTTTGTCTTGGTCAAACCTCATTTGCATAATTAAACCTTGAATTGAAATAATGAAATATGAAATGAATGATGAATGAACAATGCTATGTTTCAACTCACCAAACCCTTGAATAAACCTTTGGAAATATGAAATGTTTATATTGATCTTGCATGAAAATAACTTCAATGGATGTGGATCTTGATGCTTGAATTGATGCTTTGAATGCTTGACTTGATCTTTGAAACCTACATCACAATGTTTGCTCCAAAAAACATGCATGATTGCTAAAGACTTTGATATGATGCTTGAGATCTTGATTGTTGCAATAAATCACTGATAAATTTGCTCTTGAATGCCTTTGATAATAATATTTTCTCTTGAAAATTTCACATCTTTCTAGATGTTTTGAATTGACAAAATAACCTTGTTTTTATAGGTATGTATCCTTAATTTCCAAAAAATTAAACATTACAAGCCGACATCAAAATTTGAATTTAGAGGCATTAAAATACCACCAAAAACATAATTTAAATTCAGGTTCAAAGGCTCAGGGTGGACCTATTCCCCATGGGAGAATGGGCCCCAAGTCCATATTCTTGGAACACCATTGCTCAAGGTGAATTTTTATGTATTGGCATTAATTATTGTCGAGTTTCCCCTTTGGAAAATGTAATTTATTAGGCTTGTAGATGTAAAATAAGGATTATTAAGGCATAATTAAGTTAATTTTAATTAACAAGGCCCAAACAAAGTGTGAAAATGTAAAGGAGTACATTTTTCTACACTATATTTAGCCCCCACTTTAGTGAGAGGATGAGCGCAAGCGCAAACTCACACTAAAGTAGACAAATATGCACCAAGAGGGGGTCCAAGTGTACAAATGTTAGTGAGATAGGATGACAAAGATCAAGGAGGTGGCCAAGCCCCCATGATAAAGATCCCATGGAAAATGAAGATAAGCACAAAGGGACACACACAAGATGTATGATATGAAGTAGTAAGACAAGATACACAAACATACAATGTCAAAGACTAAAATAAAGAAGAAGAAAAAGAAAAAAGGGTGGATCAAGCCTTGACTATTTTTCCAACTCAATGTGGATCAGGCCTTAGCTATTTTTCCAAAAAAAAATTACAAGTGAAACCCACTATCCATTATGCAAACAACAATGCACTCACACAGGCTAGTGAAATCCGTTGTCCACTAGGTGAGCCCTGAGAAGGTGGCCAATGAGAGAGTCTTATTAGGATCCCATTGAAATAACCATACCTAAGTTATACCTCCTGATAATTTTGATAAGGTGTCACACAATATGAACTTCGAGCTTCATAAGGCTTAGAAAGCTGCATTATGCTAAGCACTTATGAACAAACATGGCCCTACTAGCAAGTAAGGTGTGTTATGCTTGGTGGCCATGAAAAAGGTTGTAACTTCAAGCTTACAAGGCTAGTAAGCTACGTTACGCTAGGAACTTATGAACAAACATGCAAATAGGATATTCAAAGGGGTTTTGCTTAGTTCATGTAAGGTCTCCTCTTAGGGAACATCATGCCTAATGTCTCTAAGAGAGGACAAGTCGAGAATAAAAGATTGACAACTTCTAGAATACAATCCATAGCATTACCACTAAGAGGAATTTCATATGCTCATAAAGGTCACCATCTTGGAAGGACATCAAACATAATGACACCACCAAGAAGAAGACACATTGCATGAAGTAAGAAGACCACACTAAGAAATATGAAATATAGTCAAAAAAATTAAAATAATAATGCCAATGTATGCCCACACTTTAAAGAAATTGCTAAACACCATGTTGTGAGCAATTACTTTTGTTACCTATTTTCGCTAATAGCTCAATCAGGTAGAGCTTTTATGATTTTCAAATGAAGAGTAAGGTACATTTTATTTCTGCTATATTACATTCATGTACATAAACAAAATTAGAAGGTTACATTACTAGATTGCATTTATGCAAATACATATAACATAGGAGGAAGAGCAAAATGTTTGCAAGAAAAGTAGTCTTTATTGATAATGCAAATGAATAATGTCTCACACAAGTCGTGAGACTGACTGTTTCAATGCAAATAAAAGAAAAAGTATATATTTGCAGAAAATAAATGCACATATAGAGAAGGGTGACCCATCATTGCTTGAATGACAAGTCTTGTTTGAGTCTGTCCTGCATCAGTTTCATTCCTTCATGTTTGTCCAGCCTCCAGTTGTTGCTCCTTGTTGCTCCTAGGTTTCCTGCATGAGTGAGATTAAGTTTAGTTAGAGAAATGAAGGATCACTAATCTATATATCTGCAAACATCTGAAAACTTATAGCTTGGCCTTCATTTGCATGAAAAAAGCTTACTACTAATGTCCAAAAAAGAAAAAGGAGCATAATCAAACACATCCATCATATGCTCAATTTTTATCTAACATGTTTGTTTCTTGTGCAAGTACAGGTGAAATCCTTGTTTATGTTTTGTTTCATTATTACAGTATGTGGGATAAAATGTGGCTCCCACAAGGGTTGAGCCCATCATACTTCCCTCATATGTTTAGAGGGATAGAAGTGTTATTTATCTTAGTGCCTTATCTTAAGTCATTTCTACATATTTTTGATAGGAATCAAGATATAAAAATATTCATCTTATCATAAGCATATCCACCTCTCTAGTCCTGCTACTTAGGTACTTGCATGTCAATACCATTACTAAAGAAGTGAATATGATTATGCTAAAGACATCTATCCTTATTTCCTTATGACTCTATCAAGATATATCAGAAGTAAGTCATGAGAGATGATCAAGGGCAGTTAATTGACAGTCAGGTCACAGAGCATAAGGCAGAAGCTTGGGCATCCAAAAAATAGATAGTCAATTCAAATGGAAACAACATACTCATCAGTGATCCACAAAACATAATGAGGTGGATCATGATCAATTCTTCATAATAATACATTGTGAACTTTCAAAATATAAAGATCATCAGATGTGCTCAATCACAGTGGCACAGTCATTTGTTTCTACAGGTGACAGTGAATGCAAAAGAGGTGTATTCGGTAAGTGACCATAACCTAAGCAATGGAAATCAAGTATGGAATCATAATCTTGCAGCAACATATTCATAAGAGAAATGAATTGGTGGATCTATTTTTGTTTGTAATTAACATGCTAAGGTAAACACAAAATAATAATGTTGCAAGCTACAAGTGATCAGTAATGCTACAAGAAATATACTCTGTAGCATAAAGGTACAACAAGGTAGTCACTCAGACTTTCACATAAATAACATTGTGGTAGGTGTCATGAGGTCACTGAAACACAACCATGGGGAAAAGTATTACACTATCCTAGATGCATATGACATATATGGTGACATTGATCAACAAGAAAGGATAATGCTAAATGGAGTTACATCATTGCAATGGACAAACAACTCAATGAAGTGGATTGTTTTCTACCTGTAGCAAGGTCATGACAGCTAATAGTAGTCATGATAATATTGCAAAAGGAAGTATTAATAGTAGTGTCTTTAAGTTTTCCCAGAAGTTGTCACTGAAAAGCAATTTTTTTTGCAAAGAAACAGTTTAGACAAAATTAGTAATACAGTCGCCATAAGAATGTAGTGACAAAGGAGTCAAGGTTATTATCACCACATCAAATGTTTGTAGAAAGCATAAGAGAGATCTTGTTAGCACTATGGTGTTTTGAAAAGGAACAAGGCATGATAGAATGCAAGGAAAAGCACAAGGTTATGCTGCAAGTACAATGATAGACATGATATTTAGTGCCATGAAACAAACATAATGACCCTTCATCAAAGTCTTTGTGAAAGCACAATTTCATTACAAAAAAGGGGCAAACCTTACATGTTGTAAGCCTTATGTTTAGGACAGTCACAAGGAGCAGTGCTTAAAGAACATTTCAATATCCAATAAAGATAATGACATCATGCTATTGTAAAATCATTCCAAAGATGGAATATTCAAGGTCTTCAATACCAAACTATAGAGCAAGCCTTTGAAGTCTTACAGAAAAGGAAAATATGCAAATCAAGAAAGGGCATGGATTTTAACAACCCATAAAAGCCACAATAAGTAGAACTTGTAGACCCTTGAACTAGGGTTTCATGAAAGGAAATGATCACAGTGCATACAAAAGGTCATTTAGAATGGCTCGAGTATAAAAACCCAGACTGTGAAATTACAGAGAATGGAGAGCTTGACCTTTTGCAGAGAAGCCCTCATTAACAAAGGTGACAAGGAGAGATGAAACCCTTGATTTAGGGTTTTGAAGTGAAGTCCTAGAAAAGCAAGAGTGGCCTTAACCATAAATGGTTTTTGAAATCCAACATATGGGTTTCTTTTACACAAACATGGAGCAAAATTCAAGGTATGAAGACCCTCGAGCTAGGGTTTTAGAAACAAAATAAAGCCTCATTTATGGAGACCCAAAATGCCCAGAAGCTATAGGAAAAGAAAAATCTAGTTTGTATTCTTTTAAGAGCCTCAACCTGGGTGAGGATTCTTTCTCCTCAGTGACAAAACCCACTTGTTTTTTTATTTCAAAAGGTTAAAAATTGAAAGGAAAATATGTCATGACCTTCGTGAGTAAGGAGATTCATATGGAACGGCCCCATAATTGAAACTTGCAAGGACGAATACATAAATGTATGTAGGGTTTTATTTTCAGTTACAGTTAAAAGAAAATCTTGCACAAAGCCATGAGTTCGATCTTTCCATTCAAGCAAAGAAAAAAGAGATATACATAATTTCTTTCAAAGAGAAATGTCAAGTGTGAGGCAGACACATTAAAGTAAAATTTGTCTGCCATTTTCTTTTCATATAGCTTGAACATGAGTTTTCTTGCAGAAGAAACAAAAAGAAAAGGCACAAACAAACACACAGAGCTCAAATGGAGGTATTTTCTACATAAAATTGAAAGGAAAATAGAGAAATGTGTTCATAGTAAGCTTACCCAAGCTTTTTATCTTCATTTTGCATGGAAATGTGCTTGTAGAAGCTCTGTATCTCCCAAAATCCGCCATGGTAAGCCTGCTATAGTGCTTTGATGAAACCCTTGTCAGTAGTCAAGGCTTCCTCCAGAAGCTTCGAAGGAAATGAAAATGTATGTTTCATTTTTTGTTTCTTTTGTTACAGGGTTTCTTACCCTAATTCTAGTCGACATATGCCTTAGTGGAATTTTGTCAATGTTTCAAAAAAAATGAAATGAAACTATTGAACTCGTGGGATAGGACTTAATGTCTTATGCCTTATACCTTGTAAATCTTATAAATGCCTCAGCAAATTTCTCATAGAGTGGATCTCTTCAAACTTATGCTTCTTGCACTCAAACATTGAAAGGGGATCGACATAGCCTTGAATTTTATTCTTTTGCAATCTTGTCTAAATGTAAAGTGTTTTGATTAAGTGATAATTTATGAATCACTTGATTTTAAAATGTTATGTTTAATGCAAAAGATGGGATATATGCTCTTTAAATGAAAAGTGGGATGGAGTTATGCCTTGTAAACATTGGAGAGCATCTAGAGGAATTAAGAGAGGTTTGCAAGCATATGCCATGAATATAGGAAGTTGTTTTCAGTTTGCATACATGAGGAGGGCATATAGGGGTGATTTTATTTTCCTTTTGGGGAGTTGGAGAGTATATAGGCATCAATTTCTTATGCCTAGGTGATGGGATTGGTCAAACTTGACTTTTCCAGACTATTGGAGTCTTTTTGGAGGGAATCTAGTTGATAGATTCATAGCATTTTGGAGGCATCCGACCCAAGGTAGTTTATGCTTCCTATTTTGGTGCAACTGCTTGGGGGTTGATGGATATAGTCATCTTTTGACTCATTTGTATGTAGTTCTTATTATGCAATTTCTGGAGTTAGCGATTTTTTGGCAGTCCTTACACAGATTTGAGCATGCTTTGTAACTCTTTTGGAATATGGAATACAGAAAAGACCTTGGATACCGTTAATTATGAGATTTTTCCTTCTTATTCTTGTAGTGTTGTGTATTATCAAGTGATTGATCAAGTTACTTATTAGGTATTTTTTATTTCCTTGTGACTTTGTCTCATGTTCTATACATTTTCTACAAAAGTATGTTTATGGAGGTTGCAAACTGTGTCTTAAAGATGCACATGGCTTTTTAATTGTGAAGTTATCTTCCTTTTAAAGGTTAATGCATTGAGGCCTCTTTGTGAAATATTTATGCAAAGGCATGCAGTAATAGGTTATGCAAATTTAGTTTTTGTCATCTGTAACCAAGTGTATGCAAATCTAAGTTTTCATAGTCCTAGTCAGTTTGGTGTATCACCCTTTTAAAATTTCACTTTTAGTTTTTTCAATTTATGCATTCCTCTCCCCTTTTCCTTGTCAAAGTAGTAGAGTAAGTTAGATTTAGGTTTGAACCAAGAGGAAGTAGGCCTTCTCCGGAGGTTGATCTCCATTTTCAGAGCTTACACTTTGTGAGATCTTCCGATGTTGTCTCTGGATTGTTGAATTTTATGATTCAATAGGGTGCAAATCCAATAGATAATAGTTTTGGCATGCCCAGTGGGACTGTCGAATCAAGACAGTCTTGAGATTTTAATTTTTGTTGGTTTTGATGTGCAACTAGTGAAATTTTAGACCTTTTTAGAGGTTAAATTTTCATGTCTGGTGACTCTGAGTCTACTGGTTAGCAAAAGCTAGTGCAATATAACACATGAAAAAAATACAAACAAGAAGTAGTGTTTCCTCTTTTGAGTATTTGCAATTGTCACCACCTAGGAGGAGTGGAAGGACTATAAAACAAACTCCTATTTCATCCAAAAGAGTTCAGTCTACACCTCCTAGTTTTAAACCAATAGTTGTAGCAAGTAGTTTTGTCCCTTTAGTTGTTGTACCTATTGTTCCAGCTCAAGTCAATCCACCTCAAGCTACCCAAATGGCTAGAAATCAGTCTTTTGTGCCTTTTAATGGAGGCAATCCATTAAATCTTGCACAACATGATGAAATTTCAATGGCTTCCTTGAAGAGTTTACCCTTTTTGACAGGACAGGATCAAACAACCCCTATTGAGCATATCAGAGACGTGGCCTCATTATGTGGAGTCCACCACATTACTCAGGAAAATTTTGCAGTAAGGTTGCTTGCTACTTCATTTAAAGGAAAGGCTCTACAATGGTTTAGAGGCTTGGCAGTTGGTTCCATTGCCACATGGGATGAATTGGGAGACAAGTTGCACAAACAATTTCAAGATAAGTTTGATCACCTGTCACTTGTTGAACAACTGACAACAATCAAGAGAGCTCCTCAGGAGCAAGATGATAGACTTTAATTATCATTTCCAGAAAACATTGTTCAGAATTCCTGAAACGGTAAGACCCTCCCCGAAATATGTTTTTTTGTATTATTTGAGGGCTCTTAATAGTGACATATCTATCATGATACAATCTATGGGGGGTGTCTCTTTACCAGATGCTTATGAAATAGCAATTAGAGCAGAAAATAGCCTAATTCAAGCTGGTAAAATAGCTCCTAGACCCCCAATGCCAATTTTCCCAGAAATTCAACTTTCAATGCCTCTACAAATACCACCCTTGCCCCTTTACCTGTTGTTACAGCGTTACCAACTGCTGTTAGCCAAGAAATAGTTGTCCCAAGTCCATCCCAAGAGTTGCAAGAGATTAAAAATAGCTAGCAAAAGATTGAGAATTTACTTTAGACATTTAGTAATGAGCTGGTTAGCATTAAGAAGCAACAGTTTTAGAATAGACAACCATTTTAAGAAAATCAGCAAGGAGCAAGACAAAATGTAAACCCAAGGCCTTTTCAGCCATACAATCTAGCTCCAATTAATGCAACCAGGGATCTTGTTCCTGTACAAAACAATCTTGCAGCAGACTATGAGTGGTGTTTTCCATGCAATCGGCCCCACAATCAAGCCACATGTTCGAATGGGGTTATTAATCAAGCTTTAATGGTGTAGAATGTCTCAAATGTGCAGAGCATACCCAATGAGGAGCCACCACAACAACAGAATAATCCTCTAGATGATACAACTCTCTTGAATTGGCAAGGAGAGGAATTTTGTGGTGTGAATGTGGATGACTCTCTAGTTGTAGCAAACACAAGATCCAAAAAGAGGGATTTTGAGATTGAACAGACAACAAACAAAGGTAAAGAGGTTGTTGGTCCATCTACATCTCAATGCCATGCATATTACAAAGAAATCCACAAGTTGCTTCCAAAGAATAGACTGTGAGCCACCCTCAATCAACTCATTTACAAGTTGATCCTGCTATTGTGAGGACTCAACATAAGGTAAATATTGTTGCACCTTACAATATTGTTGAAAGTATGAAGAAAATGAATGTATCAATATCTATGTGGGATTCTTTATCCATCCCAGGCCAAAAATATTTGTTATAGTCTACTTTAAATGTTTCAAATGATACACCAATAGGTCAGGTTAAAGCTATTTTCACAAATACACCTCAAGACAGCTATAAGCAATCAGCTAAAGATGTCAAACCCCCTCCATTTTATGTGAATTTGATAGTAGGGGATAAGTTGGTCCATAATTGTATGGTAGATGGTGGGGCAAGCAATTCTGTGATGCCCAAACAGATTGCTGACAAGTTAGAGCTGAAATATCAGCCCCTTAAGAAAGGAGTGGTCTAATTAGATGGGTCATGTATTAATACAATAGGTGTCATTAATGACTTAAGCCTTACACTTTATGCTTGTCCAAACTTTTCCATTCCCCAAGACATATTTGTCATTGACTTGCCAGCCTAATTTGCATTATGCTTGTTAAGAGATTTTACTGCTAAGATAGGGGGTTATTTGTCCTCAGATTGGTCCAACATGCTGTTTAGGACTAGATATGGGACAAAAGTGACAATAAAATTTGTGTCACTTGCCAAGGATCACATTGAACCCTATATACCAAGTGTTGTTAATGCAAACTATGTTGTTCTTGAGGATAAAGAGCTTGTTGTTGCTCAAGAATTGTAGGCTGAAAGTGTACCGGACATTATTTTAAATGAATGGGTAGTAGAAAACATTGAGAATAATCCAAATGATTATATTCAAGAAGTTGGTTTGGGGGAATATGTCTTACATGAACCTAAAACAGTGATGCCAAACCTTGAAAAGAAGGCAGAACAACAGCTAGGAACATAAGATGAAGTTTGGAAGATGTTCTTTGATGGCTTTAGAAGTAGAAATGGAGCTGGTGGGGGTGCAATGCTTGTGTCCCCACAAGGTGACAAGTATTATTTTTCTTTCAAATTTGATTTTTCTTGTTCTAACAATACTGTCGAATATGAAGGTCTAATCCAGGGCTTGGAATGGGCAAGGAAAAGAGGGATAGGCTACCTACAGGTATTTGGAGACAGTGAACTGATAGTCAATCAGGTAAGAGGCTTGAATGTGACTAAAAATGATGCTTTGAAGTCTTACAAGCATAGGGTATGGGATATGATAGAAGAATTCAATCCGATTTCAATTCCCAGGAATTAGAATAAGCACGCAGATAGATTGGCTACAATAGGTGCTCAATTTGATATCCCTAATAATATTAAAAAGGGAAAGGTGTAGTAATATGTTAAGGTTGTTGTAAGGCCTTCTATTCTTGATAATAACATTCATTGGAAAGTATTTGAGAGTGATGAATAGGTGTTGAGTTTTCTGCTGGAAGAAGATGAATTTTTAGTGGTAAATCGGGAGAAGCTCAAGCAACAATATGATGATCAGATTACTCAGCTGAGAACTAACAAGTTGCCCAAGGGTCTAGTTACCTTAGAATCTATCTTCAACACTGATGATCAGCTCAAAAAGAGAAAAACTAGCATGTAGGTCAAGTAGGAGCATTATGAAGAGCTTGAGATTTTTAAAGGTAGGCTCCTTAAGATTGGGAAAATTTGTTCACAAGCAGATAGGTAAATTTTTGTTGCTCTTTGACAAGAATTTCAAGATGTTTTTGCATGGGAATACTCAGACTTAAAGGGATTTTATCCCCAAATTTCTCAACATACCATAGAATTAGAGCCAAATACAAAGCCTATTAGGCAAAAACAGAGGCCTTTAAACCCCAAACTTGAGCCTCTTATGATAAAAGAACTGACCAAGCTGATTGAGGGAGAAATTATTTTCCCAATCAAGCATACCTCGTGGGTATCTAACCTTGTACCGGTTAGGAAGAAAAATGGAGAAATTAGGCTCTGTGTAGACTTTAGAGACCTTAATAGAGCCTCATTGAAAGACCATTACCCGCTGCCCTCTATGGAGTAGATCCTTCAAGTAGTTACTGGTTCAGAGATATTTTCCTTACTTGATGGTTATTCTAGTTATAACCAGGTATTGGTCAAAGAAGAGGACCAATACAAGACTGCTTTTACCACAAAGTGGGGCACTATGGCCTACAAAAGAATGCCATTTGGTTTATCTAATGCTAGTGCCACTTTTTAGAGGGCCATGGACATGGCATTTCAGGGGTTGATTCATAAATTAGTGCTTATATATTTGGATGACATAACAGTTTTCTCAAAAAATGCAGAGGAGCATTTTTCCCATTTAAGACAAGTATTTGAAAGGTGCAGGGAGTTTGGTGTATACCTCAATCCCAAAAAGTGTATTTTTGTTGTTCATGAAGGTAAGCTTTTAGGACACATAGTGTCAAAACAGGGGATCACCATTGATCCTAAAAGAGTGAAAGCCATTTTAGAGCTGCCTTTACCCAATCATAAGAAAGGGCTGCAAAGTTTCTTGGGCATAATAAATTTTCTAAGAAGGTTTATTCCAGATGTTGCAAACCTTTTGAGACCATTAACTGCTATGCTAAAGAAAAATGCAAGTTTCAATTGGACCAGAGAGGCCAAGCACAATTTTGAAGCTATTAAGGAGGCTTTGATAGCAACTCCTACTCTGGTAAATCCAAAATTTTCAAAGGAATTTATTCTGTATGCTTTTGGTAGCTTATATTATATTTCTGCAATGTTGGTACAGTAGAATAATGATGGCTTAGAACAACCCATTGCATTTTTTAGAAAAGGTTTAGAAGATTATGAACAAAGGTATACCTTTGTGGAGAAACATGTTCTAGCTGTTATCAGAAGTTTGAAAAAAATTAAGCCTTTGATTTCTAACAATAAGATACATCTAATGGTTGCTCATCCTAGTGTGAAGGAGTTTCTGTTAAGCAAGGACCTAAATGAAAAGAGGGATGGCTGGATCATGAAGGTTATGGAGTATGATAAAGACATTAAGGTGACTAAGCTTGTAAGGAGAAAAGGGTTGTGTGAGAAGCTAGCTACAAGATCTGAAAATGAGGGAAATACATAAACAAAGGTTGTTTTGGTCACTAATGATGAGTCTCATAATGCTGCACCTACATTGGGTGCAAGTTGGGTACGTGATATGACTCATTTCTTACAAACTGGTGAGTGTCCACCAGGTTTAGACAAGGATAAAAGGAGATATTTCAGATTGCATTATATTCCTTATGTGCTAGTTGACAATGTTCTTTTTAGAAAGGACCTTAATGGTGTGTTGTTAAGGTGCATTGATCATGATCAGGTAGATAAAGTGCTTCATGAATTCCATGATGGAACTACTGGGGTTCATTTTTCCCAAAGAACTACTACATGGAAGATAATGAGAGTTGGCTACTATTGGCCAAGCTTGTTTAAGGATGCATGGGCAAGGAAATGTGTTAAGTGCAATTTTTGCAGGAAAAGAGAGGCTGCCAACTTTACCTTTGCATCCAATTCAAGTGGAACAACCCTTCATGAAATGGGGCATGGATTTTATAGGACCTATAAATCCACCTTCTAGTGCAGGTCATAGGTGGGTACTCACTGCAACTGATTATTTTACAAGGTGGATTGAAGTAGTGGCTTTGAAAGAAGCTAAGGAAAGTGATGTTTTAAACTTCTATGATGATTTAGTAACCAGATTTGGAGTACCTGAGTCAATTATCTCAGATAATGCTTTAGCATTTGTTGGACTCAAAGTGAGTGATTGGGATGTCAGGAATGGCATTCATTTGAACACTTCATCAAACTATTACCCTCAAGCTAAGGGTTTGGCAAAATCAACAAACAAGAATCTCATAAGGATTATTAAAAGAATCATGGAGGATAATCAGCGAAATTGGCACACCAAGTTGAAATCTGCCTTATGGGCAGACATAATAACTCCCAAAAGGTCTATTGGGAACTCTCCACATGTATTGGTTTATGGTAAGGAGGCAATATTGCCTTTATCTATAGAGCTGCTAGCTCTTGATATTATGCATCAGCTAGAGATGTTTGAGGAGCAGGACCCAATGGCAGTTAGGTATGCTCAGCTCATGGAGCTAGAAGAGACAAGAAATAAAGCAATGAAGTCCTTGGAGTATCATCAACTCCAAACAAAGAGAGTCTTTGATTAGAAAGCAACTCCCAGAGTATTTAGAGAGGGTGATGTGCTCAAATGGGATGAATTGAAAAGCAAGCTAGGAAAGCACACTAAGTTTGATAACTTTTGGAGTGGCGCATTTGTTATCACAAAATGTAAGGAACACAATGCATTCCAGTTATCAAAGATGGATGGAGAAATTCTACCCATCCTAGTCAATGGGATACACCTCAAACGTTGTTTTGAGGTTTGATTTGCATTATGCATGCTAGATTAGGAGTTTTGTTTTCAATAAGTGTTGTTGCACCATAGTTTAGATGCAAGTTTTCAATTTCCCTAAGTGTTGTTCAACACAGTTAGGTAGTTCTCATCTTGAAGTTTTGGTGTTTCATAAGTTTCCAAGGTATTTTGCGTTGATCTACTGAGTTACAGTTTTGTTTTGAGGAGTTTTTTTTAAGTTGAGTCAACTTTTAGGTGATTCAATGCCCAATGGATAAACCTAGGCAACTGGTCTGATGTTTACCAGGCAAACATATAGCAGATGTCGCCAAAAAATGTTACCTATTTTGGCTAATAGCTCAATCAAGTAGAGCTTTTGTGATTTTCAAATGAAGAGTAAGGTACATTTTATTTATGCTATATTGCATTCATGTGCATAAACAAAATCAGAAGGTTACATTACTATCTATTGCATTTATGCAGATACATATAACATAGGAGAAAGTGCAAAATTTTAGCAAGAAAAGTAATCTTTATTGATAATGCAAATGAATAATGTCTCACACAAGCCATGAGACTGGCTGTTTCAATGCAAATAAAAGAAAAACTATAGATTTGCAGAAAAGAAATGCACATATAGAGAAGGGTGACCCATCATTGCTTGAATGACGAGTCATGTTTGAGTTCGTCTTGCATTAGTTTTAGTCCTTCACATTTGTCCAACCTCCGGTTGTTGCTCCTTGTGGCTCCTAGGTTTCCTACATGAGTGAGACGAAGTTTGGTTAGAGCAATGAAGGATCACTAATCTATATATCTGCAAACATTTGAAAACATATAGCTTGACCTTCATTTGCATGAAAACAACTTACTAATGATGTCCAAAAAAGAAAAAGGAGCATAATCAAACACATCCATCATATGCTCAGTTTTTATCTAACATGTTTGTTTCTTGTGCAGGTACAGGTGAAATCCTTGTTTCTATTTTGATTCATCTGATTACAACATATGGGATAAAATGTGGCTCCCACAAGGGTTGAGCCCAACATACTGCCCTCATATGTTCAGAGGGATAGAAGTGTTATTTAACTTAGTGCCTTATCTCAAGTCATTTCTGCATATTTTTTATAGGAATCAAGATATAAAAATATTCATCTTATCATAAGCATATCCACCTCTCTAGTCCTGCTACTCAAATACTTGCATGTGAATACCATTACTGAAGAGGCAAATATGCTTATGCTAAAGATATCTATCATTATTTCTTAAGGACTCTATCAAGATATATCAGAAGTAAGTCATGGGAGATGATCAAGGGTAGTTAATTGACAGTCAGGTCACAGAGCATAAGGCAGAAGCTTGGGCATCCAAACAACAAATAGTCAATTCAAATGGAAACAACATACTCATCAGTGATCCACATAACAAAATGAGGTGGAGCATAATCAGTTCATCATAATAATACATTCTGAACTTTCAAAATATAAAGATCATTAGATGTGCTCAATCGCAGTGGCATAGTCATTTGTTTCTATAGGTGAAAGTGAATGCAAAAGAATTGTATTCAGTAAGTGACCATAACCCAAGCAATGTGAATCAAGTATGGAATCATAATCTTGCAGCAACATATTCATAAGAGAAATGAAGTGGTGGATCTATTTTTGTTTGTAATTAACATGCTAAGGTAAACACAAAATAATAATGTTGCAAGCTACATGTGATCAATAATGCTACAGTAAATATACTCTGTAGCATAAAGGCACAACAAGGCAGTCACTCAGACTTTCACATAAATAACACTGTGGTAGGTGTCATGAGGTCACTGAAACACAACCATGGGGAAAAGTATTACAGTATCCTAGATGCATATGACATATATGGTGACATTGATCAACAAGAAAGGATAATGCTAAATGGAGTTACATCGTTACAATGGACAAACAACTTAATGAAGTGGATTGTTTTCTGCCTGTAGCAAGGTCATGACAGCTAATAGTAGTTATGATAATATTGCAAAAGGAAGTATTAATAGTAGTGTCTTTAAGTTTTCCCAAAGTTGTCACTGAAAAGCAATTTTTTTTATTTTGCAAAGAATCAGTTTAGACAAAATGAGTAATACAGTCACCATAAGAATGTAGTGACAAAGGAGTCAAGGTTATTATCACCACATCAAATGTTTGTAGAAAACATATGAGAGATCTTGTTAGCACTATTGTGTTTTGACAAGGAACAATGCATGATAGAATGCAAGGCAAAGCACAAGGATTATGCTGCAAGTATAGTGATAGACATGATATTTAGTGCCATGAAACAAACATAATGACCCTTCATCAAAGTCTTTGTGAAAGCAAAGTTGCATTATAAAAAAAGAGAAAACCTTACATATTGCAAGCCTTATGTTTAGGACAGTCACAAGGAGTAGTGCTTAAAGCACATTTCAATATCCAGTAAAGATAATGGCATCATGCTACAATAAAAGCATTCCAATGGTGCAATATTCAAGGTCTTCAATACAAAACTATAGAGCAAGCCTTCGAAGTCTTACAGAGAAGGAAAATATGCAAATCGAGAAAGGGAACGGGTTTTAACAACCCAGAACAACCACAACAAGTAGAACTTGTAGACCCTTGAACTAGGGTTTCATGAAAGGAAATGATCACAATGCATACAAAAGGTCATTTAGAATGGATCAAGTATAAAAACCCAGAATGTGAAATTATAGAGAATGGAGAGCTCGGCCTTTTGCAGAGAAGCCCTCATTAACTGAGGTGACAATGAGAGATGAAACCCTTGGTTTAGGGTTTTGAAGTGAAGTCCCAGAAAAGCAAGAGTGGCCTTAACCATAAATGGTTTTTGAAATCCAACATATGGGTTTCTTTCACACAAACATGGAGAAAAATTCAAGGTATGAAGACCCTCGAGCCAGGGTTTTAGAAACAAAATAAAGCCTCATTTATGGAGACCCAAAATGCCTAGAAGCTATAGGAAAAGAAAAACCCAGTTTGTATTCTTTTAAGAGCCGTGGTTTGGGTGAGGATTATTCTTTCTCCTCGGTGACAAAAACCCACTTGTTTTTTTTAATTTCAAAAGGTTAAAAATTGAAAGGAAAATATGTCATGACCTTCATGAGTAAGGAGATTCATATGGATTGACCTTATAATTGAAACCTGCAAGGCCGAATACAGAAATGTATGTATGGTTTTATTTTCAGTTACAGTTAAAAGAAAATCGTGCACAAAGCCATGAGTTCAAGCTTTCCATTCAAGAAAAGCAAAAAGAGATCTACATAATTTCTTTCAAAGAGAAATTTCAAGTGTGAGGCCAACACAGGAAAGTAAAATTTGTCTGTCATTTTCTTTTCATAGAGCTTGAATACGAGTTTTCTTGCTGAAGAAACAAAAAGAAAAGGCACAAACAAACACCTAGAGCTCAAATTTCTAATCACAAAGCTCAAATGGAGGTGTTTTCTATAGAAAATTGAAAGGAAAATAGCGAAATGTGTTCACAGTAAGCTTACCCAAGCTTTTTATCTTCATTTTGCATGGAAATGTGCTTGTAGAAGCTATGTATCTCCCAAAATCTGCCATGGTTAGCCTACTAAAGTGCTTTGATGAAACCCTTGTTGGCGGTAAAGGCTTCCTCCAGAAGCTTTGAAGGAAATGAAAATGTATGTTTCATTTTTTGTTTATTTTGTTTTAGGGTTTCTTACCCTAATTCTAGTCAGCATATGCCTTAGTGGCAGTTTGTCAATGTTTCAAAAAAAATGAAATGAAACTATTGAACTCGTGGGATAGGACTTAATGTCTTATGCCTTATACCTTGTAAATCTTATAAATGCCTCAGCAAATTTCTCATAGAGTGGATCTCTTCAAACTTATGCTTCTTGCACTCAAACATTGAAAGGGGATCGACATAGCCTTGAATTTTATTCTTTTGCAATCTTGTCTAAATGTAAAGTGTTTTGATTAAGTGATAATTTATGAATCACTTGATTTTAAAATGTTATGTTTAATGCAAAAGATGGGATATATGCTCTTTAAATGAAAAGTGGGATGGAGTTATGCCTTGTAAACATTGGAGAGCATCTAGAGGAATTAAGAGAGGTTTGCAAGCATATGCCATGAATATAGGAAGTTGTTTTCAGTTTGCATACATGAGGAGGGCATATAGGGGTGATTTTATTTGCCTTTTGGGGAGTTGGAGAGTATATAGGCATCAATTTCTTATGCCTAGGTGATGGGATTGGTCAAACTTGACTTTTCCAGACTATTGGAGTCTTTTTGGAGGGAATCTAGTTGATAGATTCATAGCATTTTGGAGGCATCCGACCCAAGGTAGTTTATGCTTCCTATTTTGGTGCAACTGCTTGGGGGTTGATGGATATAGTCATCTTTTGACTCATTTGTATGTAGTTCTTATTATGCAATTTCTGGAATTAGTGATTTTTTGGCAGTCCTTACACAGATTTGAGCATGCTTTGTAACTCTTTTGGGATATGAAATATAGAAAAGACCTTGGATACCATTGATTATAAGATTTTTCCTTCTTATTCTTGCAGTGTTGTGTATTATCAAGTGATTGATCAAGTTACTTGTGAGGTATTTATTTCCTTGTGACTTTGTCTCATGTTCTATACCTTTTTTGCAAAAGTATGTTTATGGAGGTTGCAAACTGTGTCTTAAAGACTACACTTTGGTTAAACGCAAACTCTCTATGATCTAAATCTTACCTGCTTTTCTACTCAAATTTGCAAGGAAACTATGGAAGCTCAAAATTACAACAAGGATGAGAGCGTTTTCAATGCACTGTTGCAAAAAACCAGGCTATTCTTGCTGGAAACATATGAATATATTGACCCCTTTAATACCACGATGTATCTCTGCTTTGAGAAAGGCCAGAGCTCCAAAATGTTATCACAAGCATAGCACATTCTTCGGCCATTTGGTTGGATTTTACCATGTTCTGGAGTGCTGGAATGCTCCTCAATTTGTCACCAGGTGTGGTTTATTTCATTCTGCTTATTCTAATTCCATTGTAAATCTTGCCATTTTCAAGCCAGAGATAAACTGGCAGGTAGTTAGAGACTTGATTGGTTCAGAGGCAGAAGAAGTTGTTCATATGTATTGTGTTGTCCCTAGGCTTGAGCTTATCTATGACATGGTTTTGGGGAAATATGATGATAAAGAATTGGTAGCACATCTGGAAGAATCTAAAAATTTCTTGAACAGTTTTGATGTGGGTAATTGTGTAAAACCCTCTACATGTGATGGATGGAGGAAAAAATTGCAAGGAGTGTTGCCCCCAGAGGGGATTGTGGTTAAGCATTTTAGAATTAGAGATGATTTGATAATACCAAGGAGATTAGTAGCTCTGTTTTTGCTCCTAACCATGGCTGATCTGAGTGACTATATGTTTGGTTATATAGATGTTATGTTTGATAATGAGAATGGAAGAATGGAGTGCAAAGGAAATACACGGAAATCTTTGTGGCCTGGTGATGGAAAACCAGGTCTCTGGATGAATGTTGCCTCTAGAATGGGGGCCATCTATACTTTGATTGCAAGGGAGGAAAAGATTTTCAAAAAAGATGTACAAAAGAATTTTGGGTTTGAACACATAGAACTCACCATTCCACCAGTCTTGAATAACTGTACAACTGTTTTCAATCCATCAAATGATATCCAGGAAATAGATTTGTATTGGGAAGCTATATGCAAGAAGGGAGATAAAACTGAGGAAGCAGAGGCCCTTCTGTTGAAAGGTTCTATTCACAATCCATTTATTGGAGAGCCTCATTTGGTTCTGGCTCAGATTTATTTGTTTGAAGAGAAATATGTGGAAGCAAAAGGAGAGGCTAAGATGGGTTTGAAGCTATTGTTGGAATGGGGAACTAATTGGGACAAAAGGATGAGTTGGGAAGGTTGGATTTCTTGGGGTAGAGTTATGCTTGACAAGGCCAAGGAAAATACATGGCCTAAGACTTCTTGGGGAATTATCAACTTGGGCTTTGTGAATGAGGTTTAAGCTCAAAGTTATCAAGGTTTTCAACTCTGCACACAGTCAAGTAACTAAGATAGGCGAAAAACCTAAAGTCCATCTTTGGCTCTTAATTAGCAAAGGGAAGGGACTCTCTAATATCAAGAAATTGCAATATGTACAGAGTTAAGAGTTTGACATATATGTAAAGTCATGAAAAAGATATTTCTAAAATAATTAGCATGGTTTCATGTAGCTGCTTTGCTTTATTTTATCTTTTCAAAGGTGTTTTAAAAAAAATTAAGAGATGTTGTCCTTTCATAGATAGGGAGTGAAGTTTTAGGAGTTTGAGAAAAAATCATTACAAACAAGTGATGTATAGCGTCGAGTTCTTGCTTATGAATTCTACCAATGAAGCAGTTACTATATGTAAAGAAGATTAAAGAGAAATTCAAGTCAAAATCTTTCAGGCAAGCAACAAAGAAAGATGTTTTGCCAAAGAAGCAGACTGGATATAGTTGTTAGAGTCATTTATTTTTAGTCATCCCACTTGTCAAGATCATAGCTTCTATCACATAGCTGAAACTTTTAAGGTTTAGAAATGCACTGGAAAACTTAAATCACAAGCTAATTAAAGTGGCTCAAAGAAATTTTGGATCAACCCATCAAAGCACCAAAACAAAGCTTGAAGGTTAAATTCCACTCTGCAACTATTATATAGCTTTACACTAAATCAATCGATCTATATACCAAGTTTGAACCAATTTCAGCACAAGCTGGATTCTCAACAAACCCAATAACATAGAGTACAAATTAATAAACTAGCACTTGCAACTATGTGAGGTGCTAGGAATGTGCCGATAGGCCAAACAAAAACTTCAAAATTTGATCACTTAGAATAGGATTAACTATCACAATTGCAAAAAATATCAAATACAATTTATCCAAAGCAAAAAGAAAATAATCAACAAGAAAATATGTTATTTTTTGCTAAATAGAAATTTCAATAATATGAGAGCAGAAAGAAAACATTGCCACAACTGTGAAATTCTTTTTGAACTCTTACATTTAAAATCAAGTCAAAAAAACCCAAACTCCAAATCAAACAAGAGTTTGAAAAAAAATCAAAAAAATAATTTCAAGAACAAAGAAAACAAAAAATTAAAATCACTAAATAAATGTAAAATTCATTCACAATTCAAAATTTCTTAAAATGAAAAAAGAAATAGAGATCTAGGATCAACCAATTACTCACTACTTCTCCTCTTCACAATATTTGATAATGAGAATGGAAGGATGGAGTGCAAAGGAAATACATGGAAGGCTCTGTGGCCCGGTGAAGGAAAACCAGGTCTCTGGATGAATGTTGCCTCTAGAATGGGGGCCATCTATACTTTGATTGCAAGGGAGGAAAAGATTTTCAGAAAAAAATGTACAGAAGAACTTTGGGTTTGAACACATAGAACTCGCCATTCCACCAGTCTTGAATAACTGTATAACTGTTTTCAATCCATCAGATGATATCCAGGAAAAGAGATTGTATTGGGAAGCTATATGCAAGAAGGGTGATAAAACTGAGGAAGCAGAGGCCCTCCTGTTGAAGGCTTCTGTTCACAATCCATTTATTGGAGAGCCTCATTTGGTTTTGGCTTAGATTTATTTGTTTGAAGAGAAATATGTGGAAGCAGATGGGGAGGCTAAGATGGGTTCCAAGCTACTGTTGGAATGGGGAACTAATTGGGACAAAAGAACGAGTTGGGAAGGTTGGATTTCTTGGGGCAAAGTTATGCTTGACAAGGCCGAGGAAAAGACATGGCCTAAAACTTCTTAGGGAATTATCAACTTGGGATTTGTGAATGCGGTTTAAGCTCAAAGTTCTCAAGGTTTTCAACTCTGCACAGAGTCATGTACTAATGTACTAAGTAACTAAGATAGGCAAAAAAATAATATAAAGTCCATCTCTGGCCTTAATTAGCAAAGGGCAGGGGCTCTCTAATATCAAGAAAATGCAGATATGTACAGAGTTAAGAGTTTGAGAAATATGTGCAGAGTTAAGAGTTTGATAGATATGTACAGTCATGAAAAAAGATATTTCTAAAATACTAATTTGTAGTAAGAAAAGTCTGTTTGCATTGGTTTGGTATTAGATCCAACAAAGATGGCATCTATTTGAACTAAGGAAGGAGAGGGAGAAGAAATGTAGGATCTCAAAGAAATAATGGTAAATAATATTTTATTATTTTTATGGAGGTTAGGTAATGTGCATACTAAGTAATCAAATTTTCAAGATACATACACTTCAAATAATCATCAAATAAAATAACTTATAAAAAAACAAAACTTATATTATTCATTCTTATTTTTTTTTAAATTAATAAAACAAAAAAATGAAGACATGTTGGATATTATGTTATATTGTATTTGATCAAAACATGACCACTTTTGTCTACACTCAATATTACATTCTTAATATTATCCAATTTTAAAAAGCCTCAATAGTTTAGAAGTTAGATTGAGAGCACTACAATTCTTATTCTTATCACATATTTAAATTTGTTGCGTAATCATCTTTTACTAAATCTAGGAAAAAAGTGATCTCTTTTGACTCCCTTTTGGTCCTCCATTTCCATACACTTACCTCCTGAGAATATCCATGAGAGAATGCTTTCTTGGAAGAAATCCAAATAGCAAACCTTGTTGAGGCCTTAGATCATGTAATTATGCATTTAGAGGCTCTCATAAATCAAAGAAGAATTGACATCATCCTCAAAGAAAACACACAGCTAGAAGACATTAATCCCATCATCCACATACTTCTACATGAAGAAGGTAGTTCACTTAATTCACTACACTTGATCAACTCAAGTGGCATCCACAACAATGAGTAGCCATCTTATTTATAAAATGAGCAAATTCTATGTGAGCCAAATTTCAAATCATGCAATTATGACATTCCACATTCCTAGCCACCACACATCATAAGAATAACTTATTTTTCTATTCCCAAAAACTTCTAACTTTACAACATTAGTAATTTTTTAAAATTTTAGATTTCTATATTACACATTAATTTTACAATAAGATTGGTAAATACAAAATTAAAGTCAATATTTGTAGGGATCATAAGAAGAGGTTTGTTTTCATCTTAAATCAAGGAAAATTCATTTACAAAACCTTAATTTTATGTGGAGTGAGTTAGGATTGCGACTAGGGATTCACTTGTTTTACAATTGCATGAAATCAAATCTAAAAATGCATAGTAATTTATGGAAAAGACTACGACTTGTAGGACTTGTACTAGTAATGTAGGGATCCACCTCTTTTATAATTGCATGAAATCAAATCCAAAAATGCATAGTAATTTACGAAAAAGACTATGACTTGTACTAATAATATAAGGATCCACTTGACAATATACCAAAGATTAATATAGAAATTAAGTGAATTAAAATATATAGAGGCCCTTCAAAAAGAAAATATCTACATGAAAAAATTATAAAAATCAAGAATACAAACAAAATTTTTACTAAAATACTACTTGACAATATACCAAAGATTAATATAGAAATTAAGTGAATTAAAATATATAGAGGCCCTTCAAAAAGAAAATATCTACATGACAAAATTATAAAAATCCAGAATACAAACAAAAAATTTACTAAAATACAACTTGGAGAACAATTCGCCTTAGAGAATCATATTTGGTGAGCAATAAAAGTGAAGGTAGAAAATAGGGACAAATATTTCCCTATACAAATGACTAGACGGCATGGGGCCTGTTTCTATCCACAATCGGGCGTAAGCACTTGCGTAACACCACTTTGATTGAAGGCAAACCCTCTTTAATCTGAATCTTCCCTGCTTTTCTACTCAAAATTGAAAGGAAACTATGGAAGCTCAAAATTGCAACAAGGATGAGAGCGTTTTCAATGCACTGTTGCAAAAAACCAGGCCATTCTTGCTGGAAACGTATGAAGATATTGACCCTTTAATACCACGATGTATCTCTGCTTTGAGAAGGGCCAGAGCTCCAGAATGTTATCACAAGCATTCCACATTCTTCGACCATTTGGTTGGAGTTTACCGTGTTCTGGAGTGCTGGAATGCTCCCCACTCTGTCGCCAGGTGTGGTTTATTTCATTCTGCTTATTCTAATTCCATTGTAAATCTTGCCATTTTCAAGCCAGATATAGACCGACAGGTAGTTAGAGACTTGATTGGTTCAGAGGCAGAAGAACTTGTTCATATGTATTGTGTTGTCCCTAGGCTTGAACTTACCTATGAGATGGTTTTGGGGAAATATAATGATGAAGAATTGGTAGCACATCTGGAAGAATCTGAAAAATTCTTGAGCTGTTTTGATGTGGGTAATTGTGTAAAACCCTCTACATGTGATGGATGGAGGAAAAAATTGCAGGGAGTGGTGCCCCCAGAGGGGATTGTGGTTAAGCATTTTAGAACTGGAGATGATTTGATAATACCAAGGAGGCTGGTAGCTCTGTTTCTGCTCCTAACCATGGCTGATCTGAGTGACCAGATGTTTGGTTATATAGATGTTTTGTTTGATAATGAGAATGGAAGGATGGAGTCCAAAGGAAATACATGGAAGGCTCTGTGGCCTGGTGATGGAAAACCAGCTCTCTGGATGAATGTTGTCTCTAGAATGGGGGCCCTCTATACTTTGATTGCAAGAGAGGAAAAGATTCTCAGAAAAGATTTTCAGAAGAAATTTGGGTTTGAACACATAGAGCTTGTCATTCCACCAGTCTTGAATAACTGTACAACTGTTGTCAATCCAGCAGATGAGATCCAGGCAAGAGATTTGTATTGGGAAGCTATATGCAAGAAGGGAGATAAAACTGAGGAAGCAGAGGCTCTTCTGTTGAAGGCTTCTGTTCACAATCCATTAATTGGAGAGCCTCATTTGGTTCTGGCTCAGATTTATTTGTCTGAAGAGAAATATGTGGAAGCAGAAGGGGAGGTTAAGATGGGTTTGAAGCTACTGTTGGAATGGGGAACTAATTGGGACAAAAGGACTAGCTGGGAAGGTTGGATTTCTTGGGGCAGAGTTATGCTTGACAAGGCCAAGGAAAAGACATGGCCTAAAACTTCTTGGGGAATTATCAACTTGGGCTTTGTGAATGAGGTTTAAGCTCAAAGTTCTCAAGGTTTTCAACTCTGCACACAGTCATGTACTAAGTTACTAGTAAGGCAAAAAATAAATAAAAATAAAGTCTATCTCTGGCTCTTAATTAGCAAAGGGCAGGGGCTCTCTAATATCAAGAAATTACAGATATGTATAGAGTTAAAGAGTTTGACAGATATGTACCGTCATGATAAAGATATTTCTAAATAATAAGCATGGTTCTGCTCATCTTTTCAAAGGTGTTTTCAAAAAAATTAAGGGATGTTTTCCTTATTCCAAGCAATTGGGATCTATAAATCTGGAAAAAATCATTACAAATAAAATTTAGAAATAGGAGCTCTGATTTTTTTATTTTCTTAGTTTTTAAAATTTTAAAATTTAAGTAATTATTTGTGAAATGGGATTGTAAATTTTTCTTTTTATTTCAAAATTTTTAACATTAATTAGTACTATAAAATCTCGTGTTATAAAATTCACTTCAAAACTGTTGATTGTAAAGGGCTTCTTAAATTCTTCTCATTAAATAGCTCCACTCTATAGATTTAAATAATAGGTACTTTATTATTTTAAGAAATAATTTTAAATTATACATTACACAAATTAAATATTATATGGGAGCACATGAGCCTTCTTGTAAGTAAATGCATAAAATTGTAATGTTAGAATAGAATTTTTTCTAAAATATTGATAGGTTTGTTCTTGAGGGTTAGTATAACAATTTCACCTCTTTTTCTTCTATTATTGTGACTTCTTCTAAGCACCAAAGTGATGGAACGAGCTTTCTCTCAAGATATATTTTTTTAGAAGAAAAAATGCATAGCTTGTCTTTTTACACTCTTGTTTTACGCCTATCAATTCATGAATATTATATATTTATATTTAAGTTGCCTTGTTTTGGGTGTACCTTGATTGTCATCTTGAATCTAGCCTATTTGTTATTCTTAATTCACAATTGCAAAATAGGATCAATACATTTGTTTATCTCGTCACTGGGACTATACCATGAATGTGTATCTATCCTCTAGACTAGACATGGGCATGGATATATACTCTAGACTAGAAGATTCACAAAGCATAGTTTCTCACTATCTTAAATCAACTCTCTTTGGATAATATGATTGCTGCTTGCCAGTTTGAATGCCAAAAACATCAAATTGGGCACCATGTCATTAGTTCATCATTAGATCAATGGAACATATCATATTATTAGAACAAAGTATTAGAGTCTCACTTGCATTACGTCAACACTTGCATTATAAACATGTACTACATAGTTGGTTTATTATCCAAGCATCTTGCATTTTTGCTTGTCATGCATTTAAACTTGTTCATTAACAATGAAGGCTAACTAGTTATCAAGGAAGCTTTCATACTTTCTCTTTCAATAAAGATAAGTCTCCCCAATGTGCTTCTCAACACTGCCCATCTTTAGATGCAAAGGTGTACCATAGACAAGAAAATAAAATATAGAGCTATGCCAATAAGGATAAAACCATGTGAAGAAGATCAAACCCCACAAGCCTAGATAGATCTATGATAATAAATATAGTGTTGAGTCAAAAATTAATTCTTTGATTCAAATTGTCAAACATTGATGCACCAGTGAACCTACCATATTATTAGCATAATTGAGAAATTGGGTAGAATTGGTTTTCTAATAAGTGCAATTGTTGGAACTACTCTATATTTTGGGAAAGGGAAAAAATATCAATTCCATGATGGGCTAGTTTTTATAGATCTATAAAGAGTTGGATTCAAAGTATGTCTTTTGACTATATATATGAAACATTTTTCTAGAATTAGGAGCTAGACAATATGTGAACTTGTATTTTTTGAAGTAGAATAATTTTCCTTTATTTTTTCGTTTTTAAGGGTTATTATTTGCTACATTTATTTTTTGCTATGTATTCTTGTTCATTCCAATGTGTTTGATTCTTTATTATGGTTGAGTTAATAAATTGTAGTAAGAAAGGTTGGTTTGCATTGGTTTGGTATTAGATCAAACAAAGATGGCTTAAGGGGAATCTATTTGAACTAAGGAAGGAGAGGGAGGAGGAATGTAGGATCTCAAAGAAATAATGGTAAACAATAGCTCAAGAGATTAGAACCTATTGAAGCTAAGACTAAATCTAGATGGTTTTGAAGAAAAACAAGACAACTTGAGTAATGCAACTACAGTAGTAGACCTTATGGAGAGGCGCATTGAAGCCATGCCCACAAAAGGATCTAGAGTCAAGGTTGATATTTTAGACTTTAAAAGTGAAATGTAATGCCTTGAGCATATGTGCCTTGTATGTTTGATTGTTTTTTGCTTTGATTTTTCTATTGTACTTATTAGTGTTATTTTATATTGTCATCAATATACTTTATTGATAATGATTTGTACTCGCATCTAGTGTCCCACTATTTATTATGGGATACATATGTTGTGACTTTATTATAGTATTTTAGCTTCACTATTTTTAGTATATCAATTATATGTGATTTGATTATGTTATCTAGTTCAATATTATGATTGTGATAATTAATTATTTAATTACTTAGGTCCCTTTTCACAATAACTATGTAAGCTTACTTAGGCTATGCATTTTTTGTCACTCAAGTGATATGATTGAGATGTATTCCATGATCTAATTTTATCCTCACCTAAGATTTCAACCGGGGTCACTTTTTCCTTTTATAAAGATTCATTATTGTATTTCATTAAGAGGGTTGCACATTCATAATGATTTGAATGCTTTTTTGGATCAATACCTCTCTTTGGTCTCCATTGTTTTTTGTGTGATAGGTGTTTGATTGCAGGTGATCTTTGGGAGTTGTAGGGTTGAGGAATCAACTCCAACATGGTATTAGAGCTCTAGATCTACAATTTTCTATCTTCTTTTTGAGATTTTTGGTCTTGAGCGATGAAACAGTGAATCTTGGAGTAGAACAAACCTCATTGTTGCATCCAAAAGGCCCAAACCCTTAATATCATTTATCCAAATACTAAAATCAAAATAGGGAATTTTTTTTGTGGGCACAAAATCGAAGGCATTAAATTCCACAGTCATACAAATTTGCACAGTCGTATGGGTTTGTATATTGTACAACGTCGTATGGTTCCAAACCTGCATTAAAATTCATGGTAACAACCATTGTTTGTGTGAATTCTAGTTTTTTCTAGAAAAAAAATATTGTTGCAATGGTAGGTTTTAGTTGGTTTTTAAAATTTTCTAGCTTCATGCACTTTCCTTACATTTTTCATAGGTTTGTGACGATCTTCAAAAATACAGGCATTATTTTTAATGATACCTAGCGATCTTTTGAGCTTTCTGAGCCTTATTTTGGTAGACATTTTTATTTTTGTATACTTTATTTTTATCATTGGCACCTCCAACTGCATTGGTGACTAGCAATGGGCTTCTACTGGTGACACTCTTTTTTTTCATTTCTAGCAACTTTTATGTTGCCTTGTGTTAATGCTTACTTGGTTTCTATTTGGAGTGAGCTATGTATCTAGTTTTTCATTCCTATGTATTAGGTGGATGTTGTGGTTGGTTCCCCTGCATGTTTCATTGAGATGAAACACATGCCATATAAACACTCTTACATTATTGTTTTGTGGAGGCAACCTTCCATCCTCGGTTGATCAATTCTTTAAACTATTGGTACTTGTATTTTTGACTTGCAGTATTATTTGTATTGGTTTAGTAGTGTCGTTGGGGTCACTTGTGTAGATTGATGTGCCATTTGTATCTTTGACTATTAGATTGTTGCCTTTGCTTTCCATATAACCATTGTTTGAGCAATTTCGTAGGTGTCACTCATACATATTTTTGTCTTCTTGGCCATGATCTTCATCTTGATTTTAGAGAAGGTTCTTTAGCTTTCGCATTATAGCAGTAATCTTTCGACAATTTTTTGTAACTTCTTCATGCTTCAATGGTGTTTTTCACGTTCATCTTCTCCTATTCTTTTTGGGATATTGCTTTGTAGGCTTCTTAGTCCTTCATATGTCTTTATCTCGTTCGGAAAGGAGTTTTTCCCACAAAGTTTTCTCATTTTCTTTAGTTACGAGAGATCTTTTTTATTTGTATATGAGTACCTCATTAGACATAATTGTCAGGACCTATCTTTTGCTTTCTATGCATTCATCATTAAAAGGTTTTATCTTCTCCCTAAGTTGTACTTAAGGGGGGTGCTAGAGTAAAAGGGTTCCTAATGATTATTTAATTACCTAGGTCCCTTTTCACACTAGCTACTTAAGCTTACTTAGGTCATGTGTTTTTTTTGTCTTAAGTCATAGGATTGGGACACATGCCGTGATCTATTTTTATCATCACCTATGGTTTCATCTAAGATTGTTTTTTTATTTTTCCTTTTATAAGGATTTATTATGTATCATTCATTAAGAAGGATGTGCATTCATAACGATTCATGCTTTTTTGTATCAATAACTCTCTTTGGTCTCCATGGCAATTTCTATTACTTTTTCTCTCTTTCTATGACAAGTGTTTGATTACAAACAATCTTTGAGAGCTATAGGATTGAGGAATCAACTCTAACATCAATTTGACACATGGAAGTGATTTGCATATTGTAGGATTAATTTGCCATAGTGTACTTCAAAAGTATGCTCTCCTTTTGTTTTCTTAATATTTGAATTGTTAAGGTAGTGTCTAGGGACATTGTTGGGGAGTGCAAACTCAATAGGTAATTGTGTTCTCTTAGGTCAACCCTCTTAATGGGCTGCAGTAAAAACTATGAGGGATATCAAAGACAAAATTCATCAACATGTAGATTACTATCTTAGATGATATAGATTGTCCCTTAAGAAATTGAAATATACTCTAATAGTTCTCTTTGTAATTACCTCTTATTTCTAGATACATTGAATGCCTTTAAAAAACAAATATAACGCACAACGTTAGACATTCTATAATAACAATAAGATATAGATTGTCATATTGTGACTATGTAAATAAAAATTAAAATAGCATAACTCTTAAATAAATAAAATAAAACAAACATAATTCTAAAATAAAATAACCCTTAAATAAATAAATAATTATAAAATAACTTTTAAATAAATGAAACCAAATAAAATAATTCTTAAGAAAAAAAATAACAATATAAATAAAATAATGTAATTTTTAAATAATTCTTAATAGGGGTATTTAAGATTCCAATTTTTTTTTTTTCTCATAAAACCTTGCTTCCATAAATATAAATGTGAAGCTGCATAGGAGCGCTTATATTAAAGTTCACCCCTTACAATCCAGGGTTTAGGGTTAGGGTTGCGAGTTCAAAGCTTATTCCATAAAATTTTGAGGTGGGCGGGGCTCGAAATTTACGATCATTTCGATTTGGATCTGAGGATCCAATTCGCAGGCGAAAATGGTGTCATTGAAGTTACAGAAACGCTTGGCGGCGAGCGTTCTCAAGTGCGGGAAGGGCAAAGTTTGGCTCGATCCCAATGAAATCAACGAGATTTCCATGGCCAACTCAAGTATGTCTATGTTTCATTTATTTTCAGTTTGTATATCACATATTTCTGATAACTAGAAAAAAATAAGAAAAGGTTCTAGGTAACATACATTCGATACGCAGGAAAGACAAAAGACGAAAAGTAACATATTTCCATACCCAGATGAAAAAAATTGTTCCGTAGGTTTTGTATAAATTTTCTAAAAAGGCTTATCTTGGATTTGGATTTGGATTTTCCGATTTAGTTTTGTGTGTTTGGAAGCCGATTGGGTTCTATTGCGAAGTGAACACAATTAACAGGGGGGAAGCTTTGGAGTTTAGGGATTTGTTTGTTCTTAGGTGTTTTTAGGCCTTAGGTCTGTCTGTGCCTTTTGAGATTGGATTTTGGCAAATGTTTGGTCTTAGGTGTTTTTTAAGAGTTATATATATGCATTTTTATCCCATCTATAGTTTGTGTAGCTATGGGGGTTATTTATTTTCTCCAGATATAGATTTTTTTAAGATGTTGGTAGTAATAGGGAATGCCATGTTTTGCCACTGGTTTATTTTTTTGCATAACTGCATTTACTTACAGTATGGTCATATGGGGTTTGGGCATCTATTTTCATGGAGTAGGAAGTCTCACGAGGGTAAAAAATTATGCTACAGGATCAACTGGAATCTTTTCCTGAAAAAATAGCAGCCACTATCTTTTAGGACTGAAGATTTCA
Source organism: Sequoia sempervirens (assembly GCA_007258455.2). Classification (NCBI taxonomy): domain Eukaryota; kingdom Viridiplantae; phylum Streptophyta; class Pinopsida; order Cupressales; family Cupressaceae; genus Sequoia; species Sequoia sempervirens. Next base: position 273,324,063 of record VDFB02270651.1, read on the forward strand.
GCTGGTGAAATTGGGGTGGGGCTAGAAATTGCTCCACCAGCTTAGGAGTTTTTTCTGCCACTTATCACACATCTAGAAATTTAGATTCCCGCCAGAAAAAAAAGAAGGAAATTGATGAATTAATTTTCTATTCACTGCATTTTTCATGTCATCAGCACTGCACAACAAAAGAAGAGCTTAAACTTTTAAACAGATCTGCACTACTAAATTCATGAGACCACTAGCTTCCGTAAATTTCGGAGCTCAAACTTTTAAGCAGAACTGCACTATTAAATCTATGGAACTAACAGCTTTAAATATTCTTAAAAAATTTCAGCAGCATCTACTGAGACTTTTAACAAAGCCCCCATCCATAGGACCTTACCCTTTATGCTCACATTTTTAAACTATTACCAATTTAAAAAATAATTTATTTGAAATTTATTTAAACCAGTGTTCCACGGGGATGCGTCCCCCCAAAAATCCTCACGTTTCCTAGAGGGGGACGTCTCGGAGACTTGGGGACTTGGGGGGGACGTCCCACCACCATCCCACCACCAATGTCGCTGTCTCCAAGATGCCGCTAGGACTTTGAGGATGTTGGGGTGTCCTCAAGACGTCGAGGGGACTCCAAGATGTATAATTCTTATACTTATACATATTTTTATAACTATTTTTTCAAGTACTATATGTATTTCAGCACCCTGCTGCCCGCCCCCAAACTTAGACCCCACGTCCCCGAAACGTGTCCCCCCGTCCCCGTCTCTGAAACCCCATGGAACACTGATTTAAACCCATAACTTAAATTAACCTAATATATTAGTAATTTATTGGCCTCATTCTTTTTGGTCTTAATATTATTTATGGTTATATCCAATCTCTTCTCGAACTTTCTTTTTTATTATTTTATTTTCGGGTCTCTACTCTTTTTATTGCTCCATTTTTATTCTTCTGACCTTTCCTCTCTTTTTCGTTTGCCTCTCATTCTGATGATTGATTATCAAATGTGGTTCCAAAAACATAAAAACTCGATTAAACTTTCAAACTCAACTATAATAAACTGTAGAAATATCACATATTTAATTAATGGTTGATCTTTCTAAGCCCCTTCCACACTCCATTTGTATTTAAGTGGCTTACATCCCTAGAGTCAGTATATAAGTTATGTAGGGCTGCCATTTCACTGCTTCCCATGTAATCACATGGGGCACTTTAGGAGGGAATGTGGATGCCCCAAAGCCTTCCCTCCCAAGTCGGTTAAATATAAAAAATGGATTCCGAAAATTGGAATGCTGTCTAGATTTCGTTCGGAGAAACCATGGCTAGTTTATGGCTAGTTTATGTTGGACATTTTTTAAGGATGGTTGGTTTTCTTCCACGATGTGTGCAATAGAGGCCAGTGTAAACGGGGTTGCGTCAGATTAACGAAAGTGCTGGTGAGAGTCTTACCTCAAGTGGGGAAGAAGAAGTGGATATGGATTCTCTGAACTTCGATGATTTTGAGGTACCTTACTATTGCTCAAACGATGAGCCTCCGTGAATGATAAAACAAGGAAAGAGATTAGTTTGGTTTTCAGGCTTCAACGGATAAGTTTATACGGGAAAAGGATTCCATTATTTGTGATGAGAACGATGGATTGGAAGAGGCGGAAATTCTACCAGAGAATAAAAGATTTGAATTTGGACTCTACCATGGATGAGAAAGATATTGGCTCCCCTTCTTGCATCTCAGGATACTGTTTCCAGTTCAATCAACAAGTGACGGGGTAGAAAGACAGGAGCTGAGCTTCTTCTTTTACAAGCGCAGGAGTCCATATACTTGGGCTTATGATAGACAATGGAAGCTCTACTTTCTAGGAAGGGTAGAATGCAAGCAGGCCTTGGCCGAATCCAATTTCTTTCTCTCTAGTGATTAATTTTTGGAGCGTCTGTTAAAGGCGTCTGTAGCAATATCTCTTTTCTTGGTTTACGCCGGATTGCAGTAATAAGTCGTTTTTTTGGCTTCTCCTGGATTATGTGTGGGGATATTCAACTTGTAACGAGTATTCTTCCTCTCGATTTTATTTATGGGCGAGGGTTCCAGTAGATTTCCTTAATTTATTAATAAAGTTATTAAAAATATATAATTTTAAAACTAAAACCTAAAATGAAAACATGTAAAACTAAAATTTATTATTATTACTATTAGAAATATTACAAGCTTGTAATTAAAAATTAAAACATAAAACAAAAACATGTAATTTTTATTTAAAAAAAGTTAGAATATCCTACCTGCTGCTGCCTGAAACACGTCCCGAGCTGATCGCATACCCTGCACTGCCTGCATATTTGCAGAAGACCTGATGCCTGCAGAAGATAGCACACCCTGCAATCGACAGTTTTCAAGCTTGTCGGATCCAATTCGAACAGCACCACCTCCATGCACTGCACTACTGTGAATGGTGCAGCCATACAGCAACAGCCCAATGCTGCACGGGAATATAGACTCGGGAAACCTAAAAGAACCACAAAACACATAGCACACTGCACAACAATGGCAGCTGACAGTAGAAAGATATATTCCACTGTGTTTTTGCAGTCTGTGTATGCTTTGAAAAAAAAAAAAGAACCCTAATGTAAAATCGTATGAGGTTGTGCAGATGGATTTACTGTTGAACAGAGATGGATTTTAGGGTTTTTTAGTGTTCATTGGATTTCGAATTTTTGGGATAGATTCTGACGAACTCTGTGACTTTATCTTGGAATTATAATTGTTGAATCTAGTGCATATCAAAAGTGAGCATGACAAATTGCCCTTATAGGCTTTACCTCATTTTATGGAAGCCTGAAAATCTGAGGGAATGTAGAAAACTAAAAACATCAGGCTTGTGGATTTTAAAACTGTAAAAATAAATCAAAAAAAGAAGAAGCGGTATTTATAAGTGAATGGAGGTGGTTTATTTGATTGAAAGCACATTTTCGTCAATAGGATGGTTCAGCACTTGTTTTTTTAATTTTACAATAGAGTTTTGATGCTGGACAACGGTTAACTGTAGGCTATGAACAGTCTGTTTTTATGCATGTGACTGGTAATTACTAATAACTATTATTGCAAGATGGTTTAGCTTCTCAGTAGCGTATAAGGTTCTTTTATTAAGTACATTGTCTGATCTGATTGTGTGTCCTTGTTTAGTACGAGTTGTTCTTATGTGGAAGCTGCCTAGATTTTCTTTACGTAATTTGATGCCCAAAGCTGTCGGTTCTTGATTTTTGGTTTCTATCATGTTGGGAGTAATAATAGTATATCTTATAAGCACTGTGCTGATCAATGGGTATTATCCTATTATACTAATTATGGAATAAGTTTATAGTCCTTAATATTATTGTTTGCATTTTTTAGGTTTGCATTTATATAAAAACTTTTCGGGTAGTTAAACCTGGCTTGACGAGTTAGTTGATTTGTTATAATTTCAGGGCAGAACATCCGCAAACTTGTCAAGGATGGCTTTGTTATCAGAAAGCCTATGAAAATTCACTCTCGTGCTCGAGCTCGTCGAGCATTGGAAGCAAAGAGGAAGGGCCGACACTCTGGTTATGGTATGTTTAACTTCGTGAGTATGACGCTAGTTTTTAAAGCTGTAAGTTTTTTTGTTAAGAGTTCTTTGTGAATTAATTACATGACATGTTCATTATGAATGTAGGTAAACGGAAGGGTACAAGGGAGGCAAGATTGCCCACAAAGATTTTGTGGATGAGGCGGATGCGAGTTTTGCGTCGATTACTACGCAAGTACAGGGAGTCAAAGAAAATTGACAAGCATATGTATCATGATATGTATATGAGAGTCAAGGGTAATGTGTTCAAGAACAAGAGAGTCTTGATGGAGAGTATTCACAAGTCCAAGGCAGAAAAGGCAAGAGAAAAGACTCTTTCTGATCAGTTTGAAGCACGTCGTGCAAAGAACAAAGCAAGCCGTGAAAGGAAGATTGCCAGGAGGGAAGAACGTTTAGCTCAGGTATGTTCATTATCTGGAAGAAATGTCTTGTCCTCTCTTTTCTAGTCAGTTTTGCTTGTTATGTGTTGTATGAAAATTAAATCTTTTATCAATGACATCAAACTTATGAGTTTTCAAGTTTTTTCTAGCTGCAGTCTCTTCATCAGTACTTAATGTGTATAAGTTTTTGAAAACAGGGTCCTAGCGAGCCAACAGTAGCACCTACACGACCAGAAGCTGCAGAGTAATTGCCAAGGCCAAATTTAAAGTTTTATTCTTTTTGTAGGCTAAAATCAAAAGTTATGATTTATCATGCAACCTTGATTTTTAATGTTGGGCGCAACTGCTAATTTGTTTTAACAATTTTGCAGGGTTCCAAAGAAGTCAAAGAAGTGAGGGGCCAATAAATATTTAGAAGCTGAGACATGCTTTTTGTCGGCATATTTATCCAAAGTAATCTGAACAGAGACTTATCGTTAAGTTTTATTTTTATATCATTGAGAGTTGAGTTTTGTAAGATTCTGCGGGTGTTTTGTATACCTTGTCAATTCGGAATGAAACATATGGTATATGTTTTAAATACCATGGAAAATACAATTTCTATTTCTTAGGGGATAGTTGCTTGTTGATTCTTGTGATGACCAAGGAAAAAATGAATTCTGGATCGTATTTTACTTGTGCTTTTTGTGATATTTTATTTTTTATAATTTCTGTATATAGGTCAAAAATTAGAAATCTTAATGCTTCCCTTGGTTATAGAGTGATTGCAAAGTAAGTACAGAGACTTGGACTGGGCTTTCCAATCTTGAATGTCATACCATTGAGTACTGAAGTTGAATTGTTCAGTTTGGTGTGCATGTTAAAGGTTTTTACTATATCGGGTGGTATATTCGGACTAGGTAGAACAGCGATAAACTGACAGATTCATTGACTAGAGGGCTGCTTATCTAGGGTGCTTGGATGTCGAGAGTCTCGAGATATATCATACGAGCTCTTTAACATCTTCCCCTTTAGGTGTAGAAAAAGCCTCGGAAGGAGAACATCTCCTGTGGATTTTGCTTTTCTGTACATAGATGATAACTTTGAACCACTTGTGCTTGAAACCATGATCATCTTGAAACAGAACTGTAAATAAGCTCAAAAATCAACTAGCAGTACATATGATTTTCACAGTCCATAATATTGTATTATAATGTGTAGTTTCTGATTTTGACAAATTCACAGAATCAAAACCAGAAACTACACACTGTAATGCTGTCAGTCGAATGGTGATCATTGCTTGGACGTTGCATGTCCTTTACCTGCTGCTCATTCCGGTTCGTTCATTGCTGAGCCGTTTCTCTATTCTAACCAAGAAGTTTCTCCATGCTATTGTGGTGGGGTCCAAACTCCACACTGTTGCCCCACCAAAAGAAGCATTGAAATCCTTTCTTATGTCCGTGGGAGTCAAGTGAAGAAAATATCATACAACCGTAGCAATACATGTATATAAAGTTCTGATCCATTAATCTATTCACGTGGAATAGGGATTGTAACTATTCTCTGACCTCCAGGAAGAAATACAGTTTGCAGGACTCTGGAAATTCTTTCCCAAGTGGGAAATCAAATCAAACCTAAAGGAAATAACCTGCAAGCAAGAATAGAAATCAATGTTAACATACACGAGGAAAGCTTACTATAGGAAATTTTGAACTTGGACTTGGGATGCCATATTATTTTAGTTAGTGGTTCAATTAAATGGTTTCAATGGGAATTAAAAAAAAAAATCACACAAGGATCAATTGAGATCAATTGAAGGTCAAATATACTGAATTAAATTGTTAGTAGTTTTAATTTATTCAATTCAATACTATTCATATTGAATTAAATTTAATGGTTCAATTATATAATCTCAAAGACGAACATTTAATTATATAATTTTAAAGAGAAATATGTGTTTCTTGAAAATTAAAAGAAATTGTATTGAATTGAATTGTAGTTTATTTATAATTTGAAGAGAAATATTTCTTAAAAATGAAAGGGAATATAAAAAAGTTTGACATCAAACTATAGTCACTCCAAAATCAGTTAATATTAAGTTAAATTGTGAAGAGTTCAAAAAGATATTTCCTAAAAATTTGAAGGGTTTAGGAAAAAAATAAAATCAACATTATGCTAGCATCAATTGAAGATCAATCATAATGAAATTCCTAAAAATGAAGTGAAAATTTAAAAATAAATTTTGTTTCATTATATTTTGGGAATAAGATAAAACAAAAAGTAGAAGGCACTAATACTATATCAGCTATGATGAAGGTGTCAGATGTTCCTTTCTACATAATTCACAAAAAATAAGAAGTATTAGATAGTTGTGTATGATATTCTTATTTATTTGTATCTATAGTATTTTTTGATGTAAGAGGTCAAATGAATATAATGCAGGGAGGTTAATATGCTCATAAATAGGTGCCTTACCTAAACTTCTCAAAATAAAATTGCCAACAGAAAATGAATTCTTCTAACAGTGTTAAAAAAATAAAATTATTCAACAGCATGCCAGACTTTATAAGGAAAGTGTTTTTATCATAAACATTGATGTAGAGCATTGTCAATATAGACGTTTGAGGTGGTATATAATATTTATATATGCAACCTAAATTTCTTTGTGACTAATATAACTTTTTTCTGTTTGGCTCTAGCTGGGATGCCTATTTTAAGTTAGCTATGGTCCACCAACCTATTTTCATATTGGACATTAATATAAGATTTCTTCTAATACACTTTGGTTCTAGCTGGGATGCCTATTCTAAGTTAGCTATGCTCCACCAACCTATTTTCATATTGGACATTAATATAAGATTTCTTCTAATACACTTTGGTTCTAGCTGGGATGCCTATTCTAAATTAGCTATACTATACTATGGTTTTTTCATTCTACTATCTTATTTTCATATTGAACATTAATATAATATTTATTGTGATATACTTGTTTGGATCTAGCTGGGATGCCTATTCTAAGTTAGCTATACTATGCTTTTCCATGACCTATTTTCATATTGGATATTAATATAATAGTTCTTTTAGTACACTTGCCAACAATAATTATTGGTAGAAGGCCTCCTATCATGTATGGACTAGTGATTAATAGGCCTCTTACAATTGAACTTATATTTTTCAATAATCAACTTAAAGAGTATACAATTCATTTATAGAGAAATCATTGTTCATTCTTATAATTGAACAAGTGATTCGACATTATACATTCTATTCAACCATTTAGATGGTTATAGCAAAATTCACATTTAATAAAAAACTTTTAATATGCTTATATTTTTCTCTCCTCTTTAGTTCTTTTTTAATATTTTAGAATATTGTGAGCAGAAACTCACTATACATAAATAATTAAAGGCTAATTAAATAATGAAAGCAATTGAACAAGAGTTGGGATTGAAAATAAATAAATAAAATGTAGCATTTAGTTGAATTTTAAAGATTGCAAAATGATGTTGAAAATGTTGTATTGTTTTGTAACATTGGATTTTAAGAGTTGTTCAAATGAATGTCTCAATTTGTAAACTAATTATGTTTTGTTCTAGTTTTGGCCTAGATACGTGCTTGCAAAATTAAATTGGCATGCAAACTTAAACTTGTACCTATAGGAATAAACCAACATAAATTGATTGTTATAATTCTCACCTTGATCTTTTTATTTCTAAGATTCGTAAGGAACAAGTTTTCATAAGCACCTTTATTTGTTGAATTGTGAGGGGGGGATCAATTCAACAACTTTGGAAAAGTCATTTGAGAGAAAGATGCATGCAATAGACCTAGGATGATATGTGTTGATGTAATGCTTTGATAATATTTTTAGATTCATTTTATTCCTCTTGTAAATTAAATTCTATATTTCCTCAATAGTTTCACACATGATTTTAAAATGAATGAATGAATGCCTTTAAATACAACATCACACACAAATCAACACAAATGTGCATTAGGTTGGCTCACAATGATGTGTGAAAATGTTGTAAAGGCGTAAATATGGAATTTAAATTTTAAAAATTTAAGGTTTAGATCCATGACTATATAGATGACCCAATCAAGTCTACACTCGTGGATTTAATCTAGGGTGATGAATGGGAGATCTAAGAATCATGACTAATCTCTTAGAATGAGTGATAATTAATTGAGATATGATAATGTCTTAAGCCAAATTTATGCAAAAATATGCCACTTATAAACTAGATATTGCATTTGGGAAACTATAATCAAAGCATGCCCAAAACAGAAGGAAAAAAGTCATGGGTATGCATTTTTCACCATTACAAGTTCAAGAGTAACATATGTCCTATTGGGGAAATCAATTTATTATTTGTCTGTATTTTCACATTTAAAGTTAAATTTTAATGTAGAACTTCAATGTTTTTCAACTTTTGATAATTAATATTTTTTCAGTGGATGCATTGTGGTTTTTTTTTTTAACTTAGGGGTATCCATGCGACCCAACCCAACAACCAATTGGGGCAAGTTGAGGCAAGACTAATCCCCTGAGGATGCACACAGTTACTTGCCACATTGTGGTTCTTTAGTTAGTTCTAGGACTCATTCTAAGTGTTTTGAGGACATGGCATTATAGTGCGAAGAATTGGCTCTTTATGTCAATAATCTAAGGATCATTTTGATTGATAACAACTCGATTTTATCTAGTCTTTTTTCTATGCCTTTTCTTTTTAAAAGGGATGTAATCAAGGTTGCACACAAAGATATTATTAAGCTTGATTTTATGATAGTTGACAAAGATGGGGTTTTTGTTTATCTTGCTTATTATTTGAGGCTCCTTTTTTAGATGTTTTATATTGCTCATATTTTAGTCTAAGCCATTTTAGGTTTTCTATCTCACTTATTTAGTCTTTTAACCTTATGTACTCATTTTAGAACTATAGGTGTAGACATTTATAAATCCTACAACTCAATTATAAAAAACTCTATGTACAAGATTTAAAAGACAAAAAATCTCATTTTGAGCCAATTATAAATTATATTATATTTCTAAGATAAGCATTAAAGATAAATAATAGAATATTAATTTTGTTATGTCAACTTATAATCGTTGTTATCTATAACATGTCCAATGTTCTACTCAAAATTTTCCTATGTTTTTACCCACAAGTGAATAATCCATGATGCCATTACATAGCAATAAAATTTTTCTTTTCTAAAACAAAGATAACATGCACATTTAAAATAAACACTATTCCAAACTTCCATTGCATTTCATCATAATTTCACAATCTTTCCAAAGTATTGATTTCATATTGAATATTCACATGTTTATCATTCATGTTTACAATCTTTCATATAAATGGATACAAGTGTACATACATAGCTCTTCTAAGTGTCCATCATTAGAAATACATATGGTTCAGGTAACCCCCCTTCAAATCTTGGTCGCCAACTATTGAGAAGCATCACTCAAGTGCTTTTCCGCCAACCACGGACTTACTACAGTCCCCCTGCACATCTACCTACTGATAAGATGGCCCTACCCTTTGATGAAGAGATTGGTTTGGTAAGCCCATAATACTAGCCTTTCCCGAGCTTGGTGTTGTGTCCTACAAACTAGAACTTTCCCATACAGTGGCTACAACCTACATGTATGACAATCCTAGACTAACATGCATAACTGGATCACAATGAATTGACAGTGTAAACAGTGGCAACTTACACTACTTTGGCCAAATAATTCAATACTTAGTTATTTTGAGTGAGAGTCATCATATTCACACCTTCCTAGCTCGATTTGTAATGACCACATATATTCTATGCATAGGCTATCCCCTTCACTAGATTATCCCAACCCCAAGAATAACCTATATTCTCTTACTAAAACATTTCAACTATAGTAATTCAAACTAATACATAAATCAGACTTTCACAAACTCCTTTATAAATCAAACTATAACTATATAAGCTTAACTTAACATAGTTTATAGTAAAATACTCAAACACTCTTTCCTACATATATAATATAGTAATATAATCCTCATATATAACTGGATCACAATGAATTGACAGTGCAAACAGTGGCAACTTACACTACTTTGGCCAAATAATTCAATACTTAGTTATTTTGAGTGAGAGTCATCATATTCACACCTTCCTAGCTCGATTTGTAATGACCACATATATTCTATGCATAGGCTATCCCCTTCACTAGATTATCCCAACCCCAAGAATAACCTATATTCTCTTACTAAAACATTTCAACTATAGTAATTCAAACTAATACATAAATTAGACTTTCACAAACTCCTTTATAAATCAAACTATAACTATATAAGCTTAACTTAACATAGTTTATAGTAAAATACTCAAACACTCTTTCCTACATATATAATATAGTAATATAATCCTCATATATGGGTTTAAATATCAACTCAACATCTTACATACTTTTCATGAAGTAAATAAACATAATCATATAAAGCATCTAAATTCCTCTTTCAGATCGATTAAAACAAAACACATAAAATCATGCAATCTTTCCATCTTAAATACAAAACAAAGTAGAAGACTAGCATGTCTATAATCAGATAGTTCCAATTGATTAATCTAGGTTCCTAGCACAACCTTCACCAATTAGTTTGCAATTCCTCCCCTTGACCAATTCCCACAATGCAACTCTCTCAATCCTCACTAAACTCACTCTTAAAAACCTCACAAACTCACAACTCAATAATGCAACATAGTAGCTCTCCAAAAATTCAAAAAATAAGTATGCAAGAATGAGTCCCAATGAAGAAGAATGCTCCCCTATTTATACAAAAACCTGAGCACCCTAAGGCTATAAACAAGCTCACAATATTGCCACTTCTCACACTCAAAGCTTCGACTCAGCTATGAAGATTCATGGTGGCAAAATAAAAATGATGACTATTTGCTCATGTTGAGCCAATCGCTATAATCTCATGACAACAGAGTGATTTAATTAGAAATGCAAGGATAATGTTTCTACAGGTCAACCATTCCCAACTAGTTTCATACTTGACTGATTCTTAGATTCCACTTGCCTCATACGTAGGAAATGCAATTAAAAATAGACTTCTAAAAGATGAGAACAATTCATACTTTGGCGCCACATATTTTACCATGTGCCCTATTTACTTGGTTGTTGTTTACAAAGACCAAGTCAAAGTTCTTTATGTGTTGATGTTCATTCTTCCTTCACAATATTTGACTAAGTCTTCCATGTTATATTCATACTACAGTTTGCTTTGTTTCTACACGCCATTTATATTAGCGTTGTCTTTAGTTTATATTTCCTAGCACTTTAAACATTTCATGCAATGTTTAATTTATGCACTATTATCAAATGTAGCACATTTCCCTTTGTTTCAACACTTTATACTATATGTATAAGTTGTGCTTCATACATTGTATATGTTGTGTTTTCTATGATATGTGTGCAATAACATTTTAGTGCTATATGAAATTATTAATATATATATTATATACATATATACATAACATAACATGTATATATGGATATATGTATATATATATATATATCTCCACTTTAAAATGTATATTATTCAATATTTGAATACACATATTCATATTCACATATTTCGTATAATAACACATGCATATATATGTATGTATATATATATCAATATACTCGTATGGATATTTTATTATCGTCAAAACATATGCGTATGTTAATTAATATATATATTCATATACTATATATATATCATGCTTTTATATTTAAACACATATATTCACAATTTCTATTGATCGACATATATACACAAAGTGTATATATATATATGTCCCATTTGTTTGCTCGATATTCTCATGGATATGGGTAATCTGTCCATGAGCATGCATAGATACGTCTACCTATGTATACTCATGCAGGTATTTACTCATGTGTATGAGTTTATTGTAGATACATGCATATATACATATATATACATTTTATGTATTATCTCATCGATTTAATATAAAAACATAAGGAAAAACTCACACAAGACAAAAGACTCAATCACATAACCTGAAGTCAAAACATTCATAGACAAGATCATAATGTCAACTAAACCATACTCAAACAAGGCTAAGGATAACTTACCTTTTCCCAAACAATTGACTTGACATCACTAAACTAGAGGTGAGTGTGTGAAAGCTTAGCTAGGCTCATTAAGGGTTACCAGACCAAGTTCTTCTCATGAGTGATACTTCCCCTCTCTTCGTGACGATTGAATCTATCCCTACATCCAACTTAGTACAATGCAATAGTAGTTAGTTGAATCAATTACAACCATTTGCATCATATATTTCATAGAAAAAATCATTATATAACGTCAATTTGAATCAAACATTCATTTATTGTATTTCCAAGATACATAAAGCATAAACACATACATTTAAAGCATTTTCACTCAACTAGGTAAAAGTCAATAAGTAATAGCACTATGGGGTGTAACATATTCCCTCCCTTGTGAATCATTGTCCCCGATGATCTTAAGTACCATACATAGACATAATCAATAAAACATAAACAAAACTATATTGTTTTTCAAGAACTCTCAAAAGCATGCAAAACATGAGGAAACCTCTGTTTGATCTCTGCATAGTCTTCCTAGGTGGCTGAATCTTTTGCATACTAATCCCATTGGACTTTGCATTGCAAAACCTCTTTGTTACACAAGCGAAGCTTATGTGTTCTGAGCACTCTGAGAGGCTTGATTGTTACCACCCCCGGGTCCTGTACCTATAAAGCATTCCGATCAATGACATGATTATCACTTGGTATATATACTTCTTAAGATAAGAGACATGAAAGACATTGTGCATCTAGGCAAGCGCTGGTGGAAGGCAATTCGATATGCAATAGGGTTGATCACTTCAAGAACCTCAAAAGGACCTATGTAGCATGGAGCTAATTTGGATGGCTTTCCAAACTTAATAGAACTCTTATGAGGCTTGACATTAACAAAACCTTTTATCCTACCAAGAAATTTCTGAGTACCCACTTGGAATTTGCATAACTTTTCTTCCTATCATTAGCTTTTGCCAATCTTTGCTTAATAATTCCAACTCACTACTCCATTTTTGATAAAATTTATGTCCTTGGGTGCCTTTATAATAGTGGTTTACAATTTATATGAGGAAGGAAATTTCGGTTTTTTCCTTTTCCTCAAACTCAAGGGGTTCGACCGAACCATATGGTTCGACTGAACCTCACTAAGGGTTCGGTCGAACCCCTTGTTCGCCCAAACCCCAAACCCTAAATGGGAAAAATCATTATTTAAATGGGTTCGATCGAACCCCTTTGCATATGACAAAAAAACCAAAAGCTCTCATTTCGACTGTCACTTTCTAAAATTGCGAGTGCTTTCCCTGCGTGTGAACCGAGACCATGACGGTGAGCGAACTGATTTCTTCTTTTCGGCAAACACAACTTCAACTTGGTCTCTCCAAACTTCATCAACCTAAACTTCCATAATGAGCACCAGGTATTTGAAATTTGAATTTTTTAGAGTTTAAAATGCATTGATATGTTAAATTTCGAAACCCTAGATGCAATTTTTTTCAAATTTGTTGAATTCAAATTGGATTTCTTTAGAAGTTTTTAAAATGTTTTCAAAATTTCTTTTTCAAATTGGATTTGTTTGGAAGTTTTTAAAATGTTTTCAAATTTGTTGAATTCAAAATGGATTTGCTTCTCCATTTTGCATACATTTTTATGTTCTATGTGTAAATGAAATATGCCTTCCCATTTCAACAATCAAAGCTATGGATACCCTGCTCCTAAATGGAAAGACCAAATGAAACATATATAAGAACTTAATAGCATATGGAAACAAACAATATAAAGTTATGAAGTTCAAATAGAACCACAAATTGTATCATTTGTAACATTAAAAATGTCCATATTAACCTATCAAGAGATAAATATGCAAAATAGATTTAATTTTAGTTACAAGAAAAATGTATAAATTATAAATTTATAACATAATTAATGTACATGGGAAAATCCTCTTTGAAGAAAAATCCCACAACCAAAAACATGAACCAATTATATTATTTGATAATAATATCATTTACAATAAAATATTCATGTGCATACCCTTATAGTAGTATCATCAACATGTGATTTGTAATGCCCCGCCACGTAACCCTAGAGGAAGTTGCAATTCACCACTTAAACGTACCAATTTTTTTTTTGTTTAAGTACAAAAAACATGAAGATAATACATATTGCCAACAACCTCTAAGGCCACGAGACAAGGATTACTTAAAAACCCAAACAACAACTAACATTAAAATAAACCGAAACATTAATCACTTACAAAATTAAGATTACATACATCCCATGCAAGATAAATTACAACAAGGATAATAAATACCTCAAGTTTCCAATTAACATTTAAACAATAAGATTACAACACTCATTCCCCGAATGAGGTAAATCCAACCAAATGATTACATAATACAATTTCCACCTCGATAACAACTGAGGGGTAAAAAAAATACAATAAGAACTGAGAGAACAAGGCATGAGAAGAATCTGATTCCCACGAGCTCTCCAACTGGAAATCACGAACACGAACATGAAGAAGAACCAACGGAAAGAAGCACGCCACCCGACCACGTGGAACCCAAAGGCCCCACTCCCTCCGTGCTAGGAGATAGTAACAAGGATTTCCTAGACAAGACCATCTACCTCTAGACACAAGCTAGCACACTGAACTGAAACAAGAACAAAACCCACATTACTTAACACAATGGTTACAATGCTTCCAGAGTACAAAATCGAGTACCATCACTGTACAAAATAAACCAACGGTACAACACCATACCGACTGCTGTCATAGGAGGAGTGTCATCGCAAAGGCTGCATGGGATCTCCTGGCAAGTCTTCCTAGGTCCCGGCCCCCCTCTAGGGATATCCTGGAAACCTCAACCGACTCCCGGCCCCACATGCACACCAGAGCGGGATCGATTATCTCTCGTAAAGACGAGATAACGATCTTGCCATTCCAGGCCTTCCCGACTCATCTCAAGTCTCGTACAAGCCCTTGAGCCAATGAGCGAGGCTAAATTATCTTATTACTGTTCAAAGCTACTCTCTCCCTAGTAAGTTAATTTAATTTTCGCTTAATTAACTGACTCTCACACGAGTTATCCTGGAACCACTTTGGGCCGGCGCTCGTTTGAAAGCCACTCCCCTATCGACAACACAAAACTCAACCACATGCCAAGGGTAGACAATGCACTAACACTTATCACAAATAATCAAACACCTCAACAGGTAACACATCACTACGGATGTCCAAAACTGAAACCAAAGCGTGCACTACCCAAGGCTAACACAAGGTTGACTAACATAATGAGGCCCACATAACAAACTGATAACTCAACTCAACCACGAATCACAAGGTCACACAACCCGTTCAAAGAACCAGGTAACCACTTAAGCTTAACTCACACATAATCCAAGATAGCCAAAGCAAAACATAAGGGACATAGCATCATCTCAAGAAAACACTGCTGGAAGACTTACATGATCAACAAGAAACGACTTAAAGTCAACACATATAATCACACGTTCTCTACAATCCCAAAAAAGGTAATTTTGACCAACAAACTTTCCCATAACGCGGAAACCAAAGTACAAAACAAAGGCCGACTCACGTATAACCACCCATACCAATAAATGAACCCATATCAGGAAGATTCTCAAAACATTCACTCTCATTCCACAACATCGAAGGCGAACAATTAAACACTAAAAACATTACAGACAAATAGGAAAGCTAATGTTCGGATTTCCTAACTCCATTCAAACACATATTTCATAACTTGCATTTATCCAGTCAATTGATCCCATTTCTATTCACGACATTGGAATATATAAAGAACAGATCATTTACTCTAAATTTCATAACCATATCCATAATCCAACACTTTAATGATGCAGCTTTCTGGTTAAAATTTAAATCAACTGTTCTCCCTAAGTTTCACTAACATATTCAAACTCAAGGTATTTTAATAAATAACATTTAAATTAAATCACTTAATCCATTTTGCGACAAAGGACATTCAATTCAACTAAAATCGATATTTCAAATAAGACATTAGATTTTCCAAACTCCACTCTTGCCTCTAAAAGCATAACGATAATCATCTTAATATATTTGAATTATGACACCCCTTAACGCGTCTATTAAATAAAATACCATTGCGAAATCCATACAATTAAATATAAAAGCATGTTGACATGATTTTTTTACAAACAAATATTCAAAGTATGAATATACCTTCATGTACAAAGATACTCAATTTAGCCAACTATTATTTTAACAAATATAAAAAGAAGAATTCCATTAATTACAAAATATATCAAATAACTTTTATATTTCACTTAATCATTTCTAAAACCTTATGATTTAACCAATAGAATAAAACATATTTTAACTTATACCAAATTTCATTTAATTTAATATATATTAAATATATTATATTTTATATAATATATAATATTAAATATTATAAATATTATATAAAATATAATATAAAATAATATTCATTAAAATTTAAATTGAAATAAAAATAAATAAAACAAAGTAATTTCGAATTAAACAGACATTGGAAAAAGGGCCGAAGCCCAGGGCACGCAGCCCCTGCCTCCCGCCGGGCGGCGGTGGCTGTGTGCAAAGCACCCAGCGCCGCCTCCCTGCGGGCGGCGGCGGCTATGTGCAAAGCACACAGTCCGTCCCCCGCCGGGCGGCGTCGGCTGTGTGTTCACACACAGCCCGCCCCCCCGCCGGGCGGCGTCGGCTGTGTGTTCACACACAACAAACGCCTCCCTCCGGCGGCGGCGGCGGCGGTGGGGTGGGGTTTGGCCTCCCACCTCACCACAAAATAAAAAAAAAATTAAAAAAAATATATATTACTGCGTTTTTCCAGAAACGAAAATCAATAAAATTTTATGGGGTTCTACCCAAAATTTAAAATTTTCTACAATAACAAATATACTTGTATATATATTTGTGGGTATCTCCATATATTGATATATATGGTTGTATTCACAAATATATATACTCAAATCTTGATTTCATACCCAAATTGTAAAAATAATCTAACCCAATTCAAGAAAATAGAACTTATTTCAAAACAAGAAAATGGGTTTTCAAAATCTAGTTTTAACATTGAGTTTTCTTGGATTTTCTTCCCATAACTTGGTATAAATTTCTTGTTTGGTTTCAATTCCAAAACTATCTACCATTTACCAATTTTAAGAGCTTTTCCATGAATTTCCATAGAATCTAACACTATATTTTCAATCATTCAAAGTGAGCAAGAAGATGAAGGGAGAAATGATGGAACCTTGTGTTTCCTCCAAAATTGCAAGCTTTAACCATGGAGATTTTTCAAGCACTCTCTCAACTCCACCATCTTAGCCTCCTCCAAACCTCTCCACCCAAAATTCAAAACCAAGAATCCATAGAGAGAGATTGAAAGAAAACCCTAAATAAAAATATATCCTTTTTCCAAACTTCCCAAATTCAAATTCAAATTCAACTTCTAATTCCAATTCTAATTCTAATTAAATTCAAATACAAATGCAAACTCACTTTCAAATTCAAACTAAATTCAATTTTCAAATTCATATTCAACTCTTCACAAATATCTTTCCCCCAAAATAGTCAACTATTTCAGAAAATATCTTTCTACCCCAAAGTCTTTGCATAAGAAAACATTTGAATTTTTAATAACTTTAAACAATTTTCTAATTCCAATTTGAATTCAATGTATTTTAGCATTTTATATTCAACAAAAGAATTAAATCTTTTACACTTTTAATTCAAAAGGGATAATTTAATTAATTCACACAATTAATTTAAATTATCAATAAAATAAATCTAATCCACTATTAGATTATTTTATTAATTTATTTAAATTAATTAATACAGTAAATAATTTCCTAGCATTACAACCAAGAGCATTTAATCAGCAGTTAAGCAACATAAGCCATTTTAACTTGAATTTAATTAAAGATCAAGGTGATCAGGGCAACATGAAACAACCAAACCCGCCTACAACCCGACGACACTCGGTGACTAGGGTAACGACTTGACACAGAAAACCTAGCTACTATCTCCCAATTAGTTTCCGTTGGTCAATGGACACGCTCAAACCTGAAAACCAGGTGGAGTCGATGTCATATACCTGCCAACCTGCAACAAAGAGCATGTCGAACGTGCATATATACATAATATGATCAGACACACCGTGAAGAGGAAATCTCAGAATCGTAGGGCACTCGCAAGCGAGTGATACAATCCCGTCCCCTTCACCAATACACTCTCACTAACTGACGCATCTAACATCATTAACATGATCAACAACATAGAACATCGTTAAATCAGATATCTTCTAAGTTAATCCAGAACATGTCGTAAAGATGGCATCATAATAAGATCACATCAAAATATAGCTTTACATCGTTTAATTATTGCAATCAGAAGTAACCAAGTTCCAAATTCCCATCATAACATAACAAAGCACAAAATGGAGGGGTGTTACATGATTCATATGGAGTAATTTCTAGTAGCATGATGATACCTATAAAATCATTATGCTTTCTCCATCTAACCTTATAGTGTAACTTCTGCTTCCATTACCATGTCATTACCTTTCTAGACCTTCCCCTCTTTATACATTCTCCTTTTTATCCTACACTACTCTTACCACTAATATATCCCTATACCTTGGATATACTATTGAAGAAATTTAACTTTCAATATCACAAAAATTAGACCCATATTTTTAAACATAAAATGTGTATAATAAAATACAATCCATGCTTCCTAATTCAACTTCATTAATATCTATCGAATGAACTTAGGTTCATTACAATAAGATAATCATATAGCCATAATTAGTTGTCAAGATAATGGTAAAGTTTTCAATAGCCATATTTATCCTTCCACATGCCACCATTAGACATACACATAAGATTCATTAGGAAAAGTGGATGTGTGGATATGTGGATATGTGGATATGTGTCAAAAAAATGCTTTGATAAGATGTGTGTAAGGAAAAAATGGAGTTCAAGTGTTTGATTTATGTCTATATCATAGGTCATAAACTCTAGGGGAATTATTACCACTTTGCACAATATTGCAACATATATATATATATTCAAAATGAGGCAAAAAATACAATAGGAATAATATGGATATGCAAATTTTATCATTACATTTTTTTCCACTTTAAGATGCATGTGAACATTTTAAAATAATCGTGCATCTCAATTTAGACATCAAAAAACATGAAAAAGTGGTTTGTTGTCTTGTGTACAACACATCCTTTTTCTTTTGAGAAAATTATCTATCACTTTGTAAAATCCTTGCTATGTTGAGATTATTTTTTTCCCTCCATATTTGTAGTCCTTTTTATTTCTAGAAATATAATTTATGACATTTTTTCTTAATAAACAACATATGAATAAATTTTACATGGTTGTAAATTTTACACATGGTTGTATGCAATCTCATATATATAGTACGTATGGTTGTGATTACAATGTTTATATTGTGTTTAGATTTGGTTTTATATTATCCTTCCAAAAAAAGTTTGATGTTTATAATATTTTGATTTACCTTTGGATTTTGTAGACACTAAATCTCACATACACTCATATCCATACCATGGTCCCCACCCGAACACCTAACATCCACTTATTAACAAAATTCATGATACCTTAATTCCTACACTTTATCAAAATCAAATTAATTTTTCTTTTCAGACCTAAAACGATCAAGGCCTAAACTAATTAAAATATTTATTGTAAAAATTTCCATAGTAAAGTACAAAATAGAGAAGGGCATGTCAACCCACAAATCATGAAGGTGTAGGGACAAAACCAAGAGACCCATCAAATAGGATTGTAGCAATCATATATAGACAAAATTGATTAAGAAAACCTACCATAAATGAAAAAAAACCTAAAAAGAAGACATATATTACATATTTTTTGAGTGCCCATATATTACATATATATAGCAAAAACTAGCAGAGGGTGAGGGACATGAGTGAGGAGAAACAACATTTCCTTATGTGCCTCCATTGTTTCTCCATACAATAGAGCGCTCAATTCTATTTTATGTCCATTGATTGTATTATCCACTAAAGATTCATCCCATTCTTGCAAGGTTCATTTCAAAGAAATTCAAACACAAAGGAAACTAGAATTTTCCTTTAAAACTTTGTGTCTAAACAAATACCCAACAAAATATTTTTCATTATGTAAGTTATCATCTTGAATGGCATTGTTTAGGGAATGGTCCAAAAAGAACTTATAAAACATAATCCACTACAAACTAAGCAACTAAACCATAATTTTGAAGAAGATCCATAGCATTAAACAAAAATAAAGACACTACCTAAGAGAGAGACATTAACTAGAGAGTTTCATATAGAATTTGGTCACCTATGGTCACCCAAATTACTAACTCCACATGCCAACAATCAATCTTGAAAATTTTCTTCAGCATTTTGAAAAAAAAGTCTCAAACTCTAAATGTACTCCCTTTTTGGGATGGGATGAATGCTTTCCTATTGATCAAATCAGCCTCCATTGTTACTCGAGTAGAATAAATTAACCAAATATTTAAATGAATCATTCTCTCACAAATATTGAAATAAATTAAAATAAATCCAAGTAAATCTATTATTCCTAGATAATTCAATGAAAATTATGATAAATTAGTTTATATATCAATCAAATTATTTAACATATTTAATCAAATTAGATAAAAATTGAAAATAATTCAATCAATTCATTGATCAAAATAATTAAGAAATTTCATTAAATAAATAAATTAGTTAATTAGGTAATAATAGTAGCCACATTTTAATTGGGTTTTAAACTCATGATACATGATCAAATCCTAGCAATTTATCCATCATATAAAAAATCTATAAATTGAGATCAAATCCATCATTTCATCGTCTCAATTTTGAGCAAGTATATTTTATCTAGTTGGGCAATAAATGTTTTATCATTTGCAAGATATATCCATTTGTCAATATGTATTTCATTATAATTTTAGTTCATTTTTTGTGTAATTCATCTTTTCACTCTATTAGAGGTGATTTTTTAATTCAATTTGAAGTCTACATTTATTTTCCTCAATGTCTCATTTATTTAAATTCAATGCTTACAAATTGACATGCTTGGTGGGATGCAAACCCACAAATGCTTGGTTACATTTTATATTTTATACTATTAAAGTATTTGATTTATGCTTTATTTGTTATTTAATCTATGTTGATCACATTTTTCTATATCTATCCTCTTCGCCTATCCTTCTCTATGGATATGTTCCACTCATATCTACCACCCTGAGGTGATCCATGTCTCAATCCTTGTCAAGGTCACTCCTCCTCTCTACCTATATCCTTTCTCAATGAGCTAGATCTATCACTGCTACTCCCCAAAACACCTACATTTAAATATTAAAAAAATGTTTAATAAATCATACAACATTGATTAAAACTAACTAAACAATGAAATCATTTAATATTATAACACCTTATGAATTATATTGAATGTCCCCACCTTGAAATTTATAGCCATCGATGTCAATCACTTATTCATACTATAGCTTTGTTCTCCAAAACACCTACATTTATATAAAAGTGATTTTTTAAGAAAAATAATATTTAACCTACTTTTAACTCAACAATAATGGATGTATTTCTATCATAAACTCTTCGTACTCATAACAAAATCATGGCCTAGGTAGAGTATAAAAAATGTTGTTTCCAACCTCATATGTAAATCTAGAGTTAGAGTGTCAAAATTGTTGAATTTCATCCTATGTGCTATTAATTAGCTTCTTATCGACTCATGGAAGCCTACTGCTAAAAGCCCAAGTATGATTTTCAATAGGACTTTCTAATCATGATCTTATTGATAGTACTTTTGATAATGTTTTACGATTTAGGCTTAATTCAAGACAAGTTTACCTTAATAATTGAGCCTTTTTAATTATTTAATTTGTTACTAATGATGTTATTAGTCTATGAGCAACTCTTTTATCTTTTTCCTTACTATTATTTACAATAGAATTTAATGCATTAAAAAAAACTTTAACAACAATATTATTTCGATCAAACTTTTTGTTTACATGAATCTTTGAAATTTATTTAGTAAAGGTCTCATTTTGTACATCTTTAGTAATTGTATAAAAATTTGGAATATTTTGGTTAATACATCTTATTGGAAAACCATTCATTGAAATTTTTGAAGCCCACAACCTAATGGTTTGTGATGACCTCTTGCCTTCAAGAATTTCTATTATGCTCATCAATTTCAAACCATTTTGGGGTTCTTGAATGTTTTTAAATTTTAACAAACTCACAAAAAGATGGATTTTGAATTTTTCTTCTTCACATTTAGGTTCTCTCTTCTTATGTAATTTGGAGACACATTGAGTTTCATTGGTTCATGTGAGATATTTATAAAAAGTATGCAATGAAGTCAAACTTTATTAGATTTGATTCTTAATATGAGATATTTATTTTGCTTTCCAATCTATAATTTTTTGATGTTCTTGGCTATATAATTGAAGTTCATTTATGTTAAAAACTATTAGATTAAATATTTTTATCCCCAATTATTTTCAAATGATTTTATACTTTAATCTTTGTATTCTTGTTCTTTCTTTCATCATTTCATTTAAAATTTGAACCATTTAAGGATGCTATGTTATAGATTATAGTTGTCTTCCAATTCTTTCTAAATTGTTAATAGTATGAAAATATTATTGATGAGTAGATGAATTATTACAAGTTCTATTTTAGATTTGTATTCTCTTTATCTAGATATATTATTTACCAAAGTCTCATTGCTTTTTTAGGGCGTACTATATATATATATATATATATATATATATATATATATATATATATATATATATATATATATATATATATATATATATATATATATATATATATATATATATATATATATATATAT
>VDFB02270651.1:273347153-273676718 GCA_007258455.2 Sequoia sempervirens
TCTCTAAATACGGTCATATGGCCATCAAATTTAAAAATAATATAATTAATATTTATATTAATATTAAAAATTAGTTTTTAAAAGCAGGTGTTCGACCGAACATCTCTAGAATGTTCGGTCGAACCCTTTTAAAATACATTTTTTTATTCTATGTTATGTGGGTTCGGTCGAACAGGGGTTCGACCAAACCCCTGTTCGACCGAACATTATTTTTTTGTTCGACCGAACCCACACTTTTTCAGCTTGCCCCCCTGAGGCACCAAAATTGCTCAGAATTTTGCACTTCAAAGCTCGATTTGAGAATGAAAATGGAGATCTCAGAAACCCAACTAGTATCAGGTTCCCCTCAAAACGAGCTATCCAACGAATATAATTTTAATATGTTTTGATTATATTATCTATCTGTTTTTTAAGTTTTATTAAATATAGGTTTTTCACTGAAAACAAAACTCTTTGTTCTGCACAAGTGGAAAAATAGAAGATTATGAAAAAAAAAAATTTAAAAATATGAGTGCACTAGATATTGGAGTCCTTGATCCAACAAAAAAAATTAAAAAAATCGATACATACAGTAAAAGTTATGCTTTATACGGTCGTGTTATGTCTGAATTAATAATTGATTTGACTTTGAAACTTGATTAAAGAAAAAATATTCAATAAAAAACTATTTAACCAAGTGGAAGCACTAGATATCGGAGTTACAAATCTAAATTTGAAAGAATTGGAATTTTATCTTTCAAGGAAAAAAAGTTATGCGTTATACGGTGTGAGTCACTTTTAAAAATGTTGTTTTTTGAAAAAAACCAATTTTCGTGGGAGATGGAAAAGAAGTGCAATCTGATTCCAAAAATTGAAAAAATATTTTTAAAATCTATAGACAAAATGTGACAAGACTCTAGTTTGCATCATCTTCAAATTCCTCACGGTTTAATCGCTATAGGTGCCCAAATGTGAAGATTTTGTTAAAAAAAAAAATATCAGTGTCTAGTTTGGCCAAAAATTGTAAACCACTATTGTGGGATCACCCCCCTAGGCTTATCGTATCTTCCAACTTATCCTAGCTTATAGGATTTTGAAATTTCTGACCATATAATGCTTCAAATGGAGCCATCTTGATTGTAAAATGATAAGAATTGTTATATGCAAACTCAACCAATGGTAGGTAATATTCCCACTTGTATTGTTGATCCATGCAATATATCCTCAGTAGATCTTCAATTACCTGGTTAACTCTTTCAGTTTGATCATCCGTTTTTGGATGATATGTTGAACTTATATTCAATTGGGTACCAAGTGAAGAAAACAAGGTTTTCCAAAACCTGGATGTCACACAAGCATCCCTATCTGAAAATAGTCTTTTCAGGAATCCCATGCAACCTAAACACTTATTGAATAATTTTTTGTGCTATGACAGGAGCTCCATCAGTTAGATTCCCTAGAATAAAATGTGCTACCTTGGTAAGCTTATCCACTACCAAAAGAATGGATTATGCTTGTTCCTAGACATAGGTAGACCTTGCACAAGTTCCATGCTTATGACTTGCCACTTACTCTCGAGAACATCGTTAGGATACAAAAGTCTTGCAGGGTGATGATGTTCCGCCTTCACCCTTTGAAACTCTAAGCATCTCGCTACAAACCTAGCACCATCTCCCTTCATTCCTTTCCAGAAATATAATGGATTCACATCCGCCAACATCTTGGTTACACTAGGATGTCTAGATTATGGTGCATTGTGAACTTCTTTCCACACTAGGTTCCTTAATTCTTCAGAATTAGGAACATATATTCTTCCTTTAAACCTCAATAATCCACTAGGTTCAAAATGGAATCCTTTATACCTTGTGTCTTGCAAATTATCTAAGAGTGCTTTCTTGACTTGCTCATAATATTCATCACCCTTGGATTTCTGCAACACTTGGTCCTTGAAGTCAGTTTGAATTCCTACTATTGAAGTGATATGCCTCCTATGACTTAGGGAATTGGAAACCTGATTCTCTTTTCCCTTGATGTAGTTAATGTTGAAGCCATAATTAGTTATCAGCTCCAACCATCTCCTTTGATGTGCATTGAGGTTGGATTGGGTGAAAAAATGCTTTAGATCATGATGATCCATCTTTAGTTCAAAAGGTTTACCCATTAGATAGTGTCTCCACATTTGCAATGTGTGGACTACTGTTGCTAACTCCAAATCATGCGATGCATAATTTTGCTCATAGGGCTTTAGCTTTCTTGATTGATAAGCTATAACTCTCCCATCTTGCATTAAGACTCCACCTAATCCTTCACCTTATGCATCCATGATGATAGTAAAGTTGTCATTTGGATTAAGTACCTTCAAGATCGACGTCGTAGTCAACTTCTCCTTGAGTAGGTCAAATGTTGCTTGACATTTCTCAGACCACTCAAACGTTTTCCCTTTCCTCTGCAATGAATTAATAGGAAAATCTATCTTGGAAAAGTTTGCAACAAACTTCTGATAGTAACTTGCCAAACCCATAAAACTTCTAACCTCAAGTACATTCTTTGGCACTGGCCACTCAAGTACTGCTTTTATTTTAGCTGGATCCATTGTGTTCCCATCAGATGTAATCACGTGACCTAGATATTCAACTTCTTTCTGGAAGAAGGTGCACTTAGAGAGTTTCCCATATAGCTTATGTTCTCTTAACAATTGAAGTAGAATCTCTAAATGTCTACAATGCTCTTCTTCATCCTTGGAATAAATTAAGATATCATCTAGGAAAACCAATACAAACCTATCCAAGCAGTCCCTAAATACATTGTTCATTAGGTTCATGAATGCTACAAGTGCATTTGTAAGTCCAAATGGTAAGACTGTGAACTCATAATGACTGTATCTAGTATTGAAAATAGTTTTAAAACTATCTTCATCCTTGATCCTCAATTGATGGTAACCTGACCCTAGATCAATCTTTGAAAACACTGCCACTCCTCACATTTGATCAAAAATATCATCAATGTGTGGAAACATGTACTTATTCTTTATCATAGCTTTGTTAAGCATCCAATAATCAATACATAAGCATAGTGTACCATCTTTCTTCTTCATGAAGATCACTGGCACTCCCCAAGGTGAAACATTGGGTTTTATCAACCCTTTAGAAAAAAACTCCTCCAACTATGCCTTAAGCTCCATGAGTTTTGTTGTGGTCATCCTATAAGGTGGTTTAGATATAGGTTTTGTTCTTGGTACTAGATCGATGGTGAAATTGAACACTCTATTGGGAGGCATTCCAGGTAGTTCTTCTAGAAAGAAATTCATGAATTTTTGTAGGATAGGATATTTTTCCATATCCATTTTTCCAAATTCCATCACTTCATCTTCTTCGACATCTAGGGGGTCTCTTGGTCCATTATAAACTGCATCATCTTGAGAAATGAATTCCTCACTTTCCTCAAGTTTTTCCATTTTAACTACGAAGAGTTGACATCCTTTCTTCTTCGGCTTATTCATCTCCACAGCTAATATCTAACACAATTTTATTTCCCTAGGTGTTCCTTGCAAAGACACTTGATTACCTAAGTCATCTAAGCATTCTATAGTTTTAGCATGGCAATCCACTTTAGCCCTATGCTTCCATAGCCAATTCATTCTTAAGATGACATCATATGATCTTTGTTGAAAGAATGAAGAAGACATGTGTTGTCATTGATGTCAATGCTACTTAGTGAATATCATGATGGTATGAAGAATACTCTGCTCAGTTGAAATGATTCACAGTTAAGTACTTCTGCTATGTGTCTATGTCGATAGTTTCTACTCTTTGTGCCCTCCATAGATTGGCTCACATTTCATCGCACGTTCAAGTCCATTTTCATGATTCTAATGTATTGTTTGTGGATGATATTAGTGCCTAAATCCAAAATTTCAGCTGGTCTAGATGAATAGTTCAAAAGTTACATATGACAGAAGTTTTGTATGTAGAGTGTTCCTAGTTTTTAGTACAATGTGCATGGCCTTTTCTATTTGTACTTCTCTATGAGTGTGTGCTAGGTCTTGTGGTTTTGGGATGATGTCTACAGGTGTCTATGGGATAATATTTCAAGGTAGCATGATATTTTGAGATCCAAGTGTTATGTGTGTAACAATAAATTGAAGTATTCTATTCTAGGTCTTATTCCTGACCAACCTAAAATATGTAAAAGGTTGTGGAGATTAAAATTATAATCTGAATGTAAGGAGCTATTATAGGTGCATATTGACCTATATATCACAGGTTTGTGGTGCAAAGGTGTTTTAATTTGAATTGGGCATCGATAAGACACATTTTGCATTCACTTTGGAGTCATCTAGTCAGGCTGACTTAGTCAGTGTTTGCAATAATGCTCATGTATATACATAGAAGATCATTTTGAGGATTAAATGAGAGCGTGTGTTAGTGAAGTGCTCTGAATGCAAGAAAAAAAGAAAATTTCTACAGAAGACTGAGAAAAGGATATGTGAATATAATTGGAAGTAGAGATTTGTGTTTAGTATCAAGCGAAGTGTTTTGGATCAAAATCTTGAGCTTCAAAGGTGTTAGTTTATAGATTTGTCCTTTAACAACATGAACATAAAAATGACTATAATTCCCAAGAATGATGAAATCAACTCACAACAGTTGGAGAGATTAGCATTGCATTGGTGATCTTCCTTCGAATTTTAATTGAGGTACAACTCCCTCTTCTG
Organism: Sequoia sempervirens; assembly: GCA_007258455.2. NCBI lineage: Eukaryota > Viridiplantae > Streptophyta > Pinopsida > Cupressales > Cupressaceae > Sequoia > Sequoia sempervirens. The sequence continues at coordinate 273,351,847 of VDFB02270651.1, forward strand.
ATATAATTTTTATAATTTTTGAAATATAAGACTTGGGGTATGCTTTTAACCAGAAAGCAGAAAAGGCAATCTAACAGCTCTTCATAGCTATGAAAGAAGTGTGACATGAGCTTATGTTTAAATTAACTACTACCAAAATGAAAGACTAACAAATGATTAGTATCACGACTCATAGATTGGACTACTTAACACCTACTGACTTGACTCAATGCAATTCCAACCATCGACTGTAAATAAATGAACTAAATGTCACTGAACATTACATTCTCATAGGAAAGATATATTCAAATGATGCCAAAGCTCATAGACTTTTTCACAAGCATTAACACTTAATGCAAATTATTGCACACAAACAATAACATCCACAAAAAACAAATTGAAAATGCAAAATTTGATCCTTTATAAAGATCGTGTCTCATTCATGCATCATAGTGCAAAGGGGATCAAAATATCAGATCCTTGCAATGTCAAAAGATAACATATTTATAATTTTTAAAAATAAAATTGCCACTAATTTTTATGAAATAACTGAAAGTAATTGATTCTTGGAAACAACCAAAATAATGAAGTCCATAAGACTTAAAGATAAAAAGAAACCCCAAAGACTAAAATCTCCCCTATGGCTGAGATGGTTGGGCATGCAAAGAGGCAGGGATTTTTTCTTCAAGCGACTTTTGCTGTGTAGCTGCCACACGCCTTTGGTAATATTTTAGAGCCATTGCGATCTCAATGATCTCAATTTTTTGTGGAAGGGTTACATTTCTTACCCTTAATTTCCAGACCACCTTGGTGATTTAGATTGGTTCCATCTTTTGTGTGAGAAGTGCAGGAGAATCCTCATGCCATGATAATGCTGAGTCAATTCTAGCCATGTTCTTTAGCGCTTCTTTGTTGAATGATTGTTCCCCTGCATATGTATCAATCGCTCCAAAGAATGCATTTTTTAACTTCTTGAAGGTAGCAGGTCCTTGATTATCGCCTTTAATTATAGGAAATTCAAAATCAGAGAAGTTTTTGATGAAACTATTATTTAGGTGACTGCATTCCTTTAATAACTTTGTTTGCTCTGCAAAGTTTGATCTGATAAATTCTAGCTTCTAAGCTATGCTAGTCCTCCACACATTAGCCCAATTATCTTCCTTTGAAGGAATAATCTTTTCAGCACTCGCCTTTTCTAAACCCATGGCCACAAGATCAACAAGTTCACGGTCAATTTGTAGCCAGTGATTTTCTTCCTATTTACATACCACCAACTCTGATTTGATTGCATTCCTCAAAATTATGAATTCATTATAAGCTTTCCTTAAATTTTATTATTATGGGAACCCCTTTCTCTTTGATTTTAGGGATCCAAATCTGTACAACTTTTCCATAGTAACTATCTTTTTGAATTCTACTTATAGATTTTCCCACAACTGAGTTAGGATCAAAGGCAAGACTTGCTTGGCTCAATGGTTGGGGTGTGGGATATGTTAGGGATTTGAGACAATTTGAGAGGAGTTCTACAAACCTTTTCAACTCATCTTTATCCCATTTATCCTTTTCAAACCTCACCACCATTCTAGAGGCAGTAATTTGAAATTTATGAACATCACCATCCCTACTAGGAGGTCCCAAGTCCACTTGGGTTACACTGTAGTCTTCCACATCAATCCGATTTATATCTTTCTCTATAGAGGGTTGGGCTACTTCCATAACCAAATGCCCAGAGAATTCATCTTCAAGCAACCTATTAGTTGTTTTTAATTTCTTCACCTTTGGAGTTCTTTGTATATTTTTTCCTACAATATCTTCCTTAGGAAATACAATAGGACCATTTTTCTTTTCTTGGAAATAGAGTTCTCTAGCTAGGATGGTGAAAATTTAGGTGCATTAGTATTCTTGGAACTACCAAGTGTAGAAAAATGAAGAGTCCTATTAAGCAAAGGAGATTCCATTACATTATGAACATTTTGAAGAGAGGGATTTGATATTTCATTCTATTGTACCTCTATTTTATTCTAAGGGTACTGAGTAGGGATCTCTAAGGATTCAGTAACAACTTCTCTTTGAATATCCTCTCCTAACTGTTCCTCAACATAAATGTCACTTGGTTTTTCAATTGCAACATTCAGGAGAGGACCCTTGCCATAGGTTCATTCAGGTCGCTTTCCTTTCTCAGGAGGATCATCACCCTTTCCGCCACTCCCTGCTAGTAATGATGTAACATGTATAGATGTTGTAGATGCAAAAGATCTCATACTTATATGACCAGTACTCGCTAGCTCGCAGGGTTCTTTCATTTCCTTCTGAGGGGCCTTAGCAGTTTCTCCTTTCTTTTTAGCCAACCAAACTTGTGTGTTCTTCTCAAAACTGCTGAAGTTCTAACCTGAATATCTCCATTCTCCTCATTGTTCCAACCTATTGGTGACAGAGGTAGAGTCTATATTTTTTGGGAATATATTGGATCAAATAGATTGAGGTCATCATCATGCACACCCATGATGTTCCAACCCAATTTAAAATTAAAAATTTGTGCTAAAGAAAGTCTCATCCAATTTCTTTTCCTTACCTCATAATCATCTATGTAGTCAGCCCAAAAATATTCAAGGTGAGGTATGTGATAATAGCCAGGGTCAAGCTAAAGGTTATTCCTCACATAATTCTTTCTATCAAATGGAAACCTCCTTTCAAACCTTTCAAATGTACCAAAGGAAAAATTGGAAATTTCTTTCCTTAAATTGAGAGCATTTGATTGTGACTTACATTCATAATATCCCAAGCCAATTGGAAATGGAATCCCGATCTTTTTCCTATTTGCACATCTTTTATTTACTTCTGAGACCTATTGGAAAACTTCCATTAAGATGAATTTATCTTCTACATATCTAGGGAGTTTCAGAGGGAAATCATCAAATCGACCCACTCGTAAGTAGGTAAAAGTATGGAATTGTACAAACAAGCTATCGTACTTAGTAACCAATTGGAAAGCTTCAGCAGATACGCTTAGCCTTAGATCTCCCTGCAACGCTTTGACCAATTGCATGGTGAACACATCATTTACCCTGCGGTAATTCTTATAACTCCTTTCAAGCTGCAAGTCAGGATAGTAATCATAAATTTGTATTTGTTCATCAAAATCCTCCACAATATTCAACCCAATCCATGGCCTCATGCATGCCATCACATAGAAGAGGTAAGAGGACATAAAAAATGACCTATTCATAGAAAATCCTCTTATCATATCATCTAGCCGATCACTATTTATAGTAGCCCAGTCTAGGTGCTACATACCCCCACAAATAACCTGTACAAAGAAATACATCCATTCCTCAAAATCATGAGCACTCATATTTCCCCTTACTCGGTGAAGCAACACAATAATATTAGATAACTCCTCTCTAAAATGTGATTTATGCATTTTCTTAGGAAGCTGGGATTTTCCATTCTTCTACGGGTTGAACCATTCCTTAGCAATGCAATTTCAATAATACCCCTTCTTTTCTGAAAAGGACCCTTGAGATAGAGTAAAATTGAAATGGTAATAAACCTCCCTTTTTGGTAATCTAAAACGTCCACTGATTGTGGCTCTATCTAAGGTTATCAAAAGATTATTGTATTTTGTGTGTACTTACCTTGTTAGGTTGTAACGAGCTATGTATTCCAACACTAGTTCAGTGCATTATACTGCTACAAGAAACACAACAACTTCCAGGAGGCTTTCTATTACCCTCTAATTAATTGGGTTTCTATCACGCCTACAAATTCTTGCCCAAAAGTCATCCAAATTGACATTCCCTAGTCTTGTGTCACCAATCTCAGGTAAAGAGCTATTGAGACTGGCTAAATGCTCGTACGCCAAATACTTATACCTTATAATGCCAAAAAAATTCAACCTTGAGGAATGTAGGAAAAGATTATTAGAACAATTTAGAAAAACCTCCTTACTTGGGAGAACCACCCTTTCTACTCCAACTCCTCTCAAATTTGCTTCATAGACTTTCCCTTTCTCGACTTTCGAAATCACATTTTTCTAAACAAAATGATTAAGTTTTAAAACAGCAGAATATTCCCACACGATCAACATTTATTCCATCTACTTTAGTATTGGCAGCCTTTAATGCCTAACACATATGCCACTTGGAAAAAATATCAAATGGATTTGATGTACTTCAACCAAGTTGGATATTTGAACAACTTTCAGGAGTGTTGTCGGTAATCGATAAGGTTTAAAAATAAGTACCTGTTTCGACAAGCCTTTCCTTAGTTTTCATTGCGAATGACACATACACCTTTTAGTTAGAAAATGAGTGTCGGCCCCAACAAAAGTTTGGAGAACTCAAATTTTTTTACATGATAACCTCTTAAATTGATAGTACTTCATGAAATAGCAAAGTTATGAAACCCGAGATGATTCTGAAAAAGTTCATAAACTAAAATAATGACCGACGCGTGAAGGGAAAGACTTTGATAAAGACTGATTTGAAAAAGGAGAAGTTGTAAAAATTAATCAATAGCCGACAAGGTTTATAAACTGACTCCAAAAACCAACAACATAAGACAAATGTTTTAAAGTTTGAGGGATATCTGAAGTACTAAGGAAAATTCCAATTAAATTCAAAACTAAGGCAACAAAAGGAACTGAATTCAATATATTATAGATGCATTTTGTATTAGTTCAATCCTGGTTGTGTAGCCACTTATCTTTTTGTTGTGAACAATGAGTCCTCTTGGCAGTGATCCTTTATGTAATATTTTATGACCGGTCATACTATATTGTGAGCTAATCCTCACCGTGGTTTTTCCCATCATGGGTTTCCCACATAAAAATTATGGTGTTCATGTGTTGCATGTGTTATAGTTTGTTCATTCTTTCATTTCTATTAATTGCTAAGTATGCTATGTTAATTAGATGGTTGGTAATTAAACGGTTTTTGGGAATACTGATTCACCCCCCTCTCAGTATTCTGGGTGTTCAACAATTGGTATCAGATCCTAGTTCCCCTAAAGGCACTTAACTACTTTGGGAAGATCTTGGAGTTGGAACACATGGTTGATAGTGGTTGCATACTTGATAAGGATGGAGAACTTAAATTTTCGCTTGAAGATCTTGACAGAGTTGAAGGTGAAAATAGAGGTTTGAAGGAAAATCTAAATGAAGCCAATGAATGCATCAAGAAACTGGGAGAACAAATCAAGAAATTCAAGGAAATGCATAAGGAATTTAGTGAACAATTGAGATGAGAAAATGAAGACATCATCGGATTAAGAGTACAAGTGGAAGAAAATAAAAGAGTCGAGGAATGTCTGAATACTATGGTAAAAATAAAAAATGATGAGTGCATCAAGCTTGAACAAGAAGTGGTAAACATGAGAGTAGATTTGGAAAAAGCAAGAATTTATGAAGACAAGTTTAAGATAGGTTCCACAATGCTTGATGAGCTGATTGTAGGTCAGAAAGAATCTAAGGATAAAAGTGGTTTGGGACTAGAGATAGGTGAAAGTTCAAAAGTAGAAAAGATCAATGAACCTGAGAAGACCAGAGATAAGAAGAACAATTATAGGTACCAGAATCAAAGAAATAATGCATAAAGACCTCCCATTAGACAACCAAATGCTCAAAGGTGCTCATCTTTCAATGGAACTTTTTATTTTTGCAACAAGTTTGGTCATAAAGTAATGGAATGTAGAAGCAAAATAAATAAGAATGTTTCACCTTTACTGGTCAATGTTTTACTTGCGAGAAGTTTGGACACAAAGCAAATGAATGTAGAAATCAAATGAGGAATGCTTACACTAATAGTAGAATGATTCAATATTTCAATGACTAATGTTATACATGTCATTGATTTGGACACAAGGCTAACCAATGCAAATCCAAAATGAATGGAAAGAGTAACTCTCAGAGGAATATTGTATGTCACAATTGCAATAAATCGGGAAATATTGCTAGATTGTATAAAAATATAAAAAAAAAAAATCTTGAAAGAAAAAATAATCTAGTCACAAAGATTGATCTGACATAAGTAAAGAAGGAAATGGAGAAGATCTCGAGGAAGAAAGAAGAGGTTGAGAACAAGGAAGAATTAGAAACTACAAACGAATCTGTACCACCCTTTAGTGCAAATAGCTCTCTTGAAAACTGAACCTAGGCATTGGCTTAGGGGGAGCAATTATAGAAAATAAAAAATCCCCTTACTGATACAAGGTTCCACAACTCGGCACAAAGACATGAGATAGAGATTGGCAATCTAGATCTTTTGGAGAAAATTTCAGAAGACAATAAGCTTTTGCGAAGCTTTGTAGAATGCTAACAAGTTTGGAGAGCCTACGAAGAGGAAATGACTGACTACTAGATGTTTCACTTGTGGAGGAGACCATTATGTGATTCAATGTCCTACTAAGGATTCAGGGTCATGATCATATGGTAATCCACTGCCTACTCAACAGCCGATGTTTCAACAAAAGATTCATGCGTCTGTGGATGATCACCAGGTGGAGTATCAAGTGACTCCAATTGAGACACCAGGTATTTTTTTTGGCTTATCTATTTTTGTACTTATAGATACTGGTGCAACTGAGAATTTTATTTCACCTAGAGTAACTAAGCACATATCTAGAAAGGATGGACACATGGCAAAGTCTTGGGATGTAGAGTATGCAAACCAGAGAAGAACAAAGGTGGAACAATGTTTGTTTGAAGCTAGGATAGAGCTACCTTGTTTTTCTATAGAAGTGAACCTTTATGTCGCACCTCTAGGGTCATATGACATTATCCTAGGTATGAACTAGTTGTGGAGACATAGGGCTAAGGTAGATTGCCATGCCAAAATTGTAGAGTGCCTAGATGATCTTGGTAATCAAGTGAAGTTTCAAGGGATACCTAGAGAGGTCAAGATTCATCAAATCTCTGCAACGCAACTGTTAAGGGCTAAGAAGAAAGGGTGCAAACTCTTTGTAGTCAAGATTGAAGAAATTAAAGAGAATCTTGACAACTTTGGGTCACAAAAATTCCAAGAGATGGAAGAGGGTGAAATGGATGAAACATGAATTTTGGATATGGAGAAATATCCTATACTGAGAAAGTTTTTGAATGTGTTTCCAGATGAGTTACCTGGGTTGCCACTAAAAAGGATATTTGATTTCTTTATAGATATAGTTCCAAGGTTTGAACCAATTTCTAAGGTACCTTATAGAATGATGACAACTGAACTAATGGAGGTTAAGGTACAATTGGATGAATTGTTGTCTAAGGGGTTGATAAGACCAAGCGTATCACCCTAGGGAGCATCAGTTATCTTTGTGAAAAATAAGGATGGAACTTTGTGTTTGTGCATTGATTATCGTATGCTTAACAAAGCTACGGTAAAGAATAAGTATCCGTTGCCACACATTGATGATCTATTTGATAAAATGAGGGGAGCTACTGTGTTTTCCAAGATTGATCTAAGATCTAGATATCATCAGTTGAGGATTAAGGAGGAAGACATCTTTAAGACTGCATTCATAACTTGATATGGAAATTATGAGTTCACAGTTCTACCCTTCAGTTAAATGAATGTGCCTGCAACATTTATGAACCTTATGAATAACGTATTAGGGATTGTCTAGATAAATTTGTTCTAGTATTCCTAGATGATATTTTGATATATTTGAAGAATGAGGATGAACATTGTAGACATTTAGAGATAGTGCTACAACATCTTAGAGAACACAAGTTGTATGGAAAACTCTCTAAGTGTACCCTCTTTCAGGAGAGAGTACATTATCTAGGACATGTGATTTTGGTAGAAGGTATTTCAGTAGATCCAACTCAAATCAAGGTGGTGCTTGAATGGCCAATACCCAAGAATGTATCTGAGGTTAGGAATTTTAGAGGTTTGGGGGCATACTATAGAAAGTTCATAGCAAACTTCTCCAAGATTTCCTTTCTGATTACTTCTTTGCAGAAGAAAGGGAAGAAGTTTGAATGGACCGAGAAGTGCCAAGTAGCCTTTGAATTACTTAAAGAAAAGTTGATCACTACACTGATTTTGAAAGTACCAGATCCTAAGAGTAAATTTACTGTTATCACAAACGCATCAGGGGAAGGTTTAGGTAGTGTGTTAATGCAAGATGGGAAAGTAATTGCATATCAATCAAGGAAGCTAAAACCATATGAGCAAAATTATCATCGCATGATTTGGAGTTAGCAACCATGGTTCATGCATTGCAAATGTGGAGGCACTACTTGTTAGGGAAACCCTTTGAAATGAAAACTGATCATTATGGGTTAAAGTACCTATTTACTCAACCTAATTTGAATGCTAGACAAAGAAGATGGTTGGATTTAATAGTTGATTATGACTTTAATATCAGTTATATTAAAGGGAAACAAAATTGGGTTGTCGATGCCTTGAGTCGAAGACGTCATATTGCTTCAATAGTGATGATTCAAACCGAATTTAAAGGACAAGTGTTGTAGAAATGCAAAGAAGATGAGTATTATTTGCAAGTTAAACAAGCACTAAAAAATAGTCTGCATGATGCCAGGTATGAAGGTTTTCATTTTGAACCTAATGGATTACTTAGATATAAAGGGAGAATGTATGTACCTGACATAAAGGAGTTGATGAATTTGGTATGGAAAGAAGTACATGAAGCACCGTACTCTGGACACCTTGGAGTGACAAAAATGATGGCAGATGTAAAGCCACTATAATTTTGGAAAGGGATGAAAGGAAATGCTGCTAGATTTATAGCAAGGTGTCTTGAATGTCAAAGATTGAAAGCATATCATCATTATCCCATAGGTTTGTTATACCCACATGATAATACTAGAGAGAAAGTGGAAAGTTATAAGTATGGATTTTGTGTGAGGGATGCCCATGTCAAGGAATAAGCACAATGACATTCTTGTGGTGGTAGATAAGCTTACAAAAGTAGCACACTTTATACCCAGAAATCTAACTGATGGAGCACTTGTCATAGCAAGAAAATTTGTGCAAGTGTTTAGGCTACATGGAATACCCAAAAAAATAATATCGGATAGAGATGCACAAGTCACTTCTAGCTTTTGGAAAACATTTTTTTGCACTAGGGAATCAACTGAATATTAGCTCAGCATATCATCCAAAAATGAATGGAAAAATGGAAAGGGTAAATCAAGTATTGGAACTGCATGGATTAGCAGTACAAGTGGGAAGATTACTTACCTTTGGTGGAATTTGCTTAGAATAATTCCTATAATTCCGCAATAAAGATGGCTCCTTTCAAAGCGTTATACAGTCGAAAGTGTCAAATTCCTATAAGTTGGGATATACTTGAAGATAGAGTGAGCCTTGGACCAAAAATGTTGGTTGAAATAGGAGAACAAGTAAGAATTGTTAAGCAAAGATTAGTTGAAGCTAACAATAGATAGAAAAGTTATGTTGATGCAAAGAGAGTGCCCCAAAATTTTGCTATAGGTGACAAGGTGTTGTTGAGAGTGAAACCTCACAAGAGTTCAATTCAATTTGGAAAGTCTTCCAAACTGGCTCCATGATATGTAGGACCTTTTGAGATTCTTGAGGAAGTGAATCTGGTAGCTTACTGAATTGCATTGCCACCAGCTCTTTCCAGGATGCATAATGTATTTCATGTGTCATACCTAAAGAAGTATATACCAGGTGATAATCATGTGATTGATTGGAATGCTTTATAGGTACAAGACCCCAAAGTAGTAACTCTCAAGCCTGTCAAGGTGCTCGAAACATGTAATCTTTGCTTGCATAACAGGGAAATCTTGCAATGCAAAGTCTAGTGGGACCAGTATGCAGAAGACTAGACCACCTGGGAAGACTATGCTGATATTCAACAAAAGTTTCCTCATGTTTTAGATGCATTTGAGAATACTTGAAAACAATATGTTGTTTGTTTGTTTAAGTTTTATGTTGCTACATAAAATCATCGAGGACGATGATTCACAAGGGGGGAGTATGTTACACCTCAATTGTGTATTTACTATTTACTATTACTATGTAGGATAAATGTGAATGTAATTTGGATTTTGTAGATGAATAAATTGTGCTTACACTTTGTTTCCTATGAATTATGAACAAATGTTGTTTTGTTTAAATGGTATATGAAGAAATGCATATATGTGAAATGAATGGTTATTGAAATGAATGTTATAACTATGGAGATGTATTATATGTAATGCGTATTTTGTTGAACAACTGACTACTGTGGGAATGTGTTAGTTGATGCAAGAATATGTTCAATCCTCCAAGGGAGGGTAAGTATCGCTTAGGAGAAGATCTTGGTCGGGTAACCAATAACATAACCTATTTGAGCTTACACACACTCACAGTAGAATGTCGAGTCAATTTGTTATGTTAGGATTTGGTAAGTCATCCCTAGTTTGATGTGTTTGCATTAGTAAAGGTCTTGATTATTGTTGAAAGCATGCTTGTATGATGTTTTATGTTTTGAGCTTATGAGTTCTTCCCTATGTTACTATGCTTGTATTGATGAGTTGAACTCACGTGAAATATAGGTATATGTACACATATGCATGTCAATGATATCCCATACACATGAAGGAACGTGTACATGAGGGTACATATGTAGACATAGCTATGCACACTTATGAATGGGTTGCTTATGTGCATGGAACAATCAAGTGGATCAAACAACATGTATATGTATATGTATAGATATATCGCATGTTGAAACTTATCAATACAATAGTAATTGTGATTGAGTATGGAGTGCAATCGAATGTGTGTGCGTGTGTATGATATATACATATATCCATATGTATACATGTATCAATACACACGAATGATTGGAAAATGGATACGCTATACAAATGTATCGATATATGTACACATACGTATAAATGTACATAGAGGAATATATATATATATATATATATATATATGTATGTATGTATGTATGTATGTATGTATGTATGTATGTATGTATATATATATGTACACAATTGATGTAATTATTAATACTATAAGAATGATAACTTGGTTGTAATAATTTTTATATCAAATGTATACATACTTTATTGGCATGAGATATATATTAATATATATATATATATATATGAGTTGGTATACATATATATATATATATATGTATATGTAAATATATGAATATATATATATATATATATATATATATATATATATATTTAAATATGATTATATGTATGGAGGTCAATTAACATAAGCAATGCTTAGAGGCCAATATATTACTTGAACATAGGTCAATTGTATATAACAAATGAAAGCATTATAAAGGCTGAATACAATACATATTGGCAAAGATTAAAGAGTGAACTATATACAATATATAGTGCAACAAATAAGTCGATATAAAGAGTTTGACTTAGTTGATGCTTGAGATATAATAAATTTGACTTAGTAAACAAAAATAACTCATGGGATGCCTTGCCATAATGACGATGGATTTACACCAACAACAAAGTAAATGTAAATGAATGTTAATAGGAAAATATTACAACAAGGTAAGGAATCGGTCAAAGTTGATTGATGAGATAAAGTGACTCATCATTCTTTTAGTTTCTGCTGGGCATAGACTTAGTTGACCTGTGCAATGTGTTACATTTTAAACATAGACTAATTCAAATGAGTTAAGTAAGATGCCCCGTGGAAATAATATGTAACTAAGTGACGTGTTGAATGTATCAACAAGAAAAAAAAATCTTGAAACATTCCAAAAGAGTAATGAATTGATGTAAGTGGTGAAAGTTTTGTAGGAAATCACTCCAGGTACTAATATTGATACTTTATCTTCTATGGAGAACTTCATATTGCTGGTTGATTCTTTTAAGGGTTATGCCTCTAGTTTGAAATTCAAATGGAAACATCGGCTATAACAAGGCTTACTAAAAAATGTGCATCAACCCATGCTAAAGTTGAAGAAATCTTGAAAGAGGTACATGACTGTGAGGATGAGGTGAAAACACTTATTTTATACCGCATTATATGGCCAAAAGCCACATAGGGTATAAAAGCTAAAATGGACTCGATTGAGCCTCAGATTGCCAAAGCATCAAGTGACTATGATCTGGCATTAGACAAAAAATATCATACCTAGACTGCTATAATAGATCTGCATGACAAATTCCTTACTCTGCAAACCTAGAAAGAAAAGATTATCAGGAAAATTGGAAAGCTAAGGAACTATGTACAATCAAAACACATACCTATTTCATGTGCCTTGGCCAGTGTGTTAGGGTTCGAGATGGCAGATATCTAACAATTAAATGCATATTTAATTAATAAACAGAGAAACTAAAACACACACAAAATAAATCATAACACAAAATTTAACGTGGTTCACCCAATCCGGGCTACATCCACCAAACCGCAGCCATCCAATACTTTTATTATCCAGTGTAAAACCTATTACAATCTTGCGAATAATCACATTTTTCATCATACTGTAATACCCATCCGAACCCCTTTTTAACAAGCTTAGAAGCTTCCAAATTTTTCGGTTCTACAAAATCAGATTTTTCTTTTTCGTTGATTTTTTCCCTTTTCCGGTCATGACGTGAAAAAGTAGGAAGAAATTTTTTCTCAGGGGCTACCACCCCCGAACCCCCACCCAGGGCCCGGCCCGGCCCCGGACCCTGGCAAGGATAAGGGCCGGGGTGTACAGTATACCATGGGCTATATAGTATACCCTGATCAGTCGCCACATACCAACACAGTGCTAATAGGATTTCACAAATAAATCTTAAACCCGACATTGTGGAAGAAGAAGTCACCTTGATGGAGCTTGAGACTATACCGGTTGCTTGTAGTAGTAAAATATAAGTTGGGAAGAAGGAAAGCCTTCTTGGAAAGCCATGCTACAAAAGCTTCAGTCAACATCTTCAGGTTGACCATTTTTCATTTCAGCTCATTCATGTTTTTCAAATCTCTTTATATATATGTGGATGTATTAGGAATTTTTTCTAAGGGGGAATCAATTACTTCAGTTTAGTTCAATTTGTACATATGGTTGATATAAGGTTTTGTGTTTGTGCATCATTTTTCCTTGATGTCAAAGGGGGAGAGATGTGTGGAGAAGAAATGTTGGCACAAGTTGCCATCAATGACAAAGGGGGAGATTGTTGGAAGAATGAAGAAGACATGTGTTGTCATTGATGTCAACACTACTTGGTGAATATTAGGATGGTATGAAGAATACTCTGCTCAATTGAACTAATTCACAGTTAAGTGATTCTATTATGTGTCTACGTCGACAGTTTATGCTCTTTGTGCCCTCTATAGATTGGTTTGCATTTCATCGCACATTCAGATCCCTTTTCATGATTCCAATGTGTTGTTTGTGGATGATATCAATGCCTAAATATAGAATTTCATTTGGTTTGGAAAAATAGTTTAAAAGTTACATATGACATAAGTTTTGTATGTAGAGTGTTCCTAATTTAGTGCAATGTGCATGGCCTTTTCAGTTCGCACTTCTCCACAAGTGTGTGCTAGGTCTTGCAATTTTGGGATGATGTTTACAGGTGTCTATGGGTTAATATTTCCATCTGGCATGATATTTTGAGATCCACATGTTATGTGTGTGATAATCAATTGAAGTATTATGGTTTAGGTCTTATGCCTGGCCGACCTAAAATATGTAAAAGGTTGTGGAGATTAAAATTATAATGTGAACGTAAGGAGTTATTATAGGTCCATATTGACCTATATCTCATAGGTTTGTGGTGTGAGGTATTTGAATTTGAATTGGGTGCCAACAAGGAACATTTTGCATTCCCTTTGGCATCATCTAATCAAGCCAACTTAGTCAGTGTTTGCAATAATGCTCATGTATATATAGAAGATCATTTTGAGGATTAAATGAGAGTGTGTGCTAGTGAAGTGATTTGAATGCAAGCAAAAAAGAAAATTTCCACAGAAGATTGAGAAAAGGATATGCAAATATAATTAGAAGAAAAGATTTGTGTTTTGTATCAAGCAAAGCATTTTGGATCAAAATCTGGAGCTTCAAAGGAACTTAATTTAGCATATGGCAGATGTATTTTGTATCAGTTCAATCCTGTCTATGTAGCCGCTTTTCTTATCTTAACTTTTTTCTATGAACATTGAGTTCACCTAGACAGTGAGTCCTCCTACTAGTGAGCCTTTATGTAATATTTTATGAATGGTCATACTATATTGTGAGCTAATCCTCACCGTGGTTTTTCCCATCTTGGTTTATCCACATAAAATTTTTGGTGTTCATGTGTTACATGTGTTATTGGTTGTCCATGCTTTCATTTCTATTAATTGCTAAGTATGCTATGTTAATTGGATGGTTGGTAATTAAATGGTTTTTGGGAATGTTGATTCACCCCCCCTCTCAGACAATCCTAAGGGAGCTATGTTTAAATTTACCTTTGTAGAGAAACTTAGAAGTACTACCCTTGCTTCAAAAAGGCATTGCCTCACCTCAGCTCTTGTTTGGTTTGCATACTCTACAATCCATGAATTTTTCATAGAACCAACCTTTATAGAAATTTGACTAGCTACTTTAGGTGAAACAAAAAATTTCATGGGTCTAGTATCAATAAGAATGGAAATAGGTATACCAAACAAAGTACTTGGAGTTTCTATCAGAGTGATCTAGAACTTAGCTTGTCGATTATCCAAAGCTGCATGGATCTTCTGCTAGAATTCAGCTTGTTGGAGAGGAAGAGGATTTTATTGAGATTTTGATCCTAATAGCTTGTTGGGAAAATTGATGGAAAAATGATCCCCACCACATGTGAAGCATCCTTTCATGGGTCCCTTCCTTCTTGCAAGCCTTTCGGTATTACTAGCATTTCCTCTAACATTATTGTTTTTACTGTTGTTGAAGTTATTCCGTCTGCAATCCCTTCTTGGTTCACTCCAATTGTTATAGGGTCCTTTGTCCCCTTTCCTTTGAGAATCTAACCCTCCATTAAACTTCTTTGGAGTTTGATTAACTAGAGGCTCGCCGAACTTCTTTCGATTCCTCTCTCAATAGATCGAGATAGATTTAAGATTTTGCTCCTACTTAACTACTTTCTCATAAACTAGCCCATGGTTGTTGGATCATGAACATAAACCTCTCCACCAATTTGGTTATTCAGTCCCATGATGAAATTCCTACTTCAAAATTGCTCGTCTTTTTGATACATAGGTACGTACCTCAAAAGATGGGTGAATTTCTCCTAGTACTCGTTCACCGATGAGTCTCCTTGCTTCATATTCTGGAAATCAGTGAGCTTTTGGTCATAGAAGAGTTGGGGCAGCCACCTTTTCAAAAATTCTCAACAAACTACCTCTAGTTCAGCCTTAAAGAACTGAGTCCAAGCTCCATCTTGTTCACCCACTAGTTAGAGGCTTCTCCTGTCAACTAGAAGGCTCCCCAAACAATATTTGTGACCTCAGAATAGTTTCTAATCTAAAATTACTTTTCCATTTGTATCAACCAAGCCTCAACCTCATCTCCACTGGCACTTCCTTTGAATTTAGGAGGAGTAATTTTTCTCATATCCCTAGACAATTTAGTTGTCACACATCTTCTTTTACTAATTTCTGACTTGGACTGAGTTTGTGTTTTATCAGTTTCATGTTCACTAGTATGGGTGTGATCACGAGAATTATCTCCTTCTTCTTCATTATGAGGCACTTCCTCATCATGATTTGGTATTTCTTCTTCTTCTCTATCTTTCTCCCTTACTTCTTGTTCAAGGTATCCTATTTGTTCCTTGGTTTCATCCATCATTTCCAGAATGTGATCCAACTTGGCTTCAGCATTCTCAGCCCCTTGACCTACTTCCTAAATTTCCCCAAGATTAGTACGTGTTCTAATCATTTTCCGAAGTCAAAATATACCTAGAGGGTTTCATGGAATTAGATCTAAGAAAGTTTACTTATTATTTCCAAAACATTATAAAAGAGCATAATTTCACACATAAGAAATTCATTGAAAAACGTATACACGAGTTTTGATAAGAATATGATTTTCATTTATTCAAAAGATTTCAATATCCTTGTTTTACATTGAATGACTATTCAGATAGTCAAGATGAGAGTATCCATCGGATTCACACTCAAATACATAATTGTGTGGGGTGTACCCCTCAGATTTTTGCTCAAATCTATCCCAAAAAGGGTAGTATGCCTCAAATTTATCTTCTAATACATAGTTTCAAGGTACATATCCCTCAAACTCGCCACTTGTGACTATTACAATAATTTCAGCCATAGGTATAACACGAGGGTCCCTAAACAACATTGTTGGACTGACACTACATTCTAAGGGCATATCCCTAGAAAGTGATAATGAGTCTAACTTTGTTGGAGAGACAGGAGGTAGATAATTGAAGTTAGATTCATCTCTCATCCTTCTCTTCTCTTGGCCTATAGGTAGCACTAAGTGCATGATTGAATGTTTCAGTATCAGTTAGCCAAATGGCATTATCATAATTAGTTCCCTCTATGTTATGGACAAGGGCTTCTCTTTCCTTCTTGGCCCATAGGTAGTACTCATTTCTAATCATTGGCTTTCTTGCACTCATCCTAAGACGCACCATCCTGGTGCAAGAATTTCCAAACATTAGAATCGTTTAATGGGTGAGGGAAAACATAGAAAGCACATAGGTTCCAGAGTTAAACTTGGTAGCTTTGATACCATGTGTAACATGCCAAAATTTCTACTCAAAATTTTCCTATGTTTCTACTCACAAGTGAATAATCCATGATGCCATTACATAGCAATAAAAATTTTCTTTTCTAAAACAAAGATAACATGAACATTTGAAATAAACACTATTCAAAAATTCCATTGCATTTCATTATAATTTCACAATCTTTCCAAAGTATTAATTTCATATTAAATATTCACATGTTTATCATTCATGTTTACAATCTTCCATATAAATGGATACAAGTGTACATACATAGCTCTTCTGAGCTTCTAGAATTAGAAATACATATGTCCAGGTAATCCCCCTTCAAATCTTGGCCACCAACTAATGAGGAGAAGCATCACTTAAAGCAGTTTTCCACCAACCACGAACTTACTACAGTCCACCGCACATCTACCTAATGGTAAGATGGCCCTACCCTTCGACGAAGAGATTGGTTTGGTAACCCCATTATACTAGCCTTTTCTGAGCTTGGTGTTGTGTTCTACAAACTAGAAATTTCCCATATAGTGGCTACAATCTAGGTGTATGACAATCCCAGACTAGCATGCATAACTGGATCATAGTGAATTGATAGTGCAAAAAGTGGCAACTTACACTACTTTGGCCAAATAATTCAAAACTCAATTATTTTGAGTGAGAGTCATCCTATTCACACACCTTCCAAGCTTGATTTGCAATGACCACACATATTCTATGCATAAGCTATCCCCTTCACCAGATTATCCTAACTTAACATAGTTTATAGTAAAACACTCAAACACTCTTTCCTACATATATAATATGATAATATGGTCCCCATTTTTGGGTTTAACAATCAACTTAGCATCTTACATACTTTTCATGAAGCAAATAAACATAATCATATAAAGCATCTAAATTCCCCTTTCCAATAAATTAAAACAAAACACATAAAATCATGCAATCTTTCCATCTTAAATATAAAACAATGTAGAACACTAGCATGCCTGTAATCAGATAACTCTAATTGATTAATCTAGTTTACTAGCACATCCTTCACCAATTATTTTGCAATTCCTTCACTTGACCAATTCCCACAGTGAAACTCTCTCAATCCTCACTAAACTCACTCTTAAAAACCTCACAACCTCACAACTCGGTAATGCAGTAGAGTAACTCTCAGAAAATTTAGAAAACAAGAATGCAAGAATGCATCCCAATGAAGAAGAATGCTCCCTATTTATACAAAAATTTGAGCACTCTAAGGCTATAAAAAAGCTCCCAATATTTCCACATCTCACACTCAAAGCTTCAACTCAACTATGAAGATTTATGGTGGCAGAATAAAAATGATGACTATTTTCTCATGCTCATCTAGTCATAGTAATCTCATGACAGTAGAGTGATTTAATCAGAAATGCAAGGATAATGTTTCTACAAGCCGACCATTCCCAACTGTTGAGATGAATGGATGATGCATAGCCCTTGAAGCTCTAGAATCTTCAATGAAGGACTTTAGCCATGAAAGATAATCAACCACAAAGAGAAGTGTTGCAACAATGGAATGTTGATTAAAGATTCTATATTGATAATATGATTGATATGATATGTTACAAATGAACAAGATGCCTGATTAAATAGGCAAGAGGTAAACCCTAATATGCATGAGATTTTGCCAAGTGTTATAATCTAACAACATGTGACAATATGTGAACCCTATCTAGATGATCATTAAATGATGAGATAAGTTCTAGAAGGAATCTTATCCCACAAACTAGGAAGGGAATATTATCCCATTTATTAAATGATGCAACCTAGGACTAAATGATTTATGACCTAAGTTAACTTATGTTAGTGTAATAATTAATTAATTAATTACACCAACACCCCCCATAAGTGCAACTTAGGGAGGAAAATGCAATGATTATGCAAGATGATGATGGGTCCCAGCTACGAGGCCATGTTAGATACCCATGTACATGAAGATGCAGAAAATCTCCCACAACTGGAGAAAAGGGGAAAACCCAGTGGGAACAAAACCCCTCTCCAAAAAGGAGATGAAAATGCAGAAATGTGAGATAGGATGGGAAGGATGGAGGACTCCCAAATACCCCCCAAGGACACCATCTGTCACATGGATACAATACAATCAAAAGCCCCCCCATAGGGAGGAAAGAGAGACAGAATAGCCCCCCCAGAAGATGAGATCACCTGCAAGAAAGGTAAGTGTCTGAAGACAAAACAAGATCCAATGTCGACAAACTTGTCTCCCTTTCGGAAGAAACAAAACCAAATGCAAGTGCAGAGATGCTTCCCATTTCGGATAGGAATTGAAGGAAGGAAGAATGAACATGGATGATGATGTCTTTGAACTCTGCTCAAGTTGCTCCTTGCATGATGATGGAAATGCCATAGTCCCAAACAATGAAGAGGGTGAAAAACCAGGATGATGCATAAACTGATGCTGAACAATATCCAAAGACAAAGATAGAATGGATATGATGGATGTGATGGAGACTTGATAACCCCCCCTGAATGAAGTGTCCTCAAAACCACTGAAGGAAGTCTGAAGCAAATCCAATGGTGGATGCTGAAGAAACCTCAAATCATGAATGGAATAACAAGGAAGAAGTCTCGGATATGAAATATCTAAAGAGAAACCAAGTGCTTCCAAGATGGTCTCTGAATTCCCAATCAAGGTAGAGACAAAAGAATGAGGAGACTCAAAAAAACTCTCCAATGTGTGATCTGAATAGAGGAGTGATATCCCCTCAAGAATGTCCTCCAAACCTGTAGAAGTAGCCAAGTCAGTGATACCTGAAATGAAGCCATCTTGTGATATCAAGTCTGGAAAACATAATGTGTCCTAATGGATAGAGATGATGGTGGAAGCCTCAATCAATTATTCTAGACAAGGAATCATTGAATGTGAAGGGATACCAACTGTCTCTAATGAAGAAGATGCACGGAAAGGGACCTTGTCAACCTCTTCGGAAAGATCAAGGTAATCAACTTCCTACACAACAATAGCATCATGGGGTACTGGATCTAAAGAATGACATTTTGAAGCATGATCATCGGGGAATGGTGGAGTATTTGAATCTTTGTATAGTTCCCAAAGCTTAGTCCAAAGAATGTGAGGACAATCACAATGATCAATAGATCTCAAAACATCGCAATCAACTTGCATCTCAAGAATCTCCAAAACAGTGTACCTGTTGCAACTCCAAGCAAGTTCATGAATACCTTCACTCAGATGAGGTACTATACCAAATAGATGTGGCAACAAATCAAGTGAATGAAGATGGTGACAGATCCCATCTCGCCATTGCTGATAGTTACCCTTGTGCAACATAACCAAAGGAGAATAATATGCAAGCCCCATAAAGAAAATTTCTCCACAAAAACAAAGACAAATGACCTTCAACAGAAAATAAAGAGTTCCAAATGGATATGCAACTGAGAATATGCCTCCGAGATGAAGAGATTTTTCTTCAAGCTTCAGGATGTCTTAGGAATCAAAAAATTAATAAAAGATACTTGGATCTGAAACCAAAGAAGATGACTAGATTGATGAAAAAATGCACTGAAATATCTCTCGAATGCCGCTAGAATCTCTAAAATCCGACAATCTGATGTGAAGATATGCA
Organism: Sequoia sempervirens; assembly: GCA_007258455.2. Taxonomy (NCBI): domain Eukaryota; kingdom Viridiplantae; phylum Streptophyta; class Pinopsida; order Cupressales; family Cupressaceae; genus Sequoia; species Sequoia sempervirens. The sequence goes on from VDFB02270651.1 coordinate 273,372,112, forward strand.
CTTTTGAGTCCAGAATGGAGGGTTGACTTCAGTTGACTTTAGAATTTTATAGTAGAAAAATACTACAAAATGGATGGTACCACTGGATAGTGCTCTGAATTCTCTTTCCGTCGATATCTCGTTTGCAAATTTTTGATATCGTGGCTCGAAGATATGGCCCTCGAAAAAAAAACTGCAATTTGAATGGAACTGGCTAACTAGGCGCAAAAAATATAGCACCTGGGGCTAAAAAAAGGGGCCTTTGGTCGCTGATGTGACCGAGGGCGGCGCTGGCAGTTTAAAAAAAGTCTCCACCGGGCAGGCAGCGTCAGAGCGGTGGTCCGGTGGCGAAGATGGTGGCGCGGCCGGGTGCGAGAAGTCACTGCTCGGGATAGAGGGGCCCTCGGTCACGGATAGGACTAGGGCGGTGGCTAGGCTGTCGGCATGAGCTCTGCAAACGATCGGTAGCAAGAGGTTGGTGGTCGGTGCCGATGGGTGAACAGGAGACCGTCAGGAATTGAACGGTTGGTGGTGTGGTCGGTGGCCGACGGGAAGTCAACGATTGGTAAGTCTACGGACTGTCAGATGACGTAGGGTGACGGGAGCCGATGGGACAGGGCTGATGAATCTGCAGCGGTCGGTAAAATGCCGACGAAAATTTGAATATTGCAAATTTCAATTCAAATTTAAATAAAAAATGCCAATAAATATGAATGCCGACGGAGGATGAAACTATAGCCTGCAAAATTATTTTATTTTTTTTCTACCGACGGAGTAATATAATTGCAGGTCGAACTCTGCAAATTTAAATTTATGTGATAATTATAGAAAAAAATTGCCCAATAATAGCCAGAATTTTTTTTTTTTTTTCTAAAAAAAAAAATTCCTTGATGGAGGACAGAGAGGGATGATTTTTTTCTGCAAAAATGTATGGATTTGTACAAAAAATTGCAAACCCTAGATTATACCTCAAAGGCTCCTGGTTGAATCTACTCCGATTTTGACAAATGAACAGGTGATCTATGGGTTTTGAGGCCTTCTGGACGCAATGGAGAGGTCGGAGAGAGCCTGATCTGCACCAGAAATCAGCTTGGCTCCCGGGTAGAACCAACTAGCCTACAACATAAAACTCCAAGCCTGCTTGAATCTTGCACTCCAAACTTCCTGGATCTAGGGTTGATGTTTCAATGGACTAGCTCTGATACCATGTTGAGATGAATGGATGATGCACAACCCTTGAAGCTCTAGAATCTTCAATGAAGGACTTTAGCCATGAAAGATAATCAACCACAAAGAGAAGTGTTGCAACAATGGAATGTTGATTAAAGATTCTATATTGATAATATGATTGATATGATATGATATGATATGTTACAAATGAACAAGATGCCTGATTAAATAGGCAAGAGGTAAACCCTAATATGCATGAGATGTTGCCAAGTGTTATAATCTAACAACATGTGACAACATGTGAACCCTATCTAGATGATCATTAAATGATGAGATAGGTTCTAGAAGGAATCTTATCCCACAAACTAGGAAGGGAATATTATCCCATTTATTAAATGATGCAACCTAGGACTAAATGATTTATGACCTAAGTTAACTTATGTTAGTGTAATAATTAATTAATTAATTAGATGAATGGATGATGCACAGCCCTTGAAGCTCTAGAATCTTCAATGAAGGACTTTAGCCATGAAAGATAATCAACCACAAAGAGAAGTGTTGCAACAATGGAATGTTGATTAAAGATTCTATATTGATAATATGATTGATATGATATGTTACAAATGAACAAGATGCCTGATTAAATAGGCAAGAGGTAAACCCTAATATGCATGAGATGTTGCCAAGTGTTATAATCTAACAACATGTGACAACATGTGAACCCTATCTAGATGATCATTAAATGATGAGATAAGTTCTAGAAGGAATCTTATCCCACAAACTAGGAAGGGAATATTATCCCATTTATTAAATGATGCAACCTAGGACTAAATGATTTATGACCTAAGTTAACTTATGTTAGTGTAATAATTAATTAATTAATTGCACCAACACCAACCAGCTTCATACTTGACTAATTCTTAGATTCCACTTGCCTTGAATATGCAAGAAATTCAATGAAAAACAAACTTCTAAAAGATGAGAACAATTCACACTTTGGCGCCACATATTTTACCATGCACCCTATTTACTTGGCTGTTGTTTACAAAGACTAGGTAAAAGTTCTTTATGCGGTGATGTTCATTCTTCCTTCACAATATTTTACTAAGTCTTCCATGTTATATTCATACTACAGTTTGCTTTTTTTCCATAGGCCATTTATATTAGTGTTGCCTTTAGTTTATATTTCCCAACACTTTAAACATTTCATGCAATGTTTAATTTATGCGTGCTATTATCAAATGCAACGCATTATCCTTTGTTTCAGTGCTTTATACTATATGTATAAGTTGTGCTTCATACATTGTATATGTTGTGTTTTCTATGATATGCACACAATAAAATTTTAGCACTATATGAAATTATTAACATATATTTAATATATATATATACATATATACATAACATGTATATATATATATATATCTCCACTTTTAAATTTGTATTATTCAATATTTGAATACACAAATTCCACATAATAACACATGCATATATACGTATATGTACGTATGTATATGTCAATATACTCGTATGGACGTTTCCTTATCATCAAAGCATACACGTATGTTAATATATATATATATATTCGCATATTATATAAATATATATATATATCATGTTTTGATATTTAAACACATATTCATAATTCCTATCGATTAACATATATACACGAAGTGTATATATATGTCTCATTTGTTCGCTCAATTTTCCCATGCATATGGGTAATTCATCCATGAGCATGCGTAGATACATCTATGTATACTCATACACGTATTCACTCATGTGTATGAATTTATCGTAGATACATGCATATATACATATATACATTTTTATGTATATATCTCATCAATTTAATATAAACACATTAGGAAAAACTCATACAAGACAAAATACTTAATCACATAACCTGAATTCAAAATATTCACAAACAAGATCATAACGTCAACTAAACCATACTCAAACAAGGCTAAGGATAACTTACCATTTCCTAAAAACTTGACTCAACATCACTAAACTAGAAGTGAGTGTGTGAAAGCTCAGTTAGGCTCATTAAGGGTTACCAGACCAAGTTCTTCTTCTGAGTGATACTTCCCCTCTCTTCCTGAGGATTGAATTTTTCCCCGCATCCAACTTAGTGCATTGCTTGATAGTGGTTAATTGAATCAATTACAACCATTTTCATCATATATTTCATAGACAAAATCATTATATAACATCAATTTGAATCAAACATTCATTTATTATATTTCCAAGATACATAAAGCATAAACACATACATTTAAAGCATTTTCACTCAACTAGGTAAAAGTAAATAAGTAATAGCACTACGAGGTGTAACATTATCTCAATTTATAATTGTTGATGTGAAGATTATGTTTATTGCTAACTTTTATTTTGATTATACATTTCTTTTTATTTATTGGATGATGGGTTATTTAGGCTGGCCTTGAACTAGTGGAGGCCACAAGGGGGACCTCCTCCCCTTTAATTCAACATAGATATTAAGAGGCAACATTAGAATCCAATGAGTTTTTAACTTGGGTAGATGACTAACCACACATTTAGAGGTGACTACCGCACCTAGGAAACAAACCCCACATCGAGAGATGGTAATCACACTCTAGTGGTTAATGACACATTAAGAGGTGCCTATTAGAAATCTAAAATAGATTGAATAACCCAAGGAACTTCTTAAGAGAAAATCAAAGCTACATAAATTGAAAAAGAAAAAAGAATGCACACCAAAACTCTGAGAGATTATGCAATGTCAATATGACATAATGCATTAAGAGCTTCTAATATTTCTTGATGTAATGCAAAGATGCATGAATGAATGCAAATACAAGCTAGAAAGTGAGTTTTATAGAACTTAGGAGAGGAAGTAGGTGGAAAATACAACCAATAGGAATAACCACAACAAGTGGAGATAGACCACCAAAAGTGGAAAGTGGTTCCACCCTTCAAGGAAGGGGACACCCCACACTTATCTCCTAGTAATAAACTCACTTTATTATCCTAAGCAAGCTTAATTAAGTGTAGGAAAAACCTAGGACTAAGGGAAAATAAATTAAACCACTAGGAAAATGAAAACCTACACCAACACCCCTCCTTAAGCATAACTTAGGAGGATGCAAAAGATGATGGGTCCTGGAAAATGAGGCCATGTTAGGTACCCATATACATATCAAACACCCCCTAGAATAGAGAGAGAATAGAAGAGAAGGACTAAGTAACCCCTCGAAAGATATCCAGTGGTAGATGCTCGAAACCAAATGGGGAAGATAGTCCATGATTGTTGAACAAAGTTTCTACCCTTAGGAAGAAACATAACCAATGGTGTATGCAAGGTATCTCCCAAATCTTGAAAGGAATATGTAGGAAGAAAGTGCAAGATGTATGAAGTTTCTGAACTCAATTCAAGTGTCTTCATGTCGATGCTAAAAGTTGTCATAATCAAATTAGATGTTCTAGGCCACATTGTTGAAGATGACAAATTAGAATCTCCTAGAGACTGATGTAGAGCATAAGCTAAAAACTCAAATATCTCCTCTAAAGAAGTCTTCTCCAAATGTTGATTCAAAGTATCCACACTCATGTCAAACTGAGATGAATGGGCATGAATGAGAGGGTCAAATTTCCCCTCACAAAAATTGAAGAAGAATCATCTTCATCAAAGAGAAGATGAATACACTCAATAATTTCTCCCAAATATGCAATATGTGTCTCCATAAGAAAGTCTAAAATACCTGTCAAGAGATCATCCCAAGCTGAATCAAGAAGACTATGGATATCCTGCTGCAAGAAGTTATTGGAAGCTTTCAAAGAAGCAACTCTAAACTCTGAAGTAACAATAGTAGATGCAAGGACAAAAGAGTGGTCCTCAAAGAGAAGATATATGTCCTCAATAGTGTCATCTAGATCCAAGATGAAGGACTCTATGAACAAGAAAGAAATGTTTGGTAGAAATTGGTCCTAATGAACTTAATCTATAAGACATAACTGATCCTACTACAATCAATCATTGGAGGCTATCAAAGAAGCATCTATGGAATCTGAAGCTACAACAGGTGATGTCAATGTAATCTCAACTTGAGGATGAGAAGCAAGAGGATAATTCTCTATGTCATCTAAACATTCAAGACGTGCATAATACTTAAGCTCCTCTAAAGTATCAACATCAAAGGGTATATTATCTGCATCATCAAGTGGAATGAGAAAATCTGCAACAAGATCATATGGGAATGGAGAAACATGAGGGTCTTCAAACATCTCCCAAATCTTGGTCCAAACTGTGCGGGGACATTCAATGTCCACTATAGCCAACAAAGTGTCATAATCAACATGACAACCAATTATTCCTATTACATGATCAATTCTATTACCCTAAACTGTCACACCCCATTGTGTATTTACCTATTTACTATTACTATGTTAGGGTAAATTATTGCATGTGTGAATATAATTAGAATTTTGATTGAGAATATATGTGCATGCACTTTGTTAGCAATGAATTATGAATGAATGCTATTTCATTTAATGTTATGTGATGAAATGCATATATGTGAAATGGATGGTTATTGAATTGGATATTCTAAATATGGGAAAATATTATGTAAATGCATATTTTGATGAACAACTAAATACCATGGGAATGTGTTAGTTGGATGCAAGTTCATGTTAAATCCTCCAAGTGTGAGGGGAAGTATCACTCAAGAGAAGAACTTGGTCGAGTAACCAATAACTTAACCTAACTGAGCTTACACACACACTCATAGTAGAATGGTTGAGTCAAGTTATTGTGTTGGGAATAGGTAAGTCATCCTTTAGTATGATGTGTTTTCATTAGTAAGGGTCTTTATTACTGTTGAGTGCATTCTTGGATGATGTTTATGTGTTTAGAGCTTATGAGTTCTTCCTTATATTGCTATGCTTGATTGATTATGTGAACATACGTTGTATGTATATATATGTATGCATATGCATGTCAACAATAGACCATACGCATGAAGGAACACATACATAAGAGTACATAGGTAGACGTACCTATGCATGCTTATGAACGGGTTGCTTATGAGCATGGTGTTATCGAATGGACAATGTGACATGTATGTATATATGTATATATACATCACTCGTATATTACCTATCAATAAGATAGTAATTATGTATGTGCTTGATTGTGAAATTGAATGTATATATATAAGATATATACATATGTATACATGTGTTGATATATACATATGTGTGACAAATGGACATGTCCATACAGAAATATCAATATATGTATACATACATATACATGTACATAGAGGTATATATATATATACAATCAATATTATTATATGAATGTTAACTTGATCTTATTCTTTTGAATATCAAATGTATAAATATTTGATTGAAATGGAATATATATATATAATACATAGCGTTGAGGCTATTCATTGAGATATATATGTATATGTACATGTGTATATATATAAATATATATTTATATATATATGATTGGTAAAGGCCAATTTGTATATATGTTATGCAAAGTATTAAAAGTCGATCTATGCAAGTAATGTGCAAATGATAAAGGCCGATATGAAGTAATAAGAAATGGTCGATACCATTTAAAATGCATCGCTATTTTATAACAGTGTATTACTTCTACCTTTGAACAAATTTATCCAAAAGATAAAAGCGATGGAAAATTAAATAACATGTTTGCTATGTGAGTGGTTTAAATGCATGATAAAAGGAATAATTAGCAAGAAACGTGCTTGGTCAAAGCACAAGCTTGAACACTATTATCAGGTGTGTCTAGTTCAAGCATGAGTCCATAAAGATAAGACAAAAATTTTAGCCATCTGAGATGGGTTCAAATGCCTTTTTTCTAGGACTCATAATTATCCTTATCCAAAACTATCACAAAAGGATGAGTAGAAAAACCCATGAAACAATCCTCAAAGGAATACAAAAGAACACCGAAAAATCATCAATACACTCCCACGCTTTTCACTAGTATCAAAGATCACCCCCCAGATATTATAAGGTCAAAATTTTATAATTTAGTGCATTTACAAATCCTTTTCCAAGATACAATGCTCAATAGGATCAAAATAGCCAAAATTACAAATTTTGATACAAAATAAATCTAAGACAAAATCTGGAAAAAGTAGCCTTATGGTTGTGTAGTGCTCTTCAAGACCTTTCCAATGCCTATTTGTTTTTGAAAATTGAAGCACCAGGGTGAAAGTTATGGCCTCTATGGATGGAAAGTGCTCATCTCCAGCTTTCCGATGATATCTTGTTTGCTGAAATCCAACACCTCAAGCAAAAGTTATGAATTTTTGAAAAATTACCTGAATTTACCTTGCAGGAAACAATTTTTTCTAGCAAAAAAAGTTTTACTTCTAATTTGATTTCTAAAAAATCTACTCATTGTCTGTAGACAATAACAGAAACCCAAAAATATTTTGATGCTAAGAGCAAAGCCTAGAATTTTTTTTTTGATCCAACAAGTAGAAGATGAAAAAATGATTTTTTTAACCTTCAGTTGGTAGAAAAATGACACACTGCACTTTTTGGACAGCAATTTTCTTCAAATCCGTGCAAGATATGCAAAATATAAAAGACACCCAGATGAGATTTAGACCTTGGCTACAAAACCCAAAAAACATTTTTCTTACAAATGAGTTGAAATTGGAATTTTGAAGCAAAAAAGAAAACAACACCAATAAAAAATGGTATTCTTCAAACCCCCATCTGCAATTATGTCAAATGATCTTCAATTTGGATGAAACAAAAGCTAAGTCTGACTTTCTCAAGCTTTTTAGATGTGTTGGAGTAGTAAAAAATACTTCCAATATAACCAAAAATGTTGCAATCACCCGGATCTCACAAAACACATATGCAAAATAAAGAGGTTATTAAATCTTTGCAAACCCTTTCTGATACTCCAAATTGTTCAAGAAGGCAAGAGAAGAGCATATGAGAATAACTTTGATACCATGCTAGAAATCTGAAATAGATTGAATAACCCAAGGAACTTTTTAAGAGAAAATCAAAGCTACATAAATTGGAAAAGCATAAAGAATGCACACTAGAACTCCAAGAGATTATGCAATGTTAATATGACATAATGCATTAAGAGCTTCCAAGAATACTTGATGCAATGCTAAGATGCATGAATGAATGCAAATACAAGCTAGGTAGTAAGTTTATATAGAACTTAGGAGAGAAGGTAGATGGCAAATCCAATCAATAGGAATCAACCACAAAAAGTGGAGATAGACCACCAAAAGTGGAGGATGCCACCAAAAGTGGAAAGTGGTTCCACCTTTTAAGGAAAGGGACACCACACACTTATCTCCTAACTTAATAAACTCACTTTATTATTTTAATCAAGCTTAATTAAGTGTAGGAAAAACTTAGGACTAAGGAAAAATAAATTAACCCACTAGGAAAATGAAAACCTACATCAATAGTGCCAACCACATATGGTGGCCCATCATGCACTAAGATGTGATGGCCACGAGTATGTGTCCAACCACACACTTAGAGGTGGCTAGCACACCACCATAGCTAGTTGAGATATCCACATTAGATACCAACTTAGATGTACAAATTAGAAGCCATGATGGAAGTTTAAAAGTCATTGCTTGGAAATCCACCCTTAAATGTCTCTTTAGAGATTTAAACTTGGGTTTCCACAATGAGAACCTCACTACAACAAAACAGGCAATTAGCGCCTAAAATAGCGCTGAAATTTAGTGCATTTAAGTTCATGAATTGGACACTTCTGCTGACGCAAAACTTGGCGTCAAACTGCATGTTCACTTCGGCACTGGATTTTGTGTCAGAAAAGTAGCACAAGCAATAGCGCCTCCTTTAGCGCCAAGAATAGCACCGGGAAACGAGACCAATTTAATGTCAAAAATAGAGCCTAAATTAATGCCCAATTTGGCTTCTATTTTTGCTCCCATTTTTGCTTCTAGTTTTGCTCCCAATCGTGCTTCCTGTTTTGCTTTTGGTATGGCATCAAAAATAGCTTCTTTTTTGGCTTCCTAATTGACGCCAAGTTTCGCTTCCATTATGACGTCCTTTGTTGCTTCCAGTTTTGCTTCCATTATGACATCCTTTGTTGTTTCTAGTTTGGCTTCCGATTTTGCTTCTGGTTTTTCTTCTTGTGTTGCATCCAGGTTTGCTTCCAGTTTTGCTTCCGATTTTACTTCCAGGTTTGCTTCCGGTTTTGCTTCCAATTTTGCTTCCATTTTTGCTTCCAATTTTGCTTTCAGTTTTGCTTCCAATTTTTCTTCCAATTTTTCTTTTGATATAATGTCACTTGTTGCATCTAGCTTTGCTTCCATTTTTGCATCTTTTGTTGCTTCTAATATGGCTTCTATTATTGCATCTTTTGTTGCTTCTAAAATTGCTTCCATTATTACTTCTTTGTTTGCTACCTAAATTGCTTTTTTTTTTACTTCGTAGATAATGCCAAGTTTTGCTTCCAAGATTGCTTCTGGTTTGCTTCTAGTTTGGATTCCATTGTTGCTTCCTTTTTTGCTTCTAAAAATGCTTCCATTTATTAATTTAATATGTTTTATTTCAATTTAATTAGTTAAATATATCATGCCTCTTAAATAATTCATATGATTATAGAGTAAGTAATTTATTTTTATTCATAAGAGAAGTATTATATTAGATATCAAAAAATGAGTACATTATGTCTTCACAACAGGGAAAATGTTCAAAATGCATCCCAAACCCTAATATAACCCTCAAAATTGTAGAGTCGAGATACCAAGACTGTCAACTAGGACCAACCACATCGACTGCAGCCAACAGAGGGAACAAAACACTAACTGCAAACTACTATACTATAAAAAAACATGAACATTTAAACCCAACCAGACAAACCACCACACATGATGCCATACCCGACCCATAAAACCTGGCTAAAAGCCATTCAATTTGGAAAATTGATCAAATTCCATCATCCAATCCAAGCCTTCAACCATCTCCAGCCCAAGCATCTTCTTCAGGAAGCTGGCACCGTATGCCACAATCTAGTGATGGAAAACCAGAGCCATTCCCTTGAGCTCCAAAAGTAAAGGGTACACATGGATGACCTTTCCCCCCACCTTGACCAAAGGCAAATCACAATCCCACAATGCACCCTGCCCTAGCAATGTAGATTTTAACACCTCGTCCAAACCTCCCAGAATATCGCTCTTGAACAACTTATAGATGATTACCTTTGCTTTTCCCTTTGGAGTCCTCACATCCAGAAGTGACACAAGAAAACAAGAAGCAATGTGGGTGTTCACCTTGAAGCACTCACAATTCTACAAAAATTCTTTACCCAATATCATTTTAACCGCCACCACCACATGGGGATCGATCCTCAGAAGAATCCTCTTCAACCGTTGGTCGGTGATATGTTTGAAGGCCATTTGGTGCACCTTATAGTCAAGCTAAATTGGAGTGTCGTGCCTAATGCTGACCATAGCCTCTACGAAACCTCCACAATGAATTTGGAGTGTTCTGCCATAGCTGAATACAAAACCAAACCGGTAGAAAACAGAAGAGGTGATGAATGAAATGAGAACGCAACCAACTGGTTAAACATAAAAGTTTCCTTCAGGTTTATCACACTGTGCATCAACCAGTATGCTTGGCTGGATAGCCTGCCCACTGTCCATCTGTCCCAAGACTGGTTGCCTAACCACCATCCGATGCCAACTGGGGTTATGGTCTAAATAATCCCAGATCTCTGGGTGTTATTTCATGATGACCTCGACCACCAGCCTAAGGCACGCCAAACAATAAACACTTGCATTTAACTCCCATGAGGTGGTCGTAGGGAAGTTGGCCCACAACAGGTTCCCCTATGAAAGAATTTCCACGTAAGTTGTAGGAATGCTAACTCAACCAAATTCAATCCAAGCTGGTCGTAATCCTTCGTGGTCTCTCCACCACCGTTTGGTGGAGAGACACCCACCCTATAGAGTAATTAAATTAAATAATATGTTTTATTTCAATTTAATTAGTTAAATATATCATGCCTCTTAAATAACTCATATGATTATAGAGTAAGTAATTTAATTATTTAACTCATGATTAAATAACAAGATAATTATTATAACATGATCATCATCTATAATTAAGACAAGTGAGTCAAATATCTATAATTTAATTGAATTTGACGACATCCATCTTGAGCAGTAAACTAAAATCATCAACGTAATAAATATCCATCCAAAAATCATCGACCACTTTCAATATATATAAATTGACAAGTCAATACTGATAAGATCATCATCATATATAACTAAAACAAGTGAAAGTCAAATATGCGAGTAGATCAATAACATGTCAAAATGATACATTTCCAATAGTCAACATAAGTCAAAATGATACATGTACAAATGATATAAGTAAAAATGATAAACTATGTAACTCAAAATGATACAAGTAAAGATGATACTTGCCCAAATGATATGAGTCAAAATGATACAACTCAATAATATGGTATCGCAGGCCGTGAAAATGATACATATGATGGTAACCATGAAAAGAGGCATCATAATGATATATCAACAATGATCCATGATGCAGTCTATATGATCATGAATGTCATTGGCTACTACCATCAACTGCCTCATCACCATCATCACCATCGTGATCATCATCTTTGTCAGCATCATCGTCATCGGCCTCAGTGTCTTCTGTATCTGCATCATCATCATCCTCTACCATGTGATCTGTAACAAAACCAACATATTCTGGATCTATATCATGAGGATCATCTTGATCTTCTGGAAGACCAGTGTTTTGCAAAAAAAAACATTTAAAATGAAAAGTTATTATTCATTTCATGCAATAATTTATGTTTTTGTTATATATCTAATATTACAACATATGAAATGAAACCATAATCATATTACATCATATCAAGGTGCACATACCATAATAAAATTTCAAAAAAATTACAGCTAATATGTCATTCCAATGATGTAAAACATGCAACAATTCTAATAAACGTTAGTAAAGATCATAAAAAAATTTGTTATACAATTTAACTATCAACTGTACATTCTATTACATAACCTTAAGTGCCAACCCTATGCATGTTGTGCTATATATGATTATGTTTGCCTCGAAGAGCCTTTGAGAGTTAAGTAGTCTATATATCTTCTCCTATATTTCATAAATGGATATTTTTCTAGGACATTTTGGCACTGTAATATGCTTCAAAGGTTCTTTGAGAATTAACTAGTCTATATGTCCCCATATTTTAGAGTCAAAATTGAAAGTCAAATTTTATTATGATTTTAACTAGAGATTGGATCAAGGATATTGAGCTTTTAACTAGAGATTATGTATACAGTGAATGTGATTTACTTTTTTTATGAATGATTGAATCATTACAAGATCCATGGTGATATATTGTTATGCCTATTTTCTTAAGACATCAACATATTATGTATTAGTTTCTACTGCAAATTATATGAGATTAGTTCATGGAGCACTTGGTCTCCATTGGCTCACACATGTTCATTCATCACTTTTTGACATAGATCGACCTTCTCATCACCACACATGGGACTTGATTTGGCATTGGCAGATATGTTGAGGCATGATAGAGATGAAATAACACCCTTGCACACATGTTGAGGAATCTATGGCATCACAAAGGCACCCCATACTTTTCCCAAGCATGTACCTGACATGTTGTTGATCAAGAAGTTGCATGTCATACTATACTCTTGAGATTTAATGAAGCCATGGAAGCAATGGTAATTGATGTAGATTATATGGATCTAGTGGCTAGGGCTACGACTAGGGTCTCCACAACACAAGCAAATGAATCAAACATCCTTAAAATGACATGAGAAATGGAAGGGCATAAGAAGGAAATTGAGCACTTGAAACATCAAGTGGAATACTATGAGGCTGCAAGGTATGACATAGGTGATTTCATGGAATATGCATTAGAAATCCATGATGACTTGACCTTGGTGCAAAAGGAGTTCTACAAGGACATGTTAGATCTATAGGATGCCTACCAAGATTCATCAAAACATTCTTACATGTTAAAAGAATGGAAGCATCATGAGGAAGGATGGAAAAGATGCATGTGGATCACTTAGTAGAATGGAAACGTGAATTCAAGGAAGCACTCCTTGAGATACCATGTTTGAGAGAAAAGAAGATAAATCAAATCAACATGGGACTAAGTTACTCAAATGATACAACTCATAACTTAAATGAGGACACTTAAGAGATATTAAAAGACCATGGTCATTAATTAAAAGATGCAATGAAAATAAGGCATGAATGTCACCCACTGCCCTTTAAGGAAAACAATATTTTTTTCCTCAACATGAAATAATGGGAAAATTGAGTGGGATCTAAGGCCAACAAAGAAGCACTTTAGAACTCATCCTACACATCAATAAACAACTCAACACAAGAAATACAAATTGACATATTAACACAACAATATCCAACTAAGTTATTGAAAGTCAACTATTGATACCTCGTTCTCCATCCAGATTACAAAATCGGTCCACTTTTTGCTTTGTAACATTTCCTTTTCAAATTGCGTTGGATGTCAGCCATATTTCTCCTCCTGTCAAAACATGGCACATGGACTAGTTAAACTAATTAATATGCAATCATTTATTTTTTCCTAGGAAATAAAAAAAATATCATTTAACATATTAAATATACTTACAAATGTATAGATCAAGGCCTGTAAGCCTTTCTGGCCACTGTGATGCGTGGCACGAAGTTTGTCAAGCCTAGACTTGGAGGCCTTGTCCTAAAACATATACTAATTCAATTTAACTATGCACAAATAAAATTTAAAAAATTGTTTAATAAATTTGATATAATCTTATGAGAAAATTCAAATACCTGTGTACTCTCCTCATCAGACTTCCTATGTGCATCAGAATTCTCATATGATTTTACAAGCTCTTTCCATACTATCACACTTACATCAATTGGCCTTTTTTTGAGCCTTAGCTTGAGAGGGATTTTTTTTATCTTCTTTGTTTGGTTGCACCGAAATATCTTGTAGTTTTGAGATATTTGTAGCTTTATCTTCTTTATAGACCAACCTGTGCCAAATTCAATCTCCATGTCATGGATAACTACTTTTTGTAGGTGCATGGGTATCTTTGAGAATGACAATTGTAGATGGTCTTTGAACCATTGAAGGCATGATTCCTTCAAGCTATTCACAAATGTTTTTCCAGCATCTGTCATTCAGACTTCCCCTGAAACCACATCGTATTCTATCTTAGTATAGTAGCTACCAATGCAAGATGCAAAACATGGCGTGGTGGAAGAAGTCTGTGTCCCAAGAGTGGCTAGGACATTGGAAGTATTTTCTACCTGTTCCACATTCTTAGAGTTTATTGTTTTTGATTTCCTCTTGGATCTTTTGCTTGATCTGAGACTGGTTGGGGAATCAATTGATTCGCTTTCACATGGTTGATTTGGTTGCAATGTTTTAGGGGATTTACTAGATCATTTTTCTATGCATCTGGCAAGCATTGTCAAGTCCACACCATCCAATTTGTTCACTGCCTCTAGCCCCAATATGGAAGCCAATGCCTCTTTATCTTTGTCAGTCTCATGTCCCTATATATATAATAAATTTCTTCTTTTAAATTTAGAAATAAAAAACTAAAAACTAAAAATCAAAGAAACAATGGAAACATTTACAAATCTATAAATTGACAATGAATTACCTCATTGTGGCTAGAGTCTGCTCCCTTTGCTCCCTTCCCTCTATTGCTTGACATTTTGAGGCGACCTAGGGAAAATTATTTTCGTCCAGTTTGTGGAGGCAAATGAAGTACACACTGCCAGGTATGAAAGCAAGCCACCAATCAAAGAAATTAAAAGAAATGGGTGATTTAAAAGAAATAGGCGATTAATGAGCAAGCTTTACCTTGAATGACTCTCTTTTTGGATTTAAATGCCTATGAGATATGTCCTGAGAGTTCAAACCCTATGATGGAATTAATGCAAACATAAGACCACCAAATAACCCAAATCAACCGAAGCCTGGCCATTATCTACCAGGTGGCATCCCTTTTGTACAAATCTATTAGTAAAAATTCTATTTAATTATCTTTATATGGATTCAAATTGAACCAAAAGGCAAAACATACCTGGTTTTCACGTTTAAAGTGAAATTAGGGGTTTGATTTCTATCCATCTATCCTCTACTGTGTATCTCACAAAAAAATTAAACGAAGTGACCAAACACTGTAAACACCATCTATCCTATGCTCTATATCTAGAAACAAAATAAAACTGGGTGACCAAATAATGTAAACACGCAAGAAAAATGAAAACTAAAAGATCAACAACAAGACCAACCTAACAAACAAAAAACAACTGAAACAGAAAATCAGAGCGACCTATGGAAAATTATTTTCATCAAGTTTGTGGTATGAAAGTTTTGTTTTGTCTTTTTTTTTGTGTGGTATGTTTTAACATAGGCGGGGATTTTTAATTCTCTATTTTTGATTCATTATTCGGCGCTATAGTCTTCGTAGTTAACACCGACTTTCAACCCTAAATGTAATCTCTTTGGGCCGCCAAAGGCGGTGCAAAGTGCGCCTAATTTACCGCCTAGCTATGCCAAACCAAAATGTTCCTCATGTAAACATTTTGAATTGAGGTAAATGTTTAAGTAGTAATGGTTTTATAACATTGGAATCTAATGTGACAACATACCACCAACTAGCTTGGAAAAAAATGGTTACATCCTAGAAACTTTACATAATAAAAACATAATTTGATGGAACTTAAAAAAAAGTTGTATTGTGTTTTAGTAACTTGAAAACAAAACTCATTTACCTATCAAACAAATAAATTCAGATCTCATGCCTTCTCTTGGTTAATGAAGATATACATGCTAGCTAAATCAATCAATATGTCAAAGGTTTTAGCTAGTGGCTAGACTTCCATGCAATGCTAATTATGAAAACATAACATATTAGGCTACAAATATGATTTCCATACATCATAAAGTATGTCATGCTATGTATCAATCTTTCATTAAAGTTGTAGTAAATTTTTAAGTCTTATATGGGTTGAGTCATTTGTAAATATTTGTTGGCTTTTATTTGATGAGGAGATTTCTACATAACCAAGCCAACTACTTTCACCATGGCCTCTATGAAGGATAAACACCAATCATGAAAAATAAAAAATCAAGAATTAACTAAGATAAATATTCTCACATTATCCAATGTAAAGTGGGTTTCAATCAAGAATAAGGAATCCAATCTCTAGTTTTCAAAGAGAAAATATCTACGATTTTAATGAATTTGTGGAAGAAGTGCAAGGTAGAGAACCAACTAAAATTATTAGTAATAGGTTTTCTTTCATCTAGGATAACAAGGGACCATGGAAGGGATGTTCAGCTAAAATTATTAGTAATAAGTTTTATTTGTAGTCAGCTTGTAAATAAATGTCTTTTTGATGTGAATTTGTAGTCATCTTTTAATCATAAGATTTGAGCTCTAATTGTCAAGATTCCGCATGTAAACTTTTTGTGAAGAGAAAAATGTTGCAATGTCCTATTTTTTTTTTCATAGTGCGTGTTGATGAAAAGTGAGCTTATTAACAAGATAATTTCAACAATATTCTCTTGGTGCATAGTTGTTATGTGATATTGTCATTGTTGTGTATTACAGGATCCAAAGGAGGCCATGGAGAGAGGACATGGATGGTGTAGAACTACTAAATCGCAGAGAGGAAAGTGGGTGGAAATAGATATGACATTGGAATCTACAGATACAATAGAGGTGAGAAGAGAAAGCAACCTCAACCAAAGGAGGAAGGTGTTTATCAATTCACAAATGCTACAACATAGAGGAGATAAAGTCATTTTTTTGTCCATGAGGCCTCTGAGGTCAAACTTATTGGTTCAAAATGCATAGGAATGGTGATTAAATGTGATTCTATGATTAAGGGAAAAGTTTGAAAATTAGGATGGCCAAAACATGATACCAATATGTCAGATATAAGAATAAAGTGAGGTTTTGTGTTGGATAGCATATTCGTTGAAATGATATAATGTGTGTACTAAACATTATTTACTATGTTGTGTATTATAGGCGCGAGACGAGGCCATGGAAATAGATCATGTCATATCAAGTGAGGACACAACGGATGAAGCGGGACATCAAGTACTCAAATTTTGACTTAACTTAGGAAAAAATGATCTGATGGAATTTTGTGATACGTCCATCTTTTTTCACAGTATTATTGAAATTTATAAAGTATTATCCAATATTGACATAAATTAATACATGTTGATTATTTTAGATGGAGATTGGAGAAAATGCAGAGCCTGAGCGTTCAACTAGCAAAAGAACAAGATATGTACATGGACGTGGACCTAAAACTATTAAATCATGTAGATGATAGTGGGTGGAAGAGGATATGACAATGGATCCTGCAGACACAACAAATGATTGCACTGAACAAGAGGTTGGTCAAGACTATAGTACATGGGATGAATACTTTGAGAAAATTATTGTTTGTGGATGTTTTGTATGTCGTGGAAAGAAAAAATTCAAACGAGTGATTGTACAAATACATTACATATATGATGAGATTACAGTCAGTAGTATGCCTCCTACAATCGATTCAAATCCAATAGGAATTGTGGTAAGGAATTTTTCAATTTGATATAAATAACATGTATACTTCATTTAAACATTGTTTTATATTATTTAAATAACTAATTTTTTTCTTAATGGATACTTGCAGGATAAAGTTCTTGGTTTAAAGTTTCTTGGATCATTGACTTCTAGCCTAGAGGGTAATGAGCATTTATCAGATGATACATCTAACAAAAATATGTGCCAATATACCAGCCCAGAAAAAGAGGAATTGATGAAAATAAGTAATAGAACATGAACCGATTTAAAGATGCATAATTTGCTTAAAGACAAGGGGAAGGTGGACTACATGCCCTATGAGAATGAATGTGATGGATATGATGACTTCCCCCTGAGTTTGAGATCAATTTACAAAGAGACATTTGATCATTGATTGTATTGCGCTTGGCCTAGTGATCAACAACTACCTAGAGTGTATGAGGTGTTTCAATTTTGGGGATACAGTTACATGATATGACCCTCCAATATTCATGGAGCGAATCTAGGCCTCTTTATTGTATAAAATGTACATGTGGGATATAAACATAGAAAAAATTCAGAACAAACCACTAGGAGATTAATGCCATATTATGGTACATCATATTACAGTGGTGAATGGATAAGGCTAGCAGAATATAAGCCTAGCATATCAACATATGGTCTAAATTTGAATATGTATACACATCGTCTCCAATTGGAAAGTGGAAAAGAAATGAATAGAGGTCATCTTATGTATATAGATGGATGTGCATACACACACAAAAATATTACAGGATTTATAAATAGTAGTAAGGGAAGGGACCCTATTGTAAGACTAAATTATCAATTTGTTGAGGTTATAAATGATAAAGATGAAGATATGGAAAGAGAGGTTGATAGATTGATAATGGTTGAGGCTATTATGGACCTTACCATTGGGGATGAGTTATTGATTGATTACCCCTTCTTAAAACACACTCCCGTGTGAAAGAAAAGGGAAGAACAAGGTCTCCCTAAGGATGTTCTTAAGGGCAGAAAACCAAAGAATAATAAATGAGTGTGGATTGATGTTTTATAAACTATGTTGTCAAAAGTTTGTTTTATTTAAATTATTGTATAAAAAAGGTAGTCTATAAAATAATGTTCCATTATTCAATTGATGTATATATGTTCATACAATTTATATTTATATTTTTTAAGCCATATTTGATTATATTTCTTTGAAATTGATACATTTATGATTTATCCAATTGTTGCCAAGCATTAAATAATGCTCGTGTTTGTTGATAGGTAGAAGATGTTGATGAAACACATACTAATACCCAAGATCCAACTGGGTTATTAAGATTTGGACGAGATGATCCAAACCATCCTTTAAACAATACTAGGGTGAAAAGAGCAACATTGAAGAGAATACTACCAGTTGAGAAATTTGAAGAGTTGATGAGATCCACATACACTGATGACATGCCACCTAGCCTTAATGATGATGATCATGATAGTGAAAATGTAGTGCATGAATAAGGATTGAATGAAACGCTTACAAGTTTCTTTGGGGATGGAAACAATGATGACAATAATTATCATATGGTTGACAATAATGATGATAGCAAGGGTAATTACCACCAACGTAATGTTGATGATAACAACCTGAAAGATTCCATCAAGCAAGCAACAAAGACACCCGTTTTCAAATCGGGTGCAAGTAGAACCTCAAAGCTGGCATGCACATTAATATTATTAGAAATCAAGTCACTATTTGGTTGGTCAGACAAAGGATTCACTACCCTACTAAAGTGAGTTGAAATCTATTTCTTACTTTGCATTATCAATTGGTGCACATAATTCATAAACATTCATTGACTTCGTTTATATTTATTTAAGGGGATTTTAAAACCGTATATTGTATACAAATAGTCCTAGTAGAGATTGAAATATCAAACATGTTCATCATAAGTCAAACATTCAATTGATTTAATCTCTGGCAATCTTACAGGGCACTAAAAACTAAAATATTCCCCGAAGAGAATGTGTTGCCATCAACTTGCAAAGAGGCGCGTTTGTTGTTGGTTGAGTTGGGGATTGAATATAAGAAAGTTCATTCATGTAAAAATGATTGCATTTTATATAGAGATGAATATCAAAACAAGGTAGAATGCCTTGTATTCAAAGAGGAGATATCTTACAGATGTACAAGGTCCTACAGTTCTAAAGAAGGTTTTACGTCACATTCCAATTATACCTAGACTTCAACAAATGTTTCATTGCAAGTCACTTGCACAATTGATGGACTGGCATGCAAAGAACAGGAGTAAAGCTGGATTCATGCGAATTTCGGCTGACTCCAAAATAATGAAACACATAGAGGAAAAATGGCCAAGAAAATTCAAAGATGAACCCCGTAGTATTAAGTTTGGTCTTGCAATTGATCGAGTATGCCCATTCTCTTTCTTGAGCTCAAATTATAGTGTTTGTCTAGTCAGATTGATAGTATACAATATTCCCCCATGGATGAGTGTTAGAAAGGAGCACCTTATGCTAACTCTCGTTGTTCTAGGAAAACATCAAGTTAAAAACATGGATGTTTATTTTGCTCCTTTTATTGATGAGATGCAACTGCTATGGAAAGGCATAAGAATGTATGACATATCACGTCCTCCATCAAATAGGTCCTTCATGTTGTATGGTGTGCTATGTTTGACTATTCATGATTTCCCAAGACTTGGTGTTTGTTCTGGTAAGATAAAATATTTATGTATTTACACTCATAATTTATTTTCATCACAACTTTCATACTTAGTTTTATACTATATTTTTGATGTTATTAATATTACTTATTGAATTGTAGGGCTTCAAATAAAGGGGATATTTGCATGTCCAAGATGTGCAGAACAATTTCAAGGATGGTATTCTAAAGACCTACATAAATTTATTTACGCAAACAATAGGGTTTTTCTACCACTAGATCATAAGTTTAGAAATCGCCTGAAGAATCAATTTGATGGAAAAGTTGAAAATAGAAGCCCTCCCATGATTATGGGTCCAAGTGATTGGCTTAACAAGTATGAAGATGTTGAATTGAAAGCTTGGGAGGATTTTTTTGATCAAGGTGATTCAATTGAAGAACCATAACAAGTTGTAGTTAATATGCCAAAAGGAATGAAAAGGAAATCCATATTTTATGAACTCCCTTACTGGAAGGATCTATTAATATCTAACCTATTAGATCCTATGCACATCTTCAAAAATGTCCTAGATTCTATATTTTGACATATATCAAGCAAAGAGAAGGACACCTTGTCTTCGAGGAGAGATATTGCTCTTTCACGCACCAAAATTGATAGAAAACATTTGTGGCCAAACAGGGAAAATGAAACATATGTAGAAGCTTCATGGATTTTGAAAAAAAAGAGAGATAGACCAACTAAAAAATTTCATCCATTCAATAAGGACACCTACTGGCTATGGGTCATAATTGGCTAAAGCTTTTACAGTTGATGGACATATCACATGATTTAAAACACATGATTTTCATAATTTTATGAAGGTATTATATATCATCATTTAACATTTACTGGTAACATTGATTAAGTACTAAATATATTTTGATATTTTGTTGTGTGAGAAAAAATTACTAATGACCTTTTCATAAATGTGTTTGATAGCATATCATGCCATTGGAAATTAGGGGGGATTCCTGTCTTATAGTTGACTTAAGGAATGCTATAAGTCGATTGTTAGCATTTACAAGGTATGTGGTTATATGAAATGTTCATGTGTGAGAGACATAGAGATATTATATTGTATTTTAATTTTTGACTAAAGTTTCATACTAATTTACTATTCTTATATTAGGTGGGTGACCTCCAATGAGATCCACGAATGTGAAGTGCCAAAATGGAAGAAGGAAAGTGCATAAATTGTATGTGTATTTGAGAAGGAGCTCCCTACAAGTTTCATGGACCTACAAGTCCATTTACTTATACACCTAGTCGATGACATTGAATTGGCGAGTGTCATATCAACGAGGTGGATGTTTTTCTTTGAGAGGTATATGAAAACTCTAAAAAGATATGTCCAACAAAAGGCACATCCAGAGGGTTTCATGGCTGAAGGGTATGTATTGAATGGAGCACTTTTCTTTCTGTGTGAATTCCTTTGTAAGGATTTTGAAGATGGGCCACGCTTCTAGGATGAAGAATGAGCATTAGATATTATTGATGGAGAAAAACCACAATCTAATGGTGTTCAAGTAGAAATTAGTAAGTAAATTCATGATTAGTGTGGTTGTTTTTCTTGCAATCATTAATTTACTCTGTAATTTATTTGTCAAATTAACAACATGACATTTGGAGTTTGAAATAAACATGTTGACATGTAATAGCTGTAGATGAAAGTGCTATACTCAACAAGCTCATTCTGTACCACATGGACTTTATGAACAAATGGACTGATTTGTATGATAAAAACAGAGAAGTGTTAGAAGCAAGGAGATAGTTTAAGAGATAGAACCCAAGGAATACTCCACTTCCCACTGATCTGCTTGGGGAATGGGGAAAATATTGCACACTAGAATGGGTTACTGAACAAATTCAAAATCAAATAGAAGATGCAGATATAGATTCAAACATAACAAAAGATGAAATCAACATGTCTAGAGGATGTGAAAGAAAGGTACAGTTGGAATTTTACAAAATGTTGTTTCCTTACAGTTTTGACACTATTAACTATTTTAATATTCATCATTATATTTGTTTTCACTAAAATAAATGGTCTTTCACAGGCGAGGAAATATCCAGCAATGTGGGAATATGGTTGACATTATCGTGTAGAAAGTGTAGATGCATAGAGACGATCCTTCAATTGTGGTATCATGGTTTACTTCAAGCAATCTAGTCGATCAAGCTCAAAAGATAAGAATATAATTGAAGGGAATCTACAATATGTTGGGAAAATACAATAAATTATTGAGTTGGATTACCACTCTTTTAAATGTTGTATTTTTAAGTGTAGATGGTATGAAGCATTTGAGAGGACACGAAGACATGATACCCATAGTGGATTATTTTCTATAGATTCTCCATGGTTCCTACTGGAGGATAAGGATCCTTATGTTCTACCAATTCATTGTGAGCAGGTATTTCTTTAACTCAAACAAGAAGCGGTAGTGATCATTAATCTATTAATTCATAGTTTATTGTGAATATATACATGTCTTTATTAATCAATAAAATTGTTATAACATATGTCTAATATATGTATGTCGTTCATGTGTAGGTATTTTTCTATGAAGATAATTTGGACCTGAAATGGATATTTTTCATACATTATGATCCAAGATTAAGGCATGTATTTGACAATGCATTAGTGGATATTGAGCAAAACAATGATGGCGAACAAAATGAGAGAGAGGGATTAGAGAACATCAAAGAAATTGACATCCATGATGATGTTGAAGATGGTTATGTTCAGGCACAAGAAGACAACAATCCAGAGTTAGATGATGTTATGGAAGAAAACAATATGGATGGTATAGAAAATGATGATCCAAATATATCTGGTAACAATGTAGATGGTCTACAATCAAATTTCAATGATGATGAAGATGATGCGGGTCAAGATGAGGATGATGATAATATTAAATACTTGAAAGAACATATGAACATTGTCAATGATACACTGGATGACATTGTAGCAGAAAATAATGTTAATGACCAAGACTTCTAAATTTTTAGAATTATTTGCAATCCATGTTTAAAAAAGGATGATTCTTATGGCCTAAACTTTGAAATGCTTCAGTAATATTATTTGTGTCGATACAAATTACCTATTGTAATATCCTTAAATTGTTCAATATTTGGTATGAATTGTTGGTAGAAAAAAATAGGATTACTTGGATGCTTCTTCCATTCATTTTGTATCAACATATGTTCGTGAAGACACAAAAGTTATAAAATATTAATGCACGTAACTCACAATTATTTAAATAATCAACTTTGTTAACTTTATTATTTTTAAATAGTTTCCATTTTTATGTTGAACATAATTTTGAACATGTAACTAAAAACATCCACAGTAAATGCTTTATTGTATCAGCATATTCATTCACATAAGCATAGTATTGAGGCTCAACAAATGATATTCATTCAAATATAAGAAGAAATAAGTATGAAAAACATAAGAAAAATACAAAATGATAACACAGTCATGGAGAATCTTTGATAATAAGATGTTCTCCATTATATTGCTTCAATTGATATACATTAATAACAAAATTCTTCAAAATGTGAAGGTGGATGAGTGGAATATGAAACCTATCTACTTCTACTAGTGGTGATGGAAATGATATATGATGATGATGATTTAAAACTAGGCCTTGGTTTCCTATTTATATAGGAAGCAACAAGCTATAGGCCTTTTACAAAAAGAGACGACCTTTCATAACTACTTCTTTTACTAACAACTATTTAATTAGCATAATTAAGGAAATAACAAGACTTAAGACATTTTGACATATGGTTCCATTATTCAACGTAGAAGACTCATGATCATTGATCTGGAAAAGTATTCCTCTCCATGATGAATGTCCAAATGCTCTCGGCTTAGTGCCTATTCTTCTGAAACCAAATACTTTTCCCCCCATTGATGCAATGTAAAATATGATGGCCACTTATATTCCTAGATCTTTGGCATGTTTTCAAGATGAGTTTTCCATTGACTATCTAGTAATTCCTTTGTATCATTGACAAACTTCAGGTATCTCGCATCAAGAACAATCAACCCATCCATGATATGATTTAGCCTGTGAAGACTGGTATCATCATCCTCTTGTATATGAGTTACACACTTATGAATAACCTGACCGAATCCTTTCTTCCACTTATCCAAGTCCTTCAACTGATCACCATCTCTCATGATTTTAGGTATATACCACTGTTTCAAGGTATGGAATAAATCCATTCGTGTTATAATCTTTTTATCTTCCCCTTGTATATACTAAAATTCACCAATAATCATCTTCACAGTTTGTTCATTTGGCTTTAATACCGTGGGAGCATCAGGACTTCTTTGTAGAACTTTTCATAACTTAGCCAAAGTGTGGTGAATAGGCTGCCACCTTCTGAACAAAGGATCCAATACAATCATATTTGTCTTTATTTGATCCATTGTCTACTAAAGTGTTTTATAACTATCATGCACATTCTCCAGTTTATCCATAACTGATTTTATCCTTTTCTCAAGAATATTTTCCATAACTTCACAAATTTTCCTTTTCACTTCATCTTGGGTTTGATTGTTGGCCTTCTTTATATCATCTACTTCCTTCTCTGGAGTTTTTACCTATTCTACATAAATGTTCTTCACAATATCCATTGGAGCAATGGGAGGCTTGTATAACACCATCTCTTTGCTTTGTGAGGGTCTTGCTCCTCTTAATCATTCTTTCAATTTGACATTCTCCATGAATAGTTTATTAACTTCATCATTTAGGAACCTTTGTTCCTTTTCATACTCCTTCAATCTATCTTATAATCCCTCAACAGTTGCTCAAGTGAACATGGTTGAATGCATGGTCATTGTGGTTGCCTCTAGAGGGGTGGTATCTTGTATTATCCTTACCATCACTGCCCCTTTCATCCCTTGAATTACATCCAATAATTTTGGCTTCCGTGTATTTTTCTGTTTGATCCATATGGCCAGGGTTTCAATCTTTAAGTTATACCCAGTTCCACTCACTCCTCCATAGGATTCAAATTTTGTAACTAGCATTAGATCTTCCTAAGCCCACACTTGATCAAGCAAAAACATTTTCTTTAATCCCAAGCTAGGGAAAATGAGCATATTGCTCTTCAAGACCATTTCTCTAGCCTTTTGGGGGCTAATGTCAATGTTTTCAACTCTTAATTTCTGGAAATTTTGTGCTACCATTTGATTTTTCTCCTATTCTTCAATTCCTGCTTCAACTGATTCCATCCTCTCTTCAAATTCTTTTATCTTCATCTTCATCCAAAAATCCTTGAACTTAGGAGTCTTAATGAATTCATCATCTTCTATGAATCTCTTGGCTGCAATTTCCCTTTCATCTTCATGTACCTCTGTACTTTTTTTTTCTCTATCACCCATCCTTTCCTCATGTTTATGGGAACTGGTCTCATGGATGGGATGATCAACCTCAATATCACCTTTCAATGACTACAACACTATAGCCACTTCCTCCGCATCGCCCACCTCTTCACTCTCCTCATAAGGTATTAACTGTTCAATGCTTTATGTCTTCTATCTTTTGGGAGGTAACTACTCCATGGGAGGTTCAAAGGTTTCACCTGGGGTATGCTCTGCAGTTGCACCACTATCATGTTCTTGGAGACATGCTTTCTTCTTACTGTACAAGCCTTTAAATCTACCCATTATCAAATCTATCCTCTTGATGGGGTCCTTTTCCTCAACAAAGTATCCTAGGAAATCCTTGGACCTCTACTTCTTCCTTTCTTCAAGCTTCTTCATATATTCCCATTTTTTCCTTCTACTGAACACATCATTATAAGTAATGCAGTTCCTTATGGCATCTTATTCATAATCCACTTGGTGTTCCACTATCATTTTGGTAAGAAGATTGTGCCTTATGTTGTTCATATGATTTTTAGGGACAAAGGCTCTTTCTTTTCCAGAATTCAATGCACTTCTTGTCTTCAAATAATACTGTAACTCCTCTAGTGTGTCTAAGCCTACAGTCCAATCTTCACACTTGGTTTGGTTTGGTAGGAAAGTGCCTTTCCTCTGACTGTGCATTACATCTTTCTCCATCCACATCATTTTCCAAATAAATTCAAGAAATGCTAATTTGAGGGGAACAAATTTTGGAAGTATGTGTGGAGCAATGTGGCATCCATAAACTCTTATTATTGTAACTTTCGGGAGGAAGAACCAATCTCCAAAATTGTGTGTATGACCCTACTCTGGTCTTAAAGCCAAAGGTCTCAATAGTTGCAACATTTTGGTTGAAAATCTTGGTATTGCATACCCAAGAACTCCAAGGATTCTATGTACAAAGCCTTCATAGAATACAACAAATCTTGAATTCTTGCACCGACTGTCCCAAATATAGCACCATTTCTGGACAGGTGTGGGATTCCCTTGCTCATCTACTCTAGCCAAGTCCATTCTTTTAGTCCAATGATCCCTATTCTGGTACAATATCAGATGACACAATAGGGAATGGTGTCTAAATATAATCGGTGCTCTATCCTCTATAACTTGGGAGAATTCATCATCTAACGCCTTCTCAAGGTATGAAGCAAAGTCATATTCAATATTAGTTTCAGGGTTTTGAATTCTTACGACCATCATCATTAGTCCTATTGGAATTTTATCTTGAGCATCCATCCACAACACTTGGAAAAGAGAAAAATATGTAATCACAAAGTAATACTGAAAATTTGTCACAGTAAATGGTTCAGTAGTTGTAGTAGAGATGGGAATTGTTATATTAACAATGCCTCTTTTCATATGTAGGGGTAGGTCATCACTTCTATGATTCCTTCTTAACCTAGCATAATCCCCCTCACTTTTATGCAGGTTAATCTTGGTTAGAGCTTGCTTGTTTAAGTCAAAACACTCAATGGTGGTTGTTCCGGTTACTTTTACCAATATTGTGTTGTTTGGAAACCTTACTATTTTGGTAGCTAAGTGATAGTGTTTGGATAGCAGTCTAATAAATTCTACATCAACAAACACATTTGGGACAATCAACCTTGCTAAATCCAACATCCAAGGGTTTGACACTAGAATCTTCTCATTTCTCTTACTGTAAAAATACCAAAATAGGTCCCATCCAGATTTGGGAATGAGGGCATCCCTACAACTTTGTGTGGTGTCCACGAGAAACTTCTTATTACCCTCTTTAGTAGACCCTGGAAGTATATATCTAATATGGACTGATGGAGTGGTCTCTTCTTTACTTTAGGTTCTTCATCTTTAATTTTAGGCTGACTTTCTTTTACTTTTGATTGTTTTCTTTTAGGAGGCATGTTTCAATTTTCTCTACTATGGCTTCAGATGATGAAATATTTTTTATATTAACAGAGCTATTTCAGAGATTTTTCGTGCACTTACCCAAGTATTTGACGCTTGCAAGACTTCTTGTATCCTTAGCTCCTTCCACACTAGTGCACTGCAATTGAGTGTGATATTGGGAAAACTCACTTGTCTTTGGATGGCGAGGTATTTAGTCATATCAATTTTAATGCGAACTCTTAATAAAATAATTTCATAGCAAGCTCAAATCCTTGCATTTAATTTTTACACTGTTGGATTCGTGCGTCAAGGTGGATGACGTGATTTTTTGCATTTATTACTACAATTTGTAATGATTACCATACTACCGCCATCTCTTATTATACCTGCTATGGTATGGTGGTGTTTTTCCCTTCCCTTATGTTGTTTACTGCACTACTGTTGGTGTAATTAATTATTTAATTACACTTTCATAAGTTTACTTAGGCATTATTTTAATTCCTAGGTTGCATTTAGTAATCCTTATCTAGTTGAGCTATCTTTTTTCTCAAGATAAGATTAGGGTTGTGCATCCATTTCCTTTTTAAGGCATCTCTTGTATCATTTGTAAATGATCTAAAACCTCAATTCTCTCTGATTAATGTAATTTCAGCTTTCAAGAGAACCCTTGCTTTTTTGTCTCCATCTCTTCCTTTCTGTGACAGGTTATTTGCATGTAGGTGATCTTCGAGGTCTGTGAAGTTGGATTTCTCAACTTCTACATGGTATCAGAGCTCCAGACCTACTGCTTCTTGTTCGTGTTTTTGAAGGATTTTTGGAGCTTCGAGGGTTTGGGGTTCATTTTTTTAATCTAGGGATTCCTCTTTTTATCAGAGCATTTTGAGACCCAACGGACCTCACCATTGCGTCTAAAGTGGCCAAAAACCTAAAGATTGACTGTAAACTCGCCTATTTTCGGCGTCGGTTGTTCGTGAGGCAAGATTTTTTTACCCGACAGGTCATACGGCCTGCCAGGTACATGGTACAATATTTATTTTGTAGAAAAAAAATCAAAATATATGTTCTACAAATTTTATTATATCGGGCTATTTACAATAATATTGTTTGGGAAAAATATTATTTTGTGGGGTTATAAAAATATTTGGTAGACTATTTTTATTGGTGGTCGGATGACATTTATTTCCATGTACTCTATCCATCAAAATCTCTGTTAGCTACGTCGTACTTGCTACCAGGGTTGACTTGTAGTCTTTGTTGGTACCGACGTCCTCTCTCCCATGGTCAACATCCACCGGCTACTTTTTCGTTGAAACATCTCCTTCTATCACCGGCGTTTGTTTTTCCTGACCACCATTGTGTTCCAACCGGCTTTGCCCACCTCCCGCCGGTGCTTTACCAGCCACCGTCGATGTTTGGTTTGTGTCGAACCCCTAACTCTACGAGCTCCCTCAGCCATCGGCCTGAGGTCATATCATCAGCCCTAGGGGAGCCTCCATCGTCGGTGATGCCTGTTGGCGGCGCCGCTCATTCTGCCACCCTCACTTCGCTCGCCTGCCACCCTCCAGGTGGCAGGTTTCTTTTTTACAATTTTTTGATCCCTAGTCATATGACAGACTAGGGGCTAGTCACCCAGGTGCTTTTTTTTGCACCTTATTCACCTTTGTTTACCCTGATTTGCCTCCATATAGGCCTTTTTTCATTTTTCCATAACTTTTGATCCCAGAGGCAAATTTTTTGAAACGAGATATCGCTGAAAAGTTGGTGTGCCCAATTTTCTGATGGTGCAATTCATTTCCAAAAAAATTGTTGTTTGGTGGGATTTTTTGCTCATTGAAGTCAGAGATGTGGTTTTCACTCCCGAGCTCATAACTTTTGCACTGTTCCTCCGTTTTTTGCGATCTTTGCGGCATTGGAAAGGTCTCTTTGAGCTCTTCAGAGTTACTCATGAAATTTTTCCAGATTTGGCTCTAGGTATAATTAATTTAGTTTTTTGCATTTTGGCACTCTGGTTGATTACTTGGACATGTTGGCACCTAGAAACTTTTTTTTCGCATGGGATGGCTTCATTTTGGGTAGCATTATATTTTTTTCTAGTTTTTTGTTCTTTGTGGGCATTTTGAGCATCATTTGTAAGCAATCTTCTATGTAAATGCACTGAGATAAAGTGTCACACTATTATACATGTATTTTTTGGGGATTTTGCACATAAGTTTGTGCCATATTTTTTACTCGCGCTATATTATAAAGTGCCATGGGGGGGTTGTGTAGTGCCTTTTTTTTTTTCCATCACACCTTTGTCTGGTGAGTGTCCCTCCATGACAACAGTGGATCCATATGATTCCAACCTCATGTATGTATGCTTTGTTTTGCACACCACTTTTTCAGTTGCAGGTGCTTTCTTGTGCACTTTCAGATGTTGTTTCTTCTCCTTCATGCACTATAGGGTGTTACACAACATTTCAATGGATCTGTCAGGCTCTCCCAGTCAGCATTATGGGAGGTATTATATTGTTCGTGCTAATGCTTCCTTGGTTTCTCCTTGGAAGGAATCTTTCATCCTCATTTGATCAATGTTCTTTAGACTATTGGTACTTGTGCCATCTATATCTTCGTTCTAGGTGTTTGCCTTTGTTTTCCATATGATTCGAGTAGTGTCGTTGGGGGCACTCATGCATATTGTTGTCTTCTTGATCCTGATCATCCTATCTTCAAAGGAGGTTCTTCGGCACCATAACAGTCATATTTCGACAGTTGTTTGCATCTTCTTCTGCTTCAGTGATGTTCTTCATGTCTTGTGTTTCTCTCTTTTGGATAGAAGTTTTCTCCCACAGGGCTTTTCTCCTTTTCTCTGTTTGTGAGAGATTCTTCATTTGTGCATGGGTACCAAACACGGCCTTGTTGTCGGGACCCATCTTTTGCATCTTTGCATCATTTTCATAATAATCTTCTCCCTAAGTTGCACTTATGGGGGGGTTTTGGTGTAATTAATTATTTATTTACACTTCCATAAGTTTACTTAGGCATTATTTTAATTCCTAGGTTGCATTTAGTAATCCTTATCTAGTCGAGCTATCTTTTTTCTCAAGATAAGATTAGGGTTGTGCATCCATTACCTTTTTAAGGCATCTCTTGTATCATTTGTAAATGATCTAAAACCTCAATTCTCTCTGATTAATGCAATTTCAGCTTTCAAGAGAACCCTTGCTTTTTTGTCTCCATCTCTTCCTTTCTATGACAGGTTATTTGCATGCAGGTGATCTTCGAGGTCTGTGAAGTTGGCTTTCTCAACTTCTACATACCGCCTTTCTTAAGAC
Source organism: Sequoia sempervirens (assembly GCA_007258455.2). Lineage (NCBI taxonomy): Eukaryota > Viridiplantae > Streptophyta > Pinopsida > Cupressales > Cupressaceae > Sequoia > Sequoia sempervirens. Next base: position 273,403,253 of record VDFB02270651.1, read on the forward strand.
CTCTTATTGTGTGGTTACGGTGTATACCACTCTATCACAACCATATTATCCACCTCACGCGGTACTGTGGTGTCCACTTTTCTTCCATTGCTTACTTCTCTACCGCCTTGCTCAAGACTTCTTGCTACGGGGTTGCGGTGTATACTGCTCTACCGCATATGTTGCTCACCCTCCCAATGGTATAGCGATGTATGATTTATCTTCTCATTGTTTACCACCTTACCACACTCCTTTGAATAGCTTTATGAGGGATGGCGGTAGGTACTGCATCACCGGCGGGGTGGCGGTGAGTACCGCTTTACCGCACAAGCTATACAATCTCTTGTCGGTATGGCGGTAAAGGCTTATTTCTTAACTTAGAAGCTTCCATCCCACATTTCCTTTATTTTGATGTTGTAGTACTGCGGTAAAGGTGAAATTTTCTTTGTTTATGATTATTTGGAGGAATAAATGGGTATATACAAAGGGAATGCTAGTGACAGTATGGAACTTGTCACACAAATTGTTGCATTTCATGTTAAATACAATGAAAAAATTAGGTTGAAGGATTAGGGTATAGGTTTGAGGGTATATGGTTGAAGTATTAGATTGAGGTTCCAATGTATAGGGTAGAGGGTATACAGGTTTAGGGTTTAGGGTTTAAGGGTTGAGGGTTGAGGGATTAAGGGTTGAGGGTTGAGAATTGAGGGTTGAGGGTTTAATGTAGAGGGTAGAGGGTAGAGGGTTTATGGTTGAGGGTAGAGGATTGAGGGTATAGCATTGAGGGTCCAATGTATAGGGTAGAGGGTAGAGGGGTTGAGGGATTAGGGTTTAAGGGTTGAGGGTTGAGGGTAGAGATTAGATGGTTGAGGGTTGAGGGATAAGGTTAGATATTTTACGTAGGTTTAAGGGTTTAAGGATTGAGGGTTGAGGGTAGAGGGTATTGGGTAGAGGGTAGAGGGTAGAGGTTGGTTTAAGGGTTGAGGGTTTAGGGTTTAGGGTTGAGTGTTTAAGGGTTTAAGGGTTGATGGTTTAGGGTTGAGGGATTAGGGTAGAGAGGGAAGGATGGATGGAGTGAGAGATGGAGGGAGAAGTGAGATAGAGAGGAGAGAAGAGGAGAGAGGGACAAAGATATATGAGGGTTGAGGATCCAATGTATAGGGTAGAGGGTTGAGAATTGAGGGTATAGAGTTGAGGACCTATAGGGTTGATGGTTTAGGGTATTGGGTTGAGGGATTAGGGTTGAGGGTAGAGGGTAGAAGGTTTAAGGGTTTAGGGTTTAGGGTTTAGGGTTTAGGGTTAAGGATTGAGGGTAGAGAATTTAGGGTATAGGTTTGAGGGTATATGGTTGAATGATTAGGGTTGAGGGTCCAATGTATAGGGTAGAGGGTATAGGGGTTGAGGGTTTAGGGTTTAAGGTTGAGGGTTGAGGGTTGAGGGATCTTTTGATGCAAGTGAAATGTAGGCAAGCAATTGAAGGCCAATGAATATCGGGGAAGGATTTTTTGTTCTAACACCCCTAATCCCTTAACCCTTAATCCCTGCTAGATCAAAATAATTAGGAATTAAATTAGGTGCTAAATTAGGCACTAAAGTAGGCTCTAAAGTAGGCACTAAATTAGGTGTTAAATTAGGTGCTAATGTAGGTGCTAATCTAAGTGCTAATTTGGGCGCTAATTTGGGCAATAATTTGGGCGCTAATTTAGGTGCTAATTTGGGCACTAATTTAGGTGTTAATTTAGGTGCTAATTTGTGTCTAATTTAGTGCCTACTTGTTTTGATTGGTGCAAAAATTGTCAAAAATAGTGCCATCCTAATAAATCGCACCGACTTTTTCAAAAAAATGGAGAAAAATACATTAAAACAGTGGGTGGAAGAAAAAAACGAAGCAAAAAAGGGAGCTAATCACAGGAATTTGTTGTAGTGCCTAATGCTTTCACCACTAGATCACAATCCTATTGACTTTTATTTGATTTTTCTTATTTTAATTTTAATTTTTTAAAAATTTAAATCAATGCAAGACAACTCCAAATAATTAATAGTTAAATACAAACCTTTTATGAGATAATGAAAGGTTTATGAGATATGATGAAACCATTTTTTCACGATATGTGGGCTATTATAAAAATAGATTGATGGTTTTTATTATTTGAAATTGAGGAATAAGTCAAAGATCCATAAATTTTATGTATTTATTATTTTTATGTGGAGCCATTTTATCATCCAAATTTTAAAATAAATTTAATAATATAACTATATAAATAAATTTAGGTTAATTGAACAAATACAAGCAAGTGTATAATTAATCTATATTAACTTGCTAGGTTGATAATTACAAAAAATATTCAAAAATTAAATGAAGATTGGAATATTTATCTCTAAAATTGAAAATATGAAAATGATGTTGATGTCATGTAAAGTTGATTCACCACTATCCAAAAATTTATTCCCTCGATATGTTGACTACCTTAGAATCTAAAATGACTTTGTAATCTTTGTGGTTTAGATATAAGCACTACTAGGTTGATCTTGATTTGTATGGATTCATTTTGACTTATGGAAGTGATTTACAACATGGAAGATCAATCTATAAGAATGTACAAAAAAACTTCTCACCCTTTTTTTTCTTGATATTTGAATTGTTAAGGTGTTGTCTAGGGTCATTGTTGGAGATATTACTACTCAATAGGTGATCATGCTCTCCTAGACCAACCCTTTTGGTGGGTTGGATTAATGTCAATGAGTGATATCAAAGACAACAATCATCAACATATAAATGACCTATATGTAAATGATGTGGATTTGATTCTTTGTACCATAAGAAATTGAAGTGTACTCCAATGCTTCTCTTTGTAATTGCATCTTATTTGTAAATTATCTTAGAGCATAAGAATTAATGACACATCGAATGTCTTTAAACACCAAAATATAGCAACATGCCACACATATGTGTTCTAATCCAACTCATAATAAATAGTAGAATGTAACAACTACCATTTTAACATGATGAAGGAGCATCCCAGGGTGTAAGAATGATCTTGCATCACCCAAAATTATTTTCTTTTACTTTGTATTTTGTTTTATTTCTATATTTTTATTACCATTCCAATAATCTATTTGTCATCACAAATTGTACTACATATCACCACACTTGCACATTCTCACCTCATGGTTGGCAACACAAGTTCTACACTGATCCATTAATGCCATTCAAATTCTAGAAGATTTTATTCACCACAAAGATCAAATTTAGGTTCTATTCTACTATCAAGCTTAATAGTCTTACACTTACTTTCATTGTTCAGGGATTGAAATAAATCTAGAGTTTTTGGAAACAAAGGAGAAAAAATTAAGGTACATTGGACCTAAGAGTGATTATGGTGCAAATTTCATCAAGATTTATCAAACCACCTTTACCACATTCACTTTAGAAAATTTTCCCACATTTGGCTGATTATACATTTTATTTGGCATTGAAATTGTGCCACCTTGCAGATAAATTTGATCATTCATAGGGCTTGAGATTGATATATAAACAAATTTGTGAACATTTGAAAGTAGTCAAGCTGGGAGAGAGAATGCAAAGTCAAGTTTGAGCATTATATTGTAGTATCATTTGAATTTTGTAATTTGTGTATTTATAATAAATTCCCAAGGCCTGACATTTTAGAAGCACATTGTTACACATTGTAACTCATTCATGACTGAGAGAAAATAAATTTCCTTATTATTTTATTGTTTCATATAGATTCCCTTGTGTAATTATGTGTTGTTTCATTTTAGTTCATGGTTGGATAATCCTTTATTATATCCTTAGACCATGATTGAAGCAAGTGGTATCAAAGCATGAGTTTGGAATTCTAAGAGAAAGAGAGAGTGCAAGATTCAATATCTTGAATTTTATTCTAGTGAACATACCATTAAATTGAGGTGACCTTCAAGAAACTTGACAATAAAGAATCAAATGAGGGGTAGTTGCAAGGAGTGATTGTAGATCAATTATTGAATTGAGGTAGTTTGCATTACTTGTATTGCTATAAGGATGGAAGAAACATTTGAGATGATGAGGAAAATGAAGATTTCAATAGATTATTTTGAAGATGATCATAGAAGAAACCCTAACCCTAGAGTTGATGAGAGTGATGAAGAGCAAGAAGTTAGCCTTGTTGAGAAAAGTGAAAGTGAAGAAGAAGAAAATGAAGAAAGGATGTTAAAAAATATATCTAGTATTGGGAAGAAAAATAGGGCGGTTATTCCACATTTTTTTGGCAGTTTGAATCTTGAAGAATTGATAGATTAGATAATTGATTTTAATATTTTTAGTATGAATATACTAATGGTATAAAAAAGGTACAATTAATAGAAACTAAGTTGAAGGGTCATTTTGACACTTGGAAAAGGAATAGAAAAGGTAAACCCAAAATAAAAAATGGTATAAAATGGTGAAGAGGTTAAAATTTAAATTTATTCCTAGAAATTATCATTTAGAATACTTGAAGGAGTTACACAACTTGATACAAAGAGATATGAATATAAAAACTATATTGGTGAATATTGTTAACAATCCAATTAAGACATCATGATGAGGGGCTAGAGAAAGTGGAAATATCCATCAATAGTTTTACAGGATCAATTTAGGAAGAATTGAGTATGTGGAATATCTAAATAGTGGAGGAATCATATAAGTTGGCCCTAACCACATAATATAAATTGAATAGAAGGATTGAGGATAGGTATAACTGACAAATAGGAAGAGAAGTAATATTTTGAAAGAATGAGTTGCAATGTGGAGGTAGGAGGCCATATGTAGAAGATTGTAAGGGTGGTAACCCATACTACAAAGAAGAATGAAGAAGTATTTATTACTACAAAGATAGAGGTGCCAATAATCTATACCACAATAATAATGAAGATAATAGTTCTTATTGCAATGGGAGAAATGATAGAGATTCATACTACAATGACATATTTGATGGGTATTAGAGAGGAAGGGAATATATGGTGGAATACATTTTATATAAAATTATTTAAGTGTGGAGAGGAAGGAAAAAATTGTTTGAATGTCATCAAAGTTAAGAAATCCCTAACATGAGATTAGAAGGAAGAATGAGGGTTACACATCATGTTAAAGGGATTGATGGATCATACCATTATAAAAATTAACCAAAGAAATGAATGTCACTTGTAACAAGGAGAGATTTATTGATATGTAAGGATAAATAAGAGCTAATGTAAAGTAAAAAATTGTTTAGAATAGTATGTAAATCAAGCTCAAGTAAGTGTTACAAAGTTATTAATAATGATAATATTAAAATCTACTATCTAAAGAAATGGTTACCAAACTAAAGCTAAGGAGATTAGAACATCGTAGACCATATATGCTTTTTTGGTTTATAAAAAGGATAGGTGGAAGAACAATGTTTGGTAAAATTTAATGCAATCATATTATGATGAAGTTTTATGTGATGTGTTTTTTATGAGGGGGAAAAGTGGGTTTTTATGGGGACTCGAAACCCATTATAGAGCAGTTTTGAAGGGATCTAAAACCCTGTCATACCAAAGCATGCTACAAACAAGATAATCCATAGACCAACAACAACAATAGCCCAACAATAACAACAAAAAACATTAAAAAAAGACTACACAAGCTACAATAGACAGGTTTTGAAGGGACCTTGAAACCTTTACAACCAGGAAAAAATTGAGACATGGAACCCTTAGGTAAACAAAGACACTGCTTGCATCAGTCATGCATCAGCAAACCAACCACTCAAGAAAAACACCTCTGATCCAAGATAAACATTGAATGTAATGGTGCAAAACACCATCATACCCCTAATCAACAACACCAAAAAATCCAAAATCCCCACCTTAATAGGGGAATTAGAGAGCACAACTAAACACTGAATCAAATCAACCTTCTTGCAACACCACTCCACCTGAGTTGCCAACCCCAACTCCACCTCAATAGGAGAGAGCTACCCTCTATAGGAGAGAAAGTTATGAGATCCATTTCCTCCAAATCTTTCACTCTTCTACCACATAAGCTCCACCTCTATAAGAGAAAATAGTAGAAAAAAGTACTTCCCACCAAATCTATAGTAACCCACTCCACCTCAATAGGAGAGGACTCTACATCAATGGGAGCAATCTCCACCTCCATAGAATACGCCCACTATAGACCCAAGAAGAAAGAAAAAACTTCAAAAGGAAGGGCAGTCACAACCTCCATTGGCATAACAAGGGACTAAAGCATGAGAGAAGAGAAACACACCTCAACCATCAACATTGAAAACAAAAACTTTTGGGCCTTCATAATAAATATTTTTAACGTCTCAACCCACAAGAGCCCCTTTATCACCAACACAAAAGAGGCCAAAAAACCCAAATTCCCCAAAGAGAGCATAGACTCCAGCTGCAACACAACCTTCAAGCTCTAATACAAAACCCATTGCAGAGCCCAAAACTTGGAAGGACAAGATCCTCTAGGCTTGTAACACAAGAACACCACAGAGTCAAAACCAATACCCAAAAAAATCCTCCAAGCAACTCTGAGGAGACCAAGACCCACACAAAGAGACTTCACGAGGAAGACCGAACACAAAACAACAACCTTCAAAAAGAAATAGCGTAAAAGGAAACCAGGTTGCTCCATAAAGATATTTTATAGAGGCCAAGATGAATGAGGGTGAAAACTCCGCACCATAGCCCCAAGAACAACACCCAAGAATGATCCCAAGCCCACACACCTGAACAAGACTAGGCCCAAGGTCAAACCAACAGAACTCCAAAAGGAAACACCAAACAAGACAACATACCCTGAACGAGACAAAATATTCAACAAAGGCCAAGGGCCAAACTTCAAGATCCAAAAACACCACACCACCCCCATCAACTAAGGGGGCCTCCATAAAGTAGAAGGAATAGTCCCACCTCCAACACAACTTCCCAAAGAGCCAAAAACCACCAAGAAATGAGGGAAGATCGCCCCAAGACCGAAACCACCCAAGATCACCACTACCAAAAATTCCTCTCCAACCACAACAGCACTAGAAGGAATAAAAGAAACATGAAATTCCTCTCCCACAATAGCAATAGGCTCATACACGAGAAGCACAAATAGGAACACCAGAACCAAACTTCCAACCACAAGTACCCACCAAGCAACCAAAACATGCCAACAACCACGACACATCAATAAAGGACTTGAAGAAGGCTAAAGAAGCATCATCCTCAAAGCAGAAGACATCGAGCACCATAAGCCTCTGCAACTCGAAGGGAGCCCCAAAATGCACATGTAGAATCCCAATGGGAGCAATAAAGGAGAAGTAGCCACTCCCCCAAAAGACAACAAGAACTCCAAGACGAAGGCCTCACATAAGAAGACACCCACGCTACATAGATAAGACTGGGGAGTTTGGAAAATAAACCATCCATCCTCCTCAAACATGACCTGAGCAAAAGGATCCGCAAAAAGAAAGGATCTCACATTTTGAAGCTCCAAAGGAAGATTAGAGGGTAGATCCATGACCATAGAAGAGCCCTCTAGAGCAACTGGATTTGCATCAAAATCACCTCCATCCTCATCGCCATTCTCAAATGAATTCAAAATTCCTCCTCCAGTCCTCTTCCCACCCGTTCTCTTTCGTTCACTTCATCTGCTTCACTCCATCAATTGGTTATATGTTGCAAGACTAGTTGAGGGCTTATGTGATGTTGTGTTAACGGATGTGTCTCATGGATGTATCTCACCTATTCTTGGAAGACTATGGAAATTTGATAGGAATAATGTACATAATGGGAGATATAATAATTATACTATAACTGAGATAGGAAAAAGAAACAAGTTGACTCCATTGAAATAAATAGAAGAGCATTTTTATAGTAGCATAATAATTTTTTTAGGAGATAAACATTTTGTATTGATTCTAAAGACACGAGACATTGCAAGTGTAAAAAATTCTATTATAGATGCAAAGGAAATACCACAAAAGGAAATTTTAAGACCATTGTAGAATTTGAGAATATAGGTCATTGCAAAGATCTAATTCCTAGGGTGATTTTCCAATTGGAGTGGTAGAAAGGAAGGGATTGACTTAGGATAAGAAAGGGAGAATACAAAAAATAGAATAATTTGTTCGAATAATGGAAGAATTATGCACATTATTAGAGTTAGTTGAAGAAGATGAATGACAAATGCAAGAAAAAGGTTGATGATAAAGGACACAAGGAGTTGAAAATTGTATATTTGTTAGGATAATATGACTCAAAAGTACATTGGAAATATTAGATACCACAACCATATAAGGTAGATATTGAGAATATTCTAGAAATAAAAATTAATAAGTACCATGAATAGATAATATGAGGAATATTTGGTGACATGGAAAGAAAATCTCAAAGAAGACTCATTATTTCAAAGGTTAAGGTAGATCATCTTGGTTTCCCTCTAGCAATTAGAAAGTGAGGGGCTCACTTTTCAAATAACCCCAGGTGTTTGATGTAGGAGAATCCTAGGGTGTTCTAGAGAATTCTTGCATCACCGAAAAAATATTTTGTTACTTGTTTGTTTTATTTGTACATTTTCACAATCATTGTAGCCATATATCTATCACCATATATCCTATTGATATCATTGCACTTACACTTTCTCACCTCGTGGTTGGGAACATATTTTCTATATTGATCCATCAATATCATATTCATTTTTTACAAGATTTTTTTTCTACAAATACATAATTTCCAGGTTTCTAATCTACTATTGGGCTTAATAGGTTTGCACTTAATTTTACTATTCATAACTTGTAATAGGTTTTCAAGGTTTGAAGTAGAAAAGGAACATATTCCATGGTATATTCCAAACCTATGAGTGCTTAGGGTGTGAACTATTGTAATATAGGGAAAATAGAACCTAACTTAGAAAATTTGTTTTTTCTCAAAATTAGATGATTCTCATACTATTACTCTAGGTTTAATCTATTATTTGTGAAATTAAATGTTTTGATAGTATTTTTAAAGAGCAAGTGTTTCATATTATCCTAGAAGTTTAATTTAAACTTGGAATTTTTTTTTACTAACCTAAAGCAAGAGATTTGAAATAGAAAAATGTTATTTTTACTTCTAATTGAGAAAATATACAAAATTAATGTCAAAATAGAAAATAATAAACAAGATGGAACTTGGTGCTAGATACTGGAGCTCTTTGGTTAGGATTCCTATATGATGTGTATGTGTATACATGATGTGTTGTTGTCTATACGACTTCCACAATATAAGACATTAGAAAACACACTTTTATCTTCAAGCACTTGCTTCCATTTTCACACAAGATGAGGAAGAACACACACCAACACTCTAGATATGACAAGAGGATAAGAAAGGAATGAAAACCTACTTTGTGAAAAATTTAAATAATAATCCACAATATAAGGAGAGAAGTTACGGGGTTTCTAAATATATTGCAATGAATTTTCAAGGAACTATTTTGGTTTTCTAACCTCCATAAGCAACCAAAATGTAGAAATAAGAAAAATAGTACATGCTTCTACCCTAAGTGTGTCTAGGAAGGTAGAAGTAGTGAAAACTCTATGAATACAAAACTAGAGTGTATAATAAAGTGATAGCAAGGAAATGTAGACACCAAGGTACCAATTGCACTACAAAAGGATTCTACATTGTTGAAATAAATAAATATAGAATGCAAGAGAAAATAAATAAAAAATTTCACCTCACAGGCTCAATGAAACCAAGTGTAAACAATGATTTTGGCAAACCAAATGCTCTCTAACTCTTCTAGGGTTTTTCACCTAAAAGGAGAGAGATGAGCCAAAATGCTAATGTCTACACTCAAGATTAATGTATGGAGGAATGAAATGTGTCTAAATGTAATGTCCTAAGTGCAATAAACTAAAAATGAAATGATTTATTGATGCAAAACTTAAGAAATGCAACTTGTTGGAAAACACATTGTGATATGCAAACATTAACTAAATGACCTATCAATGCAATAAAACTAAATAGAAAGTTGTAAGAAAAAAGGTGTGCACCTGGAAGTGTGTTGCAGACTTGAAGCAACTCTGAGATTCTTGAAATTCTGATTTTTAAGCTTGGCAGGACATTTAGGCTAGTTTGGGCGACTTAGTCTCGAATCTGGAAAAACTGCTCAGAAACTAGTTTCTGCCAAATGGGTATTTGTATCTTCAAAAATCACTGAAAGTCAGGTTTAGTGGGACTAAGTCACCCAAGGTGGCGACTTAGTCCACTTTTGAATCTCTGAAAATTCAGAAATGGAAATAGATATTCTAAGTCTGCACTTCGGTTTCCTATAGGTGTCTGCTTCTGAAACTCTGATTTTTGAGCCTGAAGGTGACTTTTAGTTGATATTTTTGGATTGGTCAACAAGGATATGTCTTCAATGAGTCTTCAACCTAATCTTCAATGATCTTCAAACCCTCAAATTACCTAAATCTGCAAACACACAAAGATAGAAGGAGAAAATGTTGATTGTTAGGGCATGGGGGTTTGCCTTGGTCAAACCCCTTTTAGGTAATTAAACCAAAATGATGAAATAAGATAATGAAACATGAAACATAATGTAATTAGAAACTTTCCATGATGACTGATCTTGAGTTGCTACAACAATGGATGAAGAATCTTGCTCTTGAATGCCTTAAAAGTGAGCTTGAATGCTATCTTGAATGCTTGATTATTGCTTGAATGAATGATAAATAGTGATTGAGTTATGAAGGAATGAATAATGAATTAGGGTTTAAAGGTCTCTTTTTATAGAGAAGAGTTAAGAATAAGGATCATGATCAAGGGCCAAGATTAAATTAGAAAATAACTTAATCAAGGGTGGAGGTTAATTGAGAGAAGAAAGACATGGATAGACAAAGACTTGAGGTGGAAGATAAGATTGGCACAGAAAAAGAAATTATTGGAGAAAATTAAATAATAAAGATTATTTAATTTAGGTGGCCAACATAGGAGAAATAAATAAAATATTTAATTTTATTTATTTAAAAAGAAAGGTAAGAACAAATTATATAATTAAATAATTAAAAATAATCATTTAATTAGAAAGATAAAGAAAGGATAAATAATTAAATAAATATAACATTTATTTAATTATAGAGAGAAAAGGCTAATGAATAATTAAATAATTAATATAATTATTTAATTATAGAAGAAGAGGGAAAAGCTAACTTTTGAATTAGACTTAAATGTTTAATAAGAGTCTAGAAAAGTATGAAAGCACGATTTACAACACTTTACAACACTTTTACAAGACATCGTTTAATGCATTTGCAAGGGTCCAAGACCTAACGTGGATGTGTAAAACACCTCACAACACTAAATCAAGGCCTCATTAAGTCTAATTTATCATCAATTATCCCCAAATCAAGCAAAGCATACACTTTTTGGCAACACACCAAGGAAGGAAAGAATGTGAATAATTATACTAAAACCTTCAAGGAGATTTTTGAATGCTGGTAGAATTTTCACATGGAGTTCACAATCTAGAAATTTCTAAATTAATTGGTAAAATTATTATAAAATGATAGAATACCAAGAATGTTGAGATATTAAGTCATATAATATGATAGATTTTCAAAATGGGAAGAAAGGAGGGAGATATGGGAGTTAGAGAGCCATTCAAATTCACTCTAGAGTAGTTACCACTAATTTGGGTAGGTAGAAAGTGGTAAAATATCTAGATAAATTACTACTAAAATATAATTTTTCGTAAGATGTTGGTACATTGCATGGACATATATGTGTCATGCTAGTGTCTAAATTTTCAGCTAGCCAAAAACCAAAAAATCACAAGGTCAACTAGATTGAAACATATTTTTTCACAAAAGGGACCATAGAAGGTAAGGCCTTGGCACCATAGGTAGAAAAAGGCTAAGGCAAAGGCCAAAATGAACCTAAATACATGCTATGGGAGATGAAAATAAAAATGGGTCCAAAATGTAGTACATAATTGTAAAGGTATGCAATTTTTGACATCACAATTGCATCAAGATTTAGCAATCCACCATTGCTACATTCACTTTGAAGAATTCAATCACATGTTTGGCCAACTACACATTTCATTTAGCATTGAGCTTTGTGCCATATTATGGCTAATTAAGATCATCCTTAAGGCTTGAGGGTGGGATATAAATATTATTTATAATAATTTGAAAGTATTAAAGTTGGAAGAGATAATTAAGAGTAAAGTTTGAGCATTGTATTGTAAGATCATTTAAATTTTTTAATTCACATTTTTGTAATCAAGAAATTGAGGCATAACATGTTAGAAGACTATTGTACAAAATGTAACTTAGTAATGAGTTAGATCCAATAAAGTTCATATTATTATTTTACCGCTTCATATAAACTTTATTATGTAATTTTGTGTTATTTCATTTCACTACATGGTTGGAAAATCCTTAATTGGATCCACTATCCACGATTTCATTACAACCCCAATTTTCTCTTATATTTAACAATTAATAAAATTGTATCCCTTATTATCAATGCACACATACAACAAGATAATATAAATTGATAACCATTAACAATATAATCTCACATAAGCATCAATACATAAAATTTAATAAGAATATTGAAACCACCAAATAGATACAATATTCATTGGTATAATGGGTCAGAACTACAACCCCCAATAATATACATCAAGTACATAGGCCAACATGCCAATACATTGCATATGCAATAGTGGCCCGGTAATATAATGATACACTATATATGTATAGTCGTCTATCCAACCATGAGTGATTCCCTCTAAGATCCTACTACATATGGGGAAGGTATTTTGAATCCACACATCAAAGAAACCTTGTCCTCCCTATCCATCAACTTGGCTTAAAATGAGAAAACAAATAATCTAGTAACAATGAATTATAGAATACAAGTATAATGATTATCTTATTAAGTTCTTTCCCGTTCCACACTTAAAACATAGATCCATTAACAAAGGTCATACCCAATAACTATTATGTTCCAATTTTACAACATATGTCAACATCATAAAGGGCACCCAAATGTACCATATTCATAAAACCAATCTAAATGTTACAACACCACTCAATAAACAAGATTTATCAACAAAATCATATAAGATACACAACATAATACTCAACAAATAAGTAACCAAATTATCTATAATTCTAAGCATCCAAGATCATATTAGAACCTTCAAATGAATATTAATCACAACCCAAACTATAAAAATAATGATTTTTTAATGTGACACATGTCTTAATCAACTCATATTTATTTCAAGGAAAAAAACCTTACTTCCAATTAGAACTATCTATCAAATCAAACTTGAAATAGATGGCCATATATAATAAACCAAGAAAATAGAATACATGTTAATCAACAAATAAGGGACACACCAACCAATCAAACTAAAAATTAATAGGACAATCATAGACAAGGAAATATATACAATCATTTACATAAAATACAACTATCACAAGAACCCAAGTCAATAAGACAACGTATAACAAAACCTCTAAGAATATCCTAAGCAATACTTGGATCCAAAACATGGTCTCTAAGAATGTTCTAAGAAATTATAGGATCTATTTCCTAATTCTATACTTTATCAACTAATTCACATAGTAACAACAATATATAATATCTCACAAAAATATAATACCACTCTAGGTAACCGTGCCATAATACATTCCTACTAGTAGGCTACAAGAATTAATTTTTGTAGATCTACCAACTCACAATTATGGAAGGAATATATAAATTTTTATTAAGGAAACTTTCATGAAATAGAGAATTATGACATGGATGTAGGAAGTGACAAGAATATAGCAAGAAGAGTAATTTCCATTCTCTAGCTATCCATATCATAAGGTACAATCATCTCCTAGGTTCTCAAGATATAAGACAACCAAAATACTCAAGTATAAGGGTAGCATTAGAAGTAAGGTCTAACTCATGCTAAAACACTTATAAATAGTACATACAAGACACTTTCTCATACCCAGGTGTAGTTGTAGCACGATGATTGAACTCCCAACTAGGATCAACACACTAACACCCACTATACACAAACTATCCAATCTCACAAAATCATCAAAATACTTTAAAAAGATTAAGTGTTGTAGAATCACAGGATTGATTTCACATTAAGCTTACTAACTAAATACCAAGCTACCAAGTGTAACAAATAAGAGAAATATTGTAACATGTTTAAGTATACAGTACTAGGTCAAAAAAAGTACATAAAATCTGGACTTCAAAATAATCATAGGATAGGCACAAACCCTAATCAATCCATTAGATAGTGGGTCACTCCTTATGATGTAAGCTACCTATAAAGTTTGTCCTTGTCTAGTGTCTTACATAGCACACATGTCCATCTATGGAGCCCTAGTTAGCACCTCTATCTCTAAGGGTGGGTCTATCTTAGATTACAAATTTTTAGGTCTTAATAGTCTAGATCCATTATGAAGATTTATATATTCCTTTTCACATTATCAAAATTAAAGTACAACACACATGGAAATATACATTAGTAAAATAAATATCTCACATGTTTGAAAAACACAATTCTCTATAAATAACCTATGTTTAGAATTATCTTAGACTTCTATTTGACTATTGTAATGACTCACTATTTCATCCAATACATCAATGGTTAATGAACATACAAATAATATTTTCACAATACAATTGTGACACGAATATGTCACAATGCACACTTACATGCTAGAGATGTCACATTAAAACACAATAAAACTCATGGTGAAATATGTAAATGTAGAAATAATGATAATAAAAAAATGGAAGAAATATATCATATCATGTAATGACCTCAATGTGACAATCATATGAGAGGATAAAGTTGTCTCTAGTAATAGTGGTTGGGTACTAGACCGCAATACCCATTTCTTACAAATAGATAAGGAATAGATGAGAATGGCCACCATTTGAATAACAAAATTTTCAAGAAAAAGGCTTCTGATATAAGTCAGGTAATTCAAAAAATTGAGATTTCCATCTCGAGGTAGCCATATCAAACATTTTTAGAACTTTAAATAGCAGGAAGGTGTTTTCTTCATGGGATGTTTCCATTCAAAATAAATGGTCCTTGTTAAAATCCCCCCAGTAAAGGGCTCTATTCAACTAGTTTAGGCATAAACATGAAGCTTGTTAAATGGATACCCCCTCCAATTGGTTT
Organism: Sequoia sempervirens; assembly: GCA_007258455.2. Taxonomy (NCBI): domain Eukaryota; kingdom Viridiplantae; phylum Streptophyta; class Pinopsida; order Cupressales; family Cupressaceae; genus Sequoia; species Sequoia sempervirens. The sequence continues at coordinate 273,418,446 of VDFB02270651.1, forward strand.
GGTTAAATTAAACTTTGATGGTGCTTCTAGGGGAAACCCTAGAAAATTAGGTGTTGGCATGGTTTTAAGGGACTGTGATGGTAATTATTAGGGCAGCTTGCAAAATACTATTTAGGATGGTTCAAATAATGTAGCTGAATTTAATGCTTTGTTGCTTGGTTTGGAAATGACTTTAAAATTCAAAATTTCTCATATCATCATTGAGAGTGATTCAATGGTGGTGATAAATGCTCTATCTAAACAAACTTCTGAGACTTGGCATTTAAATTACTTGCTAAATTATATTCTAATACTCCTACAAAATTTTCCTTTGTATGAGGTCATGCATTGCTACAAGGAAGCTAATGAACTAGGGAATGTTTTGGAAAATAGGGTTATTGATTTGTCTCTATCATATAGAGAATTTTCATAGAAGGATATTGAATTGTTGACATATTAATTCTAATCAGTTTCTTTCATTAAATAATGCTCTCTATTGTGGTTGGTTTTGGAGGATGATCTATTAAGATGATGTTATGTTCTACTTCAGTGGCCCATAAGTGTTTCCCCACTTGTGGATGACTGTTGGAGAACAGAAGAATTGGCCCAAGGCCCATGGATTTTTTGGAAACAAATGGCTCTTCAATTCTTATTGGTTGTTGGCAGTCCCTTCATTGTCACTATTTTGGGCAATAATAAGTTCCAACTTGGATTCTGGCTTTCAGCCTGTACATCATATTTTTTGTCCTTTCTTTCCTCTTCGTCATCAGCCCATGTGAGTTCTTGCCATATGCAGATGGAGGGGGGAGAGTGGGGGATAGATATGGGTACTGTACATTCCTCTACGTACTTTTTTGAACTCATGATTTTGGCTCAGTAATCTATCTTTTGGCATGATAGCATGAGGTAATTATGCCTCACGAAGTGGGAGTCGGCAAATTCTGATGGTGTCACTTGGCATGACACTCATGTGATGCTCTTCTGAAATTTGTGGAGAGTACTTGAAATTCTGATCAAGGACATGCAACTGTCACTTCTAAAGGCTAAATTAAGGAGTCTCTACAAGATTTATTTAACAAATTTGTTGTCACATGTGCAGGTTTAATGAAAGTTTGTAGGAAATTATTATTTAGCATGGATAGTGCAAAATTCTATGTTGTCTAATATCTCACATGCATGAATAATCTTTAAATCCATGTTTCTTATTTATGCATTATGTTCATTTGGAGAAGCAATTGCTATGGTTCATTGTTTGTATTCAGTATTCTTTTTTCTGCCTTCTATGGAGCTCTCATTCAGGGTTTCTGTTCATGGTCATTTCTGTGAAGCAAGGGATAATCTTCCCTTCACAAGATGCAAGCTTCGCAGGGTTTTTGCTATCCAATGCTCGCAAGTTGAGGAGGTTATAATTCTCACACTGGGTCAGGATTGGCTTTGTAATCATCCTATGGCTCTTCCAAATGAAGTGGCTTCAATGTTTGTTTTAAATCTCATGGGCATCTGGTGGTGTGCATACTTGGTGAAATTTCTTGTAGGTTCTTATGTACTGCTTCACATCTACACGTTGTCTGCTTTCATTGTGTCTTTCGATGGATATGACTTTAATTATGGCTCTCAGGTGGTAGGAAGCATTTTTGACTGAGATACTCTACTCTTAGATACAATTCGCTCTTTTTTGTTGTGTGCAATGGCACATAGCCTAGTTGCAGACAATCCTTCTGGTTTTTCTTCTTGCCTCAATGATCTGAGGCCCAAATTGGGTGGTTACTTGTCTTGTAATGCTCAAAACTTGTTCAATGTTGTTCAATTTTTGTATAAACATGCCATGGAGGATCCTCAAGTTGTTTCTTATTTTCCTCCTCTTACTGATATAGCCACCTCATCTGAAATTGGTACTGGTTAAGTATGGGAATCTGTACTCTTGAGAACAAGCATTTTAATGTTCATCTGCTTGTTTCAGTCATGTATCAACTCTTTTATTTTTAATAGAAGTATCTTTACAATGGATTTGCCACATTTATTTAAAAAACATTTATCTTTAGGATTAAAGATGAGTAAATATATTGTGAATTTGAAATTTGGACCATCTTGGGACTAGAAATAGGGCATATCTCTATATATGTTACCTCCAATTTTACACAATATCTATTTCTTTGTTTGGATTAAGTTTTTACTTGTAGAACACTTCTATATATTTGATTTTTTCTTGTAATGTTATATATAATCACATTGGATGTACACTTTTGCTTCCTAATTTACTAGGTTCATTGTTGTCTTCTTTGTTATCTCAATTGATATTATTTAAAAATAACTTTAGAGTGATGTGAGATTACTAGGGTAAAAGTTCTAGGTTAACTCCTCAAAAAATTAGTATTATAGTCATGCAATTAATCATAAGATAGCAAGAAATCATGTAAATCTCCTAGATGGAGACATTGACATAAATATTGATATTTTTAGTGCACCAAACTGAAGTGTTCCTAGGATTCTCCTTGAATGAAAATGATACATGTAGATGATTAAAATGAATGCAAATGATACTTGTGGATTATTAAAATTAATGAAATTTAATTCCTTTAAATACATATACATTATAATTAATTACACAAATGTATGTATTGATTGGCTCACAATAGCTAGTGAAATGGGCAAGAGTGTGCCAAATTCAAATTTTGGAATTTTGGGGTTAAAGTTGCATATGTGGGATCAATACTACACCCATGAAAATGACCTATGATAATGAAATAATAAAGAGAATGTCTAGTCATGGTAGGTGTAGTAAATGTGGTTTGTATGGAGAGATGTACAAAAATGGACGAGATATGAATATATATAATAATGTGTGTAAAAAGGTGAAGGCTAAGTGAATGAACCCAACTTCACACAAGATTGTTTCATTTATCAATATGCAAATTTATCAAGTCATTCTCTCACAATGGGCATAAAACTAAATTGGAAATATCATGGGTATACAAATTTCATCATTATATTTTCCCTCCACTTTGAGGTTCATGTGAATTTAGAATAATCACGTATCTCAAAGTATATAGCAATCACAAACATACATGTAAAGAAAATATTCAAACATAAAAGGATACAAGTACTTCCATATAAAGTAATAGAGCCCTACTAAATTTCATTATGCATGTAGGCCCTTTAGTATGCACACTGCATGGATACCTAAAAAATAGAGGAAACATATGCAGTGAGTGGCTTCTATCTCACAAGTCAAAACTATATACAAAATACAAGATTGCTTGACTCTCTAGGAAATCATAAAAATAGGATCTGCATAAGGTTAGGAACTTCCTCCTTTTTGGAAAGTGATACAAATCATTATTGTGTGACATATATAATAATGCCATGCTATGTGGTGTGACCTCCATCTGGTCATAGTAAGGGTCTCTATGTGGCACCTACCATACTTGAAAGTTTTATCATAGGAGTGTTATTGAAAATATATGTCCACTACAATTGGTTGTATTTATAAATTATAATAAAATGAAGAGAGAAAACTATTATATGAAAGTAAATACAGTCTAAAGACAATCATGTAAGCATATAAAATATGTAAAGTAATAGCATAAGCAATGCATCATGTAACAATTATTTAAAACATTTAAAAAGATAAAGTGTGGAAATCAAGTGGGGCTAAGATAAGTCTCAATTCATGGGGTTTCCCCTAATATGGGAAAATTAAAATATCGATATGGAATTCAATGGAAAAATAAACACCATGTAGGTATATAATCCAGTAGGATGGTCTATGCCCCTAATGTGACATCCAAGAGCATAAGCGCAAAAATATAAATGCTTGGCAGTAGGTCTCCAATGATAATGTGGATCTAGGAATGTGGTGTGAAGGTAAGAGTGATAAAAGAATACATGATGAACCCTAATGTAATAGAGGTAATTCAATGATTTCATAGGGAGAATAGTGGGGAAAGCAAGTTTCCCCCACTCAAAAGGTGTGCCTCTAATGAAAATGTTAGGCAATGTAGGATCATGGTAAGTGACATAGATAAGTATAAGTGTTATAGTGTAGTATATGTCATAAATATCAATATGATAAAAAGCATGGGGATCAAATACAAGGCATCATAGCAAACATGGGAATATATAACACGCATGTAATGAGTGATAAAAAGGTGATATAAGAAAACAAAATGATGAGATATGGATAAATAAAACATGAATGGGGAACATGAAGGGAAAATAAATATAAAGATGGACCAAGTGAAGTGGAAAGATAATGACCAAGTCAAAAGGGATGATATGACTAAAAGTCCAAGCATAAAATAAAGGAGATGTAAACACGCATGTGAGCTAGGAAAAAAAAAAGAAGAAAATTCCCCTCAAGCGGGGAAGCTAAGCATGAAAATAAATATAGAAGGTTGCATGAGTATGAAAAGTACCAAAAACAATACATAATAAAAAAGGCCCCAATATGTGAAAGTCTCAAGGAAGATAAAATACAAAAAGAAAATTCAAGCCATGGGTAAGAATTTAATTGAGATCATTTATAATTGAACAAACTTGGGAGGTTCAACTTTTTCCTCCAAGAGATCGTGATGCTCTTCATCCAATGAATCACCATCATCCCAATAAAATTCATCAAATTTATCCTCATGAATTCATTATTGTTCTTCCTCTTCACTTGCCTCATTTGTAAGACAACATGTATCTTTTTTATAATCCTCCATTCTAGGCACAAACGCATGGTCAACATGTGTAATATTATACATCTCCTTTTGCATCCATATTTATTGTTCTTGACTTGTGTTTTTGATAGTATTATAATCATTTTATGCACCACAATTCTTTGGTTTGCTTCCCAAGTAGTCCTTTGAACATGAAATTCTAGTACTTGTAGCACTTGTAGCACATGTATTGTTTTCTTTTTCCCTTCTTTGTATCATCATTTTTTCTATTTTGGCACATGATATTCAACTTTAGGTTCTTTAAATTTTTGTGAAACTTTTTTGGTGGTCCATCTCTTTTTTATTCTCTATATTTTTTGCTCATAGAATTTGATCCAATATGTATCATGAAGATATTTTTAGTAGGGTATGGAGGTTCCTTGGGAGTAAGCATACATGTGTCCAAGATAAAGTAGATTAACTCCATAAGGGGTTGATACATGCAACTCTATTAACCTTGATAACTCTACCCTCATGAATGAACTTTAAAAATTGATATGCCATTGAAGGTACTACTCGTAGATGCTTCAACCATGGCCTACCAAGTGAAATAGATAACCTATTGAAAGCAATAATAACATGGTGAAACATAGGTATTCCTTTGGGTCTAACTGTGATTGGTAGTATGGTGAAACCTAAAGCACAAATCAATAACCCATTAGTCATTTTTGCTAATACACCAAAATGTGTGTGAGATATTGGTTCCATTTAATTTGCTACCAAGAGGTATTTTGTGCATACAATTTATTAGTTTGTAAGAGATGTGGATATTCCATCAATGAGTGTATCATTTATCTTTCTAACAAAATACAAGATCCCTAATTTTTATTTTGTGGGATCTCCTCGTTAGGATATGTAATGAGTGGAGAAGCAAGAGGAGGAGGAGGAGAAGAGGTGGCATTAGCTTCAATGGTGCCCATAAAGGAATGATCATTTGATATATCCTTATTTTCATCATTTATGTTATCATATGTATCTTTTGCCTCAACATTATTTATGTGATGTGGAAAGGGATTTGTCTATATTCCCATTCTATTATTCGTAGGTGTGATTGATGGATTTCCATTGTCATTAATACCTTTTAACTTTTAGAATATTATAATTAATGGGATCTTATACCTTATTTTTAAGGCCTTTGCAAGATTGAGTGTAATAACACTTAACTCGACTGAAGTTACAAAACATTTGGTCATTATATATCCTCAGAAGTGGTTTATTGGGATCTAATGAATGAAGTGAAGTTATTGTAATCAAACTAGTACTCAAAAGCTTTGAAGAAAATTGTCAATAGATTCTTAAAGCTTAATAAATATCCTAGAAGCATTTGGTTTGAATTAAGGAAGAAGTGGATCATCCCATAATAGTGAGCCCCAAACTTAGGACACCACTTTTTTTATGTTGTGGGGAGCTCAAACTTGGAAAGCACCTTCAAACACAAGTATTTCTTCAAACAAAGAGTCACCTTTGTTCAAAGGCTACCTTCATTTGAAGGTTGTTTTTTATTGTTTAAAAAAATTACCTTCATTCAAAGGACACCTTCAAATGAAGGTCTTATTTTAATGTAAAAAATAGTAATCAAAAGTAAAATGATGACTTTTCATTCCCCTTTCACACTATAGATTGCAACATGACATACATTGAAGCTCCCTTTGCTTTCACCTTGTTGACTTCAAGAGTGTTTTCATGGTTCTTTAGGCACTCATTTGTACTGTGAATCTGCCATGTGGTTTTGAACAAAGGTCTGCTACATCTAGTATTTAATAGGTATTTTCAATACCAGATCATCTATGGTTTTCAATTGATATTCTAAAATTTTATATGCTTTGTTTTTTAACCCTAAAATGTCTAATTTAAACCCTAATGAGATAATTTTTAACCCTAAATAGTTATTTTGAAACCCTAAAATCTTCAATTGAAACCCTAAAATATTTAATTGAAACCCTAAATAGCTATTTTGAAACCCTGAAATCTTCAACTGAAACCCTAAACAACTATTTTGAAACCCTAAAATCTTCAATTGAAACCCTAAACAACTATTTTTAAACCCTAAAATCTTCAATTGACTATTTTGAAACCCTAAATCTTTAATTAAAAACCTAAAATGTCCAACTGGCACACTTGAGTTATTAAATTCAAGTCATATAGCTAGAATTAGGAACTAGGTATCTTACCCCCCTCAAACTCTAGGATGTGTTATATATTTTAAGAGAGTCTTCCTTGTAATCATTGAGAAATAAGATCTATATTGGATAATTTTTGGGGATTAATTATTTTTTCTACCACCCTTTCATACTTCTCAAACACTCTCTTGATTTCTCTAGCTTCTCTATCTAAAGAGCTCTATTTAAGAGAAGCACATCATACACAAACTAGCTCAGTGAGTTATATTTTCTAGCTTTGATGAAACATATAGTCCTCTTATGTTCTTACATAGAACCTCCATTTTAAGGGGACTTCCTAGATTTTTTTTATAAATAGGAATAATAAAAGGGAAAGTAGGTCCCCCTATATAATTTCCCTCTTGGCGGGGAGGAAATTTTTTGATACTCCATTGATTAGAATGGATTAGGTGGTCATGGAAATGGAGATTGGCATCTATTGGGCCTAGAGCCTTCCTCACACCAAATTAGGAAGTAGGTCTAATTTCATCCAATATAAATGGCTCATATATTCCTCAATCATAGGTCTATTTTTGTTGTCTCTTCATTATGATATATATATGCATCTTCATCCTTTACATCACAAGCCAAGTTCTAATTTCACATGTTGCATGCACTTCATTATGACTTAAATAGTAGACAATACCAATAATACTTGAATTTGTATCTCCTTTAGCATAATTTCATATTTATGAGAATAATGAAATAGATCATATTTTAATTTTTGTTGATGATATCTAACTTGCTTCCCATTTGATCAAGTTGTCTAATTATCTATTATCAAACTTCCATTCTAGTAAATGCATATCAAAACCTACAGTTTTGTGGGGGGAGCAAGATAAAAAATAGTGGGTTAAAATTTTCAAACAATATATGTTGGATCTATCCAAGTCATACATGTATGAGCTTAATTATGGTATATACATGCATCTTTATCCTTTAAATCACAAGCCTTACTAAGTTCACATGTTTTTATAATATAAGTTGCATTTATAGGGTGTAGTACCCTTAACACAAAAAATCCCTATGGGCCAAAGTTCATCAATTCAAAATAACACAACATAACCAGTTATAGCAGATAAACAATTCATAGAAACAACACAGAGACAACATAGTAAAAGACCCCCCAAAAAAAATTAAAACCCATACCATCACCAAGCAAGATTCTCCCATTCCTCCATGAGGAATTTAAACACATCCCTAGTGGCTAGACTGGTATTGGGACCAAGCTCTGTAACATTCTTTTTAAATTCCTCCTTTAGCACCGTAGACAAAGTGACAACCAAGTGATGAATGATCTTTATAGTGAACTGGGTCAATTTGTCGAGCTTCCTTTCCAAGATGCAAACACAAGCTAGTAGGCCATTGACATCTTCCTCCTTTGTAGCATCCAGCTTGTTAGTCACTTCATCTAGAGCTTGATGATGGAGGAGGCTGAAGTGGAATTCTTTAGGATCATCATGTTGAGCTTTAGGAAGTGACTAGGTCCCTCCTTACACTCCTCTATTTCCTCAGTCGTATCATGTTTGTTGTCATCATGATCCTTACCATGCTCCGAGTTGCTAGAAATATCATCAACTAGGACCTCTTGCTTATGTTTAGCCATGAAATTAGACCTCCTAATGTTGGCAGGTTCCACACAAGTGTCCATACTCATGGCCACCACAGTTTCCTCCTCAGAATCTTTAGACCTAGTGTCATTCTCATCATTTTCAGTGGGTGGTTCTTCAGTATAGAATGATATGCCTTTCTTTTTCTTTTTTGTTTGTCTAGCATTGGTTTTGGCAGAAATTTTTCCCCTTTTCTTAGTAGGGGTGTTCTTTAGTTCACATAGACCAATGGCGACAATGGTTTGAGCTTTCCCAGTAGCTCCCTTTTTCTTTTTAGTGGTAGGTTTGGGTTTAGGATCTTCTAGGGTTTGTTGGAATTGGGGGGTTTCCTCTTTGAACCCAAATCAATAGTAGGGGAGGGTTCTAAAGGAGGATAATCTGAGGCCATGAGCTCCTCAACCCTAGTGGTTGATGAGGAGCCTATGACATAGATGATTCAAAAGTGGCATATGGTAAAAATAATAACACTTAAAGCGGCCTTCTAAAGTATGTATTTTATAAGAACAAGGATAACCTGGTCCCAAGGCATAGGCAATTTGCTCTGGTCATATCTCAAATGGTGTTTAATGGGATGTTCATTCTCCTTGAAGAAGGTGTGCATTCTATTCATTTCTTGCACCTTAGTGTGTTTCTTAAGTTTTTGCCCCGTGCATGAAAGCCCCATGGCTTTGGCAATAACATATTTGCTCACCTCAAATGAAATGTCACCCACCATAACTATGTTCACATGTTTCACCCACTTCACTACTACTTAAATAGTAGACAATTCATTGCCAACAACACTCAAGACTTTATATCTCCTTTCACGTAATTTCATATCTATGAGAATGATGAAATGGATCATATATTTTAATATATGTTGGATCTATCCAAGTTATATATGTACATGTATGTACATGCATATATATACATACATATATGTACATGTACATACATATATACATACATATATGTACATGTACATGCATATATATACATACATATATGTACATGTGTACATGCATGTATATATATCTTAAATTAGGGATAGTTGTTTGGGGTTTCAATTGAAGATTTTAGGGTTAAAAAATAGATAAATTATATTTATACATGTATGTGTGCATGCACATATATGTGTATATATAAGTACACATACATAGATATATACATACACACACACACATATATACATGTACCTTTTAGGGTTGAATTTAATAGAGATTTTATATTTATGTTTATGGAAATGTGTATTGACATAATTTATATTTGACATGTGTACAAACTTATATATATGTAAGTATGTATGTATGTACATGTATCTAGATACATACAATATACATAACATTTTTGAAGGCCTCTCAATGTATCAAATTCAAGTTCCCTAAACAAATTTATATATTTTTGTACATACATGTGTGTGTGTATAACATGTGTATACATGTTTGTATGAATATATATTTAACATGTTACATGTAGATGTATGTTTGTATACACACACACATGTACACATGTATATAGATATTTATGTACATGACATGTATATGTTCATGTATGTATGCATATTGCATATATACATGCATGCATGTATGTATTTATGTATGTGTGTACATGCGTGTATTTATGCATGTATACATGTATAAATCAATCTATATATATATAAATACATATACACATACATATTATATGTATATATGTATGTTTTGTATGCATACATGTATGTGTACATACATACACATGTATATACATACATATATACATGTATGTATATATATATGATATCAAATACATACATGCACATATATATACATGTACAATATGTACATACATACATATATACATACATACATACATGTGTGACACCTATAGCGGCTAAGCCATGAGGAATTTGAAGATGATGCAAACTAGAGTTTCGTGACATTTTGTCTGTAGATTCTAAATATAATTTTTTCAAAAATTTTGGAATTAGATTGCACTTCTTTTTCCATCTCCCTCAAAAACTAGTTTTTTCAAAAAACAACATTTTTAAAAAGTGACGTTCACCGTATAATGCATAACTTTTTTTCCATGAAGGATAAAATTCTATTTCTTTTGAATTTAGATTTGTATCTCTGATATCTAGTGCTTCCACTTGGTTAGATACTTTTTTATTGAATATTTTTTCTTTAATCAAGTTTCAAAGTCAAACCAATTACAATTCAGACATAGCGCGACCGTATAACGCATAACGTTTTTTGTATGTATCGAAATTAATTTTTTTTTTTGGTTGGATCCAGGACTTCAATATCTAGTGCACTCATATTTTTCAACTTGTTTTTGATAATCTTCTATTTTTCCACATGTGCGAACAAAAAGCTTGTTTTTCAATGAAAAACCTACATTCACAAGAAATAAAAAATAAATATAATAATTAAATTAAATTTATTTAAAATTATACTTTTTGGGAAGCTTATAATAAGGAATACATACTTATAAAAAATAAATTTTAAATGAATTCATTTGATCTCCCAAAAGGTAAATCAAAAGTGGTTTTTTATCGACATTTTGATAGGTGTAAAGGAGACTCTGTTATAGGTATGGTTTAAAACTAGCAGGGTTCTATCCAAGAGGGTTTGATCTAAGGTAGTTTTATCAAACCCTTGTCAGTTGGAATGCTTTAAATGGAAATTTTAAAGGCTTAAATCATTATATTTTCTAAAAATATGTGATTTCAACAAAAATCAGAATCTCCCAAAAATTGTAAACCAACTTTGTGGGATATACATGTATATACATACATGTACATATATATAGTACACACATGTACATACACATGTATACATACATCATTCAACTAAACCCTAAAATTGTGTCAAATTGAAAGACTAAACAACTATTTTGAATGTGCAACATAAATATGGATAATTCCCTTTTTGGACATACAAATAGGGAGATCCATAAATTATGGTTAATTTTAGATGACCCACAAACTACTGGGGTTTACAAAAAAAAATGCAACAAGATATTGGATAGTTTACTTCACATTAGATATTCATTAGGGAGTGTTTTAACTTATTCTAGTGATACTTTAGTAGTTATTCTCACCCAAAAGTAAGAAAAAATTTCAAGTGATGTTTCATTGAGCACAGTGCAACTAAATGTGCCAAAATAAATCATAAAAAATGATTGTCATCCTTAGTATGCCCCTAGAACTAGTGTTAAGACATATCAAGTTACCATATGTGTAGACCCTTTGATGAGACCTTTGATCTACCCTAGATTTCTTGATTCTCAGGGTTGTTATCCTAATAACAACCAAATTTCATTATATTTTGCACAATTATACATTGAGATTCATTTAGGCCCCAATGCCAACTATCTAGATTTCCCTTCACTTTTGGGGTAGGCATGTGGTAGGGTATGCAACATGGAGTCATATCATTATGAAAATCAATAACCTCCTGCTTATAGGAGCTTGGTTGGTGAGAGGATATCTACAATATCTCCATCACTTAGCGATATTGGTGATCATGTGGTCATTACTTCCCAAAGGGAAGCAATTGATAGTATTGTTGAGATTTCTATGTAGACTCAAACGATATCTACAAATTGTGTGGGAGAGTACTTGATGAGGCATCCACATATGTCATTTTCTCACCTAGATCCATATCATGTCATTGGTATCCCATCTCCAGATGATGTAGAATGCATTATAGGTGATGGTCAAGTTCAGAGTGTGACATGTTGTTTGTTTGAGAACTAATTAAGGGTATATTAGGTGATATCATCATAGATAGGGATCCCTTTTTCATCTATGTCAACTCATATGTGATTTACACCCTTGTAGATGCAGATTTTCTAGCAGTTGGTTCACAACATTTGATGCACACCTTGCTATTAGATTTTTCAATGGGCCACATGAGTCACATACTAGATAAACACAAGCTACATATAATGACTATTTTGTCGCTCCATGGGCACATGATTCACTTGAGCAAGTTTCAGGGGATATGGATGTTGTAGATTAGATGCTTTCATCAGGATCAATACCATCACAACTTCATAGTCCATTGCACTCATCATTGCTAGAGCAATTGAGTAATGAGAGAACTTCATATGAGATAATACAAGACATCATTGTAGCTATAGAAGGTGGTACTTAGGGTCTTGGTATATTGACACAGGTATATGATATTTTACTTTTTAAGTTATATTTATACAATAAAATTGAACATATACTTATAGTCCTACAATAGATCTTATTTGAAATACATATTTCATTTTTACATGAATTTGTAGGTTGAGCCAGTAGGTGATACTACTAGTTCGAGGGTAGAGAATGTATGTACACGTGCTTCACTTGATGGCAATGGACAAGTGAGATATTTATCATATAAAAATATATGATTGTATTCATGTACAATAAATTCTATTTGAAATCAATATTTCATTTTTACGTGCATTTGTAAGTTGAGCCGGTAGGTGATACTAAGGATAGTTCAAGGGTAGAGTGTGTACACACACACACTTCACTTGATGACAGTGGACAGGTGAGATATTTTTATTTTAAACATATGCTTGTATAATCAAATATAATATATTATATTTGATATCAATATTCTAATTTAAATAATTACACTTTTGTAGGGCTTTATGCATCTGTCAGAGCAGGATTCCCACTAAGGGACACTCAATTAGGTGCTACTACCAAATCTCTATGGATGTATTTATGTTTATGGACTTTTATTCAGACATGTGTGTGGACATATACATACATACATACATGCATACATACATACATACATACACACACACACACATATATATATATATATCCATACATACATACATACATACATACATACATATATACATACATATATATATATATGTATGTATGTATGTATGTATGTATGTATGTATGTATGTATGTATGTATGTATGTATGTATGTATGTATGTATGTATATGTGTGTGTGTGTGTGTGTGTATATATATATATATGTTTATGGGAATTTATATCCAAACATTATAAATTCATTTATGTATATGGTCATTTATAAATTTTATGTGCATGTGTATGTATGGACATTCATATATTTGATGTATATTTCTATATTGCATTATTTAGCACATTGTCACAAAACTAATATGGTAATCACATTGTCACAAAAGTAACATGTGTAGATCCAAAATAATATTTCTACATGGTAATCACATCAACTCACAAAACTAACATGTAGCATTTCATCTAAATATAATTTAACATTTAAACCAATGTTGATTTTCAAGTAATTTTCAATAGCAATATCTAAATTAGAGAGGCAATATATAGATCCACGATGAATATAATATAGCCACCCATTCGTATAATTTCTTAAAATTCTTGGAAAGAACTTAGCAAGAAGGATTATCATCATAAATAATATCCAAGCATGTAGCCTTAAAAATGATATCAAATGTGTCATCGGGTCCCCATTACCATTATACAATTCAAAATGATAGTTTTTAAAACAAATAAAAAATAGATAAGAAAGAATCTCAAAAGTTATTGGATTATGTTAAATTTCATTAGTAACAATTTGTCCTTTTTATTTTCAATGAGAATGTAGATATATGGGGGATAGTGAATGCTTATGGGGTGACAACATGAGAAGTATGAATATAGATACTCAATAATTCCTTATGAATAAAATAATAAAATATTATAAAAAATAGGAGGAATAATAGATTATAGATACTCAATAATTCCTTATGAATTGACCAATAATTTCTTATGAATAAAACACTAAACAATTATAGAAACTAGGAGGGACAATAGAAGAGCTAGGATGAACAATAGAAGAGTAGGCTTAGTAGGAAGGGAGATGCGACACAACATTCAAAGATTTTGCTGAGATTATCCTTAGTGGAAAGTGGGGAGGATATGAGATATTGACATACTTGGAAAATATAAATTAAAAGATTATAGAAACTAAGGAAAGATTCACAGTCGATAAACATGTATTAGATTTGAAAAAAAATATAAACCAAACTCTAAGGTCAAAACCTAAGGGGTATAAAATATATCAATTGGGTTCACCAAAACAAAGCTCATCATTAATTGACCAAGATCCAAAAAGATTTATATACCAAATGAAGATAGCAAAAGAGGAATAATCATGTGTCATAAAGCATGATGGCATGTAGAATGTAAGCATGGCTAGATGAAGTAGGAAAAGATATCTAGATGATAAATATATAACTATGAGGTAACACATGGAGATTACAAGTTCCTAACCAATATTTAAATCAAATCTAAAATTAAAGATTAAGAAATCATTTAATTATAATATATTATAAAATAAAGTAGGACAAAGCCTTAAATATAATTCCCCAATATATTTTTCTCAAAAAATTATCAAAACAAAAGAACATTCATATCACAAAATTATAACAACACATCCTGAAGTTCCTCAAAACAATGCAACCACATGTGTTTTCATATCTTACAAAGTACCTAAACTTAGGACACAAGGAAGTTTGATATCTAACAAAGTACCTAAAGTACCATGTGAACTTAAGCACTAGGAAAGTAAAGAATAAGATTAGGAGGAGCCTCATCTTGATATGTAAAACAATACATGTCTAGATGCAATAAAAACTTATATTCAATCTAATGTCAATTTAAGCCAACTTTTATAACCATTTATAATTTGGTCTATTACAACATCATAATTACTTAAATCATGTGCTGAATAAAATGTAT
The DNA here is from genome assembly GCA_007258455.2 of Sequoia sempervirens. Taxonomy (NCBI): domain Eukaryota; kingdom Viridiplantae; phylum Streptophyta; class Pinopsida; order Cupressales; family Cupressaceae; genus Sequoia; species Sequoia sempervirens. The sequence continues at coordinate 273,433,596 of VDFB02270651.1, forward strand.
GTGAACAAAATTAATTATTCAATACATATGCATGTTACAAGTCACTTTGATAAAACATGTACATAAATAAAATTGAAAATATCTTTCAATCCAGAACTATAAAACTTACAATTCTTAGATGCTCCCAATAAAAAATGTATGTAATACAACAATAAAAATGTTTATGGAAAAAAATGAAGATGCTCCTAAATATGCATGTACAATCTAAAAGAGCTTCCAAATACCTGTTCAAGAATATATTTCATAGCAAATCTCTTGCCACAATTTGAAATGTAAAAAAAGTTAGAACAATTCTAAAAATTCTATGAACCATTTAAAGTAAAATTAAGTGCAAGTTGTTGATGCATAAATTAAAATAATTAAAAAGTTCTACAAGACAATTGATTTAAATCTAGTAAAGGTCTTTAAGGTACACTTGAAAGACCTATTCTAACCATTATTTTAGTCTAATTCGGGTTCCTAAGACACCTCAACTAAAGAGTACACCCATAAGATAATACTATGTCATATATATAGTATGTAGATATTATATGTACTTGGAATTAAATAATAACTTAAAATCCTCTGTGCACTATAGGTATGATTGCAATTTAATAAATTTGGAATACCACAATGAAATGACAAAAAAATTAGAATCTAGAGATCACATGAATTCTAAAAATTTAAGAACCATTTAAGCAAAAATTAAATGAAGTTATTTGAACTTCATATTTATCAAAGCTCTATGTAAGACACTTGTGATCTAGTAGACCTAACACACCTAGTATCTACCTAAAATAATATTTTTCCATAATGCAAGTCTAGTAAATACCCGAAATGATAGTTTTTATCCACATTTTTTATATCATGTCCATTAGTTCAACTCACTTTTCAATAAAATGCAATATTTTCCCATGGTTATCTCTATTTAATCTCCACTTATGATGTTTGTGTGTACATGGAACTGGATGAAGAGACAAACTAGCAGCAATTACTAGGTGACTATACTAATACAATATTTTGTGAGGTTGGTAATCAATAAAATGAATCCCATTGTGAACAATTTTGAGTTGTTTGAGATATGTTCCTTGTATTACAACTGAACCTGTGGGAAACAACACTCTGCTTGTTTCTAGTTTTGTTAACTTCATCTTCTCTTTTGTGCAACGTAATAAATAATAGCTTACACCTATGTTTCAAGTCTCTGCTATGATTGCAAAAACATCTCTTGCACCACAATGAAATGTAAGAAAATTATAATTTTTCATGAATTGTAATGTTTAAGAACCAAATTAAAATTATAATTTATCAACATATTAAAATTTTCAAAAATGAAAGTTACAAGAGTTCTATGATAGATATATATATCTTTTTTAATAAATCCTAAAATATGGTCATAATCAATTAAAATCAGAGGAATGTCTTCAAAGATTTCTTCTTCATCTTCATCATATGTGTTAGTAACAACTGGTGACACCAAATTACATTTACTAACATATCCAAGTTGTTGACTCTTGCAGTTCTCATAATCTCCCAACATGCAATCATAAAAAAACAAGAGTAATCCCTAGTGCACAATGTCCATGTTTCACTATTTGTACACAATGCAAAGATATTTTTTTCTCTACCTTCTTACATCCATACATTGTTCTTTTATCCACACCTACAAATTTTATATATACACATCAAATTCATAAATTACAATTATAATTTTGTTTCAAATTATTAAATGATAATAAAAATAAATTAAACAAGTCAAACTTATTTTAAATAATTTACATACCTGATATCTCCCATAACACTCTAGTTGGACGTGGGTTCCTCCCTGAAAATGTTCCACCTTCACATGTGAAGTGTTTTTTACACCATTCAATAACAACTTGAGCATCATTTATATGATCTCCCTAATAATTTGTTTGATTTTTTTGTAGAGCACATTTGATGCAAGATCCTACACCATCATGTTCACCCTTTCCATTTCCACTCTCAAAGAAATTCTAAATGTGTGGTATATTATCATGTTGATGATATCTACAAAGTGCACAAAATGACCTTGATGATTTGAATTGTGATGCACACCCATCCAACCATGCAAAATGTTTCTCAATTTTCACACCCCTTCTTGTCAAATCTTCAAAGAAACTTTCTTAAAGCAACATTTTATAAAATGTGTGTCATGCTCTTTATCATCACTAATATAAAATTAATATTCTTTCTTAATGACTTGTTGTAGATATGTACTCTCAATACCATCCAAATCCAATTGTGCATGTTGATAACATACATGCACCATAATAGTGACCTACTCTGAATAATAATACTATATTTAAATCTCCTTTTGATGAGTAAAAGAGTAATTTTCTACAAACTCAACTACTAATAAAACTATTCCAAGTGGAAAAGTATCTCTTGATAACTAAAACTCTTTAGCTTAAGACCAGTTACCAAAAAATACATATTGTATGTATGGTTGTATCAAATTACAAAAAAATCCATAAATGTTCCAATAGGTGGTTCCTTTTCTACATAATTTAACCTTTTGGATTCTTTCCCAAATTTAGTTTGATACTTTATGTACTTGTAACTCTTGCAATTTACCATCTTTGTCTTCATTTCTCAAAGGCAATTTAGCTAAATTTCCACATGAATCACAAAATCCATTTATGCATTTCATTGGACCATTTGCATCATCATCATTTTTATCACATATAATAGATGCTATAAACTGATGTACCCTTTTTGGAGGTGCATTTGCAAAATCATCACTTTCTTCTACTGTCTTTTGATACACTTGATAGTAGAGATCAAATTCAATATGGTGACAACAACAAGAAGTTTCAAAATCTTCATCTAGTTTGGCATACCATGGCCTTAGCATTTCAAACATTGTTTATACAATCTTTATATGAGAATCTAACCAATGTTTTGTATGCAATTCATAAATTTGGTCCAATCCTATGTTTGAGTGCATTTCTACTATTTGATGAAGGATGAGTATGATCAGGCCAAAAAAATGAAATCAAATTTCTAACACCATCTTCAATTTTGTTAGAATGAGGAGCCCTACACATTAATGCCCAATTTCCTTCTACAGTACTATCATCCAAAACCTTTATTTTTTTCACTATCTTGTTAGTGTTTTTCTACTTATGCTGATTTCACTTGAAAGTGAAGATCTTTGATACTTTCTTGGCATTTGTAGACTTACAATAGAGGTCAACATGACTCTTCTTGAAATTATCTTATCAATTGATTGAGATATTTTATCAATAGAACTCAAACCTTTTGTAATATTTTGAACAATATATTTTTCTATGTGTCTTTTCCTCTTTTTTTTTGTGAAATCTACACCCAACAATTGTAATGACTCTTTTATCTCATCAAGTATAATTGATAATGATTAGGTTTGACCAAGCGTATCATGATTTTTAAAATACTTCTCAACTATTTCCTTTGAATTTCTATTCAATGACCTCTTACTAATTGCACCAGGTTGTTCAACACAAAAATTCAATTTCTCTATATCAATATTGAGTAAATAATCTATATTTTTGTAAGATTTTTTTTCTTAACCTCTTTAATTAGGTTCATACAATACATATATGTAGAAGGAAGTGATCCAAAACCCTCACCAACATCAAAGGTTAGTTGAGCATCCTCCCTAACATCAATTTTGTGTGGTTGGGACTCCTCCCTAACATCAACTATGTGTGGTTGAGCCCCCTCTTCTCCAATAACTAAATTAGGCTTGACTTGTACTCCACTTTTTGTATGTTGAGCCCCTACACATATAAAAGAGAAAAAGCTTTAAAATGTATTATTTATATAAGGGATGGATCATAAATAAAATTATTTTCAAAAAATTCCATAAATAAATTTTCATAAGACTAATAGATTCATGTACAAAGATGATGTGGAGAAAGGGAAAACAAAACACATTCAACAATTGATTCTTCAAAACATTGATAGGACAACCTTGAAATGAAAGGAACATTCATTAATAACTTTCACAAAAAAAATAATGAATCCAATCACTCCAATGGGATTGAAGATAACCTAATTATAGACTATTCCTCCAATTTTCATCAAGATCCAATGGTGGAAAAGAAATTTATGGCATTTTTCCCCAAACCTGGAAACCCTAGGCTAGCCACAAACCTCCTCTCACCAAAAATGGCATAACTCATTCAAAACTTAATAAAATTTTATCAAACCAAAAGAATATGAAACTAGAATCATGCCTTCAAATTTTAGAATTGGTTTCAGCCCTGTACTGTACTATACATGTCCGTACTAGATCACATTTTTAAACTACAAATTCTAGAAAACATTGCTAGAATAGGGAAGCCTTCACCAAAATGGCCATATCTCACACAAAACTCAATGAAATTTAATGAGACAAAAATAATTGTAAACTAGAAATAAATATCATTCCATCAATATATTATAGTCCTTGATATGAGGTTGTACCAGACCGTACAATGTGAAAGAACAAGTTTGTAACTTAGAAAAACACAGTAAAAAAGGCTTGCTTCTATTCACCAAAAACTACAAAATCAGTTCTTCCCCTCTCTATTTGAATTTTGAGGGTGTTTTCATACATTTCCCAATCAAATCCCAACTCTTTGAAATGGTTTCTTTATTTCCATGTAACCGTTTCTTGCTTTTTGACACCTTTCCAAAGTTGCATGACAACTTTTAGCAACATTTGACAACTTTTACAATTTTAAAACAAAAACCCAATTAATCACTCAAAAATGAATCCATATGATTCCAAATAGTCATAAATGACCTTATGAGACTCCAAAACACTCTAACAAACCTAAAACCAAAAAATAACAAAAATATGCTTTTGAGGCTCTTGGTGCCCTTGCACCATACTCCCGAGGAAAAGAAAAATTGAGGTCCACCTCAAATAATGATCAGCTGCTTTTTCTGCTTCCTCCAATTGTGTTGACCTCCTCTCAATATTTTCCATGCTTGGCTTGATCCGTTCCCTGTTTCTTGGTGTGCATTCTTTTCTGCCTCGCTTTCTTCTTGCATCTTCTCTTACCTAGCATCTTCTCAGCTTCAAGGTTCCAAAACTCTAGTTCTTGTTCATATGTCATATTACCACTATCCATGTCTTCATCTTCATCATTTGAATACAATTTGTTAGCATAATCATCATCCATAAAATTAGAAAATACAACCAGTACCTCTGTTGTTTTTGCAACCTCTTCTTGACCATATTGTGCAACATTTGCATAACAATATTCATACACAACATTTAGTTCTCCTTTTTCTTTATACTCTTTTCCATCTTCATCTTCATCTACTACACCTGTAAACACATACTCACAAATATTGTTAGAAACAAAATTTTGAGTCACAATGGACTCATTTTCTTCATCTTTTTCCTCTTCCTTGGATGGCTTTGGCTCTTTCATCATCTTGATTACTTTTTTTATCTTCCTTCTCAATTGTTGCCTCTTTCTTCTTTCCACAATTTCCTTTATCGACCACTTGAGAATTTTTTGAATGGTGATCTTCCAACTCCACATACTTGTTACTATACTTTGTATTCTTTCTTCAAATGTTTTTTTGCATTTGTTCCAAATCTTGTCGCAGACCTATTATCTCGTGTCGAATACTTACTTGTTTTTCCTTCTCATCTTTTGTCTTCATCTCATTCCTTTCTCTTTGCATCTCTTGTTGCTTGCTTGACAACTTATTACTCTTCAGGTCTTCATGGATTATTCTCCTCTACACTTCAATTATTTTGGTATCCCAATACCTTCACACACACAACTATCCTCTACCCAACAAGATTTTGGAAGATGCACTCTCCAAGACCTCTTCTACCCACTTCCTCTGAGTGGAAGAAATCTGCACACCTTCTACCCAATTTCATCACTATTGGAGGATATAAGTCATTGGCTCTCTTTCATACCTGCAACAAAAAATTTCTCACAACTCTCTCATCCTGGTATAGGGTCTTCTAGCTCTGATATCAAAATAATGTAGAGAAAGGATCTTTTACAACAAATTTTGACTCAATACAAACATAGTTTCAATCTAGGGCCATGCCTAGTTCTTCTTAGAGAACTTGGTCAATGAATTTAATGAGCATTCACCAAACAAAATAATGGATTCTTGGACTTTCCAAACCCCTTTTACAATGCATTTGACATGATGTGCAAAAAATCACCCATTTATTCATATCAATACAATGCATACTTTCTTAGAACCTTACACAACTAAACCCACAAGTTGCCTCACTGTGAAATGATGTCCATAAAATTATTTGTCTTAAGATTTCAAAGTGTATGTACCCTTAAACTTGGTAGATGGAAAATTTGGGGCCACTAAACCATATCTAATTCATAAAGTTGGTGTTGCATTAATTAGCCACATATGCAAAGGGATGGTGCTAATTATGCTTGACATTGTAATCTAGGTGACATGTTATTTAGCAAAGCAATTTAGAAACTAGTCTTAGAAATTTATATCAACCACTTCATATCCAAATGTACCATCGTGTGAAAATATAGATCGGTCTAGATTTTGTAGGTTATTTAGGTAGATCTATGATAAGAAAAGTGCATGAATATATCTCTTTGTCTTGCTTCACATGTTTAGACTATACATCTATAAAGAGTATTTTGAAGAGTCATATTAGTAGATTAAAGAAGGTTTAAAAAGATAAATTTATTCATAAGACTAATGTTCATGTAAAGAATGTTCATAAGTTGATCTTAGTCTTATTGAAGTGCATGTACCCTTAAGGTGGATGGGAACTTTGGGGCCACTAAACCATATCCAATTTGTAAAGTTAGTATTACATTAAGTTAGCCACATATATGCAAAGTGATGATGCTAATTATGTTTGAAATTGTTTAATCTAGGTGACATATTGATGCAGGAGCATCCCAGGTGGACGAGCTATCTACATCAACCTTCTTACAATTTTGGTTTTGTTTGCTTTAAAATTTTGTTTTGGTGTACATGTGTTCATTTTTCGACATTCATTTTGGTCGATGTCATTTACCTATCTGACTGGAAAATTAATATGGGAGCTATTTAATTAATATTAAATTTCAAAGGCCAAGTCAAACCATATTGGGAACTATTTAAAAACAGGTTTAAAAATATTAAAGAAACCAATATATGGCATTCTAGCAAGGGAGTGAATTAGTTTTATAAAATATGGAAATTTTGGGTTGTTCACATGCCATTGTATTTGGATGGGAAAGACATCGATTGGTTGTCCTTTGAGTTGCATGGTAGCTGAGGAGGCAAGGAAGTGGTGGCGTTGCAGATTGGAGACTTTGGGCACCAAAAATTGGTGAAAAAGAGCAGACCAAAAGTAATCTAAACAAGAGGAAGGATATAATCGACCTCTTTGGAAAAAAGGGAAATGGCTGCCAGTTAAAAACAACAAGGGGGTGTGGAGAAGAGCCCAAGGGGTTGTGCACAGGAGTTTACAGAGAGTGCATAAGGAGTTGCAATGCCTCATTGAATTTGAATCATTTCCAACAAGAGTGAAGTGACAGGGGGCACGCATAATTGGATGGAGAAGAGGCTGTGAAGCATTTTCAATCTCATTTCAAGCATGAGAGTTAAAAATAGAGGTAAGTAAATATATGAAAATCCAACCAGAAGGGTCACTACTATGAGTGGAGAATAATTTTGGGAAAATCTGAGGTATTGATAATTTCCAAATTGTAATGTGGTTTGTGAACCATAAGTAATAAAACAAATTTATTCTGTTAATTTTTATCTGGTTTGACATCTAAATGTGAATGAAGAATGTATGTTGAAATGATGTGCATTATCTTGAAATGTATTTAATGGACAAATGGAATTGTCCAATTAAATTGGAATGACTGTGGAATTTGGTCATTTGTTTAGAGTTGAGTTTTGCCTCCTGCATTATTTGGTATTAGAGCTAGAAGACCTTGAGTGTGCAGAGTATGCACTAGGAATTGTGGGTAGAGGAATTGCAGTGAAGGAGAGCTCTTGAGAATTGTTGTAGGTTTGTGAAGTCCTGAGCAGTTGGGAGCTAAAGAGCCGCGAATAACTAAAGATTGTGATGTGGATTGCATAAGATTGCAACAAGTGAGATGGGGATATTTGTGAGAAAGAAGCCTATCATATGGGATGGATAGAGGCAATACCAAAAGAGGAAGATCTTCTTGAAAATGGTTGATATAACCATGAGAATAGATAGATTAGAAGCAAGGCATCGGGAAGAATTGGTCCAACATGATGAAGATAAGCATGAGGTTGTAGCAAAGACATGTCATGAGGAAGGCATAACGAGAGAAGAAGAAAGGAATGAAGCGGGCATCGAAGAGGTTGTAGTGGATGGCGAAGAGAATTTGTTAGCACATTTGTTGATGATTGAAGAAGAATGGATGATGAAGCCCGTTGGTGCAATGAAAGGAGAAGAGCAAGAAGTTGCAGTTGACGAGGAGGTGAAAGATGTTGCAGCTGCAAGCGACGATGAGGTAAATCAATTTAGTGATGTTATTTTATTTTCAGATGTAGTAGTAAAAGGTGAGTTGGATAGAAGATGAAAGCATGTTGTAGATGTTACATGGTTGTGTGTAGAAATGGTGGAAGATGTTGCTGGGTGTTTTTGGTGGATGTGGACAATTAGAGGTGGGTTTGAACCCACAGAGGAGAAGAGAAGTGTGAAAAGAATTTGGTGGAGGAGGTCGGGCTTTGGTGGGAATAAGTCCATGACGAAGGAGAAAAGGAGGAAGATGTTGTGTTGTTGGAGGGAGATGGTGTGTGTTCCGACACAGTGCTGGAAAAAGAGGAAGAAGAGTTAATTTTGAGCACAAGTTTCAGTGATGGAGTTTGTTGCAGGTTGGTTGCAATCTGGAAGAGTGGTTCGACTACTCAACTCCATCATTGTGAGCCTATGCTCACAATCTATCTACTTAGTGTGTCTGATGCAGGAGCATCCAGGGCGGATGAGCTATTTGTATCAACCTTCTTACAATTTTGGTTTTGTTTTCTTTAAAATTTTGTTTTGGTGTACATGTATTCATTTTTTGACATTCATTATGAACGATGTCATTTACCTATCCGACTGGAAAATTAATATGGGAGCTATTTAATTAATATTAAATTTCAAAGGCCAATTCAAACCATATTGGAAACTATTTAAAAACAAGGTTTAAAACATTAAAGAAACCAATATGTGGTGTTATAGCAAGGGAGTGAATTAGTTTTGCAAAATGTGGAAATTTTGGGTTGTTCACATGCCATTGTATTTGGATGGGAAAGACATCAACTAGCTGTCCTTTGAACTGCATGGTAGTTGAGGAGGCAAGGAAGTGGCAGCGTAGCAAATTGGAGACTTTAGGTGCCAAAAATTGGTGAAAAAGAGTAGACTAAAAGTCATCTAAACAAGAGGAAGGATATAATCGAACTCTTTGGCAAAAAAAGAAATGGTTGCCAATTAAAAAACAGCAAGAGGGCGTGGAGAAGAGCCCAGGGGGTTGTGCATAAAAGTTTATAGAGAGTGCATAAGGAGCTGCAGTGCCTCATTGAATTTGAATCATTGCTAGAGAGAGTGAAGTGATAGGGGCGCATAGAATTGCATGGGAGTTAAAAATAAGGGTAAGTAAATATATGAAAATCCAACCAAAAGGGTTGCTATTGGGAGTGGAGAATAATTTTGGGAAAATTTGAGGTATTGATAATTTCCAAATTGTAATGTGGTCTGTGATCCATAAGTAATAAACCAAATATATTCCATTAATTTTTATTGGGTGTGACATTTGAATGTGAATGAAGAATGTATGTTGAAATGACGTGCATTATCTTGAAATGTATTTAATGGAAAAATGGAATTGTCTAATTAAATTGGAATGACTGTGGAATTTGGTCATTTATTTAGAGTTGAGTTTTGCCTCTTGCATTACATGTTATCAATCCAAGCTTAATTGGACACTAGTCCCAACTATATCAATCACTTCAAATCCAAACACCACTATGTGTGAAAATAAAGTTCAATAATTTTTGTAGGTGATTTAGGTATCTATATGACAAGAAAAGTGCATCATGTAGTATCTCTCTGTCTTGGTTCACATATGTTTAGATTATGTCTATATAAAGAGGATTTTGGATCTAGTCATATTCTAGAGTAGATTAAAGAAGTTTTAAGAAAGATGAATTTGTTCATACAACTAATCTTCATGTATACTCTTAAGGTGGATGGAAACTTTGGGGTCATTAAACTATATCTAATTTGTAAAGTTAATATTGCTTTTTAATTAGCCACATGTGAAAAGTGATGATGCTAATTACATTTGACATTGTAATCTAGGTGATGTTATTAAACCAAGCAATTAGAAACTAGTCCTAGAAAGTTATCCTTATAATTTCCATGAATATTATTAACTATACAAAATAAATTTTTAAAAGTATGTAAAAAAACATAAATTATTTCTTACATTAAAAAAAAATTGATATCTACAAACAAAATCTCAAAAAATCACTAGTTCACATCATCTTCAAATTCTTAACAATTTAGTTGCTATAGGTATAAGAAAGTAAAAAAAATGGTGAAAAATGTTGATATCAATGTCCCACTTTGACCAAAAAGTGTGAGACACTATTGTGCGCTGACCTAGGTAGTAACAACTTGATTCACATTTCCTTCATGTCATTGCCCTTTAACAAAATATTTGGCTTTTGAAACTTTCAAGGGTCTAGGAAGATTGGGATGTACCATATTTCAAGGTATTGAATGCTAAAGTTTTAACTTCAAGATTCTTCAAATGTGTACACATGTCTCTAAATTATGGAAAGTTACTTAGGTGCACATTATTATTTATGAATAGAAGCAATCCCTCAAGCCTCATGATTTGTAATTCATCATCATCAAAGTGGTGTTTAAATTTTCCACACAAAGAAAAAATCAAATAATATAATCATTGATAGGCTCATTACTTATCCACATGCATCTAATAAGATCATTGATAGGTTTATATATGTTTATGTGTTCAAAGAATTTTGTGCCAATATAATCAAAATAATGCATGGAACTTGATGCTAATAACTAAAACTATTGAATGACATAGTTTTTGAGTGTTCATGGGAATAATTTAGCTAAGATATTGTCATCACAAGCAAAGCTAATACATACAATTGTAAAATATTAAATGTGAATGCTTATATTTTCTTTCCTATTGTATAATTCAAATCAAGGAGCTATGAATCACATAGGAAACAAATATGTAACAATCTCAAAGGCAAATGCAATATAGAGGATTGTATTGTTCTTGTTATCCATGATCTCCTTCGTTAGATTTGTCAACTCTTGTACAAGTTTATCTAGTGTGTTGGTTGAAATAAGGCTAGAAAAATTATGCAAAATTGCAGAGGTATATTGGGGTTGTGATATGAGAGGCATAGACATAGTTGTAAATGGATTGGACACATTATGAGAAGTATTGGTTATGGGTTGATATGGAGAGATAATATGAATTACATGAGTGGAGGGTGTAATAGTTGTGGCTATGGAAGGCGAAGGATTAGATGTGAATGGAATGCTAGAAGAATTGTAGCATTACTAGTAGTCATGATGGGTGGGGTGTAACTATAGGGTAAGCCATATTTGGGAACAAAGTTGATAAGAAAAACATATGAATGATGGAGGTAGGAGTAACACCATGATTAATAAACTAGCTAGTGAAAACGCTGAAAGCAAACCAAATATAGATTTTGAATTTTAAAAATTTAGGGGTTAGATCCAAGGATGTAGGATCAATCTTATACTCATGAAAATGACCTAGGATGATGGAACCATAAAGTTTGGATGTATGTCTAATCATGGTAGGTGCAATAAATGTGGTCTTATATATAGAGATGCATAGAAATAAATAAGAAGCAAATAGATGTATAACAATGTTTGTAGTAAAGTTAGGAAAAAGAAAGAGAATGAACCTAACTTTACATAAAATTATGCTATTTATTAAAATATAAATTTATTAAACCATAATCTAAAAATAAACATAAAACTAGATGAAGAATGGCATAGGTATGTAAATTTCACCATTACATTATTATTTACTTTATTCATTTGTCTAACCTAGGTAACCCATTAGACAAGGCCACACGACTAGGTTTTTTAAAAACAAGAATAATGGTCACATGTTTGAAACCTAATTTACCCTCTCATGAATAGGAGCACCCATGCTGGTAGGAGTTAGTAGCTCATCTTATTTATTTAGAACCCCCTCAAAGCAACTCTAGGTGTTAGGCTATGATTCTCTTGTTAAAAAAGAAGTAAAAGTAAAGACTTCTAGAGTTTGCTCACTTGGTCTAGACCACTACTATAGGTAGTTAGATCGTGGATTCAACTTTTGATTTGCTTGCAATATGGATAAGGATCTGTTGCAAAAAAAACTAAACTCTCAATTTCTCTGGATAAAAAATAAAACAAAATAACTTCAATTACAAAGTTCCACAACTACTTGCTGAAGTTTCTCTTCTTATTCAATAGCCGTTCTAATTTTAAATTAAACTTTATAATTAAATGAATGAATGAATGAATGATTTTAATATCGTCCATGAGACCATCAGCCTATGGGACCCAAAGTTTGGTCTTTAACCGTTTTCAACTTTCTTTCCAAGTCAGCGCACCTATTATGAATCTTGATTAGGAAGCGGCCGTTTTGAGAAGCCTATCCTCTATAAAGAGCTCATTTAGATTAACCACCTTCAAGTTACCCTCATACTGGATACAAATGTCTTCATAAGCTGCACACTCGAAGATAAAGTGACGTTCGGTCTCAACCACCCCCTTACTGCAAAAAAAAATGAATTCCATAAGGATATTGGTACATTAAAGCAGCACAACCCATTCACCACGAGGAAAATTCATTCCATGTCCAGAAGATAGTTGTGACGTGAGGGCAAATTCGAGTTAGGGAATGACTATTTGACTTCTCATCTATCAAATGCATGAAGAATTTAAAATTCCAAGCAAAATGGTCCCTCCCTTTCTTGACCCGGGTGAGCTGACACACAGTGCGTCATTAACCGAAGGCCGGTAGCCAACCCGGGGTTTAGTATTAGATGGGCACAAGCTGTCGACAGGCTGTCATGCTGCAGATACAACTAAAAATGGAAGCGGGATCTCGTGGTAATCCACCCGTTTAGGGCAGAGAGCACATCGATTGCATCGTCCAATTTAACTCCCCTCCTTAATCCCATCGTTAACGATTTGTATAATCTTCTGAAAACAAAACCCTCTGACTTGAAGTCAATAAACCTCATTACTCTCGTAAATTTTCATACGCACAGCTCTCAATTCGGAATGTGGGTATTATTCTTTCAGCAGGTAAGTAATTTGGGCCTTCAATTCTGCATTTAAAAATTTCATATAGAAGAAGAAACATAGAGCATGCTGCAGAAAAACTTTAGCAATATTAATGATCCGGACCAGCTCCCTCCTCCATGTACTGGGAGTGACAACAATAACACTGGTTATCATTTTATGCCTTGGAGGTCTGCTATGTATTCTCTATGTCTTGCATTTCAGGTTCAAGACTCACCAACATCACTTATTTGCTCTCAGGGAGTTCAATTCTTTTTGGGTCATTAGGATCATGCTTGTCATCTTTGCAGTCCTATGGAGCCTTTTGGAGCTCATGAGGTTGCCATTGTTGAGACACAGGGGATGGCCCTTATCTTCAATAGGTGTACAAGGGCAGGCAACTTTGTGCAAAACCCATCTATTGTTATCACAGGGGGTTATAGAACCTTGTTTTTATCTGACGGCACTTTCTTTGGTCCACGGGCCCTTGCAGAATGACCCTTTTGGCCCCAGGAAGAAGGGCAATGGCAGAACTGTATTCAACATTTTGGTTTGTTGTCTTCCAGTTTTTTTTCTGCAGTTGTTCATTTTGGTAATTGGTCCCGGCATAACCTTTAGAGGGGGGAAAAGCATGGTCAAAGTATTGCCAAGGTATTTTACCAGGACCTATGAGGTGGTGCACGATTCGGATGGAAACCGTGACATGGCCATGTGCACTTATCCTCTCTTGACCACCATTGTTTTGGGAAGTTTTGGGTTCTTGTATATTTCATATTTTCTGTACGTGTGCTGGAGGATGTTGCTGCTGGTTATCAACAAGAGGCTGCAGTGCAGAGTCTATGGTTTGGTTTCTACGGTAGTGTTATTCCTGCCCGTCCAGGTAATGCTCTTGGGTTTTTCTATTTTTAGGAAGCCTACGGATGGCACTTTTGAATTGTTTTCCTTCTTGGGTTTTCTCACAACTGTAATGGCAACCACTTTGGGGGAAGGGATTCTCGTGATTAGGCCTATTGCTGATGCACTGGCAGTCAGGTGGGTATTTAATTCTAACACCCAATTTGACAAAAATAGGGATGCACCATCTTTTAGTACTGTATCCATTGAGGTATTTTCAGGACCTGGAATGAGAAGGGATGGCGAGGAGTTATTATTGGGGAAGTAAGATAGGGTTGAGATTAGAGGTACTTGTAAATGGGCACCTTGTGATGGTCTAGTGACACTAAACCTACTAAACCTCCATTCTACTTTTGTGAGGGGAGGACATTTTGAGTGTAATTTTGTGATTTCTTAATTGGAGTTGCTTTTGTATTCGCCGGAGCTCCATATTATCTGTACAGTGATATGTGGAGGCCGGCAAGAGTTATAGATGCTGTTTGAATTGTTTTTATTAAACAGCATGATTGACAGTGATTGAATGATACAGAGTTCTATTGGGACTCTTATCTAATTGTAAAAAGTTTCAGGGCAATCATCTAGTGGCCAAATTGTAATATTTTCATGATTTCTATACATATATAACAGGCACATTAAAAGATACATATTCTGAGCATTTTGCATTAGTATCTTGACTGAATGGCATTTTCCAATTTCTTTTGGGTTTCTAAAGTTACGTTGCCTATTAGGTACGTGGTGTTAAGATATAACTCCTTTTGAGTATTGCAGAACTTACCAGATAGATATGCTCATATTCGTTATTCTTAATTAACTAGTGCTATGATGAATGGAAAACTACATATCATGTATTTACGCTCATTGGTCTTATTGAGAATTAATCCAAGCATGTCAATACAGGCCAGCATATTTCTATCATATTTTCATTTTGTGATATAGCAAAGTTATTTCCCTGTTGTTGACTATTTGAAATAAATATCACAAAATAAACTAAGTTGAGTCCTGTAGAATTATCTGGGCACACGAAAAATGTGATTGCATTCAAGCTAAATTTTATTATCTGGTTGGTGTATGATTTCAATTTCATGGTATAACTTTTCTATTGCTTACAGTCTCTAGGAGACTACAGTATAGGATAAGAATTCCATCTCCTCATCTTCTGGTGATTATATTTATATATAATATAGTTGTGCACTTATTCATTTACTCCTTTATCCTGATTTAAAATGCCCTTTACACTATACCTGTACTCCTACATCTCCAGCTGACTATAGTGCTACTTGTCGTCTTTTGGATGTACTATGTAAATTCAGATAACTTGTGTATAAAATCTTCAGTGGGTATTGAAATTTTGTTTGGTGCAACCTGAGTTTTGTTCATTTTTGATTGTACAATAGCAACAAAAATCTTTGGGGAATAAATCGGCAAACCAAAAGTTCAAGATTTTTTGAAAAAATCGGGAAAAGATTGGGAAAAAATCGGATTTTTAACATAATGTAAAAAATTGTAGAATAAGAGACAAGAACTTTTTTGTTTTTAATTGAAAGGCATTTCCATAGCAATAGAATTATGGAGAGCAAATAAAATAGAGAGTTTAACTAATGAATCATAGAAAATAGATTTTGTTGCTTATATTCATATCGCTGATTACATTCAATTCCACATCTTTCAAAGCATTAGTTCACAATGCATAACTGATAGATGACATAATTTCAATTACAATATAGTTTGTACAAAGTCAACCTATAAATTCAATACAAAGTTTCAAAAAATCAAAAGTAGCCCATTCTCTTGCTAGTTGCTACTATAAATAGAGTTCTGCTAGAGGGATGCAGGTCCTGATGATGAAGTGCCTGGGGCTTTTCCTCTCCTAAGTCGTTCAATCAAATGAGTATCAAAGTTGGGCACCACTGGGATCTTAAAATCCTCAGCCTCAAGAAATTCATCACTAGCAACCCACTCATTGTCTGGATCAAAAATTGCCTCAAAGAAATGTGATCTCATGGCGATGGAATGCCATGACAATCAATAGCAACCACATTTCTTTGAGACAATTTTTCAACTAGTTCACTGCCTTGTTTATGCTACCACATTTTTCATACATGTCTACCAAAGCATTTTATCAAACAGTTCACTGCTTTGCTGCTATGGCTAAAAGCCTAAAACAAGTGCTTTCGAACAAGCTATGGATGCTTGGAAAAAATCTATCAAAGCATAATAGTAAACAATAAGCTATGGTCTCATTGTTTTTTTTCGCGTGAAAATCAGCGTGGTTTTATTTGCATTTTTTTGCAGGTTTTAAACACATTTTTTTTGGCAATTTTGCAGTTTGAAATGGGAAAAAAAAATGTCAACCAAAAAGATTTTTTCAAAAAATCGGAGAAAAAATCATCCAGCCTGCAGATTTTTTAAAAATCAGGATTAATCGGGTTTTTTCCCAGATTTCTGTTACTATGAGTCACTACAACTATAGCCTTTGAGGTGATTTATGTTTGTTTGACGTTAAACCACAAAATTACCCAATATTGTTTAATATTTTGTACAGGAAACCAGAGTGGTTAGATGAGAAGGAAATTGCGAGACAAATCTGATTCTTATAATTTATTTAATATTCTTATGCTATTTAATACTTACAAAGCTACGGGGGAGGAGGCTATTGTAAAATTTGTGATATTCCCAAACATAAATATATTGTTGTGATCATTTACACACATGCATGCAGCATATTGAGAAGCGGGTTTTTGGCAAATGATTGTATTTCCAGCCGTGACATATTCTTGAAGTGGGAAGTATGTTGCAAAGTGTTCTGGATTTGAAATTTTATCCATAATATACAAGAAGAATGATTAGGGAAGCTTTTTTTTTTCCCAAGATGACAGGTGGGACTAAACTGAATGGCAATGACATTTGGTGAGTGAGCTTTATCATGGGTGCGTATTACAAATTCAGAGATGATGGAGAAACTGTAAATTATTTTTTGCAAGGCCTGTGGTATAATGCAGAACACATTTCTGTTCAAGACTGTATTTTGTAACTGGACCAACTTGAGTGCCCTCATCAAAGGTGTATGCAGACAATATCGATGGCATAGGGTTAATGTTTATTTATAAATATGAGTTAAAAAATATTTTCTCAGACCTCAGAATGCAACCTTTTTTTATTTTATTTTTATCAAAGTCTGTTCCTATATCCTGGGTCAGTGGAGCAAGAACGGCACAATATTACTGACCCTTGCCTTTCCCACTACGAAGCGGAGTTGAACCTGTTTCAGGGGAGCAAACCGCCCCAGCTGACTCCGCTACATTTCTTGGGTCCTCTGAATGCAACTTTTCTACTGCAGCAAAGTTGAATTTGGGAATTAGGCTGTCAAACCCTAGCATACAACTTTTCCTGCAGCAAAGTTGAACTTAGGATTTTTTCTGTTAAGACCTCAGTGTTTCTCTCCTGTAGAAAATTCAACATGTTTTACTAGCCTCCTGACATGTATTTCTGGACGAATAGGATTGCATTATATTTAAAAATCAAGAGAACAAAGAACTGACCATCCTTTTGTAGGTGTGAATTTTCTTAAATCAAACGTTTGTAGTTCATTCTACTCCAAATTAATGGAGATATCAATATTCATGAGAGCCTTTTGTAAATGTTATAAAGAAATGTGGCCTGGTATGCAGTGGAAATCATACGGGAAGCAATTTTATGTTTATGTTCTAAATTAGTTGCAGCGTGTGGGCATTATACTGTTTTGAGCTGAATACGGTTTTTCTGTTTTGATTTTTTGAAAATTTCCCTCAGAAAACCTTATTCTCAAATTTTTACCCACATCGAGGTACCTTTTTTTCCCAAAGTTATTAATGTAGACTGCACGGTTGGTCCCTAACTCCAATGCTGGAATGTGCATGGAGGTCGTTAGGTGCAATGCCTGGGTCATTGGGATATCTTTCTAGGCAACCTGCATAACCCCTGCTGAAGAACTTAGATTAGAGATTTTAAGAAGAGGGAATAAGAGCTAGCTTCCATTACACAAACGCTTGTATTCTAGGGAAAATAAAAACATGTTGTAGAAAAGTGGTTTATGGGAAGTACATGTGCAAAGTTTTGTATCACATAGTTTGATGCTAAACCTCAGGATCAGATGTATCAAGTATGATCCCAAACACCTGAGATCCAAAATGTCTGGATTGGATGTATCAGAGTGTGATTTGAAATGTCAATGAGTCTGAAATTTCACATTGGTCTTTTCCAGAAATCTTCTTTTCACAATTATGGACTGTGTAAGCCTTAAATATTTTAAATGCAATGTATTTTTGATCTGCATGTAGCATCTACTGAGGAGGACAAATGTTTTCCTGTCCAGATTGCTGTAAAAATACAAGCATCTCTTCTATATAGCTCAGTTCTTAAGCACTATTGGCAAATAGAAACTGAAATAAGACTTTTTTGTGAATAGATGTCACTGAGAATAAATAGTGTCCTCTGCATGCTGAGATTTGCAACAATGCTATGAAGAGTGCAAGCTAAACAAGTGGAATGAGCAACTTGATTACTAAGTTGATGTTGGGGATTGTTCCTTGAAGGGCATTTCTCATACGGGGTTTAATAATACTGTATTCTTGATATTTAATTTCAGAAGGGCAAAAAACCTGTTTGAGGTTGAAAGCATAGAAGTAAAAAACATGAAAAAATGTGGTTATACACAATTAATTGTGAATTGGGACTGAAGGCGATTTTTTCTCGGTAAAATTGCATTTCAATCAGGAATCATTGACCATGATTTTCAACATTTTTTTGCGTTTAAATCGGGGGCAAAACATGAAGTAAACTCCAGCCAATGTCTGAAACCCACGAGTGGCTATTTACAAAGTAGTTGTGTATCATATTTAGGGCAGGCCTGGACATGCAAGCACAGCAAGACATTTATAAAAGCCGTGGCTCATTTGCAGGGAGTCAGGAGGCAGAAAAAAGGCGATGCATTTGTAGGGAGTTGGAGGTAGGTAATTTTTTCAGAGTTTTACTTTTGACTGTGTGCTACAAAGTACTGTAGTATGTAGTAGCATAATTTTTTCAAAGCTGGATGATTAAGATTATTTTACCAACTTTGAGTAAAATTTACAATCTGGATGAACCTGATTGAGAATGAAAAGTGATATACATGGTTGAACTCACATATGATGGACAAAAGCCCCTAGTGAGAATTGATAAATATTATTGCAGTCCAGTGAAAGCCTCTGTGTATGACTACAATTTGCAGTCCAGTAGATTCTAGTGCTAGGTGCTCATATCAGCAATTTTAAGTTCATCCGGCTAATCCCTTTTCTAGGTATTAAGGCTGGTCTGCTGATAATTTTGTTAGCAAAGCTCACTATTCCTTTTGACATATGCTTACTATTCCTTTTGACATATGCTTTGCTGTTGTGAAACGCCCTTGGGATTGTCACGGTGTATATGGGAAATGGTTGATTGATCAGCTTATTTTGTTAACACATTTTTGAACTGACCAGCTAAGAGTTTTTTTTCAATCCATATATCTGGACATAAGTGTGTTAATATATTTTCTTTTCTAATATTTTGAGTCTGCATCGCCTTCCTCATATTCAATACGCATCCTCATTTTAGTGTTTATAAATGCATTGCTAATTTGTTTTCCTTTGTACTCAATCTTCCTTAGCACTCTAATAAGGTACTCCTTTTCTTGATTAAAGTGATAGTCATCTAAAATCTGTGAGGTTCTAGATGCTAGTATTATCAAGGGAATAAGAGATTTTTGGATTTGCTCACTAGAATAAAACGTAAAAATGTGAAACTAGTAAATTTATGCTCATTGTTATTAGATGTAAAAGAGTTTAGAGATCATAGATTAATTGTCCCCTTGTAGCGGCTAAATAGCAAAATCAATGCAACAAACAATGGACATCATTTGGCTTACAGGTTGCACTCTCACCATCCAAAACTGCATATAATAAAGGCCTGAAGTGTGATTCATTAGATTCACCTCATTTTACAATGTCAGATATCTTCTCCCTAATCTAATCGGAGATGTTGATTTTCGGTGAATAGTACACAAGCCTTCATGTCTTGTAAGAAACAGCTGAACTCGTATGTGTAATAACAACCCCAAATTGATAAAAAAGAAAAAAAACTATTTTCTTTTTCATTTTTTTTTGTTTTTAATATGATGATATTCAACTCACAATAACAATCTAAGAAAAAACTAAACATCTAAGGAGCATGTAATGATACCAAACACCTTATCAACACTACACGATTCCATGAAGTCATGTATAGCTAATATGTCATCTTCGCAATACAAATCTGAATATGACAATATATTCAATGAAGATTAATTACCATTATCAAATGAAAGCATAACTTATTTGTTCTCTTGAGAATAGGTTGTTTCCTTAGCTTTATCTTGCCCTCGGTTCACAGTAGGGTGCAAGGTGATCCCAACCAAGTGGATGTTGTGGTCTGTAGAGAGAGATGCCAATCTGTTTAAGAATAAGGCGTTTCAACTTTTGATTTCTTAGCATTGATTATTTAACTTTTAATGTTGATATTTTGTTAATAATTTGCCTATGTAAGTAAATTATATGTGCATCCGATGATGTCATTTGTGGGAGTGACATTTTGAGTTGTCTCCCTACATGTGAAGTGGCCTGGGTGAGATGGTTCCTATTATTTAGGAGATAGGCATCTCACTTTGTATGAGTTGACTGAAGTCATTGTTAATAGTGACAAGAACTATGGCAGTGCAAGAGTCATGACTAGTAATTCTATGGCAGGTGGTAGTCTTGCATGTGGTAGATGCCTTGCATGTCAAGTAGACTCTCTTGCAAGTTGCATGCATTCAAACACCTTGCATGTTGAGATTGCTGCAAAATTCACATAGCAGAAAAATACAAACACCTTGCATGTTGAGTTTGATGCATTTTTGCATAGCAGACAAAGTTTGGCGCCTTGCATGTTCTTCTCTTTGTTTTTGCATGCATGCAGGAAAGAGGATGATGACATATGGCAGTCTTGGGTGTCCAACTTGACAGTCTATAAATATGTGTAATTTTGGAGTTTTATTATGACTTTTTTCATAGGTACTGTTATGTTGTCGGAATTGCTCCAAAATCTTCTTGTTGTGTGAAGTCTCCTAAAAGACCATACTTCTACAATTGTATTGTAAACTGTTATTTATTGTTAATACATCGGGTTGTGCTTTGGAGTGGGGTTTTTTCTCTCGAAAAGGTTTATTTTGTTTTAAATATCTATTTAAGTTAATTCGAATGTGCATATGAATATGTAATAGTTAAAGGTTTTAAGATTTTTTTGCACTATCTCCCCCATTTAGATTGGTGTAGGAAGCGTTTCTGTGTATTTGACTTCCTTTCACAATCATGCCAACCTACCGTGTATTGGGAAATTACTTATCGATCATCGACCCAAGTGTTCTTACCTCTAATAATCTGAGTTACCGCTTCCCAAGAGTACGCCCAAGATTTGACTATGGGGTTAGACCACACTCTTACCTATTCATCTTTAGAACTCTCTTTTCTTTGCAATTCATCGGACAACTAAGCGTCAAAATATGGCATCCATCGCCTGCATGCTGTTGGCCCTAAGGTTCGTATGCCATTGGTGGAAACCATCCAACTCTTTGGCGTGGCACTAGGCATCCATTGCTTGCATGCTATGGCACTAAGGCCTACATCCCATTGACAAAAACCATCCAAGCCTCTAGAGAAACATGTGGCATCCATCTCTTGCATGCTGTTGATATTAAGGCTTGCATGCCATGGGCGGAAAACATTTTGCTATCTATGGGGTATGACTAACAGTCTGTAGACAAAACATGCTCTCCCCGACTGCCATCAAGATGGAGCGCCAATAGGCTTTATCTTATGTGGGTCATATGATTTATCAATCGGTGATCACCTTGGAAGGAGAGAAACAAAATGCTTAAAGGTTTTACACCCTCTATCTGTGCACTCGTAGAGTCCTTGCTTCATTTGTCCTAAACTTCCTTAGAAGTAAGCCCTTGTACCATGCTTATCTCTATACTGGAAAACAGACTCTTAATTTAGAGTAAGTCAACTTAGAGACCTAGGATATGCATCATCTATGGCCATCCCGTGATTCTTTTTGATGGCATTGGTATGACTTCAGGGACACAGTAGACAATTCATTCCCACTGCTATTTCTTTAGTCTACTACCCAATTTGTGGAGAGGTATCTAATGTGCGCGAAGGAAGGATGGTTAAATTCAACCAACTTGCAACTAGGCTTGAATAGGAGACTTCGCTACACTGCTCCTCTGGGCATTAGAAGGTAAAACATAGTTTGCTAAAATTTATTGTTGTAGCATATTTAGCACTGAGTTTCTTATAATAACATTTGAAGAGGGTGCCTACATGTCTTAAAGAACTAGTTAGATAATAGATTTTAATTATTTTCTCCTCATTTTCCCCAATATTAATCAAATTTAATTTCATGACAATTTAATAGCCCAACACTACATTCATTAGCTTTAACTTGATACAACTTTGTAATTCATCAAAATATAGTCGTACAAAAACTTGAAATCTCACCATCTTTTATTTCCCAAATATGTTGTTTTTCTTATAAATGAGCAAGGCTACTAATGAATTAATTGTAGGTAGAATAGTGAGATCAAGGCCATTTTAAATCCACAGGATGATCAAGGCAGAATCTTAGTTAGGTGGAGTCTAAAACATGGGAAGTTGTTTTTCTTATAAATGAGCAAGGCTACTAATGAATTAATTGTAGGTAGAATAGTGAGATCAAGGCCATTTTAAATCCACAGGATGATCAAGGCACAATCTTAGTTAGGTGGAGTCTAAAACATGGGAAGTTGTTTTTCTTATAAATGAGCAAGGCTACTAATGAATTAATTGTAGGTAGAATAGTGAGATCAAGGCCATTTTAAATCCACACGATGATCAAGGCACAATCTTAGTTAGGTGGAGTCTAAAACATGGGAAATGATAGTTAAGAAAGATGATAACCCACTGTAGGGAATCCATCTATTGCTAGTGAAACAAACTAATTAGCTCAGTCTTGAAAATAGTCCATAAACCCCAAGAAAGTTTTAGGTAAAGCTTGATAGCCACCAAAGGGGTGTGCTAAATCAGTATGGTGGCTAGGTTTAACCAACAATCCAATAAATCCTCAATCAAATCAAAATTTCTACTTGCTAACTCTAATGAAGGTTGAATACATGTTGGTTGAATTGTAATAATAGAATGCTTTGTCCATCGAAGGAAGAGAGGTTATACTCCTGCTAGCTTTTCTTTATGGTAAGAATGAGGTAATGCATCTATTACTTAATTTCTTACATCCTATTGATGTATGCTTTGGTGATGGTATTGATGGAGATGCCTTTTATAAAAAAAGTCCTATGTTCTTGACCCTCAGAAGATCAGAGCTTATTGCTAAGCAATGCCCACATTGAATCTACTATGTGTGTTTACAATAGGGTGTTATATTGCAGCACAAGAAGTCAAATGGATTTTGTATGTTAGAGATCACAATAAACATAGAGATGTATTCAGTTTTATAGATTCTTGTTAAATTTAAACATAGGGGTCATAGTATTGGAGCAACCAAGATCACTTGCAAGATAAAAACACTTCCACAAACAAGAATATGCAAAATGAATCAAAATATCATATGCATCAATAACATCATGTAAAATATACAAAAGAGCCTTGCATATAAAGGCAAGGATGAGGAGGTTAGAAGGTAGGAGTGAAACTTTGACTACCCCTCCAAGAGTGAAACACATGTAAGACTCCATGGAAAAGTGTAGGGACACTTGGTGAGTCCACATAAGACAAAACATAAAGTGAGAGATCTCCCAAGTGAGCTTAAGAGCAGTGTGAATAGGACTCTCTTAGATAGGCTAAAAACTAACTAGATTAGTAATAACTCTTTTCACGCTAACACATGGTATTTCCTACAAGCCATTGAAATTACCATAACCAATCCATGGACATTTTTAAATATTAAGTCATGTTTGAATTTGTTTAGAGAATCACTATATCTTTCTTGTATGTTAAAGAGCATGGTGAATATAGAAAGATGTATTGACTTATAGTTTTAGCAATTATTGTTGAGCTTTTGGGTTACTATGTTTCCAACAAGCCATGAATGAAAAGAAACAAGTAAATACATATTTTTTTCTAGGTAGGGCATTCAAGATATTGTTTCAAACAAGCATTCTAAGCATTGAAACCAAGTGTAGATAGAAGGAATGAAAGAAAAACATGTACGTGGCATCCAAACTCAACCTTAGTGCATGGAGGAGACCTCTAATTGACCCACAAAAAAACATGACTATTTTTTCTTCTATGCTTCCCTTCTTAACCTTTGAATACCCCTCCTTTCTGCCATCAAAACCCCCATTTATTCCCTTATTTCATCCTCCTTTGGCGTCCTCTGTGTCCTATTGATTCCTTTCATTCTTTGCAAGTTTTATAGGTATTTATTGTCATGGTATGGTCTCCCTCAGTACCAATTACATGGAGGTGCTGACAAGTCGTTAAATTTTCCCCGGCAACCTCCCCTTCTAGGCCTTAGCATTCATTTCTTTGCCCTTTCTTGGTTGCCTATCATGAACCTCCTTTTCACATTTTCCTTTTTTTTTGTCTTGTTTTGTATTTTCCTTCCATAGGGTCAATGTGATGACCCCCTTTGATTTATCTTTTCTTTTATTTGTTTTATTTTTCTTCCTAATAATGAATGGAATTTCTTATTTTATTTTCTTTGTAGTGTAGTGATAAATTTATTATGTACTTTTTTTTCTCATTTATTCTAGTTTATTCTTACCATATGATTTAATGAATCCCCGTTAACATTCCTAAGGTGGACCTAGCTCAAATTAGGGTTGATATTAGTGCCTCTAGAACATAATCATAAATGATTACACAATTAAAATTGATTAGGTACCTAGGTTCCTAGGGTTAGGCATAAGGATTAAAACAAGTCTCAATAGATTCAATTTTTTGACAAAAGAATTATTTAATGACACTCTACACACTCAATACCTAGTTAGATGATACTGGGTTTGGAATTACAATTTGTCTACCTCTCTTCATGGAGCCATAAAATCCACCTCACCTTGCAACCTTGGGTACCTACAATCAAACAATATTCCTCACACAATTCCACCAAACTAATATTAGTATGGGTTTGTTGAAAACATGATCAATGCATTAAATTTGATAGATAACATAATAATAATATTCATTAATATTAACATTAATGGTTCATAACCATCTCTCTCTCTCACACACCAAAAACATTTTGTGAGCACAAGTTCCATCCCTAGTCCAAATTACAATGAGACTAGAGGTCTTGCAAGAAAGTAAAGGGGTTCCTAGGGGATGTGACATGTTAATATGAGATAGCGAAGTTTAGGCACTTAACTCTATGTTGCCAAATCTATGGTTAAGTAAGATTATTATCATAAAATAATTGAAAATACTCTTAGGATACATAATATGTAATGAGGTATTTGCAAACATATTGTCAAGATGACACCTTCCCATGCATCCAACAACACAATGTTGGATAACTTGTAGATGATCAATCTATATCATCTCTAGATAGATTACTAAAATATGAGAAATGGACCATGTATTTAATTTTTCAACCCCACAAGGAATTTTTTTGAACATAGAAGTTTTTCTTCCCAAAACTTGGTAGATAAATACATTTCAGAAAAATATAAATGTTAAAAAAAATGATTGGTCTGTTTGTTAAGATCATGTCATTAGACACAATCTATCTATTTAGGGCAACACTTGCATCTATCCATGTTATATTAGGTGCTAAATCAAAGTTCAATGTGTATTATACTTTGAAAATAAAATATAAATATAGAGACACCATATGCCTTTCAACTCTTATCAATATCTTCCTTGTTTTCAATGTTTATGTGTGTCTAATATGATTATCTATATGCCCTAAATTAGTTACAATTGAACTACATTGGTTGTCTCATAGTAACAAAACACCATGCGAAAGAGAATTAAAATGATTTTTTCAGTAAAAATAAATAAATTATTCATGCCTTCAAACTTCCTTGTGGCCTTTGATGTTAAACTAGACTATAAAATCATTTATGGTGGCCTTATACTTGAGTTGGATTATGTATCCAAATAAGATACACATATGTGAAATTTATTAGATATTATAATTCATGACAACAAACTTAAATTGACAAATGGATAGATTTTGAGTACATATATGTTACCTTATATTTTGATTGTAAAATTACTAAATAGGAATTATTCACACAATGTATTGGGACTAATTATGTACTAAGTATTTTCTTAAAGGCCCTTGTGGTTGGTCCTTGTAACATTTAAGTGATTGCTAGAAATATCCTCAAGTTGCTATGCCCTAGGTGATTGGAATTGGAAGTGATGATGTTTTTTGGCTTTGAGTAGGATAATAAATCCTGTAGAGTGATTAGGAAGCCTTTTGAAAAGATTCAAGGTGACCCCCTCACATATTTTGTTTAAGAGATCTTTTGTATGACGAGTTTAAAGATATTGTCATGGTTCTAGAGTAATTGATGCTCAAGATGTTGGTAGAAATTATCCATGAACAAGCAAATAAGCAAATTGCAAATTTTTGGTACTACTCTAGCTTGTTATTCCATGTTGCTAGGTCTCCATATTGGTAAGGTATGGTGGATGCTATTATAGTTGTGGGTGTTGGGTTCAAAACCCCATCTTATGAGACATTGAGGGTTGGTATGCTCAATGATGCAATACATGATGTTAAGGATGTTATTAAGGAAAATTGCCTAGAGTGGGAAAATACTGAATGCATATAGTGTCAGATGGATGAAAAAATAGAAGCAATCAAACCCTCATCAAATTCCTCGTCTCTTTTAATATTGGCATGATTTATTTGAAATTCATGGATGCATCAGATATAATCAAATCTGTAGCTACATTGCACTCTAGTTGTTTGATGAGGTGGCCACATATGTCTAGGGCCACTAAATGTGGTTCAATTTATTATAGATAATGTTGTTGCTTGTGTTGTTGTTGGGAGACTCTTGATGGACAAATACTCCTATATGTTTTTTACCCCATGTGCAACACATTGCCTTGATCTAACCCTAGAGGAAATTGGAAAAATTGAATGGGTTAAGGAGATATTACAAAAGGCTCGCACAATTATTAAATTCATCTATAATCACATGAGGTTTTTGTGTATGATGCACTCTTTTTGGGAGAGGGCAAGGAGCTGGTTCGACCAAGGGTGACAAGATTTGCAACACATCCTTGCACTACAAACTCTTTTTCCAACATAAAATGAATCTGAAATAAATGTTTCAAAAGAGTGGATGGAGTTTGGCTTCATAAGTCAAATAGATGACATACTAGTGGTAGAGTACATTTATTCCACAATGTTTTGGGATGTGGCTGTAGAATTTTCAAAGCCTCTAGTAAATTTTTTGAGACTAGTGGATGGAGAGAAATCCCCACAAGCTATTTGTATGAGGCCATGAATAGGGCTAAGGAGGTTATAAGGGATAAGATAGAAAATAATAGGGATATGCATATGCCATTATGAGACATAATTGATAGAAGATGGGATCGATAGAAGATGGGATCGATAGATGCACTTTGCTCTCCATACTACTGGATACTATTTGATTCCAACATTTTTCTAGAGCTCTTCATTCATATATGATGATGTTGAAGTCACACAAATTTTGTTCATGTGAATGGAGAAAATGTTCCTTGCCTCAAAAAAACTGCAAGTAGTTATGATAGAGTTGCTAATGTACAATAAAACAAGGGATTTTTTCTCAACTATGGCTATCGTGGAAGGTAGGAAGACCTTCAAACTAGATAGACTCTATATACTTTTGAGAGTCTATCTAGTTTGAAGGTGTTAAGATTTTAATATATTCTTACATGATATCATCTTGAAATAAGTTGTGTTTTTCAATGCAATGGTTAGATTTTTTTGGCCAAGAAACCAAAAATATTAGATGGATGATGAGATGCATTTTGAGCCAGCCATGTAGTTCATCCACTTATGAGTGTACTTGGAGTGTTTTCGAACATACATTATGAAAAATGCAACTGTCTAACATGACAACTAATGAATGACTTGGTGTTTGTTCACCATAACTTCTGTTTGAAGCTAAATAAATACTTTCAATCAAGTTATAATTGTATTCATGATGTTTTTCACTTTTAATTGCCAAGACTAATTTCTACATGGACAAAATCAAATACTACTAAGGATGACGAACAAATTGACCATGATGAAATTGATCTAGAGTTTGTGTGGATTGTAGATAATAATCACTTTCTCGAACCTAAGGATTTTGATATCCTAATGGAAGCTAATGTTGGTAGTGATGTGATAGAATAAATTAGGAGAGGATATGACCTAGGAGCGTCATCATTAGGATGTACAACCTTCTAGTGTAGCAAGTCATTGGCTGTCTAATTAATTAGAACTTTGTACTTAGTTTGTAGGTTGACTTTGTACAAACTAGATTGTAATTGAAAATTTATAAATTGTCACCATCTAGTTATTATTTATGTACTATGAACTTTGAAGTATTTTTTGTGAAATGCAATGCAATCAATGATATTAACATAAACAACCATAGTATTTTTTGTACTATGAGCCTCGGTCTAAGTTTCCGTCTGCCTTTTCTGGTGGAGGGGCTTCAATTTCTCTTTCGGCCTGCTCTTCAGATAAGAAACAGTCTGCACGCCTGTTCAAGGATGTTTCGCCCAGGGCTGCAAATGATCAAACCCAAGATAGTGATGTGCTGGCTTGGCAGGAAAAGGCAGCACAAGTGGAAGAAGGTTGGATTACAGTCACGAGTAAAAAATCAAAAGCATCCGGGCCTTCTCTAGAAATGACGCTTCGTTCCCACAAGATTAACTCTAAATGTAAAACATGATGTTCTTGGCTTGGGAGCCGGCTTTTTGGTGGCTGCAGGCTGTCCTTTTTTGCAGTCTGGCTTTTCTGGTTGTAAAGGGTTGCAGATCCCTTCAAAATCTGCTTTTTCCCTAATATCAAAAACATAAACAATAAAAATCTATATTCTACAATTCATGCTTTTAAATCTCAATTTTATTTGCTCTCCATGTCTCTATACTATGGAAATGCCTGGGTAAGTGCAAGAAGTTGGGTCCACAAAATGTTCAAAAAGTGGAAGTGTTTTTCCCAATTTTCAGAATTTGTCACAGTTGGATTGAAAATTTGAAGAACTTAAACATTGAATTTTAAATTTTTTTAGTAATATGAAATTTAGTATTTTGAGTCTAGTTTTCAAATATGTATTTAATTCTAATACCTAGATGATACAAATTAATTTTTAATAGGTATGTATAAAAACCAGTATTTAAAAGTCATTTTTTTAGGACCATACCATGCACGTGTACGAACAACATAATTTGACTTAAATAAAGTATTTTTTCTGATTCTTTTTGGAGAAAGATGTGTAATAAACTTAAGATTGATGAGGATATTTTTTATAATTTTTTTCCTAAATATATTTTTTTATTAATTTTTTATTGGCCCTAATTGCTATTTTTGAAAAGCCTCACACATAAATTGACCTTAACTAATCATTTATATATTTATTTTTTCATTGTGTAAAGAATTGTTTGTAGATTGATGCCATGTAATTTTTTACAATAAAATTAAAAAAACAAAAATTATTAAAAAATACAAAAAACCTGACATTTCAAGTTTATGGACTAGTTTCCTTAGAAATCAATTAAAAAATTGAAAAAAATAATTCAATCATAAAAAAAAATTACATATTTGAAAACTAGACATAATGATCTATAGTGGGTTTTAATTTCCTAAAACAATTTTGATAAAAACCTGTCAGGCATTTGCCGAAGTCAATTATTTATTTTGGCATTTCCATGACCTTGTACTTACTGTAACTATGGTTAATTTCTTAAGGTTAGATTGTGAGATAAACTAACATATAAAGCATATAACCCAAAGATCCTATCAAGAACAATGAAAACAAGAACAATTATACCATTGATTCGCAGGAGTTTCCATGATTCACCTTGATAGTACCTTCTACCTTGCTAGTTGACGTGTTGCCCTCAGATTTGACGTGCGAGCAATTCTTGATGAAGTCCTACACCAAGCTTTGAAGGATTTGAGAAAATGTCTATGCCTATGACTATGATTGAAAATGTCTAAAATGTCTATGTCTAATCAAATAAAGACAATAAATGCTACAATTGCTATGCAAAACATCTAAGTGTGTCAATGCCTAAAATGTGTATTGTGTCTGCGTGTCTAATATGTCTATGTCCTCCAAAAATGAGAGGAAAATGGCATTTTGAATGGACGGATGAGATTGACTTCTGTCAAGACCTAAACAGATTAAATCTGAGAATCCCTAATTAGGGTTAGGGCAAAGTCATTAAGTGAGCGGTCGAGATGTCATCTCAGAGAATTAAATCAGCGGTGGAGAATAAATGAGGAAATTAATTCAAAAATAAAGATTTTCGAAAATGAAGAAGATAGACCAGACTGAAGATCAATTTTAGAAGGGTCAAGAACCTGCCCGATCATCTGATTTCTGGAGGAAAGTTACCAATTTGGAATTAAATTAATTCTAAATGTGAATTTTGTGAAATAATAAATAATCAATTTTCAGATTATTTACTAAAATAGACTAACAGTTAAGAATGCGATGACATTTTAAATAATTTTATTTATTTAAAATGAGAGGAATATTAGTTTTGACAAATAAATAATTAATGATAATTATTTAATTTAGTAGATAAGATTAATAATTAAATAAATTACTTAATTCATTTAATTATGACAGTTAGTGACATATTAAATAAATAAATAAAACTTATTTATTTAATAATCAAGAAGAAATGACCAAAGAAGGGTGATTAAATAAATTAACAAATTTATTTAATTAAAGGAAGACTTTAGACAATTAAAGACGTATTGAATAAATAAATAAAATTTATTTATTTAATAATCATAAAGAATAAAAGAACATGAATTAATTAAATAATTATGAATTATTTAATCAATAGTCGAATGTAGTCCAAAGACATAATTAAATGTCATAATTATGTTAGGACGAAAGTGGTAGAAATGAAGCTTGCAGGCCTAGGTCATTTTTAGGCGTCTACATTTTGCCCCTCTTTGTCATAATGTCGCTTGTCGCGTTGTGACAAAGAAAATAAGTCAAAAATATGCCCCAGTGCAAAATAAGATGAGGAAGAATGATGAGGGTTACGGTATGCCCCCTTGAGAGGACCAACAAGTTCCAAGAACATGGGTGTGCTCTCGAAATTAATGAGAATACTAGAATATGAAGAGACAAAGAATTGTTAGTGTAAAAGATATGGATGATGATA
This sequence comes from Sequoia sempervirens, assembly GCA_007258455.2. Lineage (NCBI taxonomy): Eukaryota > Viridiplantae > Streptophyta > Pinopsida > Cupressales > Cupressaceae > Sequoia > Sequoia sempervirens. The sequence goes on from VDFB02270651.1 coordinate 273,465,198, forward strand.
TGGATGCAATGCCTATATGAGATGAGTGAGAGAAGATGAAAAGACTAAATAAGATGCATGTTAGTTCCTAGACCAAATCCTTCAAAACCTTGTCGTAGGACTTTAATATTTATTGCTCTTAATCATCATTGGGCGGTAAAAATGACACAAATGGACAACAAACACCATGATATGACATAGACCAAGGTGTGCAAGGTCATCCACTTGAGAAACAGACAGTCACAAACAAGGAATGTCGTAACTCATACTAAGGGTCATGTTGCCCCAGTCTTTTTGTCGAGACAATCCACAGACAACAGTCAAAGAAAATAAAATAAGCCAGGAGACGTCATCGCACCTCTAAATCCTTCATGGGACATCCTCGAGGTAGCTAGTAACATGACCACAAAGAAAAGATAGTAAAAAGATAAGACAAAAATAGACAAAATAGTCAAAATATAAGACAAGATAGACTAGAAAAATTAACAGCAATTTAATTTTGTTTGCCAAAGATTGAATTCTTGCCGGTTTGACAGTTTTGACAGTTTAAGAGCTTTGCCAATTTGACGGTGTTGACGGTTTGACGGGGCCTATTGTCAGGAATGACACATCCTGAAAAAGGCAAAGGACATTTTGATGAGGTCCAAATCCAAGAAGGACACATTTTGAAGAGGACCAAAGAGTGACGGGACTGACATTGTTTTGACTAATATGTTTTGGCAAGTTGACTGATGTTGACTGTATGATTGATTGGACTGTGCTATTTGATTTTGACCAATTTTGACATTGACATTTCGAATGACTGTCTTGTGTCTAAGTTTGACTTGTCTGACTTATTTGACCGATGTGACGATTGTGACAAATGCCATGATTTTATTTGGACCAACCTAAAAGGACTGACCTAATGTCTCGGGGACTCATTGACTGATGGCCTTGCCTACGTAGCAAATGCGCAGAGACAACGTAGTTCGACTATGACATGGACTGACTGACATGACTGACTTTGACTCCATTTTTAGGATTTTGACATTTATTAGGATGTTTTTGTGTTTTTCTTCAGGATGTTTTATGATTTTTAGGTATTTCTTCAGGACTTTATATATTTTTAGGACTTTTTTAGGACTTTTTGATGTTTTTGTCTTTTTTAGGACTTTTTGATGTTTTTGGTCTTTTTGTCGTTTTATGATTTTTTTTGGATTTTGACGTTTAAGAGGATCATGACAAATGCATATGACTGATGCCTACACATGAGAATCCAAGGACAAACATGATTGTGCCCCTAGTCAAGCTGAATACCAATTGACAGGTGATGACACCGTTGTTTGACATGGGAATGACACATCTCAAAACAACGTGAGGACGATGATGATAATGTGACGAAAGTATGGAGGTCTACAACCAGTCCAAGAACACAGTCAATTAAAATTTTGGATAATGTGCTTGTATGGATTAGACTCATTGCATTTGGAATGAATTGGTTAGGACTAGATGGGATGATGATTATCCTTAGATGGTTTGACAAGGGAAAGCCAAGATAGGTGACAGGCATGAAAGGATAGGGGGTGGCCTTGGTAAAAGACGAGCGACATGAGACTAATAGAATTATATGATTTTCAAGGACTATGTCGTATAAGGACAATAAGACTATGACAGTTAATGACATGATGTTTCATGAATTGTGTATGACCGAATGATAGACATGTCAAGAGTTTTCCCAAAGCATGATTTATGTGTGCCAGTTTTATGTCATGACCGAGATAAGTGGGAAAAATGCGTGGAAATGATAGGGCTTAGATGGACGTCAATGTCATGAGGAAGGCATGGGAAAACGAGACGACTTGCCCCCAAGTATAAAATTCCACATAGACGATTTATTTTACACATGATGCCTGTTTACTAGGTTTTCATCATGGTACTTATCCAGGGCGCCTGTTTGCCAAGTTTTCACCATTGGATGAAATTTTTCTCTTTACTATTTTCTTGACTTTTTATTTTTTGGTGTCACCAAGACGCCTGTTTGCTAGGTTTTCATCAGGGTGACAATGTTTTACATTTTTCAATTTTTTTGTATTTTACAGTTTTCAGCTCGATCCCCTGATGCTATGCGTAGAACCTTCAGAGATGTAAACTGTTGATAGGCTCCGTCAGTTGTTCTCCATCTGAAGTTTCCAGTTGATAGGCTCTAGAGCCAAAAGAAGATACGATGATGTAAGGACCCAACCAGTTTGGTTCAAACTTTCCCGGCTTTTCCCTGTCAGCTTGGTTCTTGGGGTTCTACATGAGAACTAGGTTGCCAATGTCGAATTTCCTGACCATAACCTTCTTATTGTAACTGCAACAAAGACGGTTCTGATATGCTTGAAGATGGTTCAATGAATTTTTCCTTCTTTCTTCTAGCATTTCCAGCTTGTGCAAGCGTGATTGTCTGTACTCCTCTTCATCAGTTAAACCCTTTAGAGAGACTTGTAGGGAAGGAATTTCAACCTCGATGGGAAAGATGGCCTCAGCACCAAAGACTAGGGAGAAAGGAGTGGCTCTTGTAGGTGTGCGAATGCTAGTGCGGTAAGCGCATAGAGCAGGGTTGAGTTGTATATGCCAGTCACGGCCAGCGTTATTAACAATCTTTTTGAGGATTTTGAAAATGGTTTTATTTGACGCCTCAACTTGACCGTTTCCTTGTGGGTAGTACGGAGATGAAAAGTGGTGTTGGATATGAAATCGCTCACATAACTCACGAACGTCTTGGTTTTTGAACGAACGTCCATTGTCAGTGATGATGGATTGCGGAAGGCCATACCGACAAATGATGTAGTTAAGGATGAACTTGGATATTTGTTTGCCAGTAATATATGTCAATGGGATGGCTTCAATCCACTTTGTAAAATACTCAGTGGTGGTGTAATGAATTTGTGGCCATTGGACGAGGTCGGATGAATCTTACCCACGAGGTCGAGTCCCCATTGAGCGAAGGGCCAAGGAGAGGTGATCGGCTGAAGTTCCTATGCTGGAGCATGGATCAAATCACTGTGAATCTGACATTTGTGACAAGTCCTAACATATTCTATTGCATCCTTTTCAATGGTCAGCCAATAATACCCGAGTCTCGTTACCTTCTTTGCTAGAGTAGGACCACTCAAATGAGACCCACATATACCGTCATGTACCTCGCGCAAGGTTGTACATGCTTCGTTAGTGTCAAGAAATCTAAGGAGGGTGTCATCAAAGCTACGGCGGTAAAGGGTGTCACTGACGATGGCATACCTTGCAAATTTTCAGATGGAATTCCTCTGGTTATTGGACAGGTTCGGTAGAAGGGTTTGAGACTTAAGGTAGTCATAGATATCCTGGTACCAAGGAGAGTCGGGACCAACAAGTTCACAAACCATTTCTGACTCTGGAATGTCATAGGTAGGGACCAGTAATTGCTCTATTAGGAATTCCAACTGAGGCAGATTGCTTGGTATGTCAAGGAGGGAGCCTATTGTAGCCATGGCATCTGCTGCTTTGTTCTGTGTTCTCAGAACTTGTTCAAAGGTTACCATATGAAAGTATGTTTGGAAACTGTCAACCATCCATTTGTAGGGCATCAAATTCTCATCTTTTGTGTCATAGTCATCATTAACTTGGTTGATGACAAGCTGAGAATCCCCGTAGACATGTAGTGCTCCGATCTTCCATTTTATTGCCATTCTTAGTCCTATAACTAATGCCTCATATTCTGCCACGTTGTTTGTGCATGGGAAGGCAATGCAGAAAGACTTAGGAATGGAGTCTCCTTGTGGGGTGATGAACAAGATTCTTTCCCCTGAGCCATGATTTGTGTGTGATCCGTCAAAGTAGAATTGCTAAGGTGCCTTAGGTTCTGCATGGAATATCGACTCAGAATCATAACCCATTTTTCTAGTTGTCCTGTTAATGCTGCTTGACTTAGCAAATATTTCAGTGGGTCGATCTTTGCTACTAATTGTGTCTGATGGCTTAGCATATAATGTCTTAGCTTTTGTGCTGCAAAGACCATGGCTAGACAAGCTCATTCTATTGGTGTGTAGTTTAGTTCATACCCAACCAATCTACGACTGATGTAATATATAGCTCTTTCTTTTTCTTCTTGGTCGTTCTGTGCTAGTAATGCCCCCAGTGCTGAACTAGTTATTGAGATGTATAAAGATCAATGGCTTTCCGTGAATGGGAGGCATGAGGACTGGAATTGATAGTAGGTAATCTTTGATTTGCTGAAAGGCTTCTTGACATTTATCTGTCCACACAAAGGGGATACCCTTGCGCAACAGATATTGGAATGGGTGGCACTTGTCTGCCAATTGGGCTATGAAATGTCGAATAGATTGTACTCTGCCTTGTAGAGTTCTGAGTTCATTGATTCCTCTGGGCGGAGGCATGTCTATGATGGCTTTGAACTTTGCTAGATCGACCTTAATGCCTCTTCGGGAAACTATGTATCCCAAGAGTTTACCCGATGTGACACCGAAGACACATTTCTTAGGATTTAGCCGGACCTTGTACTCTTCAAGTCTCTTGAAAATTGTATCTAGCACCTTCAGATGATCTTTCCTAGTTACTGATTTGGCCAATAGGTCACCTACACAATCTTCCATTATTTTATGCATCATGTCATGGAAGATCATGGTCATAGCCCTTTGATATGTGGCACCTGCATTTTTGAGACCGAATGGCATGCCATTCCAACAATATGTACTCCATGGGCAAGTAAATGCCATCTTGTGTTGGTCTTCAGGAGCAATGCGAATTTGATTATATCCAGAGAAACCGTCCATGAGGGATAGCATCTCATATCCTGCTGTGAGGTCAACTATGATGTCAATGTTTGGCAAAGGAAAGTCATCCTTTGGACATGCTTTATTTAGGTCTCTAAAATCTGTACAGACGTGGATTAGCCCATTTGGCTTTGTTACTGGCACCAGGTTAGATATCCATTCGGCGTAGTCAATAGACCGTATGAATCCAGCATCTAGCAATTTCTTTAACTCGGCCTTGACCAATAGAGCAACTTGAGGGTGCATTTTGCGTAACTTCTGCTTGACTGGTTTGGCATTAGGTAATAGTGGCAGATGGTGCAGAACTAGTTCTGGGTCCAATCCTAGCATGTTAGCATAGGACCATGCGAAGTTGATTTTATGTTCTGCAAAGAATTTATGAATTTTTGATCTATCCTCTTTAGTTAATGATGCAGCAAAGAGGACCATCTTGGGATCTTCTGCAGTTGCTATGTTGTATTCTATTGTGTCTTTGATCAGCATAGCTGATTTCTCCTGTTGCACGGGGAGAAAGTACAGTCCTCCATCTTTGGGTGCCTCAGAGAGGTTTTCACTCATAGATACATCCTTTGTTTTTACTATTTTATCATCAAATGGTGTCTTTCAGTTTTCACCTAGAGACGTTTCATTTTTTATTTTATTTTTATTTTTACTTTTGCGACTAGAGGACAGAGCAGTCTCGCCGAAGTATGTCGTGCAGTCTAAATCAATGGAGAATCCTGACTTGTGGTCCCCACTGGGTATGCCTTCACATAATCCCATAAATTCTGCAATTGCCTCATCATTCTCAAATGTGTCCAGGACTGGCGGGCCTTGTTGGTCCCAATCGACTAGCTGAGGGTAAACTAAGGAAATGCCATCGTCAATGTTGGTGAATTGAGGCAAGGATGTAGAAAGCATGCAAACTGATTCAGTGATGTTGTAGATGAGATTATCATCATCCAACTCTACATTGGACTCTATCCAATATTCCCCTTCACTAGTGTCATATTCATTGTGAAAATAAGGGGTGAAGGCCTTAGAGTCCTAGTTGTCAGTGTCGTCTGATACTTCAGATGGATTGGACTAAAGGGGTTCAGATGATGGGTCTTGTATGTCATGGGGAGTGGTAATGAGACTTTGACTATTTGGTGCCTGTTCAATTTTAAATGTTTGCCAAAATCTTTGTTCAGAGGTCAGTTCCCCTAGTTCGACAAACAAATCATCAAGGCAACAATCACTTAAGGATCGTTCTGAGCCAAATTGACACTCTTGGGAGTCAGTTTCGGTGAGGGTTTCCTTAGTGGTCTCGACACTTTTCAAAGCATATACTCGCTCACTCGAAATTCCAATGGTATGTCGATCATCATTGTCGGGCGATCCAAACCCTAATCCAAGATACTTTGGAATTTGAAAAGTTTCTATGGGCTCCCTTCGGCCAATTTTATTTCTTCCTAGGCCACTAGTACCGTTGTAGCCTTTAGCCTTCATTATGTCATAACCCTTGCCATATTTTTGAACTGGTAATGGGGGTAGTGCAATAGTATCCTTATAGATCCATCCCGTGATGTCAGCAAGGTCCTCGTTACTCATGTCTCCCCACTTGATAAAAACTATTTTCGGTGGAACTTTGAAAGTTTCCTTGGGTTCCATTTTGAAACATGGCCGACCATATACCTTTGGAGACTTGGGTATTGTTGTTATGCTGTATGCTGTATGTAGTTTGAACTCTCTGTAGCCAAGGTCCTGGATTTTGATAGTGGATTCAGCCTTAGGGTTTGCGGGGGGTGGTGGTGTGGTGAAAGACGTGGATGGAGCGGATGTGGAAAATGATGTGAGTGTTGATGGGTCAATGTATTTGGATGATGAGGAGCCAGGTGCTTCTCGGTTAATAGGCACTCAGTTTTCAGAAATACCCCTTAGGTTAGTACAATATTGGAAGGGGTCGGGGTCTCCGTATATGGTTATTTTCATGCCGTCAAATGGAAACTTTAGGCATTGGTGATATGTGGACGAAATGAATTTTAAGGCATGAATCCATGGACAGCCGAGCAAGATGTTATATGGTAGTTCCAAATCCAAGACCTGGCAGGTTGTGTCCACAATGACTGGTCCCACTCTGATAGGTAGAGAGATAACGCCATGTGAAGAGCGTTCTTCATCATCATATGCTTTGATCACTATACTCTTTGTCGGGTCTACGCATGCATCAGAGAATCCTAGAGCTTTAACCAGTTTGAGGGAGCATATGTTCAATCCCGCTCCGCCGTCTACTAAAACCCGTCTAACTTTGTGCTTGTGGAAAAAAGTTTCTATGTGCAATGCATCATTGTGGTTGGTTTTAGGTGATGAATAGTCTTGATCCGAGAAGGTGACATGGTGAGGCGTAGTGAGGTATCCCACCATGGTTTCAAATTGATTGAAATCAATGTCCTTGGGGACTGACGACTCTTGCAGGGTTTTATCTAGGATATCTTTGTGCGCTGGAGAGATACGAAGCAGCTCAAGTATAGAGATTTGTGTGGGTGTCTTGCTTAGCTAGTTGATAAGGTTGAACTGACTTTTAGGTTGCCATTGCTTTGTGGTTGGGACAGGTTTTGACTATTTAGCAGATGGGCCAGGTATGGTTATTTTGGGTTGTCTAGCGGGAGGCGGACTAGCTATGGTGACCTTACCACTGCGAGTAGTAGCATTACATTGGGGTTCTCTCTTGACCGTAATGGTATTGATGTATTCATCATCAATTCAGATATTATTTATAATTGGTCCACCAGAATAGTCGTACTTGGCTCGGGCAAAGTTGGCTTGATTACTGTTCATCTGTGGACCTGAAGTGGAAGCCTTATGAGAACCATGGTCCTGCAGTGGATTCTTATGGATAGTATGATCTAAATTGGAGGCAAATTGTGATCCACCTACTTCAATGATGCGACTTTCAATAAGATCTTGTATTAGGTTTTTCAATTATCGACAATTAGAGGTTGTATGTCCTTTTTCTCGATGGTACTCACAAAATGCATTATCATTCCACCATGCTAGCTTGAATTGTCCTGGGTCATACGGTTTTGGTTCTTGGAGTGTGATGACCCCATTCTGGAGGCATTTCTTAAGGATTTCTTCAATGGGTTCACTTAAAGAGGTGTATGTGTGACCCTTAGGAAATTGTCTCATCTGACGGTATTGTCCCTGATTATTTTGACTGCTCTGATTGTTTGAAGGGACATTAGTAGGGGGTGTCGATGTCGTTGTTGGTTTGTGTTGTTGTTGAACCCCTTTTAGGGCCAGTACAGGACCCACAATGTTTGCAGTCTTGGCATCAACAACACCGTCGTTTGTAACGTGCTTATTTTTTACCCAGTATTTATTCTTGTAGGCGGGAGGATTTACATTTGCATTTTTGGGACTGTACGTTAGTTCTCCCTTTGCGATAAGGGATTTCTTAATCTGGACCCCTTTTTTGACTAAGTCCGTGAAGTTTGCGCAACAATGTACTTGCAATGCATATTTTAGGGGCCCTAGAAGTGTTTGGACAAACATGTCGACTTTTTCCCTTTCGGGGATGTCAATGTGACATCGACTAGCGAGGCTTCTCCATTTTTGAAAGAATGGGATAAATGTCTCACCAACATCCTCTTGTGTGAGAGTGCACAAGCTAGTGATAGAGGTATCCATGTCGATGTTGTACACGTAATTTTTTATGAATTTTTGTTTAAGCTCATCCCATGTTTGGATATCCTTTTGAGTGGAAAACCATTCAAGGGAAGGACCCGCCAGACTTTTAGAAAAAAGTCTCATCAAGTATGTTTGTTCATAGGCGATGTCCATACAATTGGTTGCAAATTCGTGAACATGTTCAATGGGGTTTGTCTTGCCTCTATATTTTGTGAAATTGGGTGACACAAATCCCGGAGGAAATGGAGGCATGTATAAGCTCATGTCAAATGGGTATACATTTAGATCATATGATATTTCCGATTTCTTTCCTTAAGTGTATATGTTTTGGATAGTTTTTTCTAAACCCATCAATCTTGTTTGGAGGGCATCCATAACAGGGTCATTTGTGTTCTCGTACGTTGTATTGCTTGGTACACCATAGGTTCCCGTTTGTTGTGCGTGAATAGTGGTGTGTTGTGGCAGTGTGGATTGTTGTGACATGTATGACGTGTGTGGATTGACGTGTTGTTGGTATTGAAAGTTAGGGTTGGGTGTATGCTGGTGAGTATGAACGTGGGATGAGTAGGTTGGGATGTGTCCCCCAACCATGTGTGTCATTACTTGGAGGATATGATGACCATGAATGTTGTGATGTATTAGTGATGCCATGGGTTGTGTTATTTGGCCACCTTGTGCGAATTGTTGGGTTTGCACAAGGGGAATGTTTGCATTTGTACCTTGGGAGGCAATGACATGTGACTGTGTTGTTGTGTTAACGTGTTGTTGTTGTCCTTGGATAAAGATACGTCCTTTGCCTCCTCCCAAAGGATTTTGTGAAATACCAATGAGCGGATATGTCGAAGGTGTGCTCATGGTAGTAGATGTATATGTCAAGGGGGGATTGTTGTGACTTGATGATGCCCCCGTGGTATTTATTGTCATGGTAGAGAGAGGGTTTGAATAATTTTCCCACATTGTCGAGGAGCCAAAAGTGGTTCCAGCCGATTGTGACGGTATCGTGGATGTGGTGGGCATTGTGGCCGATTGTGATCCTCCAATGGATGTAGTATTTATTGTATTGGAGGTGTTTGGGATGTTGGAGGTAGCATGCAATGTCGTTGTCGTGTCAAAGAAAGTATTGCTCGTCGTGTTTCGAGGTTGACCACTATTTGATATATTTTGCGTGTTGTTGACATTAGGGTCTGGAGATGTTGATCTCAACGTGTTGATGTCAAATCCTTTAGGTAACTTAGCTCCTTGACTCAAGAGTATGGCTAAGTATCTATCTTTGTCATATAGAACCATTTGTTCGACGAATTGAGAGGCCTCTAGATCTTGTGCCGCTACCTCTAGGTTTTCCTCAAGTATTTGACCGTAATCATCTTTTCATAAGAATGGTTGAAATGGACTGTTTGAGGCGGATGGTGTTGTCGTGAGGGGTTGATTGTTTGTATTGCCAAATGGATCGTCGAAACTCCAATTTGGGTTGTATGTGGGATTGTTAACAGTGGAAGTGGGGTCTTGTCGAAAGTTTTCCATTTGTCGTTGTTGTTTTTGGAGTCTAGTTTCCACCATAAATGAGATTGCTCAAATTAAAATGACAACTAAATGCAATGATTAGAATACTCAAGGTCTAAGTTCAAAATGACGACTAGGATGACTAATGTTTTTGGATTTTTGGGAATAGAATATGAAATGTCTAGACTTATAATGCAATTTTAAGACAAGGGTACCTAAGCACTTCTAAGTTCAATCTTTGTTTTCGATTTCGGTTACTAGAGGACTTTGTTGAAAATGACAAGATGACAAGGTCTAAATGACTAGTGATTTTTCCTAACTAGAATTTTGAGTTGGAAAATATCACAAAAGGGGACAATGACTGAAAAAGGGATTTGATAGCTTAGTCCAATAGAGCCTAGTTTCGAAAGCAATGACATTGCAAATTGTGCTGAGATTTGCCGAATCCAAAGTATGCAAGATGTAACCCTAGGGAAAACCTAATGCCTAATGTATGCACCTAAAAATAATGGAGGGTGAAACCTATGGCGACGAATGCAAACTAATGGTTGAAACTTTGAGCAATTTCAAAATTGGTTTATGATAGAATCCTTTGGAAATAGTGTTTGACAAATGATTGACAAGGTGAAGACTTCAGATTTGACTTTGTATGAATTTTTTAATCTTGACAGGCGAATGCGTCGTTTTAGGCTACGAATGCATCACGGTTTTGCGAATTCGACTCAGTTTGAGTGAATGCGGCTCGTGAACTAACAAATGCGAGTCGGTTTAGTAGATGCGACTCTGTTATGGTCAGGTGTGTCACGACGCATGCATATGCGGTGTTTGAAAGTTCGAATGCGGTTTAACAGAGCGATTGCAACTCAAAAACTCGAATGCAGTTTAACAAATGCGACACAGTTTGTGAAAAATGAGTTTCTTGTCATTTTGATGGAAAATTTGATCTGTCTGATATTGAGTGTTTTGTTCAGAACTGTAAATGTGATGAATCCAAAAATCACTTGATAAGCACAGTGTTTTGAATGTAAGCAAGCGCACATCAGATAAGTACAATCCTAGGTTAGGCCAGGACAATATTCACTAGATTCCACGCAGGTTTCCCCAACCGCATATCTGTAGCGTGTGAATTCAAAAGCTTGGCTACACGGGCTCCCCCTTACAGTGCACTCTCTTCTCAGGCCAACCAAGCTTCCAACCCCCATGAAAATCCCATGGCAGGTTGATCACCTCTACTACAAACTGCGAAAGTGTGGATGCCTTCACATCGACCGGTGCTGCGCTAGCAAATAGAAGGTTTTTGGCTTACTACACAAAGGTGTTTAGTTCGGGACCCTCGTTCGAGTGACCATACATGGGGCAAGAGATTAATCACCAATTAGGTGGCACTCTAGCCTGAAGAGGTTAAGCTCAACAGGGTTTAAGGGAGTACTACTCTTTTCGTATGACACATTTGCACTCATAATCTTAGGTTTTCCCTTAAGATTCACATTTATATACCGGTCAGGGGTAGCTTGGATTTAGCTTCATTGATGGTTTGAGTCACGTTGGGGTGATGAAATCCCTAGGCAGGCCCAATTTCTAGAGTTGGTAACCATTTCTCTTGCACCCAAGATCGCCCAAGAGCGCAAGGGGAGAGGATACTTCGATATAGCAAGTCGTGAGGGTAAAAATAGATAAAAACAGGTCTAGTTTTCTAATCACCAAGTTTTCACAAGGTGAGAGCATACTCACCTACCGTTTTGCAAACACATTCAGACATAGTAAAAACACAGGTTCGTTTTAATTGCACCAAAAGAAAATGTGTTTTATACTAAGAAAAACACAGGCACATTGTTTTGATGTTCAGTCTTCGACGATCGAACCTGTAAGACCACAAGTTAGTAGTTTTAATGTTTTCCTTCGACCCTCGAATAGTAACCACCAAAAAGCTGCAAATCCTGATTAGTAACAGAAAACCTATGCTAGGCAGAATGCAGGAAATAACAAGAATAGAAAGGACACAGAAAACCCCCCAAAAAAAATTGAATGTAAATCACTAGAAAAATTTACCAGTTGAATGCATCACGACAGAGCGATTGTGTCACTCTGTGTATCAAATGCATCTTGGTAATTCAACTTTGGCTTTCCCGAGCACGATTGCGTTGTGACAGAGCGATTGCCGTTTTCGGGTCGTCGAATGAGTCGCGACACATCAGATGCGTCACGATTTTTTAAAAAACCAGCTGCGTCGCTCCGTACCTGTATATGCAAAAATGATAGAAACACACAAAAACCGTACGGAAATAACAAAAAAAATAAAGTCGGGTTCACCAAATGTATCTATGGTTAATTTCTTAAGGTTATATTGTGAGATAAACGAACATATAAAGCATATAACCCAAAGATCCTATCAAGAACAATGAAAACAAGAACAATTATACCTTTGATTCGCAAGAGTTTCCATGATTCACCTTGATAGTACCTTCTACCTTGCTGGTTGACGTGCGAGCAATTCTTGACGAAGTCCTACACCAAGCTTTGAAGGATTTGAGAAAATGTCTATGCCTATGACTATGATTGAAAATGTCTAAAATGTCTATGTCTAATCAAATAAAGATAATAAATGCTACAATTGCTATGCAAAACATCTAAGTGTGTCAATGCCTAAAATGTGTATTGTGTCTGTGTGTCTAATATGTCTATGTCCTCCAAAAATGAGAGGAAAATGACATTTTATAGAAAATGCCATTTTGAATGGACGGATGAGATTGACTTCTGCTCAAGACCTAAACAGATTAAATCTGAGAATCCCTAATTAGGGTTAGGGCAAAGTCATTAAGTGAGCAGTCGAGATGTCATCTCAGAGAATTGAATCGGCGGTGGAGAATAAATGAGGAAATTAATTCAAAAATAAAGATTTTCAAAAATGAAGAAGATAAAGACCAGACTGAAGATCAGTTTTAGAAGGATCAAGAACCTGCTCGATCATCTGATTTTTGGAGGAAAGTTACCAATTTGGAATTAAATTAATTCCAAATGTGAATTTTGTGAAATAATAAACAATCAATTTTCAGATTATTTACTAAAATGGACTGACAGTTAAGAATGCGATGACATTTTAAATAATTTTATTTATTTAAAATGAGAGGAATATTAGTTTTGACAATTAAATAATTAATGATAATTATTTAATTTAGCAGATAAGATTAATAATTAAATAAATTACTTAATTCATTTAATTATGACAGTTAGTGACATATTAAATAAATAAATAAAACTTATTTATTTAATAATCAGGAAGAAATGAAATGAAGAAGGGTGATTAAATAAATTAACAAATTTATTTAATTAAAGGAAGACTTTAGACAATTAAAGACGTATTGAATAAATAAATAAAATTTATTTATTTAATAATCATAAAGAATAAAAGAACATGAATTAATTAAATAATTATGAATTATTTAATCAATAGTCGAATGTAGACCAAGGACATAATTAAATGTCATAATTATGTTAGGACGAAAGTGGTAGAAATGAAGCTTGCAGGCCTAGGTCATTTTTAGGTGTCTACACTTACAGGTCCAAGGCTAAGGGTTGGGTTACCAAGCCTTTTTCAAGCCTAAAACCAAAGCAAAAAGCAGTTTGCAAATTCAATTTTTTTAGAACGAGTACCCATTTCAAAATCAAAATGGGTACCCGTTCCTATTATATCCATTTTTTCCAAATTTAGAAAAAATGACTTACCACCTTATTTTTGCAACTTTCTCTTTCCGCAGTATGAACCGACGACATTTTCTACATTTTTTATTCAATTTTGTCTTGTGCAATTTCTTAACAAATCATATTTTATTTTATTTTTAAAAGGAGTTAATCACAAGTTCACTATTCTGAATTGGAATGAAGTACACAGACTTTTCTCAAGAGGAATAAAAAAGAGGGTTTTTGATATACTCATATTTATTTATACTTCAGAGTTTGTAGAACAAAGGATCTACATATAGTTCTATTTTAAAATTTCAAGGAGGTAGCAATTTGAAAATAGATTAAAAATCATTTATTTATTTTTCATCAAGAGGGTTTGGTAATCGTGGTATCAAAGTAAAGACAAAAAAAATGTAGGAAGCTCATAACACCTAAATAAATTGAAGCAAATATAGAGATGGAGGTAAAACGACAAAGAGATAGAAGAACACGGATTCAACAAATGAAAAATATTGAAACATCTAGTTCCATGAATCTTGAAGAGGAGACCATGAAGGATGGGATAAATGTAGATGATGCAAATGCAGAAATGGTGAATATGGAAGAAAATGCGATTATATAGAAAAACCTAACTATGCCTTCAAATCCACCTTTCAATGATATGGAAATATTGACTATGCAAACAACTTCAGATATGTCTTCAAATCCACCTTTCAATGATATGGAAATGCGACTATACAAACAAATCTAGGTATGTTTTCAAACCCACATTTTGATGATATTGATATTAGTTATTTAAATGAAGTTGTATATACTATTAATGATATCAAATATACTAGTGAAAAAATGGAAACATAAAATAAGAACGAAATACCTTGTATGGATGAAAATGAAAATGGATTTTTTAAAATTGAAAGAGATTTCTTAGATAATATTCTTGGCAAAATTTCTTGGAGACAAATGAGAACCCATGCAAACAGATTATATAAAATATATATTGCTCTCGAATCAAAATTCAGTCATTTACATTACTCTAAAAATCAATTACATTGTATTGCCTTTAAAAGGCCATTATCCTGTATGAAACTAATTATGGGAATATAACTACCAAAGCCAAAACCAAATTTATTTATTAAATTAACAATAGTATGCTAATTTATTTATTTAACTATGTCAAGTACTAAATTCTAACACCCCCCTTAGTATTGACATAGAGGAAAACTAGAAATTAGTACAAATATTCTTCATCCTTTAAAGGCCCAAAATGCATGCACTAATAACTTCATCCTTTTTTTTTCTAAATCATCCTCATTTTCGGCATCCTTTATCATCATCTTCAAAATTTTATCTCACTTAAAAATTGGCAGATTTGCAGTTATAAACATAAACTTTGGATGACTGTGACTTCCTCAATTCTGTTTAGAAATTTTATTGTGATCATTTTTAGAAAGCAAAAAAGTTCTTTGTGATGGTGCAGAAACTGTTTGAAAAAAAAAATCTAGCAAAGTAATTAAAGCTTTTGAAGTTGATTTATTTTGCCCTAATTTTGTAGCAAAAAATTCCTCAAAAATTGGATTCATGACCATATCTCCTTCATTATTACTCAGAATATTTATCATGACCATTGTTTAGAAGGCCCTTGAAAAGCTCCGTCTTATGGTTAAGAATCACCAAACTTCCACTCCTTTCCTGCGCACTCTCTCTTCCTCTTATTGTGTGTAGATCAAACTCTCTCCTCCTCTCAACCTCACACCTGCTGTGTGCAAACTCAAATTCCAAAACAAGTGGATGCAATTTACCTATGCTGTGCGATCTTGGAAAAACACCACAGTGAAATCAACATAGTAAAGTCACGGTGAAATCCACATAAATGACCGGCAACATAAAACATAGAATGCTATTGTTTTTATTTTTCAAAATTTGAATATGAACATGAACAAAATGGAGGAAAAACAATGGAAGGAGTGACCAAGATGGAAAGAAAGAAGAAATGCAAATGAGTGATGAATGTCATAGATTTGCACGTGGTCTGCACTACTCTTCTGTTGACAAAATGCAAGAATGGTGGAGGAACATCAATGGCTGTTACATGTGGTCTACATTGCTTGGCCCTTGAATGAACTACTTTGGATGAAATAAAAATGAATGGAAGGAAAATAAAGAGGTCAAGCAAACCTGCTCTGATACCATATTGAAATGAGAGAAAAAAATGAGATTGCTCTCGAATCAAAATTCAGTCATTCACATTACTCTAAAAATCAATTACATTGTATTGCCTTTAAAAGGCCATTATCTTGTATGAAACTAATTATGAGAATATAACTACCAAAATAAAACTAATTTTTTTTATTAAATTTGTTAGAGTAATAGGTTAATTACTTAATTAATTTAATCATATTGATTAATTAATTAAGACACCTTTTACTTTATTTTCACTTAAGCTAAACTTTGGCCCTTTAATAATTACTTTATTACATCCTAGGGTTCACTTTAGGGTTTTGATCTCCTTTCTTAAGGATTGATCTATCAATTCTTGTTTATACAATTTTTGCTTCAGGCTTACAAAGCAGATTGCTTGTGTTTCAGTATCTCTTCTATGTGACAATTTATTTGCTTGCAGGTGTTCACTGGGTTCTATGAGGTTGGTTTATCAACTTCATCATGGTATCAGATATCTCATTTTCCTGTTTTCGACATCGTATGCAAAAGTTATGTCGAAAACACTTAAGGCAACTCTAGAAAAGAAGATATGAATTTGATTGGAAATAATAGGGACCTGAGAAAAAATCTCAAAAAAATACCTACACCATTGGAAAGTTCTCTGAGTCCTCTTTCCAACGATGTCTCGTTTTCTTGATTTTGACATCGTGGGAAAAAGTTATGGCCTCTAGAAGAAAACTGCCCTGAAAGAGCAATTACATAGTCTGCTGAAAAATATTTGATGACCATATGGCTGTCGTAGTAGAAATATGACATTAAAATTGACGAAAAAATGGCCGTCACTATATTTTCCCAATTGGGCTTATTTAAAAAAAAATCAATAAAAAATTACAATAAATTATTTTAATAAAAAATTAAAAAAAAAATATTGGTTGGGGGGCACGTGGGCCACCCCCACCGCTCCCCATATGGGGTGCAGGTACCTCTCCCTTTTCAGCATTATGGGGGGGTTTCTACTGTTGGTGATATTGCTTCCTTGGTTTTGTTGGAGTGAGCTATGCATTCAGTACTTGTTCCTATGTACTTTCAAATACAAGTAACCATGATATTGCTTCCTTGGTTTTGTTGGAGTGAGCTATGTATTCAGTATTTGTTCCTATGTACTTTTAGATACAAGTAACCATGATATTGCTTCCTTGGTTTTGTTGGAGTGAGCTATGTATTCAGTATTTGTTCCTATGTACTTTCAAATACAATGCACATCAGTGGCTAGTTACTTGTATTTTGTTGAGATGGATCACTTACCATATGGACACTCTTGCATTCAAGAGGTGACCTTCCATTTTCACTTGATCAATTCTTCAGAATATTGGTACTTGTGCCATTTGTATCTTTGAGTTCTTGATGTTTTCCTTGGCTTTCCATCGAAATCGAGTAGTGTCATTGGGGGTACTCATACAGATTCTTGTCATCTTGATCTTGATCATCATATGTTTCAGCGAAGGTTCTTCTTTCAAGATTTCAGTAGTCATTCTACAACAGTATTTGCAACTTCCTCATGCTTCAGTGGTGTTTTTCATATTCATCCTTTGTTCCTATCTTTTGGGACAATTTCACTCTTGTTGGAGGCTTCTTCAGTTCTTCACTCTTGTTTGGAGGCTTCTTTAGTCCTTCACTTGTTCCTATTCTTTTTGGGACATTCTTGTTTGGAGGATTCTTAGTCCTTCACATGTATTTCTCTCTTTTGGAGAGGAGTTTTTCCCACAAGGTTTTCTCCTTTTCTCCTATTGTGAGAGATCTTTTACATTTATACATGGGTACCTCATCAGGCCTAGTTGCTAGGGCCCATCTTTGCTTTTATGCATTTTGTCCTTAGTTTTTTAGCTTCTCCCTAAGTTCATATTAAGGGGGGGTGTTAGAGTAATAGGTTAATTACTTAATTAATTTAATCATATTGATTAATTAATTAAGTCACCTTTTACTTTATTTTCACTTAAGCTAAACTTAGGCCCTTTAATAATTACTTTATTACATCCTAGGGTTCACTTTAGGGTTTTGATCTCCTTTCTTAAGGATTGATCTCTTTGTAATTATTCAGTTCTTGTTTATGCAATGTTTGTTTCAAGCTTGCAGAGCACCTTGTTTGTGTTTCAGTATCTCTTCTACGTGACAGGTTATTTGCTTTTAGGTGTTCACTAGGTTCTGTGAGGCTGATTTATCAACTTCATTAAAATTAACAATAGTATGTTAATTTATTTATTTAATTATGTATGTCAAGTACTAAATTCTAACATGTTAGAATTTAGTACATGACATAAAATAGTTAGATAAATAAATTAACATGTTATTGTTAATTTAATAAATAAAATAGGTTTTGGTAGTTATATTCCCGTAATTAGTTTCATATGGGAAAAATGGGCTTATAATGCCAATACTTTGTAATAGTTTTGGGTGTAATGTGAATGACGAATTTTTAATTCGAGAGAAATCTCATTATTTTCTCTCTCATTTCAATATGGTATAAGAGCAAGGTTGATAGACCTCTCTGTTTTCCTTCCATTCATTTGTCTTTCATCCAAAGTGGTTCATTCAAGGGCCAAGCAATGCAAACCACGTGTAATAGCCATTGATGTTCGTTTACCATTCTTGCATTTTGTCAACAAAGGAGTAGTGTAGACCACGTGCAAATATGTGACATTCATCACTCATTTTAATTTCTTCTCTCCTTCCATCTCGATCACTCCTTCCATTGTTTTTCGTCCATTCTGTTCATGTTCATATTCAAAATTTGAAAAATAAAAAAAGTAATCTAAAGTTTTGTAGAAGAGCACAGGTGATTGAGAAGTTTGCACATAGTAGGCGTGAGGCTGGGATAAGGAGAGAGTGGATGTTGCAAAGAGGAAAGGCAGTGATATCATTTTGTCAGTCTTCCATGATATGCTACAAAAGGCGTGAAATAAGGAGCTGTTAAAGGCATTCATAGGATTCATCGATGTGGCTGGTCTGTATTTTGCACTCACAAAATTGACTGATAGGGAGGGTTGGATGGAAACACTCACTGTTCCATGCTTTGGATCTTGTTTAGGAAGACCCTATGGTGTCACACTCCACCACCTTAACCTATAGGACCTACTGCTTGTGTAGACTCCCTTGGTTCACCTTGCCAACCCAACCATCAAGTCATATCCTGTCAACCAAGCCAACCTTGGGGCAATGCTTCAACATTTCCTTAGCTCTTAATCTACCCTAAAGGCTATCCTATCCTCAACACACAATTTGATCTTGCAGGGGTGTTGAAATGTCTTCAGTGGCTTCAAACCAACCTCCTAGGGTTCTTGAAGATTCACCAAAACTCCACCTTTCCATCGCTTTCACCAAACCCTCATTTAGTGTTGGAAAAGGCTACTAGCCCTAGAGCCCCAATTAGGCCTCTTTCTCCGAGAAAATTGGCTTAATCTCAATTCTTACTAAAGAACAACCCAATCTTTCCTTGGGGTTCCTGGTCCATTTTCCCACCTCTCAAATATTTTTGAGGTCTTAATCCTCCACTGTCCGTACAACGCCTCCACTTGAGGATGGGAAAAAACTAGGGTTTTTAGGCCTTTTTCTGGCTACTTCCAAACTGACAGGTATTTCTCACACCAAAAGAGTTGATGGAGCTTCCTCCTAACCACCAGGCCTTGGCAAGACTCACATATACCTTCTCAAAAAGGAAATTTATCAAAACCTTATCACCCCTGCAAGCTATGTGCTCTGCACTCCTTGTCTTCCCTAGCCAGACTCCTCCTGGCTCGCCTAGGGAAAGACTTTGCTAGCAGCTCCTGTACACACACAAGCCCTAAAACCTATGATATGTACACACATGGAGTCTAGTCACTTTTCCCAAAGGGCCGTACAATTTGTACGGTGGGAAAGTGAGCTAAATCTCCATTTTCTCCAAATTGCGTGGTTCAGACTAGCAACCGAGTGGAATAAAACTTATTTACAAATAGTACTTGAAAAATGAACAAAGAAGCTAATTAATGACACAAAAAGCTTGTATCCTAACAACACTACATCCTACATTCAAAATAGTAACAGATTTAATCCATTAAAGCTCTATTTGAAGCAAAAATCAGAAAATAACTCTCAAAACACTATTTTTCCTTCAATTTCACAAAGTTTCACCACAATGTCTAAACTTCCAACCGTGATCTCAAGTCAAGGCACATCTTAAATAGGGTTCCAAAATTAGTTATCTTCTTTGGTAGGACTTATTCATGACCTAATGGCCAAAGTTATAAAATCCACTGTGTTTTTCAACTTTTGCCAAATGTTAGCAACCTAAACAAGATGAGTTACTAAACTCACCCATCCTTTTCACTTCTTATTCTACTGATCACAACAGATCAAGACTTATTCATAAACCTCAAATGCTAACTAAATGGTCAACATGACCTTCAAAATAACATTGCAAAAACAAAACTTCATTATAGACTTCCTAACTGACTAATGTTTCCTAGGTGCTCCTACACCATTCTCCCCCTCCCTGTACAAACTCTAAGGAATGTGAGGAGAGATCAGTGACTTATCAATTCCATGCTTCTTGAACTCAACTTCATCTACCCAAGTAGCCTCAGATTCATGTTTTTTCTTCCATTTGATAAGATGCTCCATGTACACCTTATGCCTTGTAGATTTCTTCACTCTTGACTCTAGGACCCTCTCTGCCTGATGCTTGTCTTGAGTAGGTAAGGCTATGTTGCTGACATCCTTGAAGATCTCCCTACTGTTCTGATCTAAATCATTGACTGATCCCTTATACTTGATCAAATCAGCTACATTGAACACTGGTGAAATCCCTAAATCTGCTGGTAAGTCCACCTTGTATGCATTTTACCCATATTTGGCTAACACCTTGCATGGTCCCACTCTTTTCATCTGCAATTTGGTTGAAATACCCTTCTGCAACCTAGATTTGTTGAGGTGAACCATGACATAGTCTCTGACTGCAAATTGCAAATATTTTCTTGTCAAATCTACCTTATCCTTCAACTTTTGTGTAGCCTCAGTGACTGTCTTCTTTACCTGCTCCTGAATCTCTTTCATGGTATGAGTGAAGTCCTCTGCATGTCCACTCCTATGCTCCATAGCTCCTAGATCTCTGAGCTCACACACACCTCTTGGGTGCATCCCATACACTATTTCAAAAGGACTCTTCCCTATAGTCCTGTTCACACTATCATTGTATGCATACTCAGCCTGTGATATGACCAAGTCCCATGTCTATCCATACTCTTTGGTTAGGAATCTTAGAAGGTTACCTAACACTCTATTAACCACCTCTATTTTCCCATCGGTATAAGGATGGTAAGCTGATCCAAAAGACATGTTGGTACCTAATCTGCTCCATAGAGTCTTCCAAAAATGACTCATAAACTTCACATCCCTGTCCGAGACAATGCTCAAAGGAAATCCATGGATCCTTACAATTTCCTTGAAGAAAAGATGAGCAATGTAGCTAGCATCATGTGTGGTCTTGCAAGGAATAAAGTGACTCATCTTACTAAATCTATCTACCACCACATAAACACTATCAAACCCTGTCTTAGTCTTAGGGAGTCCTACAACAAAATCCATGCTAACACACTCCCATGGTCTGTTTGGAATCGGTAGAGGTTGATACAAACCTGCATTACTAGCTCCCCCTTTGGCTTTCATACAAACTACACACTGCTCCACATACCTCCTGACATCCCTTGGCAACTTGGGCCAATAGTAGAACCTTTGCACTAGTTCCATTGTCATGTTGATACCAAAATGACCACTAAGACTACCATTGTGCTTTTCTTGGATAAGATTCTCTCTCATAGAACCTTTTGGCACACACAACTGATTTCCCTTAAATAGAAATCCACTTTGCAAAGTATACTCTGAGTATTGACTATGAAAATGATTCTTAAAGTCGAAACATACCTTGTAGGCCTCTGAGAAGTCTTCATCTTCACCATAGAGATCCTTGAAACTCTCTATTCCAATGCTCTTGATCTGTATCTCTTGCACTGTCAGCAATCTTCTACTTAGTGCATCTACCACCTTGTTCATTTGTCCCTTCTTGTGCTTGATGGTAAATGTGAAGGCTTGAAGATACTCCATCCACTTCAAATGTCTATTGCTCAATTTCTCTTGAGTGTTGATGTAGCTAAGTGCTTGATTGTCAGTAAACACCACAAATTCTTTGGGTAGGAGATAACGTCTCCACTTCCTAAGTGACTACACTAAAGCATACAGTTCTAGGTCATAGGTAGAGTACTTTGTCTTAGCTTCATTGAGATTTTCACTAAAGAACACCACAGGCCTACCTTCTTGGCTGAGTACTCCTCCTACTGCAACTCCACTAGCATCACATTCCATAGGAAACAACTTGTCAAAACTAGGTAATAAAAGTATAGGTTGAGTTGCCACTTCTTGTTTCAGTTTCTCAAAACCTTTCTTAGCTTCTTGATTCCACTTAAACTTAGTCTTTAAGCCTCCTTTGATTGTATCTAGGACTGGTGCACATATGCCACTAATTATGAATTTTCTAGAAAACTGAGCCAATCCATGAAAACTTCTTACCTCTATCCCTGTGGTTGGTGTAGGCTAGTTTAGGATAGCTTCCACCTTGCTTGGATCCATCTTCAATGATCCTTGGGATACTACAAACCCCAAATACACAAGCTCCTATTTGAATAACTCACATTTCTCTAGATTGATGGTAACTTCTCTTCTTGCAATCTTCTAAGAACCAACTCCACATGTTTTAGGTGTTCTTCTGCTGTCTTACTAAAAATGAGTATATCATCAAGGTATACTACCACAAATTTCCCTGTAAATTCTTTGAGCACTTCATTGATGAGCCTCATGAATGTGCTAGGGGCATTAGAGAGGCCAAATGGCATAACTCTCCACTCATACAACCCATCATTTGTCTTAAAAGCTGTCTTCCACTCATCTCCATCCTTGATTCTGATTTGATGGTATCCACTCTTGAGATCCAACTTGGTGAAGTACTGAGCTCCTCCAAGACAATCCATCAAGTCCTCAATTCTAGGAATAGGGAACCTATACCTGATTGTGATTCTATTTATTGCCCTAGAATTAGTGCATAGTCTCCACTTGCCTCCTTTCTTGGTTGCTAAGACCACTAGTACTGCACATGGGCTGATGCTCTTCCTAATCAATCCTTGATCCAATAACTCCTGCACTTGCCTAGCTACCTCTAGGTTTTGATATGGAGTAAGCTTGTAAGCTACTTTGTTTGGAAATGAAGCCCCTGGTATGAAATCAATCTGATGACTAATGGCTCTTTGTGGAGGTAAGGTTACTGGTGTTCCATCACTCACTATGTCCTTATACTTCTCAAGCAACTTTTGGACTGTTCCGGGTATGACTGTTTTCTCAGTCTTGTCCTCTTCCTTGGGTTGCACCATGATCACATATCCTTCACCTCCTTGATGTAGGTTGTTTATGAACTCTTTTCCACTGCTTAATAAGATACTAGGGGTCTTTGACTGTCCTTCTTCTTCATTTGATAGTGACTGCAACTTGAATGTCTTTCCATCCTTCTTGAATGATATAGTATTGGCTTTTCCATCATAGATGGCACCTATGTCATACTGCCATGGTATTCCCAATAGACGATGGCATGCATCCATGGGTAATACATCACAAATAAATTTATCTTTGTACCCTCCAATGGAGAACTCCACCATTGTCTACTCATTGACAAGAACACTCTATCCTTTGTTCAACCATGTCACCTTGTAGGGATTAGTGTGGGGTACTTTTTCCAACTTCAATTTCATCACTGCCTCTTCTGAGATTATGTTGTCTGTAGACCCTGAGTCCACTATAACCTTACATACCTTTCCTAATATCTTGCATCTTACTCTAAATAAGGCTCTTCTCTATTTTGGCTCTTCCTTGACCGGTTGTCTGATCAAAACTCTACTAAACATCAGATTCTCCCCCACTTTTGATTCAAAATGACTAACCTCTAGTGATTTGACACTCATAGTGTCCTCTTGTGCATATGCCACTCTCTTCTCAGTATTTGATGAAGATGCTTTCTCCGGGAACCTATAAGCAGGATGACCTACTTGACCACAGTTATAACATTTCATATTGGCAAAGTATGAACTACTTCTGTCTGCTCCTCTTCCTCTACTTGAACCTCCTTGAGGTCCTCTACCTTTGTTATATCCTCCTCTAGAAGTTGTTTCACCTCAATGCTCTATGAGTTTAGAATCTCCTTGGTTTCTTTGTTCAGTCCCTCTACCTTGGTATCCACCTCTATGTCCTCTTTGATCTCTGCCTTTACCTCTGCTCTTAGAAGTCTGTTCTTGTTTCCTCTTGCTTCTTTCCTCAATCTTTATAGCTAATTGGTAACATTGGTATACTGTCTTGGGACTTAGAAGAGTCATCTCCTCTTGAATGTTCCACTTCAAGCCATTAAGATATCTAGCCACCTTGAGACTTTCATCCTCTGTCACATTAGACCTCATGCAAATTTTTTGGAACTCCTCAGTGTAAGTGTTTACATCTTGGTCTCTTTGCCTCAAGCTCTATTTTTTCTTGTGCAACTAAATCTCATAATCATCTGGCATGTATGCTTCTCTTAGCTTGGCAACCATCCCCTTCCAAGTAGTGATAGGTTGCTTGCCTTCTTTTTCCCTCTCTGTCTGAATGAACTTCCACCATGTCAAGGTAGAACCTCTTAGTCTTGATTTGACGACCTTTACCTTTTGTGCTTCAGTGACTCCATCACATTCAAAATGGTTTTCCATTCCCTCTATCCAATCCATGACTAAATCAGCTTCCATTTTTCCACTAAACAGTGGTATGCCTTCAAGTGCTTTTCCACTCAAAGCCTTCAATGTTTTCAAGAAAGGCTCTTCTTTCAAAACAGGGTCAGGTTCAGGGGTCTTGTCTTCCTCTGCAACCTCTTCTTCCTTTGGTATCCTTCCTTCCAACTACACGTTCCTCATTACTTGCTCAAGTTGGGATATTCTTTCCCTCATTAGTCTATTTTCTTCCTCCTGTTCTTCGACCATCTTGGCCAATTCAGCATTTGTCACCATGATGGTAGAACCACTAGATTCAAGGTCTGACATACAAGATTCTTCCCAAATCTTTAACTGGCTCTGATACTAATCTAATAGGGAGGGTTGGATGGAAAAACTCACTGTTCCATGCTTTGGATCATGTTTAGGAAGACCCTATGGTGTCACACTCCACCACCTTAACCTATAGGACCTACTGCTTGTGTAGACTCCCTTGGTTCACCTTGCCAACCCAACCATCAAGTCATATCCTGTCAACCAAGCCAACCTTGGGGAAACGCTTCAACACTTCCTTAGCCCTTAATCTACCCTAAAGGCTAACCTATCCTCAACACACAATTCGATCTTGCAGGGGTGTTGAAATGTCTTCAGTGGCTTCAAACCAACCTCCTAGGGTTCTTGAAGATTCACCAAAACTCCACCTTTCCATCACTTTTACCAAACCCTCATTTAGGGTTGGAAAAGGCTACTAGCCCTAGAGCCCCAATTAGGCCTCTTTCTCTGAGAAAATTGGCTTAATCTCAATTATTTATAAAGAACAACCCAATCTTTCCTTAGGGTTCCTGGTCCATTTTCCCACCTCTCAAATATTTTTGAGGTCTTAATCCTCCACTATCCGTACAACGCCTCCACTTGAAGATGGGCAAAAACTAGGGATTTTAGGCCTTTTTCTGGCTGCTTCCAAACTGACAGGTATTTCTCACACCAAAAGAGTTGATGGAGCTTCCTCCTAACCACCAAGCCTTGGAAAGACTCACATCTACCTTCTCAAAAAGGAAATTTATCAAAACCTTATCACCCCTGCAAGCTATGTGCTTTGCACTCCTTGTCTTCCCTAGCCGAACTCCTCCTGACTCGCCTAGGGAAAGACTTTGCTAGCAGCTCCTGTACACACACAAGCCCTAAAACCTACCATATGTACACACATGAGGTCTAGTCACTTTTCCCAAAGGGCCATACAATTTGTACGGTGGGAAAGTGAGCTAAATCTACATTTTCTCCAAATCGCCTGGTTCAGACCAACAACAAAGTGGAATAAAACTTATTTACAAATAGTACTTGAAAAATGAACAAAGAAGCTAATTAATGACACAAAAAACTTGTATCCTAACAAAACTACATCCTACATTTAAAATAGTAACAAATTTAATCCATTAAAGCTCTATTTGAAGCAAAAATCAGAAAATAACTCTCAAAACACTGTTTTTCCTTCAATTTCACAAAGTTTCACCACAATGTCTAAACTTCCAACCCTACTCTCAGGTCAAGGCACATCTTAAATAGGGTTCCACAATCAGTTATCTTCTTTGGTTAGACTTATTCATGACCTAATGGCCAAAGTTATAAAATCTAATGTGTTTTTCAACTTTTGCAAAATGTTAGCAATCTAAACAAGATGAGTTACTAAACTCACCCATCCTTTTCACTTCTTATTCTACTGATAAAAAAAGATCAAGACTTATTCATAAACCTCAAATGCTAACTAAATGGTCAACATGACCTTCAAAATAACATTGTAAAAACAAAACTTCATTCTAGACTTCCTAACTGACTAATGTTTCCTAGGTGCTCCTGCACCATTGACGCACATAAATATATCTTAGAATCACAAATTTTTGTGAAGGAAATTGAGGGAACACTGAAGAAATTCAATAAGGTAGCAGGTGGTCTATGTGACAATCTTTTGACTTGCATTGTACGTGCATGGGACTTTAAAAATCCTATCTTTATAGCTCCTTCCACGAACACTTTCATGTGGAACAACCCTTTCACCCAAAAAAAATTGGATGTACTTAGTGAAATGGGAACATCACTTATCCCACCAATATCAAAGAAGTTGGCTTGCGGTGATTATGGAAATGGTGTGATGGCAAAGCCTTCTGTGATAGATACTACTCTCAGGGTTTTGTTTGATGCTTAAGAAGTGCAAAGAATATGTGTACTAATTTCTATTTTTACTCTATGTTAGTACTAAGGGGGGGGGGTGTTAGAATTTAGTACATGAAATAAAATAGTTAAATAAATAAATTAACATGCTATTGTTAATTTAATAAATAAAATAGGTTTTGGTAGTTACATTCCAGTAATTAGTTTCATACAAGAAAAATGGGCTTATAATGCCAATACTTTGTAACTGTTTTGGGTGTAATGTGAATGAAAATTTTTTAATTCAAGAGAAATCTCATTTTTTTCTCTCATTTCAATATTTTATATAGAAGTCTAGGATTTCAATGTCAACTCATGATGCAATTGATGAAAATATGGAGAATGTGAAAAATGATGAAAAAATTAGGCATTTTTTAAAAACCTAAAAATAAAGATGATTTAATGAAACAAGTTATATCTAGTGTTGCTAATGCTATTGATTTTATGGGAAAAAAGAGTTGATCTAAAGATAAGAATGAAAGCTATAACAACTAATTTAGTTAATAAATTGAATTCGAATAAAAAATGTTAAGATTACTAAATTTATAAATGTAAGTCCTAGAAAACTTTGATAAGAGCATGAAAGAGAAGAGGAAGTATTGAAAATAATCCAATTAACCAATTTTGGAGTTTTAGTGGTAGACTCTGAAGGTCTGACATAAAATTAAATAATGAAATCAAATATTTAATTGAAAAATGTAAACCTTGGTATGTGAAAATTAATAAACAATGAATCTCTTGTTGTTGTAAAACTCATGTATAATTTTTTTATTGTTATGATATTTTTGGATATATACATTGTAATTTACATACTAACACAATTATGCAGGAATGTAGTATTGCCATTTTATAAAAATTTTAGAAGTGATTGCATGTCCCCTTAAGTAAAATCCTCTTAGCTCCCCTTAAGCCATCCTAGATTATGTACCATTTTAAGCCATCTCCTAATTATTGAACTAATTTTCTCACATGACACATACTTTGAGTCAAGTCTCTTGTTTCTCCCCTTAAGCCATCCTCTTAGGACCCCTTAACTCATCCTCTTAGCTACCCTAAATTCATCCTCTTACATCCCCTAAATTCATCCTCTTAACTCCCCTTAAACCATCCTCTAACCCCCCTCTTAATTCATCTCCTAGAATTATAGCTAAATTTTTACTTGACTTAGAGTCAAGGCTCATGTGTATCTCCCCTCAACCCATCCTGTTATTTCACCTTAAGTCATTTCATAATTATATAGTTAATCATTTTTGTTTCAGGTCTCCATAACTAGGTGACATTTAGATTTTTAATGAATTTCTAAGATCCTATTTTCTAACTTTATTTAAATTATAATTTTCTCGCATGTCTTGGGGTTAAATCACTCATACAAAATATATAATTGATTTACTTAGTTTCATTATTTTTGCAGGTTCCCTGCAAGTAGATCCACCATGATTGTCATTATAACAATTTTTCATCATATAAATTATGTTAGATGAATTTTTTGGGCTTGAACTAAAAATGGAAAAGTTAATTGTATTTATATATGCATATGTTTCATCATGCTATATTTGTATTAAACATCAATTTGTTAAATGTGTCTTCGATGTATGACCTTCCATTCTTAATCACCTTTTATATTGTTCCAATTATATCTTATATAAATTGTGTCTTTGATATACATTGTTTCATTCTTATTTGACCTTCTATATGTGACCTTGGTGTGAGGTAAATAAATTTCCTTTGTTAATTGCATTAGAGTTGGGTTCAACTAAGTGACAAAAGGATTATGAGGTCAATTTCCTTAAGCTAACTCTCCAATTAATAAAACTAGCCTTGTCACCTTAAATAATTAAACATCAATTTGTTAAATGTGTATAGCATCTATGAAATTGTAGACATCCAAAAATGTCCTAATTAATATCACATTCTTGATTTTGATTACTAACACCATTTTTACCCTGATTCACTCATTTTCATCTATTTAATTAAATAATGCAATTTTTTAAATTAAATTCATCATTTTCCTCTATTAATCAGATAATTAATATTATTTGATTAATTCACCCCTTCATGCTAATTTTTCATCTTATTTGATTAAACAATCCAAATTATTTAATTAAATCTCCTAAGTCTTCTCGTTTGATTATATATTGTAAATTATTTAATTAAATATCCTAAATCCCACTTTGATTAAATGATTTTTTAATTGTTTAATTAAATTTCTTAATTATTTAATTGACTAATATCTTCTAATTCTTCTAATCATTGAAAGAATATTCTTATGGAATATTCCTCCAATTTGAATTCAAACATTTCCCTCCAAATGGAAATATCTTCTCCATCTTCCTAAAAACATGGGATTGCAATTGTATCAAGCAATTTGAGCCCTTGATTAATATCATGGATCCATGTCATTATTCAATCTCATCCTTTGATGTGATCTTTTATCCATGTCATTTCTTCTCATTCATTTCCATCCATTGATTAACAAATTTGATCCTAGCCATTGATTCATCCAAAAAGCCTATAATAGTCCTCATTTCTATGATAATTTCATTCACAAGCATTCAAGTAAATAGACTAGCCATTTTCATACTCACCCTTTGAGATCAAAGCACTGTTTGTAAATCAATTACCTTCACTTTGCATCCATTTCAATCAATTGAAGCTTTACAACATAATGGATTAGGAAAACGCTAAGCATTCCACATCAATCCAACACTAATCCCCAATGGGATTAAGGTTTGTATCTCGTTAGGATTTCTATTTGAATTACATTGTTCTTTCATGCTTTAACGGAGTCTTAATTATGAATTGTAGGCAATCTCATTGGAATATGGCTTATTTAGATGATTTGGTTGATTTATGTCAATTTCAATTGTTTGTGATCTTTCTAACTTCCATGTCAACAAGTACTTAAGTGGATCTACCTTAGAGATGAGTTTAACTTGATGAGAGATCATGTAGTGCCTAAGCTTCTAGGAAGCAAACACCATTGCTAGACAAGATTTTTCAATGGGCGTATAGTTTAATTCATATCCTACCAAGGTTCTGTTGATGTAATATATAACCATATCCTTTCCCATTTCATCATGTTGAGCCAAGAGATCCCCTAGGGCCACTAAGATAGCTGAGGTGTAGAGTATCAAAGGCTTGTTTGCTATTGATGGCATCAAGATGGGTGGTGTTGCTAGATAATCCTTGAGTTGTGGAAATGCCTTCTCACAATTCTGATCCCACTTGTGGGTCACACCCTTGTGAAGGAGAACCCTTGCAAGATCCCATCAACAACATACATCTCAAAAAAATTTATGCCTAACCCATGAGGGGTATAAAATCCAAAAACATAAGAAAAGAAATAAAATCCAAAAAAATAGAAAAAGGATCAAAATAGTAAAGAGAAAAATTGTCCTCTGGCAAAAACTGTTGAACACTCAAAATACTGAGAGGGGGGGTGAATCAGTATTTTTTTAAATCATTCAAACATTATCCATCCAATTACCAAAGCACATTTAACTAATATAAGCAAAGAAAGCATGAAACATTCACAACATAACATAGCACATGAACACCAATATTTTTACATGAAAAACCCAAAATGGGAAAAACCATGGTGAGTATTAGCTCACAATATATTATATTCAAATATAGTATATTATAGAAATGCTCACTACAGGTGGAATCACTACCCACAAATAATAAGATATAAGATAGAAGGGGTGGATTAAAACCTATTGAACTATTACAATTGCATCTACAGTATGCTAAATTATTGTTCCAATGAAGTATACAATCAATCTTTGCACTGATATGGATCAATGCACTTCTTTGCTCTGAATCTGCACAATTCACACAAATTTTATCACATTCACATCATACACATGTAGGTGGAACACCATACATGTCATCTATTGCTCATCACTTGAACCTCATCCCAAATCATGGAAAACAAACTCCTATATTATCCATATCAAGTGTAACATCAATTAGGTTGGCCTAATTGGATGTAGCACATAAAATTTGAACTCGTCGTCCTTAGATCATTTCATGAACATCTCACACCTTAATTCAAATTACCTCAAGATAGGTCAAGATGGACCCAATATAGGTCCTACATAAGATTGCAACACATATTACTCCTTCAAACATGTTAGTTCGGCCCCAAATAAGACCTAAACACAAAAATCTTCATTTGTTTACCCAATTCGCCACACATGGAACTCAAAAAATGATCCCATCTAGAATTCCTACTCAACTGACATCTGACAAGATATCTTCAAAATCACAATTCAAAACAATCATCTGTGAAGGAATGCAAAATCTCCCACACTAACACTCTGTATAGGAAATAACTGCAATATACAAAATTGAACTTTTTCATTCATATCTTCCAGGATACTTCACTAAACAACAAAATCTCTTGGATTTGGATGCATCTATTGTCCACCAAATTACTATTAGAACTATAGAGTGATATCCCTATTTGTAGTGGAGTGCGGACCCAAAAACTGACGCATTGAACCACTGTACAAATATATTTGATACTTAAACAAATTTTGGATATACTTTCTGGACCAACTTAACCTTTATAAATATCTTCAAAAACACTTCTGAATCATGCTAGAATGATCCAAATTGATGTTGACATCAATGACAACAATGGATCATGGAAAATGCACATACCATGCTCATGTTACCAAACAACATCATCTTCCAAAAATCTCCCCCTTTGTCATTGATGACAACATGCACTCCAAAAAAATTCTCCAAAAACTTTTGCTTTCTCCCCCTTACACATCTTTCTTTCCCAAAACATTCCCAATATCTTTCCAAGTATCTCACCAAGTAACTCTCCAAGAATCTCTCCCCCTTTGACATCAATGGAAACGGGTGTACTGGTACCAAATATTGTATACTCATCAAACATATGTATAAACAACAATAATCTGAAAGAAAGTACTAACTCCCCCTTAGGAAGTTAACTCAAAATTCCTACATCATCTGCATATTTACAAAAGAATCTGAAAAACTTGAAAAACTTGAAAAATGCATAAGAATGGAAACTATCAACCTGAAGATGTTGACCCTTGAATCTTTTGTAAAATAACTTGCCAAGCAGATTTACCTTTTTCTTAATCTTTATTTGCTACTACAAGTATTCTTATTAAGACTCAAGCTCAACCAAGGTTTCCTCTCCTTCTTCCAGAGTACTTGAAGTAAGATTTAGCTTTGAGATCTTATCTGTATTGGAAAGGGCACTTGAGATAGGTATATAATTTATCTTCACCAAGTCCCTTAGCTTCTCAAACTGCTTGATTATTTCTTCTTTCTGGCTCTTTAGAGTAAATAATTTGTCATGTAAGTCCACTATTGTAGTCCAAGTTTGATCATTTCTACCCTGTATTGGATCATAAGCATTTGATGCATTGCTTATTTGTGTCTCAATTATATCCATGAAATCCTTTATGCTTTCTATGGCATCTAACCACTTCATACAATACAAGAATAGGGTATTTGCTTCTTCCTCACAAGCTTGTACATCCTTCAATATTTCTTCAAAAATTTTGTGTGTAGATGCACACTTCTTTGTGATATCCAACAATTTCTTTTCTGCAAGCCTTGCCTCAACTTCTATTTCAACTTGAACTTTTAGTCTGGAGGCATATTCCTTGAAGGAATCAATCAAGAACT
Source organism: Sequoia sempervirens (assembly GCA_007258455.2). Lineage (NCBI taxonomy): Eukaryota > Viridiplantae > Streptophyta > Pinopsida > Cupressales > Cupressaceae > Sequoia > Sequoia sempervirens. The sequence goes on from VDFB02270651.1 coordinate 273,497,647, forward strand.
TGAAATTATCCATTGCAGATAATGATGTATCAATGTTTGTACTAGGGGTTATCTCTTGCAATGTCTTCACAACTTCATCCATCAACTCAATAGTCTTTTGATATGTTTCAATGATCTCTTTTCTTGATGATGTGCGAAACACATCACCTAGCTGCAACTTGTGTATGGGAGAAATTTTATCCAAGACTACACTTCCTTGTTGCATGGGAAACTACAATAATTGAGATGATACAACTGGTTGGAATCTTACTTGTTTAGACAAGATATTTTGCAAAGGATTATCAGAGGAAGATTCACCAGAAGGCTTAGGTAACTCCAGTTTCTTCATCCTTCCCAAACTTAGTGTTCTCCTCTTCCTCTACCTTATCTTCTTCATCAGGGACCTTATCCTTGTATTCATCATCCCTCTTCTCTTCATCTTTCTCTTTCTCTTTATCCTTTTCTTGTTCATTCTCCTCATTCTTGTCTTCTTCTTCTTCTTCTTCTTCTTCTTTCCTCTCACCATCATCTTTTTTTCCTTTCTCTTATTCATTGTTCACATCATGATTTTCACTTTCACTGGTGGTATGTTCTATTTCTTCTGAAGGAGAAAATGTCTCTGGGTTTCCTTGGTCATTACTTACTAGTGGGAGAGTGGAATTGAACACTGTAGTTTCTTCTCTAATTATCATCTCTCCTTTTGTAACCTTTTCAGCATCATCATTTCCTTCTACTGGTTCTTATGTGTGTAGAGGAGTATTTTCAATATTTTCCTTTGCATCGGTAACTCCATCATTGATCTCATGCTCATGTTGAGCATCATCTATGTGCATATATTCTTCCTCAATATGTTCCAGAGCATTGGAATCATCATTTAAACCTTCTTTAGTTGCTGGGAGAATACCTAAATTTTGTAGAAATTCCTCAACCTTGTCATTGCATTCTTTCTAGATCATATCATGATCATTTTTATCCATTCCCATAAGAATATTTACCTTCTTATTAGTTCTAAGCTCTTTGTTGTAGATGGTAGCCAATGTGGCTCGATATACTTCAGACAAGATTGCACCAACTCTTTCTAGAGCTTCATCTTTCATCTTTTCATACTCCACTATTGCATCCTCTCTTCTTTTTAGTAAAACAAACCAAACATAATTTGGTATGTCCTTCTGAATACTATGCATATCAACTACAAATACAACAATGTATTTGAGTATAGTTTCAATTATTGTTGCTTTGTTTGTGTCATCAACTTCTTTATATGTTTTTGTTGTCTCCTTTAGCATCTCATTTTGCACTATATTGTTGAATAGTGCCTCAAGCTTCATAGGAGTGTGAGGTTTCTTAGTTTTCTTCCACTTCTTTTCTTTAATTAGAGGCTTATTTCTTTCTTTCTTCTTCTCTGGAGGAGCCTTCTTGGCTTCCTTCACCTTTTCTCTCTTTTGAATTCTAAATCCTTCTTTTTCTTTCTCATCTTTCTCCCCACTCTCTATAATTAAAATATGAATTCTCTTAATTTTTTTGATCAGAGGGGTCTCATCCTCTTCCAACTCTTCTTCCTCGACAACATTGATGCCAATTTCATTTTTCCTTGTGGGCTTTTGTTTGACTGTTCTTGTGGAAACAACAAGGGGTACTATGGTAGCAGTTTTATTTTCTTTTTCTTTGGTGGCATGAACTACCAAAGGGTTAGTTGTGGATTTTATTTTCTCACTAGCTGCAGGAAGAGATGAGGTAGTAGATATTCCTAATCTCCTTGAGCTACTGGAGGCTTATGTTTCACTCATGTCAGCTCTAGCTCTATCTCTGGCATACTTAACTTTTTCCATTGAAAGACTACTTTCTTGTGCATATATGTTAAGCATCTCATCAACATTCTTTCTCATCACTGGTTTCTTAAACTATAGGTGAACTTCCATTGAATTTTCTTCATAATTCCCATACTTTGGCTTGTTGGGATATTTAGGAATTTTCAACAACACCTCTACACAACCAACAAGTTCTACATCTAAGACTTCATAACCTAGTTTTGGAACCCAAATGGTCCTAGGTTCTACTACTTCCATTATACAAAAGTCTGTGGAGACTAGGAAAGTGATTTCATTTTTGCATCTTTCCACTAAACTTATTGGAATCCTCTATTTCTCATTCATTCTTTTTTGGAATATTGCAAAGAAGGCTACAAGGGAATCATCTTGAGCATTCATATCTCCAAGACCTCTCATATAATCTCCTATTTTGTGTGCTACAAGCCTTGTACTTAACCGGTTAACCTTTCCTACCATAGAAAATTCCCTTGAGAAGTAGAAGAGCAAACACATCACCAATGCACCATACTTGAATACATCTTATTCTTAATTTCCTTCAAATTCTCCATCAATTGTTTCCGGAGCAACTCACAGAGGTCATAATTAGCATTGTTCTCAACCATGTCTTGTGCCACATGAATTGCGGTGGAAAAGACAAAATTATCTCTATTGGTATAATAAATATTGTATCCAATAACAATAGGTGCATATCTAACTATTGGTCTCTTGATATGATTTACTGTGAGGGCTCTTTGATCAGATGTAGCACCCATTCTCTCCATTACATCAGGCTTGTTCTTAACGGATTTCAAGTCTAGAACCAGTTCGGTGGGCCATAAACCAATTATCTCTCTAATTACCTCCTTAGTAATCATATGAGGGCCATCAATCTATATAAATTGGCTGTGAATTATTCTTAGGGCCATTTTGATATACTTCTCATCATAGCTAAAACTTGGAAACCATTGCCATACATCCAACTTCTTCTTGGATAGGGTTTGGTATTCTGGCTTAAGGGTGAAATCATCTCTAGTCAACTCATTCATCCATAGGTCCAATAATTTCCTGGGAGAGTGCTCATCCATACTTCCATGAATGTATGCCCTAATCTCTTTGGTAGGTAAAACCCCATAAGGTATATGTGAAAATGCGCCTAAAGGATTATCTTCTATGGCTATGGTGGGGTATCTTTTAAACTTAGGACGTGGATTTTGTGAGATATCTATAGTCCTCGGTGTGTCCATTGTATTCAAACTACTTTCAAACAATAATTCAAGAAAACTAGGGTATGCAAGAATTGCTAAATACCTTTTACTTTGCTTTACTGAACTTGAGTTTTGATGCTTTGAGATTTGAATCACGTTTGCTCTTGAAATTCACTTCTCACTGCTCTATTCTCCTTTGATTGCTTGTGATGAAATGAATTTAACTTAGAAAATTTCCTTTGAACTCTCTGATTTGACCTAATTCTGCAATAAAGGCTTCAAACCATAAAGTTGGTAACCCTAAAACTATATGCACAGTCGCCTTCTCAAGCTCCACAAATCTCCACATTAGTATATTTTCTTTTGTAATCTTCTTCAACAAATTAAGTATTTCATTCTTCATCAAATATCTTCGTGTTGTGGCTTCATCACCTCTTTTTTGGCAGGGGACATAAGATACCCATTAAAGCTCAATCTAAGCCATAGCTATAGGCTTAGTTACCGAAGGAAACATATGCATCGAAGGATGGTACATATTCTCCCTTGTTCTCGGTCTGCTCTTTCTTTCTCTAGATCTTTTCCATTTATTTCTTTACTTCAACTAGATCAATCTTCTTGATTTGTTGATTCTTCTTTACTGGATTGTCCCTCATATTTCTGGTTCTGCAAAATTTAGCAATATGTCTAGGCTTACTGTAATGGTTGCATATGACATTTCTCTGAGCATTATTCCTTCTATTCATTCTGGATTTGAAGTGATTAAAGATTTGTGTCCAAATCCATATCATGTATAACAATAACCATTAAAGGATTGAATCATTCTACCATTGTTATATCCATTTATTATTCCCTCTATTACTTCTGGATCTACATTCATTTTCTCTATATCCAAATCTTTTGCATGTAAAGCATTGACCAGCAAAACATGGAACATTCTGATTCATTTTGCTTCTACATTCCATTGCTCTATGTCCATATTTATTGGAAGAATAACAAATACCATTGAAAGATGGGTACCTTTGAGCATTTTATTGTCTAATAGGGGGTCTTCTAACATTGTTTCTTTGATTCTAGATCTTTCCTATGTTCTTCTTGTCTTTAGACTTCTTGGTTCATTGATCTTCTTTTCTGCATTAGGTGTCTAAGCTACTTTTGAGCTTTCTCTTTTTTCAAGTCCTGAACCACCTTTTTCTTTAGATGCTTTTTGACCTACAATCAACTCATCAAGTATTGTAGAGCTTGTATTGAATTTTTCTTCATGACTTATTACTTTCTCCATATTTGATCTTAGATTTACCACTTCTTGTTCAAGCCTTATGGATTCATTAGATTTTATTGTCACCAATACATTTAAAAATTCCTCAACTCTTTTCTTTTCTTCCACTTACACTTTTAGTTTGGTGATGTCCTCATTTTATTGCTTCAATTGTTCATTGACTTCCTTATGCCTTTCTATGAACTTCTTGATCTGCTCTCTCAATTTTCTGATGCACTCATTTTCCTCTTTAAGATTTTTCTTTAGATCTCTATTTTCATCTTCAACTTTGTTAAGATATTCAAGAGCAATTTTGAGTTCTCCATCTTTGTCAATCATGCAATCTTCTTCAATGTATTCAATAACATGAATCTCTTCTAGAGGAATAGGAAACTTTCTATCAACCATGTGTTCAATTTCCAAGATCTTCCCAAAGCTGTCAAGGTCCTTCCAGGGATCAGGGCTCTGGTACCAATTTTTGAACACTCAAAATACTAAGAGAAGGGGGGATGAATCTGTATTCTATTAAACCATTAAAACATTATCCATCCAATTACCAAAGCACATTCAAATGATATAAGCAAAGAAAGCATGAAACATTCACAACATCACATAACACATGAACACTAGGATTTTTACGTGGAAAACCAAAAATAGGAAAAACCACAGTGAGTGTTATCTCACAATATATTATATCTAGATATAGTATATTACAAAAATGCTCACAACAGGTGGACTCATTGTCCATTGGACTCACTGCCCATAGAGAATAAGATAGAAGATAAAAGGGGTTGCTTACAGCCTATTGAACACTATTGCAATGGCATTTACAATATGCTAGATTATTGTTCTAATGAAGTATAAAATCAATATTTGCACTGATAATGCATTGCTTTGCTCTGAATCTACACAATTCGCTCAACTCTAATCACATTTGCATCATACATATGTAGGTAGAACTCCATACATGTCATCTATCGCTCGTCACTCACACCTCATCCCAAATCACAAAAAAAAAACTCCTATATACATCCATATCAAGTGTAACATCAATTAGGTCGCGCTAATTGGATGTAACACATAAAATTTGAACTTGTCATCCTCAAATCATTTCATCAACATCCCACGTCTTAATTCAAAATTAAAATTACCTCAAGATAGGTCAAGATGGACCCAATATAGGTCCTACATAAGATTTTAACACATATTACTCCTTTAAATGTGTTAGGTTGGCCCCAAATAAGACCTAAATACATAAAACTTCATTTTTTTACCCAATTCGCCACATGTGGAACTCAAAACATGATCCCATATGGAATTCCTACTCAAATGACATCTAGCAGCATATCTTCAATATCACAACTTGAAAAAATTATCCGTGAAGGAATGTAGAATCTCCCACACCAACACTCTGTACAGGAAATAACAACAATATTAGAAATACAGGTAGAGACAAATGAAGCTAGAAATGATACAACACAAAAAAATCTGTGCTTCTTCATAATTTTCATTTAATACATTTACATATATATATAGGATGCACCTATCCTATATTATAGGAGACTACCTATAACAACTTGCTAAAGATACGAGTTGTTTTAACAACTCATAATACACACAAACAAATAATCATAAACAAATAACAAATACTCTATGAGAATGGTGTGATATTCCCAACACTCATAACCAACCTACTAAACTATTATCTTATGCATCCTATTTCCAACACCTATGTGAACACTAATTCCCAACAAACAATATACAAAATTGAACTCTATCATTCATATCTTCTAGGATACTTCACCAAACAATAAAATATGTTGGATTTGGATGCATTTGTTGTTCACCAAATTACTGTTAAAATTGTAGAGTGATATCTCTATTTACGGTGGAGTGCGGACCCAAAAAATGATGCACTGAACTACTATACAGGCATATTTGATACTTAGACAATTTTTGAGTAGTTGTACTTTTCAGACCAGCTTAACCTGTACAAATATCTTCAAAAACACTAAATTATGCTAGAATGATCCACATTAATGTTGACATCAATGAAAACATTGGATCATGCAAAATGTACATGCCATGTTCATGTTTTCAGACATCATCTTCCAACAAAAACCACTTCAATGCTACTTTGGGCAAGTACCTTGGTGAAAACTTGACAAACAAGTGCCTTGTGTAAATAAGAACTATATCCCATATACCATTGGCTCTTTGGCTTGTCCTGCATATTCCATCCATCACATTCATCTTCCATCTATTTATCCTATTTATTCCTTCATTCATCCGCGTCTGTACCATAGCTTGGTATTCAGTGAGTATCTATACCTAGTAGTACTACTTGGAATACTCCTAAGGTCAATTTGTCTTGCCGATATCGAGGCAGTCTATCGCATCATAGTGGGGGAATATTCCTATATTTGCATTAGATTGGGTTCTTGTATATTCCCTTAAGGTTATCTTTGAAAATCCCAAAAACATTTGAAATATCCTCAAAATCTCGAAAACATTCAAAACATTTCAAAATCCCCCCAAAAAATTGAAATACCTTCAAAATATCAAAAACATCAAAATATTTGTAAAGGTTCAAAAAATCCAAAAACATTGAAATATTTGTAAAGTTTGAAAATCTAAAAACATCCATAACATTGTCAAAATCCAAAACATCCAAATCAAACCAAAATACCTAAAAAGGTCAAAAACATTAAAAGAATCAAAAAACACTTGTTGAACTACGTTTCCTCTATGCGTGCACATAGGAAAGGCTATCATTGATGCACCCTCGAGGCATAGGTTAGTCCTTTAGGATTTTTTCATAACAAACTGACAATCCATTGATGTTCATATCTTATCGAAAAATGGTCATGTGTCAAAAGTTAGTTGGACTATGTTGTCTTTGTCCATTTACGTAGGCAAGGCCATCTCTAATGAGCCCTTGAGGCATTAGGTTAGTCCCCATTAGGTCTTGTTCTTGGTCTAACCTTAGAAAACACAAAAACATTTGGAAAACTTGAAAATTAAAACATTTAGAAAACATTCATAAAACCAAAATATCCTCAAATAACTTGAAAATTTAAACATACAAATAGTCTTAAAATTTCAAAAACAACCTCAAAACATTTCAAAACTGCAAAAACATTAAAATATTAGAAAAGAAAAATCACCCATCCCATTTCACTTTCATCCGCAATAAAATTTCATCCCTAATAAATTGATTGTCACCCTTAACCTTTGGTTACACAAATGGAAATAGGTACAACAATTAGTGAAGCACAAAATTTAAGTGTAAAAGTCTTAAGTTTTGATCGTGATTAAGCATGTTGGTTAAACATTTGTATCAATGGCCTGTCAAATAGTTAGGATTATTCAAATATCTGATAACGTGTCCTACAAATACATCTTTCCTACAATGGACATCATCATTGGAAATCACCTTAATCACATCACTTTCACAAGAGATATGAATAACATTGACTATTTCTTCATTTTGATCTCTTCTTATGATTTATCTTATTGGTCCATTCCGATGATCTCTCAATGATGTCTGCCAAAATTATTTAGAGAGAAAGGAATGGGGAATTGATCATTTCTTTCTTTTGCTATGCTGGGTGTGCTAGTTTCCTTACTTTGAGGGCTTTATCCTTGCACATGATCAAACAAGGTTTACGTATGTTAGGTATGAACATGGATACTCCTATTTGTTTGCAGAGTCAAATTCCTTGCATTGGATACAAAGTCATCCTAGTTTTCAATACCTTGGTGCATCGTGTCTATTTTTTATATAAAAAATAAGGAATTCTATGATGAATTCAACCTAGTCCTAGAAGCAAAACAATATCGTCTATCCTATCTCATCACATATCCAATAAAGTCTTGAATAATCATGGATTTGTTGGAGTTTTGAATTAATCACAAAAAATAAAGGGCTAGTCAATATCCATCTCATTTTTCTTCTTCTATCCATGCTAACATTTCCAACCTAGCATCATGAGTCATATAAAAATAAATAATATAAATGCATCCATCTTGCATCCATAAACCATCAACATATGCATCTCATAGCATGCATCCTGCATAATCATCACATATCATATGTGAAAAGATATAAAAAGGAGATCATACATATCCATTACATTTGTATACAACCTACATACATGAATTCATAACACATCACATCATATCATAAGCATAATCAAGGAAATTATCATCATACATCATATAAGCATCTCATAATATCTACATCCATATCATAATCATAATTCATCCATACATACATCACATACACATAAGTATGAAATGAGACACCATGAGTATAAATTCTACATCCAATCTCATATATATATATATATATATATACATATACACATATATATAAATATATAAATGACTGTCATGATACATACCACACTGTGTGCAATATACATTGAAATATACATGAGGCTATAAAAAATGAGACAATGAATGAATATACATCACATAATTGGGCTATGTAAAAAACATCTATATATGGGGGGATATCCTTTGCTCCCCTTGTCCTCCTCTTGGGGTGGTGGACCTACCCTATCTGATTGGCCTACTGAAGGCGCACTTGCTAATCCACTTTATGCAAGAGAACTCGTGTAAAAATTCGGTCATCGCCGGTGTGGAGGAACAAATGAATGGTGCAAGGTCCTATAGTATGAAGCCTCTGTCATGACCTATTTTTATAACATCATCGTAACCATGGTCCCCTGCTAGGCGACATAGGCCTCTAACTACTGCCTCTAGGCAGTCTCCTGTGCCAACTATAGATCTACCTACTATTGTTGATGTCTCTCCTAGGCTAGCTTAGTGTAGGCCTAATCTTGATCCTTCCTATAAGTGTCTCACTCCTAGTGAGTGGAATCCATCTCCTAGATAGCAGTATCCCACTCTATTGTATCAAAATCTGAGGATCAGGACCCCCCCAAACTTGGGGGATTTGGGCATGGGCCTGAGGTGGCTGAACCTATAGAGGCTACTGGAGCACCTGCCCTAGAACCTAGCCTATTTGTCCCAAAACCTACCCCAAAAATTTCCCAACCTGTTGAGGAACTCGTCCTCTACCTCTCTCCCAACCTCTACCCAAGCCTCCTACTTCGACCCTTATCGCTTCTGTCAATTGAATGGCACAATGCTGTAAGAACCATGCATCATAAGCCAGAGTCGTACTGAGATCATCTGGTCCACCTATGTAAACCAAAGGCAAAGGAGCAAGCTGTGTAAAATCATTGATAACTACCTACAAAATCATTTGAGTCCCCCAAGCTATGATATCTCTATAGGTGCATGCATATACACTCCTATAGTCAGGCCTTGAGACATCTTGTTGGTCTCTAAACTTTCTGACCACCACTCAATTAGGAAGATACCTCTCAATAATATGAATTTGGTGGCCCATGAGCCACCATGTCTGTTAAGCATAAAAAAAATAATCCTGGTCATCATCCTAGGGATGTTCTTGTAGCCAAGGTCTCGATGTGAATAACATCATATCATCGATAAGCCTCCTCTAGTAGGCTATATATACTGCTCTAGTGTGGTGAATGGTGGTCATGCCTAAGTATATGTAGGATACTAGATCCTCCTTATCTATGTCCCTCAATGCAATAAATGGTCTAAGCATGACAATGTGCTCCCAAGCCCATATATCTAGTAGTGTAACTTTGATAGATAAGCTCACACCTCTCATATAGACCACTTGATGCATGTGGTATAATGTGGCCAAAATGCATGGGCTCCAAGCGTAGACACAAATGTCCTCCATGATGCACTCCAACATCACACTCCAGCCTACAATGAATCCTTGGATCCTCCTATTATGCATCAGGACTCCCATGATAAGTCTCGTGATGACCAAAGTAAGGTCGCTAACTCGTCCCCGATATCTCCTTAGATCAATTTAGCTGCTCTCCACCTCCAGCTAGTCAACACCCAATACTTAGAACATAGCATCCAAAATGAGGTATACATCATAGATCACTTTATCTCCATGGATGGGAACTCACAAGATGCACCACACTTCCTTGAGGGTAATAGTCACCTCGCTCATCGGAAGGTGGAAAGATGAAGTCTTAGAATTCCATCGCTCTACAAGCGCAACCAACATCACTAAGTGGGTCTTGATCTTTGGAATGTAAAAAATGTGGTAAAGTCCAACAATGCCCAGGAACTCATCATACTCATCCTCAAATTTGGCCATCCACCCTAGGATCCCAGGTCTCCTCTCACAAGAAAGTAATGGACGAAAGACCTCTTGCATGTACAACACACATAACGTCAATTCTCTAAGAAATCAAGGAAAAATTCTAAGTCAAGAATCCTAAAATGTAAAAGTGAGCCTTTAGGGAAAAGTTGTCGCTCTGTCATGTTAGCATATGTGTTGCTAATAGGAAAAAGCATGACGGTAAAGCAAAGCATTGTTATTTCAGCAAAAGTGTTGGCCTAAAATTAGGCAAATGCTTCGACATTTCAAATGCGATTGCATGGCTATGTCTGCAAAAGTGTCAGAGTATACTACAACCTAACGCATATGTTGTGGAGCGATGCACTAGTGCAAAGGCATTGCTATATCTAGAAAATGCATCATTGATCATGATAGAAGCGTCGTTGAAATGGCGATGCCTTTGTTTGTCCTATTCTAGCCTACATTTCGCTACATTGAAAAGAATAAGGAATTTTTTTCGGGGTACATACTAGTGGTCCTACATTTGCTGGCCTTTGGAAGTCTTGGACTCGATCGACATGGTGTGTGGGGAGTGCATGGTCAACCATTCTATCAGGTGCTATGTAGGGTCTCTCATGAAATCACTCTAAGCTCTCTCAAGTTTCTCAAACCAAGGTGTGCAAATGAGCTTGAAAGTGACCTAAACTCCTATATATGCATGGAACATCTAGGGTTTTCATCTTGGATACATTGCTAGACCTAGCATTTTAACCCTGAATCTCCTTTTTCTCACTCTATGGTTTGTCATGGTCATTCTATTAGTGTCTTGAGGCTTGTTCTTTGTACTCTTTCCAATTGAATCAATCCTACATCTTTTTCGTGAGCTTGACCTGAAAGTTAGTTTTCCACTTGATCTCTTGAGGGGGAAACATAGCAACATTCATTTCTTCCGTTGGGGCATAATGGGGCATCCAAAAAAAGGTAGGAAATTTTTAATTTTTGATTTGAGTAGCAACGCCAATTCAAGTAGTATTATTTCTTCGAAGCAATATAGTAGGTACCTCGCTTCAAAGGGGGGGGAATGTAGACATGAAAAAATGTCCTAATTAATATCGCATACTTGATTTCGATTACTGACACCATTTCTACCCTAATTCTATCATTTTCATCTATTTAATTAAATAATGCAAATTGTTTAATTAAATTCACTATTTTCCTCTATTAATCAAACAATTAATATTATTTGATTAATTCACCCCTTTCATGCTAATTTTTCATCTTATTTGATTAAATAATCCAAATTATTTAATCAAATCTCCCAAGTCTTCTCATTTGATTATATAATGCAAATTATTTAATTAAATATCCTAAATCCCACTTTGATTAAATAATTTATTAATTATTTAATTGAATTCCTAAATTCTCTCCACTTGCAAAATTAAATAATTACTTAATTATTTAATTAACTAATATCTTTTAATTCTTCTAATCATTAAAAGAATATTTTTATGGAATATTCCTCCAATTTGAATTCAAACATTTCCCTCCAAATGGAAATACATTCCCCATCATCCTAAAATCATGGGATTGCAATCGTCTCAAGAAATTTGAGCCCTTGATTAATATCATGGATCCATGTCATTATTCAATCACATCCTTTGATGTGATCTTTGATCCATGTCATTTCTTCTCATTAATTCCAATCCATTGATTAACCAATTTGATCCTAGTCATTGATTCATCCAAAAAGCCTATAAATAGTCCTCATTTCTACAAGAATTACATTCACAAGCATTCAAGCAAACAAATTATAACCATTTTCATACTCACCCTTTGTGATCAAACCACAATTTGTGAATCAATTACCTTCTCTTTGCATCCATTTCAATCAATTGAAGCTTTGCAACATCATGGATTAGAAAAAGGTTGAGCATTCCACATTAATCTAGCACTAATCCCCAATGGGATTAAGGTTTACATCTAGTTAGGATTTCTATTTGAATTACACTATTCTTTCATGCTTTAATTGAGTCTTAATTAGGAATTGAAGGAATTCTCATTAGAATATGGCTTAGTTAGATCATTTGGTTGATTTCTTTGTTAATTTCAATTGTTTGTGATCTTGCTAACTTCCATGTTCATAGAAATATATAAATATACCATCATCATTGTACCCTCGAAGATCAAAAGAAGGAGAAAATTTAATGAATAAGTATCATTGATAGAGAAATAATTTGTAAAATAGAGGTAAAGGGTCATCCCTAAATAGGAGGATCTTATAGCTTAGTTGGAGAACACTCCACTTGAGATCATGATATATTAAAATATTGTTATACATGGTAGTACCAAGATCAAAATACTATGGGAATGAAGCATGACTACCTTGTAAAATAAAATATTTTTGAGATGTTGGTGGGCCATAATAATCCATATGTTTCAATATATATTGGTAGTGAGTACGGGTGGGTTAGTGTTCAAATTTAATCTTAGTGGTTGTTGGAGAGGTTGGTTGATTTCAAGGATAGAAATTGTTTAAATATGTTGAGGAATGACATTGGTGAGTGAAAAAAGTGATGGCCTACATCACTTTGAGCTAATGATGGCTCAAGATAATGCTATATTGGTTAGAGTTAGGACTCCCATTATAGTAAATGTCAATTTACTAAATATCTTATATAAATTTTGTCTTTGATACATATAGTTTCATTCTTATTTGACCTTCTATTTATTATTCCTAAATTATCTTATAAATTGTGTCTTCAATATTTATTCTTTCATTCTCATTCTACCTTCTATATTTTCTCTTATAAATTATGTCTTCAATATAAATTTTGGTTGAGTAATAAATTAATTTCAATATTCCAAATGACTCATTTTATGTATTCTTTTCATGAGATCCTCTTCTAGGATCATTTTCTATCTTTCTTTATACATTAGATGTACTCATATTTTTTATAATATAATTGAATAATTGTGGCAAATGAAATTATAGTTTAAAATAAATTATTGAAAACTTCATTCAACAATGGCATCTAAATATTGAAATTTAATTAGACATGAATTTATAATGCATAATTGAAAATTTCTAAAATGTATGTGAGTGCATAATCAACATAATGTGTACATCTCTTAGTCCACATGAAATGCTATATCTAGAGCTAGTCCATAAAACATGTACTAAAATGTATCTACCAAAATATTATTCAACATATAAATAAATACAAATTATCAAGTAGAACTCATGAAATGTACTAAAATATGTCTAAGTGGACATGAAAGACTAGGTGAAATGTACATGGTCATATACTTAGGTGGCACATATAAATAAATTATGTATGCACTCAACATAATGTCTACATCTCTTAGTCCACATGAAATGCTATATCTAGAGCTAGTCCATAAAACATGTACTGAAATGTATCTACAAAAATATTAGTCAACATATAAATAAATACAAATGATCATGTATAACTCATGAAATGTACTAAAATATGTCTAAGTGGACATGAAATACCAGGAGAAATATAATATTCATATACTTAGGTGACACATATAAATAAATTACGTACACACATGTGTACATATTGTACATGAAATAAATCTAGCCTATGTCAGGATCATTAGTAAAATCAAGAGTCCTCTTCATTCCACGTGAACTAGATGGACTTGTATCATGTTGTACAAGAGTTGAATAAACTTGAAATTATATAAAGTTTTTTTTTTAATTTAATTTAACTTATAAAATCATGAAATTAAAATTTTAAATCTAGACTAGGAAGTATGCATAAATTGTACCATATGATCATGTGAATCTACTCCCACATTTTGTTCAACAAGTGGTATAGCCGTCGATTCTAAATCAAATGTCTCAACTATTGATTCCTAGATTTTCAAATAAAGTAAATAATAGGTTAAAAAATATTTACCAAAACATGATTTTAATCATATATATTAAAAATACCTAGAAGTTGGATAGAATATTTATTAAAGTTTAAGACCTGAAACGATATGGATGATATAAAAATGACCCTGATCAGTAGCTTGACTAGCACCTATCATTATAGTGCTATCATTTTTCATATACATATATATAGAACATATATAAAAATAAATATATAATTTAAATTTAATTTGATTTTAAAATTTTAAAATAATAGCACATCTAGTGAAAATACACACCAAAAATGGGTCATGCATAACAACTGATGATGGATGAGCACTAGCCACACCTTGTGGTTGGTTGGTCATGGATATTGCATGACCTCATTGCATCTACAACATTGTTTCAAACATGTACAATTGAATTAAATTATGGACTTAAATTAAAATATATAAATAAGAAATTAAATGATGCAACTTTAAATTAAAACTATCTATACATATGCAATTTTAGGGTCAATATATATTGGTTTACCTAAGTGTAAGGTGATCTGACTTGTATAAATTTTGACAAAAAACAAAGATGATCTAATCAAGATGATGTCCTAAAGCCACTTATCTAAACCAAACACTTCAAATTTATATATATATATATTCATGTTATTAAACATAAATTTTGATACATGAACATGTTACACATTTGAAACAAATTAAAATGTGACAATGTGTACCTATGTAGGATGATCATCAAAAAATAGTAAATACACATATGATCCCACCTCTAATGTAGGTGCATTTGAATTGGATGTAGGAGGAGTGCCATAACATGGATGTTTACAACTCTAAAAAAATGTGGTGTCGACACATGGGAGCTGCTAGGACCAACTGAACCAGATGCTCCTCCATGCTCTCTACTATTGACTTGAACAAATTTCATGTGGGTAGCTTGATGAGTGATATCTCCTGAGAGTGAACTCAATGCTTCTAATGTTGAAACAATTGTTTGGTGTTGAAATGGTGTAGGAATACCAGGAGACGAAGAACCAAAAATGGGTGGAATAGGAACAAGTCGATTAGGATCGACACGTGCCCCTGCTTTATGTTGTGGCATGCCACCACCAACTCCTTGGAATGATCATATAAAATAATTAGGTTTTAAACCCATCTCAAACTCTACCCATAATTTCCTCAAAAAATATAGGGGCACCTCACAATAGACACCCTTGGGCGGCTCTATCCTCCTATTCTAACCAACTTCAAATTTACAAGATAGGTGCACAGAGTTCTAACTTTCTTAGATCTTCTTGTGAAATTTTTGTTACAATGTCTGATTTATTTGAATCTTGCATTTTCATATTAGGACATATAGTTTAATTAGGTTAATCAAGAAAAATCAATTCTAACCAATCTCCAAGACCCAAAAAGATGCAGATCTAGGTTTGATTGAATCACCTACAAGGTTGAAAGTAAATATAAACACCTTGTTGATTTGCATCCTAATGTTATCTTGAAAATGGAAACTGATCCTAATGTTCTATTGCATTTAGGCATAGGATAGGATCCTTTTTTCATCAAAACTTTTTTGGTGAACTCAACCTATTAACATTATATTTACCTTCTAAAATTTCATCTTAGATCTAAGTTTTCATTGCATTGTTTTGTATTGTTCACTTAGGGTTTCATTTTTCCATCATAAAAAAGTAGAAAATTTCAAAAAATTGCATATCATATTGCATCATAGGTTGCTATAGGATTAGTTTCAGTCATTTAGGTCATATCTACATTCAAACTTGTATTCATAATTATCATTTGTTGTTCAAGAATTGTTACAAATATGTATTTGAGTTGCATTGTCTTAAATTGAGAAAATTAAGAAAAAATATTAACTTTCAAACTTGTGTGCACACATATTCAAAACCCTTAAACAATCTAAAAGATAGTCAAATTTTTATTTTCCCGAAACCCTGTCCAAGATGGGGATGCCCTTGGGTGGATTTGTACTTCTATTCTTAGCTCAACCAAATGTTTCCCATATCTCTATTTTTGTGTCCTCAATAATTTTCTACTTGTTGATTGTTGATTTGGAATTCTTAACGACATCCATTTAGACATCTTTCATATAGCTCAAAAAAGTGAAAAATTGCATTGTTTTGTTTCAAGATTGCATCAAAATCATCATTTTTTAGATTTTGGCATCTTAGAATCAGTCAATTTTTGCATTTTAGATCAATTTCATTCAAAATTATCATTTATTGTTCAAACATTGTTATACACTTGCATTTCCTTAAATTAAGCAATTAATGGAAAAATAGCCACTATCAAACATGTTTGCAAACAAACCCAAAAACCTTAAACAATATCATAAACATTCAAAATTTGATTTTTTTGAAAGGTTTCCTAGGACATAGACACCCTTTGGTGGATTTGTCCTGCAACTTTTGGTTCAAACCAATTTTTCTTAGATTTTTGTTTTTGTGTTCTTGGTCTACTTCTACTATCTGAATTTGATTTTTAAACATTTTGTTGTGAGTATTTGACTATTTAGTGTTCATCTTGGGTACACTTAGTGTTTTGAAACTTGCATGAGTTTCACGTCCTATTGCCAACGCTTCAGTGAGACATTGTTGTAGGCTTATGGAACCCCACGTTGTTGTTACATCCGTTGTGGATCCTAAGTCTTCCAACTCTTTCATGCAAAGTGTTGTCAGTACTCAACCCATTGTGGACTCTATCCATAATGCTACCATACCAATAACAACTTTACAATCAACCATTTTATGGATGTTGAAATTGTTGTTGCCCATGTTCCTGAAGACAAACTAAAAAAATTGGAAAAAATATCTAGAGGGACTTCAAGACTATTTGAGCACTGAACCTCTTGCTGGCCTAATGATTCCTATAGTGGATAACTTGAGGAAATTGATTAATGATGCTCAAGGATTAGAGGTTTTATGTAGCGTAGCCCATATAGTTGATGCTAACATACCTATGATGGCTAGTTACGCTCAAGCTTTGGGATACACTCAAAGCCATGGAGGAAGACATCAAATTCCCCTCCCCACATCTATATCCTCTATCTCACATGCGCAAATTCAACTATTTCTTCAATGATACAACAAAGCATTGGCATAACTCCAAACCTAGGCCTTTCCATTAGGAATTTTTATGGTTTTGGGTCCTCATATGTGACACCTAAAATTTCATCACCCCTCATAAATTTATGGCATAGTAGTCCATCAAGCACATACACACTGCCATCTTATTCACCACATTTTGAAAAGATGTCAAATAATGATTTCTTCATAAATCAACTTTTATAAAGCGTAACCTCACTTAAACAACAAATCTCAACATTGAACCAAAACCAAAATAGACAACCATTGCAAATGTCAAAAGAATCCCATTGTCACTTGAAATTTTGAAAACACCTATGCAACAAAACATAGAGATACCCCAATTTGACAAGTACAATGGTAAAGGAGACCCTAACAATCATATATCGACATATACTACCTTGTGTAGTGACTTCATTTTTTAAGATAAAATCCTGGCTAAACTCTTTCCTAGGTTATTGAAAGACATGGCTTTGGAATGGTTTTGTTCATTTTCAAATAATGCAATCCACTCTTTCAATGAACTTGTTGAGGCATTCCTCCAACATTTCCAAGTAAACATTGGACCTAAAATCACATTAACTGATTTAGTGTGATGCAAACAAAAGAAAAATGAAAAGATAACAAACTTTATAGGACACTATCAATTGCTTTATTCACACATCAATCTTACTCTCCTTGATGCAGATATTCAAAGAGTGTTCATTTAAAAATTACTGTAGATACCTGAAATTGTCCTGACCTGCGAACAACACTTTTTGACTATTTCTTACCCCATTCCCCTAAAATGATTAAATAATGCATTATTATTTAATTATTGTCATTGTTCATATTCTACTATTAATTAAACAATTTTACATTATTTAATTAATTTATCCTCAATCATCATTTTTGATTAATTAAATAAATATTATTTATTTAATAAAGTCCTCATTATCCTTATTCTCCCTAACCAATTAAATAAATCTTATTTATTTAATAATGTACTAATTAAAAATTATTCTTCCCGATTAATTAAATAAACCTTATAATTTATTTAATTATGTCGCTAACTTCACTCATTCTTTTATTTTAATTAAATAGTTATCATTACTTATTTAATTGACATCAAACACCCTTCTTGTATTAAATAATTGTTACAAATTATTTAATTAAACCACTCTCCCATATCTAGATTAAATAATTAAATTAAATATTTAATTCTCCAATATTCACTCAACATGGTCAATTAATAAATAAATTTTATGTATTAATTCAATTACATCTTGCACTTTCCTCTCAAAATTAATTAATTATCCTCACACATTTTAATTGATCAAATCACATCCATTGATTATTCAATCTAATTTGTTGATTGATCAATCATTTAGACCAATTATTCCAATCCCACTAATTAATATATCCATTTCCACCAATTATTCCAATCCCACTAATTAATATATCAAATTTTCACTAATTATCCAATCAATTCCCTTGATTGGATTAATTAGGTCAGTTAACTACTCAATCTATTTCCTCTTAATAAACATTGACCATTGATCTTGATCTTTGATCTTTGCATCCAAATCGTTCATTTAAAATAAGCATTTCTACAAAAGAAGCCTTATTCTCACGTTTTTGGCTAACCATGAATTCTCGATATTTGTCATTCTTCATCATTCAATAGTGTTCTTGAGCTTGAAGCAAATAAGCACATACAAAATATGAGAGCCACATTCAAGGAGACAAATGGAGAGAGACAATGAAGGTGAATCAAAAATAGCTTGGAAGGGAAGGTGAATTGGTATCATTTGTTTATGTTTCCATATTATTTTCGTTCTTCATTGAATAGATTAGAATTTGAGATTAGCATTTGAATTCTCTAAGTTAAGTGGTTAGTTAGATTAGATTCATTGCTTGATGTTGAAAGAAACCTCATTTTTTGGTCTTACAAATGGTGAACCCAACGTGAAACATTTAATCTTTTGAGTGTTTTTTAAGCATTTTGCAGGTTACAACCAAGAATTCGCTTAAAACCTGTAATATTCTTTTAATCATAAAAAATGAATGCATTGAATTTTGTAAAATCATTTTTTGGGTTTTGTAGACCTCACTCTTACCTTTTTTTAGCATTTTATGGTTTTTAATTTCATGTAGAAATAAAAAAAATATCACGATTTTAGTTTTTCTATTTTTTTAAAATTCTATTGTTAACCTTTAAAAATTCATGTGTTCATTCATTTTTAATAAATTTTGCATGCCAAATTTTAGAAAAAGGTTTCTAGTTTTCATAGATCTCAACTTTAGCTTTCTAGAACATTTGGTGATTTCAATTTGGATGGAGATTTGAGAAACTTTTTGCTATTTCAAATTGTTGTTATAGCTGTTCAAGAAAGGTAAAAATTATCAATTTTTTTTAATTTTGTTTTTGTTTTTTGTAAGCTTATTTTAGTATATTGAGGCTTTTTTGGGTTATTAATATCATTGTTTGTAGCTTGTGGTGAAGTAGAGGATTAACACTCACAATTTATTTTTGGTGCTTTATAAAGAACTCATTTTCCTTTGGTTCTTTAAAATAAAAAACACAACTCACATTTTCCTTTGGGCTTAAAATTTACAAAGAAAACTCACATTTCAATTTGGATGCTTTTAAAATTGACACGAATACCTCACATTTTATTTTAGAGCATCTTAAAAGAACAAACAACAAATCATCATTGTCTTATTGTTTAAAATTTACAGTGTTCCATAAAATGCCATTTTTCTTTGGGTATTAAAAAGAATAGACAACTTGTACCTTGTTTGGGTTTTAAAAAGAACCATTTGATTTTTGTGATTGGTGCACTTGCACAAAGTGACGTCTTGCATATGTATCCTCTCCTCTTGCATCATTTGATGATCCTAGGTGAAGAGAAATATTGAGACATCCAAGTCATCCTTTTTTATTTATTAGAAAATTACTACCTTTGAGACACATATCACAATGGAGAACTCATTAGGATGACCTTAAAGCACGTATTCTCAGGCGGGCTATATTAAAGGGGTGAAGGTGAAAGCTAGTAACTCAATCTAGGGACATTATACGTTGTGTTTCAATATTGGTGTGGAACAACTTACCACATTCAATTGATTAGAGACTTAAGTGTCTCAGTCTGAAGTATACCTCGAGTGTTTGTGCTGTGTCATTAGAAACCTTGTACTTAGAGGCCAACCAAGTTTTCACAAAAAAGTTTCATCTTAGTGGTGCACAAGAATGTCATCATTCCCAAATGTTACTTACCATGTTTGGTCTATAGTTGAGGCGTAAGGCTTAAGAGTTCATTCTCTTTCAAAAGCCAGGAGTATCAAGGTGGTACATGACCTTGGTATGTCCTATTCAACCCCTCCATTAGAAACATATTGCATCACTCTTTCGGGGGTGAGGTAAGCCTACTAAGAAGAAACATACCTTTACTCAAGGTTTTAATTGATTGATATCTTGTTTGAACTAGACTAGTAAAATTTATGGAAGGAAGCTTGTGCAAATATCCCCTTTCCTATTGAGTTAGTTAAAATACATTAAATAACTAAGTTGACTGTTTTCAGTGATTGTATCTTTGATCCAAACTTTGAAAAATCAAAGAAATTAAAAAGATCACAATTCCTAGAGTTTGTTTTGTTTGCTCAAAATTTTGCACCGCAATTACTAGCTTGTGCGCTGCAATTGAGTATCTATGTAGAAAAATAGTGTGACGCATCTATTGGTTTGTGCAACACAATCATTTCATAATACATTGCAACTCTGCTAGTCGAGATTTGGCCTTAGAAAAATAAAATTGTTTACTAAAAAAATAGAGAAAAAATTCACAAATCAAACTTGTTTATTGAAAAAAAAGAAGAATCAATCATTGTTTCTTGCACTTTTAGCACCCTTAGCTCTTTTTTAGATTTCTTAGGTTTGGAGCACTTCATCATTTAGTGTCATTTTTCATAAATCCTAGAACATCTTGTCATTATAATTTTAGAAAATTGAAAATTTGCAAGTTAGAAGGTCAAAGTCTAGGTTGGTCATTTAGAAAAATCCCAAAAACCTCACATTTTACATCATCATCATCAATTTTTTTTCTTTACAACACATAAGTCTAGTTGTCAAAACATTTTTTCAACCTTGTTTGAAATAGGGTCCCAACTCATTAGTCTAGTTGAGGAATCTATTTTATCAAAATAAAACCATACAAAATTCTTGGAGGTTTTTAGAATTTTTACATGTGGTCAAAATAGTCTTCACAACTAGGAAGATTTCTATTTTTTTAAAGGTCATAAGTCAAGATTAAACTGAGGTCTTTTACATTTAGTCAAAAAATGTGCAAAGAAAAAACCAAAAAAATAACAAAAAAATTAAGTAGACTTGTTTTAGGTGCATTCATATTGAAAAAATCCACAAAACAAAACAAAAAAATCAAACAAACTTAGAAGAAAAGGAAAACTTAAAAAACAAACACTACTTTTATGGTTCTTACACGATCTCAAATCAAGAGGAAAAAGATGGATTCATCTTCCCATCCTTTGTACAACCCCATAAGTGATATGAACTTAGGAGAAAATTTTTGTGGTCACGTCAATACACAAAATGAGAACTCTAACCCTCTTGATGACAACACAATAGAGGAAATAAGTGATAATCTTACACAAGAAGAAATTGAGAATGCATCTCAAGATCTTAGGATCTTGAGGATTATCGATGAAATGGTCAAAGGAGACCCAAAAAACACTTCTTGTCTTTGGCACATGGAGCCAAGCTTCCTTCTTACTTCGATGTGTCCATAGTCGTTGAGGAATACAGTCATGCCGCCTACAAAAGCAACACATACAACATCCACAGGGAACATTACACCTTCACTCACCAAATCTAGGGAAAAACCATTTGCCTCTACATCCACCACTATAGCACCAACCCATACCACAATTGCAGCCCAAAAAATCACTCTCTGAATACACCCAACAAAATTTGGAAGAAAAATCCATCATACATAAGACCACAAGTGGAAACCACCTCCAATTCTCAAAACATAAATACACAACCAATGAGTACTCGATCCTTTTTTGGTACAGGTCCCATTTTCACTCCCCACAAAAGCAACCAAGCAATCTAGGTTCACAATCAAAATATAGGTTTAATCAACCCTCGCCTCCACAACAACCCAATAATCCATGTTTTTCCTCATCATTTGGGTTTCAATAACCCTCACATACACATCAACCAAATAATCAGGGTTTTGGGTATACATTTGGGTTCAACCAACACCACGTCCACTGAAACCAAATCAACTTGGTTCACAAACCTCATTTGGGTTTTCTCAAGACCCAATGTAGCATCCAAACTATCCTGGTTTTGCATACACAACTGGTGTTAACAACCCTAATTATCTTGGTACATCATTCACAACTAGTGTCAATGTTCCTCCACCATCCTTTTCATTCACTCAAAACCCCACATACACCTCACCATTTAACAATTAAATCCACCCATGTATCATATCAAAACATACATGGGTCCAATCCATTACATAACACAAAAAAATTTGGGAACCTATCACAAGGTTCCCCTCAATACATCAAACCCACTGTCGTTCCAACAACTTTTTCGCCTATGAATTTAATGGCACAATAGTTACAATCATTACAAAACCAAATGGAAAATATCCATGTAACTGGTAATTGAAAAACATTCAGCAGAAGACCTATGTTCTTACCCCTTTGACAAGAGTATTCATATGCCTCCCTTTCCTACAAATTTCATCATTCCCAAATACGACAAATACAAAGGAAAGGGAGACCCTGTTGAGCACATATGGGAGTTCCACACTATATCCTTAGATGTGGCACATGATAATACTTACCTCATGAGGCTATATCCTCGAAGTCTGGGAGGGCAAGCCCTTGACTGGTTTGCACACTTACCATTTGGTATACAAACATGGGGTGAACTAATGGACAAGTTCATTGCACATTTTTCATATAAAATATCAGTTGACATTGACATTACCCATCTATGGGACGAAAATCAAGAAGATAGTGAGACCTTCTCATTATATTTGCAAAGATGGAGAAATCTAGATAGTAAATGTGCATGCAACATACCATAAAAGAAACTAGTCCATATTTTTGTAGGAAACCTCAATAAGGAGGTAATGTTTCACTTAAAAATTCATTACTCTAGTACATTTGCAGAAGTGATACAAAAGGGAATGTCCATCAAAAAATCCCTTATCGTTAAAGGGCTTGCCAAATTTTTAAGGAGAAGAAATATTCTTCTAAATCAAACAAGAACAAATTCTAGTCACAAAATAAAAATGTGACAAATGACGGCGTAGTAGACACAAAATTCATCAATAAACCTCATCCTGTGTTAAATATGAAAAGACCCATAGTGATGAACACCTCTAAAGCATCACAAAAGCAAGAACCAATTGCCAATGCAAACCAAAACCCCTCCATCTAAGAAAAAATATTCTCCTTTAGGGGAGCCTATTAAGGTAGTTTTAAAGAAATTTTTGTAAAATAAAGTTATCCAATTTCCAAAGGTCAGACACTATGAGCCAAGGCCATTCAAACTAGCCCGATGGAATGAAAATGATGTTTGCAAGTACCAAAAAACAAAAGGACACAAGACCTCCACTTGCTTTCAACTGAAAAATATTATAGAAGATCTCATAGAGCAGGGGGATATACAAATCCAAAACCAACCAAAAACATCAAACAAAGATCATACGATCTTCAAGGACCCTCTACAAAACCATGGGAAGGGAAAATCCTCAAGTTCTAGAACAGGTGAAAAGGAAAGGGCCAATTACACTAGTGTCACCTATGAGTACATAGTGAATAACATTCCTTCCTCTCAAAGAAGATCTATGTCCATACCCATGAAATGCAATAATTATGAATATCCCATTACATTCATGAGAAGGGATATTCCCATACAAAACCTTGACCATATCAATGCCCTCCATATCAAAGCTTTTATCAAGAAGTATCAAATCAAACAAGTCTTAATAGATGGAGGATCAAGGATAAATATATGTAGTTCAAGCCTTATCAAAAGGTTGGGATATTTAGATGATGCTACTGATCATAGCTCGACAATAAGGATTAAAGCATAAGATGATACTTAATGAGAATCAATTGGCACCATTATATTTCCGCTATAGGTGGGACCCATTACAATGGAGACTATTTGTAAAGTCATAGACATAGGGACCCCTAACATTCTCCTCGAGCATCCATGGATCCATTCCATGCAGGTTGTGCCATCCACTCTACACTGATGCATCAAGTTCCTATACAACAGAATGATGGTGACCATATTGGCAGACCCAAGTCCTTATACACCCCATCAACCATCTCCAAGACACCTTGGCCTCCCAGGGTATTTCCTTGCTAACACCATCCCGCTTCCTTTTGCAGTAGCTAAACCTTCAAATTCACATACTCTATCTCCTGTAACCTAGGTTAATGCTATAATATTTGAAATCAGTGAATATGAGTTACCGACATGCCTTCCAGAAGTGGAACCCCTACCACCCATAAACCAATCATTTGATATCCAGGATAATCCCATGCTTTGACAAGATGTCTATGATAACTATTTTCAGAATGATCCCATGGGGGATATTCATGAACATCCTCCCTCATTCCTAGACCATATACCCTTTAGTCCACTACATGAACTATCACCTTTCTCTCTAGATAAAGTATCCATAGATACCAAAAAATATGGTCTTGAGGAATGTGCTAATGACATTTCCTTGCCCATACAAAAATTAATCATAGTCGCCACTCCATCGAATCTGTATAAATACATCCATTTCCAAAACTTGGATTGACAAGTGTCTACAGAAAAGAATAAAGCTCAAGATCAAAAGATAAGACTGAAAAATCCTTTATTGAAAAAGGATATAAGGCAAAAGAAAAATAAGAAAGATCAAGAGAATCCCTTAAAATAAAATCAAATGAAAAAATGCTTGGGAAAGCAAACAGTAAAGGAAAAAAGCAAGAATAAACAAAGATAGAGCTTCAACTGCGTCTTTAACCCCGCAATAATTGGGGGCATATCTAAAAGGATACCTTCATAATACACACTTGTTGATCCAAAGTTTCTATCCATCTGCTACTCCATAATCCATACAATATAGCAGATCCCCCTATGTTCATAAATCCACCACCTCATAAGAATTAGTGGGAAATTTCATACAACATCCTCGATGATGATTCCTTGAGATACTCAATTAGCCATATCCAATCCACATCAGAAAATAATGTATCTACCATCACCATAAACCTTAAGAATATCTCTTGTACGATTTCCACTAGGAGAGCGAAGGTGACTCTGCAAGGTGCCCCTCCCAAAACTCGACCAACATGTGAGTATAACTTACTTGACCATCTAGCAAAAAATCCTGCTAAAATCTCAATCCTTGAATTACTATGTACCTCTCTTCAACACAAGGCTATTCTAGATAAAGCATAATACGAGTCATCCATTACCATATGATCTAAATGTAAATCAATTTCGGGCCATGGTAGGGTCCCTAACTACCAACCAACATATGAGTTTCATCGAGAAATATTATACTTCACAAAATCCCAATTATAATGAGCCACTGCATCTCGAAGTGTTCAATAAACACAAAATCGGATGAGTATTAATAGACGGTGGAGTTGGACTTAATATATGCACTTTGAAATTGGTAACCACCATGGGATTTTTAGAGGCTTGTGTAGATGCATCCAAAATAATTATCATAAAAGGGTATGATTACATAGAATGCTCTTCCAAGAGTGTCATCATTCTTCCAATTAGAGTGGGTCCTGCCATATAGGATATAGTGTGTCAAGTTATGAATCTAGAATTGCCATATAACCTCTTGCTTGGACACCCATGGATTCATGTTATGAAGGATGTCCCATCTACCTATCACCAATGTTTAAAATTTCCATACAATGGGGAAGAAATTACCATTTTCAGTGATCCCAACCCATTCTAGTACTGCAATAACCTAAGAGGTACCCAGAAATTTCATGTACTGTGCCATATAGAAGGCTCACCATCTACTTCCACCTCAAAATATGTTGACCTTGGCTCTTTGTCTAAATCTTCAAATTTACCTAAGAAATTTCTTGAAGGTATGATCTAGATCCAAGACGATGAATGTGGAGAGTATAACATGGAAAGTATGTTCTGCGTGGGAAGATTGTTAGCTGCACCAAAAAACTATGGAAATCCATGTCACATTAAAAGGGATCCTAAAGTAATAATCCAATATCAACCACCCACAACATTCATCAAATGGGACAAGTTAGACAAATAATGTATCAATGAAATATCTCCAAATGGATCTATAGAGATGAAGAGGATGAGGTACACATAGATCTCCTTGTGGAAAAGTATGGAAAAGGTTTCAACATGATGAAAAAAAAATGCTATGATGATAATAGTGGCCTTGGGGCATAGAAAAAAGGTATGAATGAACCAAAAATGATTGAAAAAAGACCAAAGAACCAAGGGCTAGGGTATCAACCCCCTAAAGTGAACACTCCTCGTACCAATGTATTTCAAAAGAAAGCCATCAACGTTTCTAAAGTTGTTGAGACATTTGATGGTTACCATATTGAAACAAACTCCAACGAATAGGAATGGGATTCTTATGCCTCTAGTGACTATGACCTAGATACCCTTTGGGACCTTGATAGCTCCACTATCCTTACCCTTTCTACACCATCCATAATCTTTGTTGATAGTGATGATAACCTACCCTTACTTCACATGCAATTGATTGATTGGGACCACAAAGGTCCACTAAGCTTGGACCTATTCATGAATGATGAAGCAACTGTTGAGTTCTTAAGACTCAAAGATGGCATAAGTAATGGGGATCACAAGGTTGAATTCACCATTGACCTCAACACTACAACATACTTTTTTGAGTTTGTCCAACCTTCTAGTCGCAAAATAAAAGAAACAAAGAAAAACAAGTCTCTAGGTGAAAACTGAAAGGTGTCGATAGACATGGAAAAAAAAAATGATGTATTTGAGGGTGAAAACCTCTCCAAGGCACCTAAATATGCAAGGTTGGAACTACTCCCCAAAAATCAAGAGAATTCCCCAATGTTGGTTGAAAGGTCACAAGAATTCAACATCGACACACAAATAGATCCAAAAATCATCCACTTTGCAACATCATTGTTAGACACGAAGAAACCAAAGTTCATAGGATTCTTCATAGAGAAAAATATCAACTTTGCATTGTCATTTGTAGATATTCCTGGACTAGACCTTGAACTAGTCCTTCATCACTTGCCTCTTCTTCCCAGCACCAAACCTTTCAAACAAAATCTATGGAAGATGCACCCATAAATCGCTTTGCTAGTCAAAGTGGAGTTAAAGAAATTGCTAGATGTTGGCTTCATAAGGTCGATAAAATATGCAGAATGAATTTAAAATCTAGTACTAGTCACCAAGCCCATTGGGGGTATCTACATTTGTATTGATTTCAAAGACCTAAATAGAGCTTGTCCAAAAGATGATTTACTGTTACCAAATATAGACATGATAGTTGACCTTATAATAAAATACGAGATGCTATCACTGATGGATGGTTTCTTCAAATGTAATCAGATGAAAATTGCAATGGAATCAATACAAGACAACTTTCACCTACACCTGGGGGATCTACTGTTGGAATGCCATGCTTTTTAGTCTTAAAAATGTTGAAGCTACCTACCAAATGGAAATGACCATAATATTCTATGATATGATGCATAAAATTATGGAGGACTATGTAGATGAACTCTTAGAAAAATCCATCACCAGGGATGATCATTTAACTGTACTAGATAAATTTTTTATAAGACTGGAGGAATACAAGGTTCACTTGAACCCAAAGAAATGTGTTTTTGGAGTAACATCAGGGAAGCTCTTAGATACATCATTTCCTATAGAGGCATAGAGGTTGATCTTGCAAAGGTGCCATAATTGACATGCCACCTCCTTCCAATTTAACATAGTTAAGAAGTCTACAGGGTAGGCTACAATCTATTTGAAGGTTTATAGCACAACTAATAGACAAGTTCCACCCTTTCCAATATATCTTGCATAAGGATGTCCTTTTCAAATGGTTAGATCCATGTCAACACACCTTCCAACAAATTAAAGACTATCTTCTAACTCCACTAGTATTAAGACCACCTATCAATGGTAAACCACTTATCTTATATGTATCAACAACATCACCAGCACTAGGTGATCTCCTAGCTCAAAATGATGAAGATGGGAAGGAACGTGCAATATACTATATCAGTTGTACCCTTATGGGGTATGAGCTCAATTACACTCCCATAGAGTGGGAATGTCTTTCCATGATTTTTTCTACACAAAAACTATGATACTACATGTTAAAATTACAAAAAAAGCTTATAGAAAAGATCGATCCACTAAAGTATTTACTGAACAAGGATTCTTTATCAGGCAGACTGGAAAAATGGGTACTTCTTATTAGCGAGTTCATCATTGAATACATGGAGTGAAAAGAAATTAAAAGAAAAGTCATTTCCAACCAGTTAGCAGATGCCCCTGCACAACAATTTACACCTCTTGTATCTAAATTCCTAGATGAGGAAATCTTCAAACTAGATACGTCTACAAAGTGGAAAATGTACTTTGATGGGTCATACACAAATCATGGTTTAGAAGCTGACATCTTGTTCATAACACCACAAGGGGATACCATTCCTAATTCATATAGGATCACATTTCCCTTCACAAGAAACACAACATAATATGAAGACTTTCTCACAAGATTGCGAGAGGCAATCAAATGGAAAATAAAGGACTTACAAGTATATGGTGACTCACAATTAACAGTCCAACAGGTCAATGATGAATATGAGACTAAGGATGAAAAACTAGTACCATATAAGAAAATGGTGGAAAATTTAAAAGAATACTTCGATACCATCCTATTTGAACAAATCCCAAGAGTATATAATAGAGTAGCAGATGCAATGTTCACCATTGGGTCTCTCTTGGATATTCCCAATAATGTACATCAATGCGAGTTCTTGGTGGAACAACTGTTGATGCACACATTCAAAGTTTTTGAATATAAGCTTTTTTGTGATATTGTTAGTCCCAATTCACCATGGTAAAAGAGATATATGACTACCTTAATGCCCAAACCCTACCTCCTGACTTGTCTAACAATTAAAGAAAATCCTTTATTTGATGAGCAGCCAAGTACGTTATCATTGCCAACACCCTTTATTGTCGTAGCCTAGATACCACCCTCCTTAGATGTCTCAACATAGAAGAATCAAAGACGAATTTACTAGAAGTACACAATGGTATATGTAAGGCTCACTCTAGCAATCCTTCTCTAGTGAAGAAGCTTCATCAGATGGGATACTATTGGCCGACAATGGAGTGTGATTCATACCACTTCATAAAGAAATGTCATCAATGTCAAATACACAATGACCTAGTACATGCACCAACACAAGGAATTCACCCAACTACCTCACCTTGGCCTTTCTCTCAATGGGGACTTGAACTTTTTGGAAAGATACTTCCCAGTTCCTCAAATGGACACAAGTTCATTATAACTCAGAGCATTTCACCAAATGGATTGAAGCCATATCAATGACCTATATCATTAGAAAAAAAATCTCCAAGTTCATTTTGAACTATATACCATGCTAGTATGGTGTTCCTTTATCCATTGTAATCGATAATGGACGTCCATTCAAAAACCAAGATGCCACGAACTTGTGTGAATGATACCACATTCAACACTGTTGTGCAATTTTGCACAGACGCCCCACTGAAAGTGGGGACCCTCTCTTGCTTTGGCCTTGGATGCTTTTGATCATTTGATTATGGAAAAATTGCTTGCTTTGAGATGTGCTTGAATGATTATCTTGCTTGTGCAAATGACCCTATGAAGTAATTCTTTGAAAATCCTAAGCTTCCAAGTGTTTTTCAGGTTTTCCTCCGGTTTTAGGAATTTCCCCTCTGGGCGGAATTATTGGATTTCCATCCATGCCTTGGAAACCTGACAGGGACTGCTATGCATTGTGCTTCAAGGATTTTGTCTCTTCGTAGAATTCCGTGTCTTCCAAAATTTCCCAAAGTCCTTCAGGTCTTCAAATCCCTGAAACTCCTTCACCCCCTCGAATTCCTGAAACTTGTTCTGGGTTGTCTTTTCACTGCATTTAAACTTTCGTAGAGACTTTGCAGATTATGTTTAATGAAGTTTAAGGGAGTTTTATGCTGTGAATTGATGTCATTTTTCCTGCTTTGAATTTGGAAGAGCTTAACCTCTGAGTACTATGTGTGTGTCTTGTGCTTGAGCTTTGGATCACTTGCTTTGGTGATGTCTTTCTAGTACCATTTGCATTTGCTTGAATTCAGAGATTCTCGCCAGTCACTATCTTCATGATTTTCTCTTCATCCATGGTATGTTTACGGTGCCTTTATTTTCAACTGATGAGTATCAATGGCTCTATGGTGTTTTGAATGTGCTTTGAATTTGGATTTCAGTGTGTTGAGGGTCTGTAATTAATCTAGGGTTACCCCCCTTGTTCTTTTAGCGCCTCCTCTGAAATTGTTATGACCATCCTTACTAATTTGATGATTTGATTGTGCCATCCATTGCTTGATTTTCCCCTCATAAATTTGATCTTGTGCGTGATTTTGATTCGGCCTAGGGTTTCAATTTTGGCTCCCTGGCATTCGATAGAATTGATGTCTTGGGTAGATTTGAGTTGTTGATTTTCATTTGCACTCGATGAAAACTTTTCTTTGAAGATTTCAGAGGGATTTATCTTGGTTAGTTGAGTAAGGGAATAGATTGGGATTGAAACTGTGCATTCATGGCGAAACCCTAGGGTTTTGATTTTGAATCCATTGCCAAGGTCAGTCGAGTTGTCTTTGAGCAAGTCCTAGATCTGGGTCCATCGATGAGAGACTTGAAACAAACAACATCCAAGCTCAAATCCCCAAATTTGTGATCGTTTGATCAATTTGGGTGAAATCCTAACGAACTCAAATATTTCAGGATTTTGAGTATCTCACAGATTTTCGTTACCTTAGGAATTCCCCGGATTTCCATCGCCTCATTGTTTTTTTCGAAAATGTGCATAAACACGAGAACCATGTTGACTTCGCATAATTCCACTACCTTTGGATATTCCTGAGCTTCTGTTGCTCCTTCATTTTCCTGAAATGTACGAAGTCTTTCCAATTTCGTGGATTTCCGTCCCCAACGGAATTCCCTGAAAACCTGTTGGAAATGAAGAATTGAGGGAATGCATGAGTTAATAGTTAATGATTTTGCATCACATGATTGATTTGAATGATTTAAAGATGTATCATGCTATTTCTTAAGTAATGATGATGATTGAATGACTTTTGGATGTTTTCTTTCATCGCTAAATTCTGCCTGGTTTGGAATTCCTCGAAATGCCCTTCTGACCTGAATTCCACGAAGGGGTGAAAATCTCGAACTTTGAAGAAAGTATGCTTTAATGAAATTTAAAAGGGATTTTGATTGTTGTTTGGATTTATTTGAATGATAAACATGTTATTTGTGATGGACTAACCCAGACTCTCATGCTATAATGGATATTTATTGTGGTCCCTTTTTGAATGTGGGCTGAATCAAGCAAGGCCATTATTGGTATGGTTAAGGGAAAGTTAATGGATCCTAGTGATGAGGGAGCTTCTGTCTCAGAAGCTGAAAGAATTAAATTGGATACCAAGAGCAAGGTTCCTGAGAGCAAGCTAACTTCCATTTGGTCAGAAGTGACAAATACAAATTTTGGAAGATGGGATTATGAGGAGTTCAAAGCAAGAATGGCAGTAGAGGATCCTCCTTTGTTAGCAAGCAGATTGGTGAGCTCTAGGTTGGCTCATGTGGCTGGCTTCCCTCCTATAGTGCAGTGCTATGAGCTAGTCTTGGAGTGTTCCAGACATTATCATCCAGACACACAGAGAATAATTAGTCCACAAGGCAGAGTGCTTGCCAATTTCTCTCCTATCTCAGTGGCTCAGACATTTGATATGCCAAATGGATCTCATGTGGTGAGTTTTGATCTCGAAATAGCCAAGAAGTACTATGCAGATGATACAAACAAGGATTTGAAAGTTATCAATTCTTAGTTGGAGAAACCCAAGGCACATATCTCCAAGCTGCCAAAATAGTTGTTCAGGGAAAAGTTCAAATCAGAGTATTATGATGCAATCACTCTCCTTAGCAGAGTGGTGGGTTTGAAGACTATAGGAGTATTTGAAAGTTGGACATTCTACATAATAGTCAGAATGGAGCAAAATGTAGACTATCATTGTCTAGGTATCATCAGTGCCATGATCCATGAGTAGTTATGTAATGTATTGCAAACCAAGAGCTTCACAATGACATCTTACTTGGTCTATGCCTTGGCAAGATTCCATCCATACAAGGGGCTGAGTACATGAGGGATATTTGGCCAAGATGTCATCTATGAGGTCTATCCCCAACTTCATTTGGGAAGTTCCAGTTATAGAAGGGTGAATGATACATTCACCATGTACATCACAAGGTTACTTCAAGGAGCAGAACATGTGAGAATCTCTGATGCTGCAAAAGGAATTGATCTAGAAGTTTGGAGCATGGTTCATCCAATTTCCCACCTTCTCCTACATTAGGATTGATGGTTGTCAAAGGGATCCATATAGAATTCCAAGGTATCCAACTAACCACATTATACTTTTGGAGGTTACACGTCAGATCTATGATGTTGATGACATTCTGAAGACGGACATGCATAAGACTGGTTTTGGGAATGACTTTCCATTGAGGATAGGAGGAAATGAGGCTTTCCCTTCATCGATTACAAAAAACTCCTCTAAAGAAGAGGTGAGCACTCTTGGATTGGCATTCCATTCTAAAAGGACCAGATTTGACAGAACAGGTGGAGCCCGAAAGAGAGCCAACAGAGAATTCAGGCATAAAGATGACATTGAAGATTATTGGGCCAACTGTAAAGATGAGTTTGGGGTCCAAAGAAAGAGATTATCTAGGTTTCCAGCCAATTTAATTAGGTTATACAACATTAAGGCCATCCCAGATCAGGTTGATGATGATGGGGAGTTAATTTAGAACCATGACTATGAGCCCATCAAAGACAAACCAATTGGTGAAATTGAATGGCTGGAAGAAGAGAAGACAGAGTTGGAGAAAATCAATGCTCCTGTTATTAAATATACTAAGCTTTGGCTCAAAAATAAGATATGGGAGCTAGACAATGAAGGGAAGCAGTAAACATATGACCTAATGGGAATTATAGAGTCCTAATCCACCTCTGAAGAAGATGAGCAAGATCCAAAAGGAAAAGAAAAGGTGGGTTCTCCTTTAAGATTAAAATCAAGGGTGTTCAAACAAAGGCTGAGGAAGAAAAGAAAAGGAAACCTATGGCCAAGAAGAGGAATACTGCCTCTAAGAGGAAGACATCTGCTCAAGAAGAGGAGCATGAAGAAGAAGGAAAGAAGGATAGTGTCCCTGCGCCTAAAAGAAGAAGAGTAGCCAAAACTTCAAGAAAACGTGGGCAACCTAAGGAACAAAGTGAAGACACATGACCATAATTGATAGATGTTGAGAGTTCTAGGGACAAGACATAAGTTTCTACTAGGAAAGCCAGAACTCCATCTCCAAAAGAAATTTTGGTGAAAGAGGGAGCTCCTGAAGTTCTTTTTGCTACACAACAAAAGGACACTCCTGCCCCTCCTTCAACTCAGGAGTTACATGATGAAGAAAAGGAACTGACAGAGGCTGTTGGTGAGGATATCCATCAAAGTGAGGAGACAGAGGAATTCAAGGATGGAGACCTTCACAGTGTAGAAGTAGAAATTGGTAATATCTTGCAGTCTTCTTTGGTTTCCTATGAGGACTCACCAACTAGAGATGAAGAAGAGAAATCCATGGAAAAGGAAAAGGCACATGAAATAAATCCCTCTCCAATTCAAGTGGTGATAGAGACACTAGACCAAGAAGAAGACCGAAATCTAGAAGATAATAAGGAGGAAGATAAAGGGGAAGATAAAAGTGAAGAGGTCCCCTCAATGCAGAACTTAGATGTTGACTCCTCCATGGATCAACCTGAAAAGGGAAAAAAAGATGAGAAACAGTTAGATGTCTCTACTCCTATTTTGCTTAGTGAAAGGTTGAGGACTAAGTAGGTGGTTGTGGATGATACTCCTCCAAACTGGGATGAATTGTTGGCCAACATTGGAAAGGGAAAAGAAAAGAAGAAGGATAGGGTGATTTCTAGGATCACCAAAGATGAGGCAGAAAATAGGGTCATTCATATTTCTATCCCTACAACAAACAAGAAAAAAGGTGAAATCACTCCTCAGGAATATAGTATTCAAACACTGAACTTGGGGCCCACAAGCAAAGATCAGGAGAAAGAAGAGTTCCAAGAGTTCTCCCAAGCCATCCCGAGGAGGTTAGATAAAGATACAACAGAGAAGGAAAGGCTACAAAAACAATTAAGTGACGTGTACAGATATGTGCAACATTTGATGAAACCTCTGTAGGCTAAGGGAAATGAGGGAGTGACTCCTGAAGGATTGCTACCTAAGGAGGAATTCACCAAGATTGAGAAGATGAAGGCATCCA
Organism: Sequoia sempervirens; assembly: GCA_007258455.2. Lineage (NCBI taxonomy): Eukaryota > Viridiplantae > Streptophyta > Pinopsida > Cupressales > Cupressaceae > Sequoia > Sequoia sempervirens. The sequence continues at coordinate 273,532,742 of VDFB02270651.1, forward strand.
CACAGGCTACCCATGAATGGCTGCAAGGAGTAGGACACTGAGGAGATAGTATGATTAAAGACATCTTGTCCACTTGTGGTGATGCACATAGATCCTTTGAGTGGCTGCAGAATGTGTTGGGGCAAGAGAAAACTGATATAGACCTCCTCCTACAAAAGTTTAGGACCATCATAGATTATACAGAGGAGAACTTGGTGAGTGATGGAATCCTACCTTCATCAAAGGTTTCAAAACCTTGGGAGTGGTATGAGTCATTGTAGATTAAGCATAAGGTTATGAAGAGAATTCATAAGCAAGGGAAGTAGGTAGGAAATACATTAAAAGATATTTACAACAAATGTATTTCATTCTTTGAGATCATGACTAGGAGGAAAAGGTTTGCACCTAAATTTTTTACCTTGGAGCAATTAAGGAAATGGTGGCATGAGGTGTATGCCCCAATTGATGATGGTCCAATTACAACTCACCATTTAGATGATGCGTCCACCTATATTGCAATCATGGAGAAATATCAAGATCTCAAGGTGGAATGGGATGGGGTCATCAAGGAATCAAGGGAGGAGATTAAATCTATTGAAAGAAGATTCAAAGTGTTAATTACTCCACCTTTGGCCGACCTAGAGAAGAGTTTCCTTATTGTGTAGGATAAAATGGGTTGAGATAAAGACAAGGGGCCAACTAATGAATAATTTCTTTGAAATTTGTGCTTCCCATTATCCCTCCTTTGTCCTCTACATGCATTGGACCGTGTTGCATTGGAGATTCTAGGCCAACCTGGAAAGAAGCCTCAAGTATTTAATGCAATACTATATTATATTTTAGGAACTTTCTAGGCCGACTTGTTTTGTGACCGACCTTCTTTGTAACCCTATTTGGGCCAACATATCATGAGATCTCTATAAGAATGGCATTTTGCCTCATTTGTAAGGGCTAGATAGTTAGACTTTGAAGTGAGTTAAGTGATAGAGCAAAAAGCTAGTGCTAGGAGTTCATTTTATTTTGAAGCAAGTGTTGTAACACAAAACATTGGAATTGTTGCTGTTATTGGATGATTCAATACAATTGAAGACATTGTGCTGTGGTGATCTCTCTTGGGTTGATTTATCTTGCATGGTTCTTATTGTTCTATCTTTTGAGATTGCTTGAGAAATATTGGATATATGTTAGATTTAGAATTATATATGATTCAATGGTGTTTGTGGTTTGATGCTTGAAGTGTTTGTAGCAATCCATAGTCCATACTTTTTGCAGCTGGTTGATTGTGAGTTGCTTTGTAAAGTTAGCCTGGACCTCATATTCACTGTGTTTAGTTCAATTGTGAATGTTTGTTCATTTCAATTGCAATAGGGTTGGTTTGAATGAATGTTCATGATATGCTTTAGAATATTGCACTATTTCTGTAAGATTGCAGATGAAATCTGGGTTAAGCAAGAATTAGTTTTAGGGGATTGGTCAATTTCAAGTATTTCATCATTTGTATAGTTGGTCTTAGGAGTAGTTTCAGTATTAGAAATCTCTCTTAAACCTTTATATTTTGCTATTTCTTTATTAACTGGGTTAGATTTAGGATTCTAAGTATCATCATATAGTAAAATCTGATAAGTTTGGAGATCCAGTATTTGTTTGTAAGGTCCCTTTGTGATTACTAGCATTTTCACATATTGTCTGAGTTGTTTATGCATTGTCAAGACCTGACATTAGAAAACTTGGGGTTATTTCTTGAGGCTTGTTGATAGAGATTTACCTTTCAAGAGAGATAAGATACTTGTATCTTGTTTGAGTTGTTGCTGTGTAGAAAACACCATCAACAAACACCACTTTTCTACCCCCTATTACCCATAGGGTAACAGTCAAGCAGAGGCATCTAATAATTTTTTATAAAACTCCTAAAAAAACACTATCAATGATGCTGGCTGAGACTGGCACATATAGCTAAATCTAGACTTATGGGATTATCGTACAAGAATTTGTACACCCACAGGTGCCACACCTTTTTCCCTTGTCTACGATTCCGAAGCCATCTTACCAATCGAGGTAGAGATCTCATCCTTGAGAGTTTCCATGTAGAGTGTCATTGAGGATGAAAACTACAAAATTTATAGATTGCACAAGCTAGATTTATTGGATGAAAGATGACAAACAACATTGGTCCACTTGTAGGAATATTGGAATCACCTTAGATAGAGCTCCAATAAGAGAGTTAAATTCAAAATTTTTGACATTGGTGATCTAGTCTTGAAGGAAAATCCCAAATTTAACAACAATGTGAGAAACCAAGTAAGTTTGAACCTAGCTAGTTAGGTCCTTACATCATCACTGCAACATATGAATTTGGTGCCTACCAGTTGGATACTTCTGAGGGTGAACTATTATCTGATCCCATCAATAGCATGCACCTTTAGAGGTACTATACATGACCTCTACAAGATCCCATGGGGTAAAAATATAAAGTAAAAATGGAAAAAATAGAAAAACAAAGAGAAAGAGAAATAATCTTTCCTATAATGAAAACCATTTCGGTGGCACTTTGGATAAGTACTGTGGTGAAAACTTGGAAAACAGGCGCCATGTGTAGTCATCTTCTTCTTTTCCATATATCTAATTCCACCAATAATAAACTTAAACACAATATCCTTCATAGTGAAGAGATTTCCCATGGCCTAAAATTGGGTAACACTTAGCATCAATAGCTTCTCACATTTAACCATCCATAAAAATTGGTCCTGTTCCAGACTGGGGGTAATTATCGACCTAAGGTTTCAAAGGGATCCTACACATGGTATCTAGGGACATTATCACATAAATCCAAAAACATAAAAAATAATGAAAACACAAAAATATTCAAATATCCTTTGAAAATTTCATAAACATCCAAATTGAGAAAAGCCAAAGATAGTGTCATTTTATACAGTCGAACTACGATATCTATACATTTTTCATGTAGGAAAGGACATCATCGATGAGCCCCCGAGGCATTAGGTATGTCATTTATGGTCAATCAGAGTCAAGTATTTTTCTTAGTCCAAGTCTCATAAGTAAGGTATCATTGGTTACAAATACAGTTGAACCATGATGTCTCTGTGTTTGTCATGTAGGAAAGGCCATCATCAATGAGCCCTCAATGCATTAGGTTAGTACCCTCATCATGAGAAAGTCTTGCATCATAGTCCAAATTGCATAATAAATATTCTTTTTTAGAGAACTAACATGTTGAACAAAAATGACATACCTTACATAGAGTCAAGCTTAACAAATCAACAAAACCAAAATAGGACAGTACCCAAGTAAGCCTTTAAGCTAGCAAGTCAAATGTTTTCATATCTATAAAAGGTAGCTATTAGATCACAAATATTTTGTCTTATATAGGATATGGCATTATTGAAACCAGGCCAAGTGTCTTATATGAAATGTTTTATTCCTTAAATCAGGCATAATTTTTTTTCATATCATGTACTTATTGGTAGACAAGAAGATCTAAAAGCTTGTTGAATTGTGTTTCAGTTAGTCTTATATTTTTTTTTATTTATCTTATGTCATACTCCTAAGTTGCTCGATGATATACATAAGTGGTTAGAGTGATAATGAGGGATGATGACAATTTTTACTGTTGATTTATGTCTTTGATTTGTCCTGATAAAGCATTAGGGCAACTAAGGTCCTTATGTGTGATTGGGATTCTATCTAGCATAATAAAAACATCCTATACAAGTTAAAGGCCAATCTAACACTTTCTTGTATCGAGATAAACATGCGTTATGGAAATTTCCTCACATGTTCCTATAAGGGTCTATTGTCATTGATCTAAATCAAGACATTCCTTGTCTAATATGTCAGAATATTTGACAAATGGATATTTTTGTCACCAAGGTTTGTATCAACTTGGTGTACATATTCCACTTGTCCATATATCATATCTTCAACAAATAGAAACAAAAGCTACCTTCATAATTCATGCCTAGGTATGCATACATTTGCTTGTTCCATGTCCCATAATAAAACACTCTATGATGATAAAAATGCACTGTTGAAAGCTCAAGTTGTATCAATAATCAATCTTGGTTCAGATGAATGATCCATCTAAAGGTTCTTCACTCCTTACTAACATCTTCTTCTAGTCAACATTTCTTTTGTCAATCCTTGCACTTAAATGCATCACATCAACTTGTCAGAAAATTTAGCTTATTATCCAAAATTTTGACCAAATTTCCCGAGGGGGCATCATCCTATCCGACCGTCACCAGGGAAACTTTTGAGCGCAAATTTTTGAATTTTCTTTGATATAGTGCTATAAAAATGCATTATATCAAAGAGGGGAAAAGTGTAGATACCCAAAATTGTCCTAACATACGAACAACAATTTTTGACTCTCACCCACATTCCCCTAAAATGATTAAATAATGCATTACTATTTTATTATTATCATTTTTCATATTCTACTATTAATTAAGTAATTTAACATTATTTAATTAATTCATCCTCAATCATCATTTCCGATTAATTAAATAAATCTTATTTATTTAATAAAGTCCCGATTATCCTTATTCTCCTTGACTAATTAAATAAATCTTATTTATTTAATAATGTCCTAATTAAACATTATTCTTCTTGATTAATTAAATAAACCAGTGATAAATTTAAGAAACCCCCTTCAAAAAAAGATAAAAAATCCTAGTGAATCTTTCATTTTTTTAGGAAAAAATATTAATTTGTTTTGGCGAATCTTTCCTTTTTTTCGAAAAAAATATTAATTTTATTGGCAATTTTTTTACATCACTAAAATTTTGTAATTTTTTTTGGCGAATCTTGAAAAATTATAAGAAAATGCTATAATTATGATGGTGAACCCATCCAATCTAAAAATAATTCTCATGGAAAATTAGGGGCTCGAGGGTGGAAATTATCAATGGGTTTAAGGGGTAGACTATAATATTTACTCACCACCATTGTTATAAAATATAATATAATAACCCTCATTGTATTTTGCAAGGTAAATAACCATGATCTATAATTATCATGGGGCTCAAAATTTCTTTTAGATCATTGATCTAATGACCCTCATTGTACTTTGCAAGGTAAAATATACCCACAATCTATAATGCCCATGAAACCCAAAATTGTGGGTCCCATGAGCATAACAAATCGTGGGTACATTTTACGTCATTGAATATAACAAGGGCCATTAGATTATATTATAAATCAATGGTGGAAACTAATGATTAGAAATATAGTCCTAAAGTAACTAATAATTATGATATACTATTAGCGAATTAATATAGATTTCTACTATAATTTATAAAATTTAGGAAAATTTGATCTAATCATGTATCAAATATTGTGGCAAATTTTTTAATAAAATATTTTTTTTGGTGATTTAAATAAGACTATAATATTTTTTTTTTTAAATGTGGCGATTCAAGTCATATTATAGCTCGAACTATTAGCCAATTTTGGATCCCCAAATTTCAACTATTAATCAATTGGAAAATATTAGCCACTAAAAAAATTACTAAAATAAACCTTATTTATTTAATTATGTCTCTAACTTCACTTATTCTTCTATTTCAATTAAATAGTTATCATTAATTATTTAATAAACATCAAACACCCATCTCATATTAAATAATTGTTACAAATAATTTAATTAAACCACTCTCCCACTTCTAGATTAAATAATTAAATTAATTATTTAATTCTTCAATATTCGTCCCAGCCTTTGTCTCCCCCCAGCCTAACCCCCCACCCCATACAAACAAGATTCATCCGCATGTGACACATGGGGATGCGGCGTTTGTTTCGTGTGACTCCAATGCACTTTCTGGGTCTCTTGCTGGTGGGGACAATGGCTGCCCCAAGGGTGTTGACTCTTTTAAGGAGTGCTGGAAGAATATCCTTACGGGATCTAGATTTAACACTCTTGACACTTTTAGTCCTAAAATTGTTCAGACAAAGGAAGGCTCAGAGCTCTTCTTTCCTGACACAGTCATGGATGAGGTTGCTTCCTCTCTTCACCTTGCTTTGGTGGGAAGATTCTTGGCATTTAGGCTGACTATTGATATGGTCTAGAGATGGGCTAATGCTCGATGGAAGCTGAAGGGTAGTGTGTCTATATCGGCAATGCCTGACAATCTTTTCCTTTTCAAATTTATGGCAGAGGAGGATTTGATTTATGCCCTCTTGGGCACATGGGCCTATGGTAAACATTTCCTATCTTTGGCTAAATGGAAGCCAGGGTTTTAATCGTTTGCTAAAATCACTCGTATGGCCCCTATTTGGGTTTGGTTACTGGGCCTTCCATTGGAATTTTGGGATGAGAGGATTTTCTGGTGGATTGGGAACTCCTTTAGTAGCTTTGTAGCAGTAGATGCGGTCACACTAGCGAAATCCAGGTTGGTGTTTGCTCACTTTTGTGTTAATGTCTCCATTAATAAAGCTCTCCCCAACTTTATCACCCTCAAATCTAAGTGGGGAAAATGGACCCAGGCTCTGGTTTATGAGAATGCCACCTTGTTTTGTTAGAAATGTGGCAAGCAAGGCCATATTATTGTTGACTACAAAAGTATTGCACTGAAGTAACCCCTTTCTAAGGGGAAGAACCCATCTTGTCCTAATTTGCAAAAGATTCAGTTGGATCCTAGCACCAATATTGCGGGGGAGAGTGTAAAAATTAATGAAATGGATGATTATCAATTTACTAACGGATTGTATGAATTGATGAAATCCCTTAACCTCGGGGATAAGACCAAAACTAATTTTGAGGCTTTGAGGACTTCCTTGGATCCCTTGGAGGATGGAGATCTCTCCTCTCTCAAGGATCTCAGGGTTCTTGGCCTGGGGTCTAGTCCTCTCACCTCTAATGGTGATGAAAAGGTTGTTCGTTCTCCATTGTCCTTTTTGTGCATGGACTTGGGAAACACGAAGTTGGGTTCTGTTGTTGCTGAAAAACTTGTGGGTGTTCCTTTGATGGAGGCTGTTGTTTGTACCTGGAAGTTGACGGGGTTTGGACCAGTTACCCCTTCAAAATCCAGTTTGGTGGCTGCTACCTCATGTATCTTCTCTTCCCAGCAAGATGATGTGGAGGTTTGTGCTGGGGAAGTAACTAAATTTGTCATCCTCACTTCAGACTCCAAGTCCTTCCCCCCTAAAGTTCTAGCTGATGGTGATAACATGGAGGATTGGCAATCTCAAAAGAGGAAAACAAGGACTAAGATAGTGGATGTGGGAACTGATAGTAGAGTTGGAAGACCTTTAGAGAGACTACCAAGGCATAAAGCTACCACCATGGATATTTCTAGTGGTCGGAAATCAACCATTGATTCAACACATCGTAGTAGAAAATGAAGTTCCTTTCATGGAACATACGAGGACTAAATAGTCCTCAGAAATAGTTTGCAGTAAGGAAATATATTGTGGATCTTAAAATCGATGTCCTTTTGCTTCAGGAGGTTAACATGACTTACTAAAATTTTTCTATTATTGCTAGCAAAATTTGGCTGGGCTCCACCTTCTTCTATTGCAAGGCGGTTGGTGCCTCGGGTGTTATTGCCACTATGTGGAACTTTGCTAAAGCTGATGGGGAAGCCTTTGTGTTCTCTCAGAGTTACCTTGCTGTAACCCTTAAGGCTGACAATCACACTTGGAATCTATTCAAAATCTACGCCCCCAATTCTAGGGGAGGAAGCAGGAGTATGTGGGAGGAAGTTTTATCTTTAATATCGATTGATAAAAATGCCTTGTATATGGTGGCTGGGGACTTCAACTCCCCCCTTTTCCCTTCAAAGAAGCTTGGAGGCCTTATCGACTATTCTGATAGCATGAATGATTTGGCAGACTTTATCAGCAAGTCTGGGCTATTTGATTTAGATTTACAGGGTAATCCTTTCACGTGGTCTAACAATAGAAAAGGTAACCACCTTATTCAGGTTCGTCTCGATAGGGTGCTTGTCTCGGTGGGTTGGGATCTAGGATGCAATGCTTCTCTTGTTTCTCACCCTAGAATTGTTTCTGACCATAGCCCAATTCTTCTACAGTGGATAAATAAGTCGTTCCATGGCCCTCACCCTTTTAGGTTTGAAATTATGTGGATGACATGCCAACGTTTTAGAAAGCTTGTTGAGGATTGGTCGAGCTATCCGATTCAGGGTTCTACTATGTATAGAATTTCCCAAAAACTGGACTTTATTAAAAAAGAGGCTAAGGGATGGTCTAGAGTTACCTTTGGTGACTTTTTTAAAACTAAAAGGATGATCAAGGATAAACTTGAGGGGGTGAAAAATATTATGGCCAGGGGCTCTCTCCTTGAACCTTTACATGAGGAGGAGGAAATTTGGAGGAAGTGGAAAGATTCATTAAGTAAAGAAGAAATATTTTGGAAGCAGAGATCTAGAGTTCAATGGCTGAAAGAGGGTGACAGGAACTCTGCCCTTTTCCACAGGATGGCTTGTAGGCATAAAAAAGAAATACCATCAAGTGCCTGATCAATGAAGACAATTAGGAGATTACAGAGGTTGATAAAATTGGAGAAATAGCGGAACACTACTTTACACAGATTTTAGACACTAGTATCACCCCTTCTATTGAAGTGCAGTATAGACTCCTCAGGAACCTTCCTTCTAGCATCAGTGAAGAGGATAATTTATAGCTCTGTGCCCCTGTTTTGGAGGAGGAAGTCAAGATGGCTGTATTTGCTATGGGTGCCTATAAAGCCTCGAGGCCTGGTGGATTTCCCCCAGCTTTCTTTCAAGAATACTGGGACATTGTCAACTATGATTTAGTCATGGCTGTCAAAGATTTTTTCAGAACTGGTAAACTGCTAAAACAATTGAACAATACCTTCATTGTCTTAGTCCCAAAAATGCAGGAGCCAAAGTATATGGCTGACTTTAGGCCTATAAGTCTTTGTAACACTATTTAAAAGATCTTTTCTAAGTTCCTTGTTAACCAACTCAAGGCACTGTTGGATAAGATTATCAACATATGCCAAAATGGATTTGTCCCTGGAGGACAAATTCTTGATGCTGCTATCACAATCATGAAATAATCCACTCCATAGAGAAAAGAAAAAATCAAGGTATGGCTTTCAAATTAGACATTTCTAAGGCTTATGATAGGGTCAGATGGAAATTTCTTTATTCGGTTCTTTCTAAATTTGGTTTTAATGATAAGGTGATTGGTCTAGTTAAAGAATGTGTGGAGACTATCTAGTATTCTGTCATGGTCAATGGGTCCCCTTGGGGGTTATTTAAGGTAGGAAAAGGCATTAGACAAGGTGACCCTCTATCACCATACCTATCTATTATGATTGCTTAAGTCCTTGCTAGGAATTTTCTATCCTTGCTTCACTTTGGGAAAATATAGGGAATCTGGGCTGCCTCCACCCTCCCCCCTTTTGTTCTTCAACAATTTGTGGATGATACCTTCCTTTTTGGAAAATATTCTGTGGTTGAAGCTAGAGAATGTAAGTGCCTTCTCCAGGATTATGCCAATGCCTCTGGGTAATGTATAAATTATAATAAAAGCTATATCTATTTTTTCAATACAAAAGCTGATCTCCAAGCTAAGATATTATCTATACTGGGCAATCATAGTGCTACTCTTCTAGGGATTTACCTTGGTTTACCCCTCATTGTTAAGGAGATTACTCACAATTTTTAGAATAATATTTTAGAGAGAATGCAAAAGAAGCTTGTTGGATGGAAAGGTACACTCCTTAGTAATGCTGGAAAACTGCAACTTCTCAAGGCTTCTCTTCAAGGAATCCCAGTCTACTTCCTCTCCTTCTTTAGGATTTCGGGCTTTATGGCTGAAAAACTTGAAAGAATACAAAGATCCTTCCTTTGGACTGGTGTTGAAGAGAGAAAAAGGCTTGCTCTTGTGAACTAGGATACTGTCTACCATCCTAAATGTCAAGGAGGTCTTGGGATTAGAAAGATCACCAATTTGAACAAAGCCCTCATCACTATGGTTGGTTGGAATCTTGTACTGGGAAAGGCTGAATGGTGCACCATAATGAAGGCTAAATATTTGAACTAGGAACACTTCTCCAGGGCCCTGGATTTGATGGGTCTCCCATTAGGGTCAAAAATTTGGAATAATATCCTAAAATGTAGATCTATTTTGAAGGAAGGTACCGGATGGAAAATTAGGAATGGGAGATCAATACGATTCTGGGAGGACAACTAGCTTGGGGGCAGACCCCTTGCTGATAGCAATTTCAACATCTTGCGGGAACATGCTAAGGAACATATTGGTACTTTTATTGTGGATTATACTACACCCAGAGCCAAATGGAAAACTATGGAATTGAGTTTCTTGGATAGACCGGCCTCCTCCATAAGGTTGTTGAGCTTTAGGTTCTTTTAAACAAGATGAGACTTCCTCTCTTTCCTAGGGTGGACAATATTTTCTGGTTAAGAATTAGTCAGGGGTTTTATCTATCAAGTCTGCTTATCATCTGCTGCTAACGTTCGATGGTGATGAGTATTGTTGGAAGAAGGTGTGGAACCCTTAGCTCATCCCCAAAATCAACTTCTTTTGGTGGGCCTCCATTCATGGAAAAATTTTAACTATTGATAACCTTGTCAAAGGAGGCTTTCAATTTCCCAACTGGTGCATCCCCCTGTAAGTTGGAGGAGGAGACAATTTCCCATCTCTTTATCCACTATCAATTTGTCTCCCAAGTTTAGAAGAATGTCCTACAAAAGCTCAACATCCATTGGGTTTTTGACAAAAATATTCATCAATTCATCCTTAATTGGAGGTGCCCCTCTAAACACCCTTTAATTAGGAAAATTTGGCAACTTATTCCTCCCCACATTTGTTGGTGTCTGTGGAAAGAAAGGAACAACATGATTTTAAGAGAGAAGGAGAAAAGTGTGGATAGTCTGCTGATAATCATTAATAAACTCCTTCTTGATAATCTTAGTTTGCTAGTGGAAAACCCCTAATTGCCCTCCTACGTGTTGGGATAAAAATATAGCTAAAATTTGGAAGTTTCCTAGTGGCTTCCAGAAGTTTGATAACTCCAAGAATATTATCAGGAGCAACACGAAGTGGAAAACTCCAAAACCACCCTAGTTTAAGCTGAATTTTTATGGGGCATCCAGAGTTGGGAAGGCTGCGAGAGGTGGTGTCATCCGTGACCATAATGGTTGCTTAGTTGCTTCCTTCTCAGGGAACCTAAAATATCACACTTGAAATTAGGTGGAAGGTATGTCCCTCCTCTGGGGCCTCAAAGTTACGCTATCAATCGACGTTAAGTCCATGGAAATTGAGGGTGAATCGCAGCTGATTGTGGAAGCCATGAAAGGCATGATGGTTGTTGGCTGGGCCATTCAAGGGGTAATTGAAGGCATTCATTTTCTTCTTACTAGACTTCATGAGTTCACCATTCAACATGTCTACAAAGAAGGAAATGTGGTTGCTGATAGTCTATTTGCGGCTAGGCTTGATCAGGAAGGATTACAATGCTGGAGGAAAGAAGAGTCTTTTCCTCCTTCCACCGTGGCTCTTCTAAGAAAATATTTTAATGAAATTCGCCACGATTCTTAAAAATTTCTTTCCTAACTTAGTGTGGCTATTACTAACTTTCATTAGTAATGATGGTGGGAGTTTTTATTTAAATAACTGGCCATTGTGCGGGAAGAGTGCGAGTGAGGATTTTCCACATGTCACATACAACCTTTTTTAGTTCACTTACGAGAATCACCATTTTGATCCTAATGACCAATGGGGTCATTATTTTTTGAACCCCCTCAAAGTTCATGATGATCTTTTTAGACTGGCGGATTTTGTTCAATTTTTTGAGTTGTCCAGATTTATCTCTGATATCATTTCTCTTTATGTAGTGGAATTCTTGCACAAGGAAAATGCTAGGCCTGCGCTGGCTATGAGAAGGGGCATTTATTATCATCTTTTATGGCTTTACAAGTTACCTTTTACCAACCATTTCTCTATGGTGTTTTCTAGACTTGGTTTTCTTTGTATCCGCCCTACTATTTTTCTTTCTGGCACTGTTCTGGTTTTACGTGGCAAGTGTGTTGGAGCTATGGGTGGGGACTGGGTGCATGTGGAGCCTTAGAAGTGAGATGAATGGAAGTCAGATGACACTGTTTGGCATATATGCAAGGAAGGTGGTATCTCCTAGTATATGGAATTTATGACTGGCCATGATGAGGGTCTATCCAGACAATTCGTGACCTCTTGGAAGGCTAGAAGGGTCACAATTGGAAGCATTTCCTTTGATATTGATGAGGAGGTCATCTCCAGGGCCACGGGTCTCACTCTAGATGGGGATACTTGGAAGAAAACCACCAAAGTTGCTGATCAGACCAGCCTCAACTTGTTCTTCCAGGGTGATGAGAAACCTATCAAGTTACGTGGAGGCTATGATCGTGGGGCGCTTCCTGAGCCTTGGGACAGAGTCTGCATGGTGGTGATGAAATAATTCACCCTTGAAGGAAGATACAGTGTGTATTACTACTACCATTTCAATTTCCTCAACCACCTTAGGAATCACCATAATATTTCCTTCCCATTTTTTCTTATGCATTCTCTTGAGAGTACTATGCTTGATGCGGTTGAAGCCATGAATTCAAATAAAAATTTCACCATCCTCAACCAAGGGCTCATGTCTAGACTTTACCATTTTCACTTGGTCCTTTTCCCTCTTCGACCCATTACTGTTGTTGAGGCTTCCTGACCCACCTCTATTGAAGAGGCTCCAGTTTCTTCTGCTCCCCCTTCGACTAGCATCATGGCCACCCCTGGTCCGAGCAAGAAAAAATGTATCAAAAACCCTGCCTTGAAAGTTTCTCCACATGACACATCCCCCTCTCTAGGGCTCGTTGTGGAGAGAAAAGATAAAAAAACGCATAGCCCCCACCCCGAGAATTAAGGCCAAAGCCTCCAAGAAGACAAAATTTTGGCTCCATCAAATTGACTCTGACATTGAGATCACTGAGGAGAATAATACCCCTTGCAGGTCAAATAGTCTGGTTATCAAGAAAGAGAAAGGGAAGAGCTTTAAGGAGGTCTCAGATTCTGACAATGGGTACAAGAGCAAGAGTAGGAGTAAGGAGGAAAATGATGTGGGGGAGGATGCTCTCTCGGTTTCTTCTAGTAGCTCCTCCCATGTTTACGAAAGCCTTAAAAGGGGTCTTGCTAGCATTAAAATCAAGGAGGCCAAGTCTTGCACCTCCAACATTGTGGAAGGTAAGGCTCCCATGGAGGAAGCCTACAGTAAACAAGATTCTATTTGGGAGGAGGTTGACAATCTGAAAAATAAAATCAGGAGTTTGGAGAAAAGACTGCAAGATGCTACTCGTTTTTTCTTAAAGATTATGCATAGGTCTGTCTCTACGTTATGTCTACTGCAGAAGGACAAGTCTATGAATGATGTGGTGGAAGAAGCCATCAACAAGGAATTTCTTAGGTTCCTCACTAAAGATTGGGCTACCATAACTTTAGTTAAGCCATGTAGTGGGAAAAAAGATTAGTCTTTGGTGGGTTTAGGTTTTCTGACTGGGGATGGCTAAATCAACCTTCATTTTTGTTTTTTTTTGTTAAAGACATTGTTATTATGTTTAGTTTTCTCTATGACTAGTATGACCTTGGTGGTCTATATCTATGGTGGTTTTAAATCATGCTATCATGATGGACATTACTAGTAGCTTTAGTTCAGTTGTTAGTTTTTTGAGTTATTTTTGATATGATCTGCTTAGGGTGATGGTTTGGTTTTTAAGCCTACTGTTACTATGTTGTTAGTGTTAATCTGTTGTGGATGGCCATTGGTGCCTTGTATTAATGGGACAACACCCTTGTTTTTCTACTTTTTATATCAAAAAAATGGTCAATAATAAATAAACTTTTATGAATTAATTCAATTACATCTTGCACGTTCCTCTCAAAATTAATTAATTAAATTAATTAATGATCCTGGCATATTTTGATTGATCAAATCACATCCACTGATTATTGAATCTAATTTGCTGACTGATTAATCATTTCCACCAATTATTCCAATCCCATTGATCAATATATCCATTTCCACCAATTATTCCAATCCCACTAATTAATATATCCATTTCCACCAATTATTCCAATCCCACTAATTAATATATCAAATTTCCACTGATTATCCAATCAATTCCCTTGATTGGATTAATTAGGTCAATTAACCACTCAATCTATTTCCTCTCAACAAACATTGATTGTTGATCTTGATCTTTGATCTTTGCATCCAGATTGTTCCTTTGAAATAAAAATTTCTATAAAAGAATCCTTCTTCTCACGTTTTTGGCTAACCATGAATTCTTGATATTTTCCATTCTTCATTATTCAACATTGTTCTTGAGTTGGAAGTGTTATCTCCAAAATTGTGCCCCTACTAAGTTGTAAAACTTAGCACTTTGGTGTAACATTGAAACATTCCTAGGCCTGTGGGTTGCCTAAACTTGGAATGGACCTCTAGAGAAGGCTGGCTCCTTAGGTACTCACCTAAACTAGTCTAATGACTTGCAGAGGAAAGGGTAAAAGGAATAACATAAATTGGAACTGAAACTTAAGGTGATGCACCAAAACACTAACGAAGAAACATGTAACACAACTTGCACACACAGTTTCAATCGATGACAAAACTTGACATACACAACTCAATTATATATGTTTCTTGCATAAATATTTCATAAGAAGGTTTTAGTGCTTACACTCCTAGAAGGAAAGACACTTTTCACAACTACAAAACATATGCATTTCCAAACAACCTACAACCTGCAACATACATATTATTCTACAAAAGGTGCTACAATGAGACATAACCACAAGGAATTAGATAATTTCACAAGTAGGTGCATCAATCAAACAAATGCACACAATTCAACAAAAAAATTGAGAAGGTAAAATTCTTATCTTCATTGATCTCCAAGGTAAAACTGGTATACATGTCAAAATGAGTTACAAAATATACAATCTTCTTCTCCTAAGGACTTCAGAAAGTCACAAAGTAGAGCCAAGAGCATAATCTGAACTAACTTTAAAAAATTAAAGTTGAAGTTACTATAAGCTCTCCCAAACAGTTGCACCAAAATAGGAATAGAAGCTTCCTTGGTTGTATGCAACAAAAAAGCCTAAAATATGGCTCTCAAATTCCCCCCAAAAGGCTCCAAAATGAGGAAAAAGGTCAATACTTGACCTTACCCACCATAAAAGCATCCAAAACTGCCCCTAGATGCTCTCCAAGGCTTTAAACTTAGACAAAACCACCCCCTATATTCCTGACACTTGTTGGATAACCACCTCCAACTTCCTCCTATATACTTGCATAAACATAAATCTTTCAATAATATGCCCTATGACTCATCTTGAGAAACAAATGCCACTCATTTTTGCATTTAAAACAACACTAACTAAGTGGTTTATAATTGCACCACTTAGATAAATGTTTTACATTTCCAAAATTAGATACACAATAAAAGCATCGACTCAACAATGCTTTGAAGGTCAACACAAAAGCTTCATAAGTTCAAAAGGGGACACACCATAAACACTTAGCATATGAATGCAAAGGGGGAATTATTTTATGCTGCAAAAGTTTAAAAAGGAAGGAAAAAATGCCTTAGGATGTCAGCCAAAGTTTAGGGTTGAAACCCTAAACACCAAAACTTGCGGGCAAAGCATTCTCCACCTTCATTTTTCACTTAGCACTTCTGGAAACTTTGTTCCACTTTGCAAATGATGAGGGCATCACCATGTTTTCTGAAAGGTTTTTTGGAAGCTTCTGTATGTAGATTCTTGCAAAAATACTTTGAGGCTAAGAAGGGTAAGCATAAACTTTTCTCTTCTTATCATTATATGTGAATAAAAGGTCATCTCAAGCTCTGGATGTAGCAAAAATGATGAAATTTGAGTATTGTCCTTTGGTATTATAGCATGATTTCCCTTTATTTTCATTTTCTCTTCCTCGTGGCTATAAAAATGACTGTGAATCAAGGTAAAATGTATCTTCTTTACATAAGACTGTTAGGTCTTATGTTTTTATGGAATTTTCATTTGCTGCTTTACTAACTATTGTATAACCCTTATTCTTCTCTGTCTCTGTTAAAGAATGAAAATAAATTTTGTGGAAAAGCTTTTTGTTGTGGAAAAAATGGGGAAATCTACATTTTCTTTGCGTACCTTCTCAAGAGGGTTTTGATTTCAAGTTTTTTGTCTTCGACATCAGCCACAACAAAATTTTCACCAACAAACTCAACCCCTACATTTTCTCTTTGAATTTCCTTGTAATTTTAAATTACCAATCCACAGTCATCAAATTGTGGGTAGCCTGCTCTTTGTGAAATCCATACATGATACATCTTGGGAAAGCATAATTATAGTTCCCATTGCATTTTCTTATTACATGAGCTCTGATAAAAATATCTCCACATTCATTACAATAAATCACTGATTATATCCTTGATCACCTCTGGAGCAACCCACCGACACATTATGAAAAACAACTTAACTAAAACCCTTCTATTGATGTTGATAGAAATCCTTGTACAAAAAATTGAATTCTCATATTCTCCTCATTATCTACTTTGCATTGGACATTGGATGAAATTCCTTTTGCTGGTGTCATGATTTTTTCTTTTTTCCAATGGTTTCCTTTCCTTTCTTATGACAATTATCTACAAATTAGCTTTCACTGCTCACTTGCTTTTCTTGCTTTGATTGTTTGATTTTAGCACTACCTTTAAATCCTTTTATCATCATGACCAAGGGTTTTGCAAATAAAATGAGGGCTCTTTCAATGCCACTTTTCCTATGACAGTGACTATCTCTGCAGGTTGCATAACACTGTCTCTTCTCAACCCTGTACAATATCATGGAAAAACCTTTCAAATGGTGACAACCCCTTTCTCAGTGATCTCTACCACTATACCCCTACATTGATCTGCAACTTTATCTTAATCATTTCAAAAGTCACAACTATGCAAGCTTTTATTATTCTCTGTCTACTTCTTTTGCTTTGTGCTTCTAGTGACTACCCTCTACATATTTAGTATCCCTGGAAGGTTGAAATTGACAGGTTCTAAGAGACAGATTTCAAAGTCATTCGATGAAATAAGATGAGTAAAGTGCTCTAAACCAATGAAAGAATCCTTATATTGACAATTCCCAAATATTATATTAAGCACTCTCAGAAATAGTAGATCTGCACCCTTATCATCATAATCCCAAGTAACTCTTCAGAGAGGAGCTTCAATCTCTTCCAATGGGGTGTTAAGGTACTATCTATGCTTTGAATGAATTTTGTATGTAGATTTCATATTCCCTTGAAAATGTCTCCATGGTATCCTTATCTAATGTTACTATGTCAAACCCTCCTAAGCCACTAATAGATAAACAACTCCATCTTCAAATGCATTCAAGATGGGGCTCCATACCTTGCTTGCCATCCGTGCTCATGGTCTATGATATGATTTTAGACACATGTGCCTAGCTTTGTTTGAAGCACCTATAACTTTCATTATTTTGGTTTCACAATCAACCTTAACACAAATATTTCTTCACTATTTTGCCACCATCTTTGAAAGACTTTAATCTTTGAAATACTGTCATGACTTTTTGTTGTTCTAGAAACAAAATCTACATTTGTTTACTTTGCAAAATATGCTTGAAGCTAATTCTATCATTTTCTTTTAAGAAATTCAGTGATTCATAGCATGATTTGTCATGTTCACTCTTAAGTCATGATTGCTTAATGTACATGGTGATTGAATTTTATGCTCACTATCACCCCCCTTGTACTTATATGAGCACTGTACATCATGTGTTCAACAAGACTATCCTATGAATAGCCTTTATGACTATTTCTATGCATAAGATCACTGCCTCCTTCTCATGGTGAATTAATTGAGTAGATATGTGTCATTTATGATAGTGACCTACTAGCTCACTATCATGAGTGATGTGTACTTGTTCAATTGATGACAAATGAGATGAATTTACATTCTTACCCCTCTTAAAACACAAGAGGGAAGTATGATGGGATCAACCCTTGTGGGATCCCATTTCACTCCACATGCTATGATATTAAATGAAAATAACACAACAATGCAAATTCTACCTATACCTACACAGTGAACAAACATGTTAGATAAAACAATGAGGCACAACATATGATGGATGTTGATGATAATCCTCTGCTTTCTTGGTCTCTGTGATATCAAAAACTATTTCAATGCCTTATGGGAATAAACTATATATTTGTTGATGTGGCATATGTAGAGATTATGGGTCCCGAGCTCTAACACAATCACTCTCATCTTATGCAGGCATTTTTGGAGTAGCAGATGAAATTTTGGAGCAACCAAGCTGGAGGGAGGTTGGACAAAGATGCAACAACTCAACTTGGGATTCGTCATTCTGGAAATGACAGATCCCTACTCTTTCCATATGCTTTTTCCTTTATGTATCTTCAAATATATAGTTTATTCTTTTTATTGTGTTGAAATAGTCATTCCCATGGCTTGTGTGGGACACTAAACATTTGTGATTATCAATAAAGACAAATTTTTATTCAAAATTTGTTCACTCTCCTCTCTTTTGTACATTTGCATAATGATTTGTAATTCACTTGATAATACTTGCGCATATGAATATAACTTAATAGAATGAATGTATACCTTTTATCTTTTATTTGAAAACACAAATTCAACTCTACTTGATTGAGCTAGAAGAAAAATTAGGTAACAAGAAGTAAATAAGAAAATTAAAAATATGAAAGCCACATTCAAGGAGACAAATGGAGAAAGACAATGAAGGTGAATTGAAAATAGCTTGGAAGGGAAGGTGAATTGGTATAATTTGTTTACGTTTCTATATTGCTTCCATTCATTGAATAGATTAGAATTTGAGATTAGCATTTAAATAATCTAAGTGGTTACTTAGATTAGATTGATTGCTCGATGTTGAAAGAAACCTCATTTTTTGGTCTTACACTTACAACCGAGCATAATAGATAAAATCTTATTGATGAAATATCCATCATTTATACACTTGTGCATGACCCTTCGATATTATCAGAATTTGGTCAATTAGTATGAAGAGACATCTTCATGAACTCTTACTGAGAAATCTGAATCCATACTCCAAAACAACTATCAGCCATTCAAAAATAAAAACAAGAACTTTATCAAGATAAGTACACCTCAAACAACCAGCCACACTATACCATAAGTTGCAGCCATAAGTTCAACCCCATATTAATTTAAAAAGAGAGAGACAATTTATCCAACTGCTTGATTCACTCCATTCGATCATGTTGCAAATTTTGAACAAGAACTTAATCAAATTGCCTTCGATTAGACCCGTGGACAGAACAAAACATGTACCTCCAAGTTTCAATCCTAAATACTTTTGTCAATATCATCACACAAATGAACATAATACAAAATGATGGATACATCTTAAACATCAAATTCAAGACCTCATCAATTCTAATCACATCCAATTGCTGGTGTTAATGATCAAGGGAATGAATCTATTGTCCCACCTAACCAAAACTTGCAAATTTTTACCAATCCAATGTCAAACCATTCATCCAAATTTGTACAAGCTTGTGATGTTTTTGATAAAGCAAGATGCATTTTTATGGTGTAGTACCCTTTACACAAGAAGCCCAAAGGGAAAAAAAGAGACCAGGACCAAAATTACATCATTAAGTTTGAACCATAAAGTAGAAGAAACCAAAAAACACCTAGACACAGTAGATCGACAACAAAGAAAACCAACCACCCTACACATAGACCCAATCACTGCTCGGCTAGTCCCTCCCACTTCTCAATGAGAAGATTTAAGATATCATCACCCACCCATTTAGGTTCCTCTCCTTTGGTATTCTTCTCCACTTCCTCTTTGAGTACCTTGGAGAGAGTGACATCGGACCTATGGATGATTTTTTTCGTGAAGCATGTCAGTCGAGTAAACTTTTGTTCAAGTTTTTCAACTCAGGCTTGTAGTTTGTTGAACTCCTCATCCTTTCCATTATCCCCCTTAATCACCTCCTCCCTAGCCATGTGGTATAAAGACTCAATGGTAGAGTCCTCTTTTATCAATTTGTTCAATTTTGAGAAGTGGCTGGGTCCTTTGACAAACTATTCTAATTCCTCAACAGTATCCTACCGCTTACATGTCTTGTTGTCATCAGTCTGCTCCGAGCTGCTAGATATCTCATCAACAGGAACCTCTTTCTTGATTTTGGCCAATCTGTGAGACCTTCTAACATTGGGTTGCTCCATCCCAATATCCACACTCATTGACACCACAATATCACCTTTAGAATCTTTGTCCACAGGGCTCCCTCCCTGGTTGTCCGTGTTCATCACATCTCCACATGACACTAGGTGTCCTTTTCTCACTTTTTCTTGGCCATTAGTTTTCTTTCCTTCTTGATGGGGGCATTTTTTAACTCACAAAGCCTAGCAACCGCCTTTGACTGGGCTAAACCACCACTCCCCTTCTTCTTTTTGGTAGGGGGTTTGGATTTAGGGCTAAATCACTTTATTACCTGACATTGCTTTCACCCATATTGATGCATCCATACATGTGCCTAATGGTCCTCTCTATATGGTTGGATGTATTAATGACAAGCCTACACTAGGATACTCATTGATCCCTGTGTGTAGAGAATGTGATTGCTGATGAATTCTTGTTTGTGCATGAAATTGATCAAGATTCTTATGAAAAATCAAAAGCATGGTTGAAAACTCATGATGGTTTTACTCCCTATGATAGTTTCAATCACTCTTCCTCTTAAATTTGGATCAAAATAATTAGATTTATCATTCTCCATAATCCTAACATCAAACCAATTTTGTGTGAAGTTAGGCTATCCATGGTTACACTCCATGAATGTCATCTCGTCGGTTATTCACAAGTGCATAAAGTTCCCATTTGAAAACCAAATTTTTACAGTACATCATAGTGGGTTTAATCCTTTGTCCTCTCATAGAAACTTTTCATTGGATTTATTTTGGCCTCAACCTATGGAACCTATTAAACCTCATGAGGACTTCTTTTTCAAGTCATATCAAAATTTTAAAACAAAGTGCATAAAAGAGTTATCCCTTAGCAATATTACTAAGAATGATAAGGCTATGGTTGTTTCTCCCACCTCATACATTATGGATGAACCCATGCTCGAAAAAAAAAATCTTCCTAATTCACAAGGTATTTATGCTAGATTTCCTCCACTTATATCATACAAAAGACCAAGAGACAATCAAAATATTACCTTTGTCTCATCAAAAGAAAAACAAGTGTATAGACCTAAAGAGAAAGTAGTTTTCCAACCCTCGATGATTCCTTCAATTCCTCCCTTAAGGGAAGAAAATAGATCAATGGTTGAGAAATCCACTCTTACATCATCACAACTTGAAAACCAAACAAGAAGAAATAAAAATGCTAAATAGTGTAGGTGTAGACGTTGTGCTATTGCTCGTCAATTTGAAGAAAAGAACAAAACAACACCTCAGGATCAAACACCTAGGAAAAAAATCAAGAAGAATTGTAAATTTCACCAAAACATGAAAATGAACCATACATGTCTCAACCAAAACAAAAATTGAAACATGAACATACAACTAACATTGTCATAAAACCTCTCATTATGATTAATTTGGATGATGAAGATGAAATTGCTAAAGTTGTTGTTTTCAAAGTCTATGAACTTAGATAGGGGAAACAATGATGATCCTCTTGATGAGAGTGATCCACCACATGTTGAACCTATAAATGCTTCTAGTACAACACTTGTTGTAGTCCCTTTGGCTAGTTGTTTGCCTTTTGTATATGATGAGCAAGATTGAAATGTAGCTAACCTGCTTTAGGTTTTCTCACATGTGCGGTATTCTTTTGTGTTTTCTTGCACATTATGCGATCCCTCGTATTATGCTAATTGAAATTTATGTGTTTTTGAGGTTTCTTGGGTTGACCCTTGCTGCTTCATTGGTACAAGGATACAAAGAAAATAAACCTGTAATGGAATTCTTCTATTTATATCTCCATTATTCTATATGTTGTAAAATTTATTCTTTTTGTCTTGTGTTTTCCTTTGGGGGACAATGCAAGGTGTCGAGACATTTAGGTCTCTTCCATGTTGACCCAAAATTTTGTGTTCTCTCTCTCTATGTGTCATTCTTCCATTATGTTTGTTGTTTCATGAGTATTTGGGGAATGATGTCAATGTCGACCTCTATTATATCACTGTAGCAAAGATGTATAATAACCCCAAATCCATGGATCCGTTATGTGTTCATCCTTTGTGTTGATAATTGTATTGCATTTTGGGGCAACACCTTATCATGATGTAGCTCTATTTGGAAATATATCATCAGCACATGGATTTCCAAATAAACTCTCATGTCATTATTGCGTGGCATTCATCATTTCTTTTACCTTAAATTAATTTCTCACAATATGGTGTTTAGCAATTCTTTAAGGTAGGGGCATACATTGGAATTTTTGCTTCGCTTTGCTCACATGCATTGGACTTAGTGGTGCATTTATATTGGAATTTTTTCTTCACTTTTTTCACATGCATTGAATTTAGTGGTGCCTTGACATTGGAATTTTTGCTTAACTTTGTTCACATGTGTTGGACATAGTGGTGCAATGACATTGGCATTCTTTTCACTTCGCTTTGTTCACACAAATTGAACTTAGTGTTACTTTGGCATAACATCTTGATCATTTTTGTAGAACCTTATCAGAGTTATCAAGGAGTATAACTCTTGGTATGGTTGTCAATGAGTACACACCTAGTGAATATCAAACTTCGCTATACCTTGTGTGTTTCTCATTTTTCTATCTTTGTCTTGGGGGCTCCCCTAGTGAATATCAGACTTCACTAGCGCATGTTTCCTTCTATTTGTGATTCACCTAGAAAATTTCTAGTGTGAGTCATGAACACTTTTGGTGTGGAGCCTAGCATAACATAACTTGCTAGTCCATACCTTCCTTTTGCATTTTATTTTGATATTATGTATGTTTGTGTATGTTGTCTTGATGCATTTCATACATATGTGTGTTCCTTTGTGCTTATGTTTTCATGCCATGGGATCTTAGATTTTGGGAGCTTATGCACTCCCCCTAGATCCTTAGTCATCCTATCTTTTCAACATTTGGACAATCGAACCCCTCTAGACATAGATTTTCTACTTTAATGTGAGTCTGAGTGTATGTTCATACTCTCACTGAAGTGGGGGCTAAATGTAGCATAAAAATTGTCACCCTTGACAATTTCACAATATTTTTTTCTCCCCCTTTAATTATTGGACCTGATTGAACCCCTAATTTCTTAAATTATGCATTTTATGGCCTATTTTTAACAATTATCAATAAATTGCAAGCAAAAAAAATGCATTTATTTAATACTTTACCGTCAACACCTTAAATTATGGAAAATAGGGCTTAGACAAAGACACCCTATGGAAGAAATCTCCCCCTATTTTGCTTGGTCCCAAATTTGAATATGTTAGTGTCGACATTTTATCATTTACAGTTTAGGTTACAAATGTCAGCTATCAGGATCTAATTTGTAGAAAATTGAATAAATACCTATAAATACCTAGTTATTGCATCATTTGAAATCTAAAAAGAACTATCTAGCAACAAGTGAACATTAAGATCATGTCAAGAGCATTCAAGAGCAACATTTTCAAAGCTTTATTGCAGCAATTCAATATCCAAAAACCATGTCAAATTTTATTTGAGTTTATGCATGTTCATGTTGTCATTGTTTGTGAAGGCTAACCTTTTTTTAGGTCTCCAAAAAAATAAAGCAATTCAAGCAATATTCAAGACCTTGAGGTGATGTGCATGACTTCAATCTTTCAAGCAATCCATTGGAGGGTCGTGAGTTGCATCACATTGTTGATTCATCATTCCTTCCCATCATTTCTCCTTTTATCATTTGTTGGGAAAGTGTGTCTCAACCTTGCAATTACATGAGGTACTATTGATAGGTAAGTGTGGGAGGGGGGTACCCCACCACGAGGGTCTAGGGGTTCGGGGTTAGCACCACCAAAAGCTAAATTTTATGTATATCTTATTGTTGTAAATTTGGACTGTTCATCACTAGGTCTCAAATCTGATGATGGATATTTTGTTAGCTTGACTTAACCTAGAAGGAAACCCTATTTTATGAGGGTGTTGTATTATGACTACATATTATTATGTATTCTGAGAGTCTAATAGGGGTCGTGTTGCCTCTACATCTTTGCTTGGTGATACTCTTGTGAGAAGCTTGCTCTACAAGTATATTGTAATCTTCATGATTTTTGAATAATATATTGGGTGGGTTTTGGAGTGTGGGATTTTTCTCTCAAAAGGGTTTTCCCCATGTAAATCACTATGTTTTGGTATGCATGATATTTATGTAATTTTTATAAATACCTGTAAAGTTTTACTTTACCCTCCTCTCAAGATTAGTGTAGGATGTTATTCTGCTACCTTAGCTTCCTTACAAGTGGTATCAAAGCCTAATCACCTTTAGTTTCAGTTGTGGGTTGTTGGGTTTTTTGAACTAATCTAGATTTGAGTGGGAGCTTGTGCAGAAAATACTTTGTGATCTTGTTGCAGGAATTTTTAGATGAAAAGTTCATCAGCAAGAATAGAGGTGGATAATTTTTTTGAAAATAATTTTGAAATGTGGAAGCTGAAGATGGAGGATCTATTGATAAGAATGTTTTGAAGCATGTAGATCCTACTTTTTTTGTTCAATATAATGTTATGGACCATAAAGCCAAGGGTTTAATCAAATTGTGCTTGGTAAAATTTGTTTTAATCAATTTCCATGAAGAGACCTCTGCAAAAAAACTATGGAAAAAATTGGTGAGATGTATCAAGTCAAATATTTAGTGAACAAGATTTTCTTAAGGAAGAAATTGTATTCCTTGAGAATGGAAGAGGGTGGATGAATTAAATACCACCTTGAAGCATTCAATATGTTGGTGGCTTAATTGGTATTAGTTGGTGTCAAAATGGATGAGGAGGAGAAATATCAAATCTTGCTTTGTTCTTTGCCTAATTCATGAGATTCTCTTGTTATGGCTATTGGGAGTACTGTTATATTGAATATTGAAGATGTGGTGGGTTGTTTTCTTTTTAAAGAGATGAGGAGGAAGGTATCCATCAGTGCCAAGGAGGCCCTAAATGTTTGTGAAAGACCTAAGGAAAAAGGTAAGAAGAATGAAAAACATGATAAATCCAAGTCCAAGGGGAGATCCAAATATCCTGGAAAGTCCAAAGTTATTTGCTGGAAGTATGGTATGCCTGGACATATTCATAAGGATTGCAAAGAAGAAAAGAAGAAGAAAAAGAAGAGATTTGATTCTAATCTAAGTCCGAGAAGGAATATGGTGACACATTCATTGGAGCTTTGGAAACTTGTGTAGGTAATGATGCATGGTTAATTGAATTAGGTGCATATTTCCATATGACCTTTAATGGAGATTATTTTTTGAAGAATTTGATGGAGGTAAGGTGTACTTGGGTCATGATTCTTATTTAGATATTGTTGGTCATGGTAAAGTTAGAATCAAATTTCCTGATGGTAGAATAAAAATGATTAATGGTGTGTTGCATATCCCTAGATTAGTATGAAATCTGTTATTTGTGAGAAAACTAATAGATGCAAGTGTGCAGGTAGTATTTTCTGATGCATGATGCAAGATGGTTAGAGGTACTATGGTGATTTCTAGAGGTGTTAGATATGACACATTGTATAAGATTGATGAATGCACTGTTGAGTGCAATAGTACTTATGTGAAAAGAAATTTTGTGGAAAAGGTGAGGGTTTCATCTTCAGTAGATGGTCATGGATTCTGGGTACCCAAGGGTGCTCTTTCTTATGAATCAAATTTACTTGTAGAGAAAACTATGTTATGACACCTGAGACTTGGCCACATTAGAGAAAAGGGTCTAAGGACCTTGAAAAATAAAAACCTTGTTAAGGGGTTGTTTAATTGTAATCTTGAATTTGATTTCTGTGAGCAAAGCATTTATGGAAAACAAAACCGCATTTAGTTTTACTCGAGTTCTCATAAATATTATGGTGTATTGGATATTATTCATTCTAATGTGTTTGGTCTTTTAGATGTTCCTTCAATTGGAAAATACGCATATTATGTTTCATTTATTGATGATTATAGTAGGACATGGGTATATTTTCTAAAGAGTAAATATGAAGTTTTTTAGTCATTTTAAAGAATTTAAAGTAATGGTTGAGTTACAAACTGGAAAGAAAATAAAATATTTGAGGACTAATAATGGTGCTGAATTTTTCTCTATTGATTTTGATAGATTATATAAAGATTGTGGTATTCATAGAAACAATACAACTCTGCATTCTCCACAACATAATAGAGTTGTAGAAAGAAGGAGAAGGCTAGGAGTGTGTTGAGTGGTGATGGTCTTGGAAAAAGGTTTAGGGGTGAAGGTATTGCCACTACTTGTTACCTAAATAACAGGTCTCCTACATTAGCTCTTGTTGATAAGATTCCTATACAGGCATGGTTGGGTCGCAAGCCTTCATTAAGACATCTTAGAGATTTTGGTTGCAAGACATATGCACATGTGCCAAAGGAGAAGTGAACAAAGTTGAATAACAAGGTTGTGAAATGTATCTTCATCAGATACAGTTATGGTGTGAAAGGATATTAGCTTTGGGATCCTATTGTACAAAAGGTAATATATAGTAGAATTTTTATTTTTAGAGAAACTAATCCTTCTATTACATTGCAGCTAGAACAAAGTAAATAGGAAGACACGATTCAATTTCCTTCTACACCTAGGAAAGTTGAATCGAGGCCAATGGATAGACAAGAAGTTGAGGAGAGCTCATCTAGGTTTAAATCTTTAGAAGAGGAGTAAGAACCTCCAACTCAGCTTGTTTGTAAGTCTACAAGGCATAGACAACCACTTGAAAGGTACTCACTTGATGATTGGAGATGCATTTTTTCTTTGAATACTAACATGGATGAAACTAGATTGGTAGAAGAGGCATTATGTGTGAATGATGTAGAATCCTTGAAGATTTCTTTGGATGAAGAAATGGTATCTTTGAAAATAATGGTACATGAGATCTTGTACCATTTCTTGAAAGAAGAAAACCTATTTGTTGCAACTGGGTGTTCAAGAAAAAGATTGGTTGAGATGGAGGTATTGAGAAGTACAAAGCAAGGCTGGTTGCAAAAGGTTACTCTCAAGTTGAGGGTGTTGATTATGGTGATATATTTTCTCTTTTTGCTAAAATTACATCCATTAGATTTATTTATTTTATTGCCACTTCTTATGATTTAGAGGTTGAGCAAATGGATGTGAAAACTGATTTCTTTCATGGTGAATTGGAGGAGCATATTTATATGAAATAGAAAAAGTGTTGGAAGAATAAGGAGATGTCATTGATGAACTTGTTGGCAACATGAGCATGTGGGATGAGCACAAAGTGAATAATCATGCATTGCAATGTTGTCATTGATGCCAACATTGTATTCCAGTATGAAGACCCTTATGCAAACCAATTTGGATGGATTGAATATGTTTGAAGATGATTATGTAAGATAATTTTGCAAGAAGGTTTGACCCTATGAAGGCAATAGTTGTGGAAATTGACTAAGTGTCAATTCAGGTGATTTTGTGTACAAGGGATCCGATATTTGGGCCCGTATTGGTTTGCTGATGAATATTTTTCTTTGCACTTCTAACATAATTGTGTTTGTTGATAGAAGATCCTAATTTTTGAGTTTCATCTTGTTTTGGGGCTCTTGGAGTGGAAGTTATCTATAAAAGAAGTTGATACTGGCAGTTACAGGAATTTTCCAGTCGAGTGCATATATTTTAGTGAATCCACACTTCTCCGTAGATTGGAATTTTTCTTTGCGGTTTTGTGGAGATGTTGACAAGTGACATTAGATTATATATTCTAGTTGGCATAGATTTTGAAGGTTTGCGTGTCTGAATGTGGGTATTTTTTTTTATTGGGTCATTATCGGTGCTGACCTAATGAGCTTTATGTTTTGTAGAGTTCAGTCATGTGTTGACCCATTATGTGGGTGATCTTTTAGGTTCTTTCCAATTTATTTCAATTTTTTTGGGAGGTTTGAATCTTGATGTGAAGTTTGTGTGTATGGATCTTGATCTGGAAAGCTACATTTTACATATTACATCTAATTAGGTTAACCTAGTTGATGTTATAGATGAAGCAGATATATATGAAGGATATTTTTGATGTTTTGTGAAGTAGAGATATGTGATAAAAATTTAATGATGAGAACTGTGCAAATGCAGAGTAGAGTAGAGTACTAATTCAGAATAGTATGAATTGTGTGAAATGTGTATATTGAGCTTCAATGGATTTGTACTTC
The DNA here is from genome assembly GCA_007258455.2 of Sequoia sempervirens. NCBI lineage: Eukaryota > Viridiplantae > Streptophyta > Pinopsida > Cupressales > Cupressaceae > Sequoia > Sequoia sempervirens. Next base: position 273,561,148 of record VDFB02270651.1, read on the forward strand.
AACATATTGTAGATGCAACTTGTAACAATTCAAATATGGCTGTGTGCCACCACTCTCTTCTTTCTTTTCTCAGTGGGAAGTGAGTCCACTTGTATAGTGAGTACACCTGCTATGAGCACTTTTGTAATATACTATAATCAGTTATAATATATTGTGAGATAATCCTCATCGTGGTTTTTTCCCATTTTATATTTTCCACATAAAAATCATAGTGTTCATATGTTGTGTGATGTTGTTGGATGTTTTCATGCTAAGTTCTTTCATTAATGCAATAGGATATGTAGTGTATGGGATGCTTAAATGTTTAAATGGTTTAAAAGAATATTGATTCACTCCCCCCTCAGTATTTTGGGTGTTCAACAATTGGTATCAAAGCTTGGTTCCTTGGAAGGAGCTTAACCACTTGGGGAAGATCTTGGAGGTTGAACACATGGATGTTAGAGGAATACCTATTCCTTTGAAAGAGATTCTTGTTGTTGGATCTATAGAATAAGATTGCATATTTGACATAAATGGAGAACTCAAATTTTCTCTTGAAGATCTAGAAAGAACTAAAGGTGAAAACATAATTTTGAAAGAAAATTTAAAAGAAGCGGATGAATGCATCATAAAATTGAGAGAGAAAATCAAGAAATTCAAAGAAAGGCATAAGGAGGTTAGTGAACACTTGAAGCAAGAAAATTAAATAATTACTAATCTGAAAGTGCAAGTTGAAGAAAGGACAAGAGTTGAGGAATCTTTGAATTCAATGGTGGAAAGAAAATCTTAAGAATTTACAAAGCTTGAACAATAAGTTGTGAATCTAAGATTAGATCTTGAAAAAGTAAGAGTCATGAAGACAAATTCAAGATGAGTTCTACAAAGCTTGATGAAATGATTGAAAATTAGAAAGGATCTAAAGATAAAGGTGGATTAGGACTTGCGATAGGGGAAAGCTCAAAGATAGATCAAACTACAAGCCAACCTGAAAAGAAGATTGAAGAGAAAAAGAACAATGGCAAGAAGATCCAGAATCAAAGGAATGAAGCTAGAAGACCACTAGTTAGACAACCAAATGCATAAAGGTACCCATATTTTAATGGTTTATATTATTCTTGCAATAAATTTGGACATAAGGCTATGAAATGTAGAAGCATAATGAATCAAAATGTTCTATATTTTCTTGATTAGTTTTTTATATGCAAAATATTTGGTCACAGAGCTAGTGAATGTAGAAGTCAAATGATGAATGGTTATAACAATGGTAGAATGGTTCAATCTTTCAATGGCTATTATTATACATGCAATGAAATTTGGGCATAAAGCTAATCAATACAAATCTAGAATGAATGGAAGTGAGGTTGCTCAAAAGAATGTCATATGCTACAATTGTAGTAGACCTAGACACATTTCTAAGTTTTGTAGAAGCAAAAACATGAAGAAGAATAATCCAGTAAAGAAGAATTATCTAGTACAAAAAGTTGATCTTGTAGAGACAAAGAAGGAGATCGAAAAGATTTGGAAAAAGAAGGAAGAGATAGAGGTTAAAGATGAGTCTATATTGGCATCTGGTGCACATGTTTCCTTTAGAAACTAAATTGAGAGCTTTGGATCAAGGGGAGCTTTAATGGAAATCTTTCATCCCCCAATAGAGAAATGGTGTTGATGCTTTAACATGCGGATATGTGGTGTAGATCAATGCATTTGAACTACTAGATTAGATCCTGATAGAAAACATCTTAATATAGAAGTTTGTGGAGCATTTGAAGGTATCTGTACATACAGTTAAGGGTTTGACAACTTTATGAGATGAAGCATTTATGGAAAATTAGGTCATAGTGGAATATTTATAAGTGATTCACTTAACCAAAATTCATTTTTAATCAAGCTTTCAAGAAAAGAGAAGCCAAAGAGTAGTGTAGTGTGATTCAAAGCGATTGAGTTCAAGTGCAAATGAAAACCTATTTCGAAAGTGTTTGAAGGTATTCTCAATTTTTGTTTACCCTAGTTATAAAGTGATTTCAATTTGTTGCAAAAATGTATACACCACAAGTGGTAGAAGTTTCTGAGCGCCCAAGACCTAAGTTTAAGAGGAAATCCAAAAAATCCTTGATGGATGGTGCATTTTTGCACATCCCATATGGAGTTTTACACACAGAGCATGCTAGGGCTTACATCCATGTAAAAATGGAAGAGTATAACAACATGAAGTTGAATAAATTCCGGTTCAATGAACTCACTAGAGAGTATTTCGAGTTAAAACCAGAATATGGGGTTTTGTCGAAGAAGAATCTTGATTTTTGGAGCAAGTTTCCCATCTTTTTTTATGTGGATGAGTGGTTGAGGTACACCCTGAGAAAAATACATGGCAAGTTCCTTTGGTTGGATATTCTACATTTGATCAACAAAGAGGCAATTAGGGTTGTGACTGGTCTATGATCAACTAGACTAGTATTGGTACTCAAATCTATTAAAAATGAGATTGTGATGGAACAAATAGGAGTGAAGTATGACAAGAGGGCTTTGACCATTAAAGACATAAGGAATCCTTGGTCAGGTACACTTCTATGATGATAGGCTACAAATTGTATTTCACCAATAGGGAGAACTTTGTATCAACAACCACCATCAACAGAACTTATGAGATGATTGAGAAGGATTAAAACTATGATCTATGTGAATTACCAAGACTGCAGTTGCTGGAAAACCTGCAAAAACCCAAAAAGTCCAAATATGATTTTAAGTTTGGAACTTTGATCATTTGTCTATTGTTTCACTTTTTGAATGAATTTATTGGAATGAATAATGTTGTGTGGTTATGAGACAGACCTATATCCCATCATTGTTTATATTGGGATATGTGCACACTCAAAATAACTCCCTTTGGGGGTTCTTCAAAACATTTCAGGAGAAGATGCAAGCTAGGAAAAGGATACCATAGAAGTTAGTGGAGAGGTATCAAAAGGAGATTACATTTATTGTCACAAAAGATGAGTGTATAGTGGAGGTTGTTGAACCCAAAACACTATGGATCTTGAAATTGGTATTTGAGTTCACTCCAAATGAAATTATTGGTTTAGCTGATATCCTTTTGAAGAGTCCCAAGGACACCAATGAGGAGAGATTCAAAACTTATGAGGAAAAATCAATGAAGGTCCACATGGAGAAAAGGAAGCCACAAATAAAGAATAATGTGGAGAAAATGACTACATAGTTTGCAGAGGCTATAGGCCTCTCTAAAGAGCAAGTGGAACAAGCCAAGGCTATGTTAGGTGCTCCAAGAGGATCAACAAGTGCAAGAAGATCTGGTAGAACAACTTCCACTCCTATGGTTTCTTAGAAGTCCTCCAAGACTATGCCTTCTTCCAATGGGACAAAGAGGAAGGAGACAAGCACACCTACAAAACATACCAGTTCTTTGATAAAAGAGAAAAATTCTCTGGTAAAGCAAAAAATGAGGCTTGATAAAGAGAATTCTACTTTGGCAACAAACCCAACTAGACCCATGAAAATAAGAGTTAAGATTAAAGCTACCAGAGAGCAATGTGTTAGAATTAATGTTGAAGAGGAAGAAGAGGAAGAAGGACTTAAATTGGTCTACAAAATAAAAGGTGAAGCTTCATAGAGTGAAGCAAGTTCAAAGAAACAAAAGGTTGATATAGTGGACATTGATGAAGAGGAGGAAGTAGAAAAGGAAAAGAAAGCATTCCTTATCCACATGCGAGAGAAGAAGGCATAAGCAAGAAAAAAGAAGTCACTGGAAGAGAAGAAGAAGCAAAAGAAGATAAATTTGGTAAGAGCACACAACCCAATTAAATTAGATACATTATTTAATGGGATTGTGCAAAATGAAATGTTAGAGGAAACTGTGGCATTGTACAATGAGGTTGATGAGGTGGACAAGTCCACCATAGTTGAAGCCATTATAGAATACTTTATTGTTCTTGAAGTTGATATGAGGAATATAGAGAAACAAATAACTACGCAATTATGGAATGTTTTGATGGAAAGAAGACATAAAGCTATAGAAGAAGAGGCCAAATTGAAGGCCTATACATTGGAGAAGATTAGTGCTCCCCTATCTGATAAAAATAAAGCCACATTGGCTAAAATGTACACTAAATAATTGAGAACAAAGTAAAGGGTGACAACCCTTATGAGGCAAGATCAAAATGATCTCGAAAGGTTCCAGAAGGAAACTATAGAAAAGGTTACAGACCTAGCACAAAGGATAGGAATGACCCCAGAGAACAAGGAAGGAATGCATGTGGAGATGTTTTCTCTAGAGGTGAACATAGAAGAAGATACACAAAACATTGGTGCTCAACATGAGAATATAACTAAAGAAGGAGATGTTCAGGATAATGTTCTTCCAAATGAGTAAGAAACTAAAGAAGAGAATGTTGAGAATAATGTTGAGAAGGATGCAACTACCAAAGAAGATGTTGCAAAGGAGGAAGTTTCCAGGGACCATCAAACACATCCTCTGATAATTGAAACACTTGGTGAGAATATTCAAGTTCAACTAAAGACAATTATCTCTCCAGATAACACAAAACATGTCACTGGTGAAGACATAGGGAAAGAAGATCAAAAGAAGAGTGAAGATGCCTCTAGAGATGAGGAAAAGAAAGAATCAAAGACACTAGTTAATATTGGTGATAATGAGAAGGAGAAGGAGCTAGAAGAGAAGAATGTTGAGGAAGATTTTAAGGAAATTGGTGAATCCATGCAATTGCTACAACTACCCATGCAACAAGGGAACGTGGACCTAAGCAAGATTTCACCACTCCACAAGCTACAACTGGGAGATGTCTTCCATGCATCTGCTAGAAAGGAAATAATTGAAACACATCAAAAGAATAGAGAACTGATTGAAGTAGTGAAAACCTTATAGGAGGCCATACTTGAAACAACCATTGACAACTCATTATCTGGTATGGAAAATTTGAAAATTTTGATTGATTCTTTGAAGGAATATGCCTCCTAGTTAAAGGAAAATTTGGAAAAATAAATAGATAAAAAGATGGATGAGAAGAGGCTAATGGAAATCATGGAGAAGTGTGCAAAAGCACACAATTTTTTTTAAGAAAGTCTCAAGGGTGCACAGGCTTGTGTGGCTGAGGCCAAAGCCTTATTCCAATTTTGTATGAAGTGACCTAGAGCCACAAAGAGCATTAAAGATGAAATGGACTCAATTGTCACAGATAAGAAAAGATTCTAGTGCATATGATCTAACACAAGACCTAGATGGAAGTATAAGGTCAGTGGTAGAAGACTTACATGAGAAATACTTCCAACTGCAAGCACAAAAAGAAAAGGTTATTATGCAGTTTGGAAACCTCAAAGACCTGATGAACTCTAAGTTTAGATATGTTTCTAGTGCCATGGTAAGTGCTGATAAATCTACAAAGATCACTCTGGTACCCAACACTCTAGAAGAAAGGGAAAAATGCATAATGGAGCTAGAGACCTAGTGCAGGATACTTAGAATATCCAAGAAGATCTGGGAAGAGGGAAAACATGATTGGAAAGCTCATCTAGAGAAGTTTCAAGGGTCAATCTCCTTTGATTGATTGTAATTCTTTCTTTTTATGTAGTTTTAGTTTATTGTTTTAGACTCTAGTGTATATATGTGGATTGTTGTATAGCTCTCTTGGGGGAAGTTAGTTTAGTTTTCAGCTTGTATATATGAACATATTTGTTAGGGGGAGATACGATATGAAATAAAATTTATTGAATTTATTGTATACTCCCTTTTCCCTTGATTTCAAAGGGGGGGAATAATTTTGGAGATGATTTTGGAATGTTTCCATCAATGAAAAAAGGGTAGATTGTTGGAAGAATAAAGGATGCCATTGATGAACTTTTTGGCAACATGAGCATGTGGGATTAGCACAAAGTGAACAGTCATGCATTGCAGTGTTGTCATTGATGTCAACATTGTATTCTAGTATAAAGACCCTTGTGCAAACTAGTTTGGATGGATTGAATATGTTTGAAGATGATTACGTAAGACAATTTTCCAAGAAGGTTTGATATCATGAAGGAAATAGTTGTGGAAATTGACTATGTCAATTCAGGTGATTTTGTGTACATGGGATTTGGTATTTGGGTCTGTATTGGTTCATTGATGAAGATTTTTCTCTGCACTTCTAATATAATTTTGTTGGTTGATAGAAGATCCTAATTTCAGAGTTTCACTTGTTTTGGATTCTGGTGTGGAAGTTATTAGTAACAAAAATTCAGACTAGAAGTTACATGCATTTTCTAGTCCAATGTATATATTTTGGTGAATCTGCACTTCCCCATAGATTGGAAGTTTTCTTTATGGTTTTGTGGAGATGTTGATAGGTGTCAGTAGATTGTATATTCCATTTGACATATATTTTTAAGGTTTGCATGTTCGAATGTGGGTGTATAGTTGGAAAATTTTGTTATTAGGTCATTATCAGTGTCGACCTAATGAGCTTTATGTTTTGTGGAGTTTAATCATGTGTTGATCCATTATGTGGGTGCTATTTTAGGTTTTTACTGACCTATTTCAAATTGTTTTTAGGTTTGAATCTTGGTGTGAAGTGTGTGTGTATGGATCTTGAGTTGACAAGCTATATTTTTCATATTACATCTAATTAGGCCAACCTAATTGATGTTATAGATGAAGTAGATATAGATGAAAAATATTTTGAAGTTTTGTGAAGTAGAGATATATGATAAGAATTTGTGGATGCAAATTGTGCAAATGCAAAATAGAGAAGAATATTAATTTAGAATAGTATGAAGTGTGTGAAGTCGATAAATTAAGCTTCAATGGAATTGTACTTCAACATATTGTAGATGCAACTTGTAATAGTTTAAATCTGGCTGTGTGCCACCACTCTCTTCTATCTTTCTTTTCTCAGTGGGTAGTGAGTCCACCTACAATGAGCACTTCTGTAATATACTATAACCAATTATAATATATTGTGAGCTAATCCTCACCGTGGTTTTTCCCATTTTGGGTTTTCCATGTAAAATTCTTGGTGTTCATGTGTTGTGTGATGTTGTTGGAAGTTTTCATGCTTTCTTTCATTACTACAATAGAATATGTTATGTGTATTGAATGTTTAAATGTTTAAATGATTTAAGAGAATACTAATTCACCCCCCTCAATATTTTGGGTGTTCAACATAGAGCACTACATGGTGAAAGGTAAAAGTAAATTGATTTGCAAATTGAAGAAATCTTTGTATGGCCTAAAACATAGTCCTAGGATGTGGTTCCATAAATTTGATACGTATGTGTTGAGCTTGGGATTTGAGTGTTCTAAATAAAATAATTGTGTTTATTATAAAACTAATGGTGATCATTTCTTGTTTATTGCATTGTATGTTAATGATATGCTATTTATTGGTAAAGGGAAAGGTATGATTTCAAAACTGAAAGCTCAACTTGCTAATAAATTCAAAATGAAAGACCTTGGTGCAACTAGACACATTATTGGGATGGAAATTAAAAGAGACAGGGTGGAAATAAAGCTATGGATTGGCTAAAGTAATGTCAATTCAATTTTAAAGAGGTTTGATATGCAGGATTGTAGACCATTGTGTGCTCCTTTTTCAATTGGAACAAAGTTATCTATTTTAGATTGTCCTACATCCCCATCAGATATGGAAGACATGAGCAGAGTGCCTTACCAGAGTGCAATTGGAGGTTTGATGTATGGTATGGTCTATACTAGACTAGACCTTTCCCAAGTAGTGGGAGTTCTTTCCAAATATATGTATAATACTGGTATAGTTCATTGTGATGCAGTTAAAAGAGTCTTCAAATATTTGTGTGGTACCTTAGAGTATTCCTTGTGTTATCATAGTAATTTTACTAAATATGAGATTTCCCTTGATATTCATGGTTATGTGGATTCAGGATGGGTAGGTGATGTTGATAGTAGATGATCCACCAATGCTTATATATTTAATTTATTCAGAGGTGCAATTATTTGGATGAGTAAGCGATAGGTTGTGGTTGCTTTGTCCACTACTAAAGCTGAGTATATGATAGCTACTTATGGTTGTAAAGAAGCCATTTGACTTAAGAGAATGTGTTTAGATATTGGAATAAAACAAGGTGTAGTAACAATTTATTGCGATAGTAAAAGTGTGATCTATCTAGCTAAGAACCCAACACTTCATGCTAGGACCAAGCACATTGATGTACAATATCATTTTTTAGAGATATGGTTGAATATGGCAAGGTGAAGCTGGTTAAGGCAGATAATTTTATGAATGTTGTTGATTCCTTAATTAAGCATGTGAGAACAAAGAAGTTTAGATGGTGTTTAGAGCCTATGGGCCTTTCGACCCCTAACAATTAAGAGATGATGCTTATACTCCCTCTTGTTGCTCTTGCAAGGTGTTTGACAAGTGGGAGATTTGTTGGGAAAATGTGTCTCAACCTTGCAATTACATAAGGTACTATTGATTGATAGGTAAGTGTGGCGATACCCCCATGAGGGGCTTGGGGGTTGCATGCCTTGGTGGGGACTCAAGGGAAACACCCCTAAAAGACAAATTTTATGTATATTTTATTATTGCAAATATGGACCATTCATCATTAGGTTTCATATTTGACGGTGGATATTTTTTTGTTTTGAATTGCCCTAGAAGGAAACCCTATTTTATGAGGGTGTTGTATTATGACTATGTATTATTATGTATTCTGAGAGTTTGATAGCGGTTGTGTTGCATCTAGATCTCTGGTTGGTGATACTCTTGTGAGAAGCTTGCTCTACAAGTATATTGTAATCTTTGTGATTTTTGAATAATTTATTGGGTAGCTTTTGAAGTGTGGAGTTTTTCTCTCAAAAGAGTTTTTCCCACATAAATCACTATGTTGTGGTATGCATGATATTTATATTTATTTATATTTGAGTTTTTGTAACTGTTGTAAAGATTTGCAAATTTTTGCATTGCCCTTCTCTCAAGATTAGCGTAGGAAGTTGTTTTGCTACCTTAGCTTCCTTAAAACATTTTCATCGCCATTGTGGAAGTGGAAGCATTAACACAGGGTTTGAATAAGGAAAGCTCCTAAATGACGCAACCCTTCCTCTCTCTTTGAATGTGTAGGTTTCAAGTTTGAAGGAGATTGAAGGAAGCTTGAAGATCCATTTTCTATTGTTACATTTAAAAACCTACATCTTAAGAAGCTATGAAAACTCACTTACAAAATTATTAGATAGTGTTCTGAAAAATTTGTAGGTGGTGTTGAACACACCTTGATACTAAGAGGGGGTGAATACATATCTTCAAAAATTAAACCCTTTAGCACAATGCAATTTAGGACTTCTAAACAGATCAACAACCTTAATCTAATCAACATCAATGAAAGATAAAGAAATGAACAAACATGCACAAGATAACACCAAATAGACATGGAAAACCCAAGAAGGGAAAAACCATGGTGAGAAATCTCACAATATATTAATAAGATTATATTTTTTTTAAGGCTCACTACCTAAGGAAGCACACCACTCCCTAAAGAACTTGAAGGCTAAGGTGCACAACCTTAGGGAAAGATACAAAGGACTTGCAAGCTGAGGCACACAACCTTAGGGAAAGATATAAGGACCTACTAGGGGGACTCACTATCTTTGAGCAGGATACATGATGATTTGTATTTACAACATATGTCAACAATGCACTTTGTTGAATGAGGAATTGAAGCACATCTGACATATATTTTCACAAATCACATTATTTACTACATCATTCCACACACAATCTTGTAAGTTACTACATTGTTCCTTGCATATACACATTGTTCATCAGATTAGGTTGGCTAGAACATGAGACAAACAATAATCTCAACAAGTTGGCCACAAAACATAATCGTAGTGAAATCAGTCCTATCTAAAAGATAGAGAGGACCTAAAACAACTTATTACATCTTACAATGTGATCCCAAACATCAAACACACTGGTGCACATCATCCCAAGTTGACAACAAGGAAACATGTAGAAGAAATGTGTAGCACATTACCAGTTGGCCCAAAAACACCTTCCAATAGAATTTACTCAATGTGATTCTCAACAAGATAGGGTAGCACCCAAACACATCTTAACACAACCTTAATTCCTAGCACAAACCCCCAAACACAGTGCAAAAAAGATAACAAGTCCTATCATCCAGACAACCAAAAATTACCAAGAAAACCAACTGAAGCAATATGAAACACCAAAGAGATCAACCATTAATGTGTGGATCACACGGAGATGTTCTATGAACATCCAACAACACTTCCATATACTTCTTTCTCAATTTCATGCCAAAAATAGCTAGCACAAACCAAATAGAAACAAAAAACTTCATCCTAAAATCCCATAAGATATAGTCATGAGCTAGAATATTTATAAATAAAACTTGTGGTAAACTTCATCACATGAAAGATGAACTGAGACACTGTACTAAAACTAAATTTTTTTTTCACAAAGGCACATAAGAAAAAACAATAGTGTGGAGAAATGAGGAGCATTTTCCAGACCAGTCCTAACAAGTAACCAAACTATAAACCCATTAAAATTACTAGAGACCTCCTCGACAACACTAGTGACCTAAAATAATAAGAGTGCAACATCCATAGATCAAAAATAGTGAATCCAAAACCATAAGACCATATCTTCAAAATTAGAGGAATGTAGAGCATTCTCCCAATCAATCTTCAAAGCAACTTCCTATAGTAGAAACCTTCACCAATATTCAGAGATAAACACTTCCTTGTAGCAACACATACTTCCTCAGGAACACCAAGATAAGATATACAACGTATCCACAACATCAATATTAATTCTAATACTCATCTTAATATATCATCATGATACCATTTCTGTTGACAACAAACATACTCAATACTACTTTAATTGATATCAAACAAGGCATAACATCCAACCATGAACATCAACAACATCACTATTAGAAAATCGTCATTGTATACCATCAACATACAAATATAAGCATCAATGACAACCCAAACTAAGTTTTGAAATAAATGAAAAACTTAGGTAACATATGTGCAATAATTTCCCCCTTTCACATTGATGGGAACATACACCTAGTTATTCTCCCCCTTTGACATCAAGGAAAAAGGGAAAGATATTCATTTAAATCATCAACACATTCTCAACAACTGCACTTCTCCTTCAAACATTTATACATGCTCCCCCTATCAACAATGACCAACTAACTACCTACTCCCCTTGAGAGGTAGCTCACATCAATCCAAGAGAAAAGGATATGACATGAATTTCTCCCCTTGGATGGATGCACTATCTATGCATCTAGTTAGGAGGGGAAATGACCCCTAACTTCTATCAGAGATAATCAAAAGTATCCTTTGAAAGAACTTTAGTGAAGATGTCTGCAATATGATCCTTAGTAGGAACATACTCCAATCTAACTTCTTGTTTTACAACCTTTTCTCTTAGGAAGTGATACCAGATAGAAATATGTTTGGTCATGTTATCACCTAAGTATGCACCCTTGCTAAGTTGTAGAAACTTAGCTTACTGGTGAAACATTGGATCTCTTCTAGGTTTGTGGTTCACCTATGATGAAAGAGAACCTCCAGATTGAGCTAGTTATCTTCCGTCATAGGTGACCCAAAAACTTGGAAGAGATCCAATGTTTCACTAGTAAGCTAAGTTTCTACAACTTAGCAGGGGTGCATACTTATGTGACAACAGTTTTTGGCATGCTCAGTGGGACTAATTGAACCATCTCAGTTCAATATTTGTTCCTTTTTTGTTGATATTTGGTGTGTATATTAGTAGTTTCTTCCTTTAGAGGAAATATTTTTCACACACTTGACGACTCCAACTTATTCTACTAGTTTCAAAAAATGCCAAGTGCTGGTATGTACTTAGTTTTTGCAAAAAAAATCAGACTTCATTATTATGGTTTTAAGAGAATTTTAATGAGTTTCCAATTTGTTTAGATGTTGCACCATGTCTTCATTTCAAGGAGATATTTTTTATCATTAGCCATTCCATGAAAAATGTTGTTCATAACCCTTCAACTAGCCATACCAAGAAAAAAATACTCCTGGTTTTGTATCAAATGACCCGATAACAGCAGTTCGTTAGCATTTTTATCATGCTTACCACCAACCCACCCCTACTCAATCTTCTTGGCAACCTTCTGATCAGTTTGAAGAAGTCATGGCTAAGTTGAACCAACCTTGTTACCTCCCTAGCCAGCCCCAAAATACTGACAATATGGGGATTATTGACATCAAGAGCATATTGATAGATTTCAATAAATGGTTGGATGACATCAAGAGACAACAAGAGTTTGATTTACATAGGAGGAGTTGGATTACCAAGCTTATCAATACTAGTAGAATATGGATATACAGAGGAAGCAATATGAGGAGTCTCTTGCAAAAGATATTTCTGCTAAACAAGAGTTGATGAATCTTTTGCTTGCTCAAGTGTGAAGGTTGGAAAACTAGTCAACTAATTGCATTCCAAATCAACATGTGAAGGAAGAGCTTCCCAAGTACAAAATCCAAAGTTTCAAGCAAGGTATGCCTTTTAAGTCTTCAAATCAATCTTGTAAGTTTTGGGATTCCAAGTTTTAGAGGCCTGCGTCCTTTGCAAGAGCCTAGTATCCCTCAAGAACAACCTTATTTGAAATGTATACTTCCTCAAGAAACCCAACAAGACCTTTATAATCAGCCCTCTTGTCCTATCACCATTCATCTTTCTATAGATGGTCCCATTGTCTACCAAGATAGTTGGTTTAGTAAGAAAGAAAATGAGGTTTTTGGGGAGGAACAAGAAGAATCTTTTGTTGTTGGTACACTTGCAGATGAGTTAAAAGAGGAAAAATCAGACTTGTTGCAAGAGGGTGATGAAAATATTCAAGTAGGACAACAGTATGAAGGGAAAGTAGAAAGTGTTGGACATGAAGTTCTAACTGATTTATTTGATGAGCTCCCATTTTTTGGTGAAGGAGAGGAGAATATGCCAATACCTATGTTAATAAATAAATTAGGACATCGAGGCAATGAGCAAGTAAGCGCTGATGTAAATGAGGTTTTAGCATTCTCATTTGATGAACTTCCTTCTTTCATTGAGCAAGAGGAAAGGGACTATACAAATTTCAAACCCATCACCAATTTTGGGGCAGATAGAAGACGAGCAAGAGCATGAGAAGATGCTGGTTTATGAAGAGACATATGATTTTTTTTTTGTTTTACAAAATATCAAAGAAATTGATACACATAAGGTTGTTGATCAAACTAAGAATAAAGTCAAAATCTATCCTCTTATACAAAAAAGAAAAGAAGAGGTTGAGGAAGACATTTTTTGGGATGATTTAGAGACATTTTTTGCAAACTTAGATGCCAAGCCAACACTTATGGAAGAGGAAAATCATGAGTAGCAAGAACAAAAGGCGGAAATTTCTACATTTATGCCAAAAAAGTCACAAGGCGTGGTTGTAAAAAATCAAAAAGATGATGAAGAAGCAGCCCATAAGCATGAAACCAGCAAGGAGACATCAAATTTTGTACTTTCAAGAGCATGTCCAATCAGACATTTAGCCAGAATGGAGTCCCACAAAGTATCACCACTCATGCTTGCACCCAAGCATGAGGTTACAATTGAGTAAAATGAATATGAAGTTGCAGCTAAAGAAGGTCAAAATAAACTTACTTATCCAGTTCAAAATGACAGTATAAGTGAGTTTGTTTACATCATTCATGAAGCATTGCAACAGTTTATTGAATACGTATTTGTGTTTTGTATCCTCTTAGCAATTTGATCATGTAACACATCCTATGTTGGTTAGAAAAGGGAGTTATTTTGCAAAACCAGTGAAGGGATTTGTTTGAACATCACCACCTTCGTTAGTGTAGGTTAGGTTAGGTTATTTTTTGAGTCAATAAGTATTGTTACACGTAGGTTTTAGGAGTCTTTTCATTCCTCCAAGTGCTGATGCATGGTTGGTCAATTTGTTTTGGTGATGTTGAATCTTCTTGGAAGGTTGGGTTGTTTGAAGGTGTCAAGTATTGTAAAAATCCTGCTACAATAGTGTACAAGGTATGATTTTCAATTTGTTCTCAAGTTATTCTATGACTCATATGCCCAATGGATTGTATAAGGTAGCTGGTCACCGTGTTTATCAACAAACATCTTCGAGAGGTCGCCAAGAGATGTTGAAATTTTAGTTTTGGAACATTTTATTGAAAATGCTTTAAAAATTAAAGCATTTTATGAAAGGGAAAAGGGAGAAAGAGACAACATAATAGATTGCAATTAAAACTAAGTGAAATAGGGAAGTGGAAATATTTTACCAAGTCTTTTTCTTTGGGTGCCAAGAAGAAAACAACTTTCAACTTGCTTCACCCATGCAACAAGGAGAAGTGTAGGGTTATAGCACGTTGTGTTTGAAGGAGTCTCCCCTCCTGGTTTTGAGGGCATGTTTTGGAGAGCTTTCAGTTTGCTAGCATGAGGTCAACAGTTTTTGTTGCAAATGAAGACACATGCTGCAAATGATGGGTTAGAGTATGGCACGTTCTAGGGTAGTTGGAGGAATTTCAGGGGTTTCATACCCACACTGCAGATCCTACATGGCTATTTTCCCTTTTTGACAGGTATGTTTGAAGTTTCAAGATTGTAAATTCTTGTTTTAGAAGTTGGAGCATAAGAAAACTCTTAAAAGGCTTAGGGAGATATTTGAAAAGGCTTAATCTCTATCAAAACACGAATAGACCTACAAAAGATATACATTATCATTGCTCTTATTGAGTTTTCTACTTGATGGTTGTGCTTTCATGCAAAAGTGTCCATTGTTTATGTTTCCATTTTTTGCGCGATGTTAATGCAAAGCACCTCATTATTTACATGAGCAGTTGCATTAGAAAGCTATCTATTCTTTCATGTTGAAAGTAGTGTGAGAGATAGTGTGCTATTTTTACTAAGTTGAGATGCACAGTCAAACTTGTCATATTCATTCCCAAGAACTTCATTGAAGTTGTAGAAATCCTATGCATAATGAGGTAGTGTACAGATGAAAGTCATGATAGACCTAGGGTTTCAAAAGAATAGTGACAACCCTGAGTTTGTTTTTGGAATAGCATTGGTACTACATGTTTGGTATCTTGTTTTCCTTATTGTCCTAAACTCACAACATGATCCTAAGGATTTATTCCATTTAAATTGGATCATGAACATAGGTCACTGTAAATGATGAGTTAATACCATGATTTTGAATATCATAAAGGTAGATTTGTACTTATACAAGGGTCACAGATCATCGGTTTTATGTTGTCAATACTCCTTTTATGTTGATAAGGCTTGATTGGAGGCTCATTTTTCCAATTCCTGCTCATTTCCATACCAAGCAAAAAAATGGTAGTATCACTAAGTAATGGCGGTCATGTGAATGTCAAAAAGAAAGGTTGACAACAAATTTTGTGAAGTGGCTTCCAAGAGTAATGATTGCACCAACAATAGTATCATAATTTTATGGTGATAATGAGAATAGTGTGGTCTGAGATACTCCATCATCAGTTGCATATAGTCATGATTATTGTAGATAGAAATTTCCTCTATGGATGAGCTAAGTAAGTTCATAGGAACCTTCATGGTACAAGTTGGCCTTTTAGTCAAGATGAAGATTCTCTACTATTTTAGCTCAATGGGTTGTCTGATGATATTGGGGTTGCCTATGTGGGGAGGTAAAAGATCATTCATCTTCTTTACATGTGGAAACTAACTTTAGTGACAACCAAATTTCTATGCATATTTTCATGCAGATTTCTTCCACAATGTTTTCTGAGGATGTTATTAGTGGAGGATGATGTTTCAACTTGGCAAACATGTTTGTCATTCATAGTCTTAAGGGTAGTTCATAGTTAAAGTGGGCAGTCGTGTGACAAGAAATGAAGTAAATTCCATGGTCCCTGCACAATGCATAGTCACAAGTACACAATAATAAAAAATGAGGTTAAAAAAGGACAATGTTCCTAGTCAAAGCCAATGGTTTGCAAAATACTTAGTCAAATTCACTCAAACCTTTGAATAGGATAGTACACACAAAGATAACAGTTATGCAAAGCAAAAAAAAGTGCAAAAAAAGCAACTATGAAAGAAACAGGGTTGCATGAAGATAACCTCATGATAAGAGTATCAAGCAACGAACATGAACCCATAGACACAAACATTTTACATTTTGAAGGCTTGCATGAAAGCTACAAGTGGCTGAAAATGTTTAGGGATGCACATAGTACACTACATGCCATTATCCAAGAGAAAAAATATGTAGATGACATCAAAATATAGTGACCTCTAGGCTATAACTGATGCTGACTCAAAACACGGAAAAAGAGAGACTTGACCTTGACTTTGAAGTTGCTACAAAGATAACTGTAAAAGATAGTCCATGCATACAAATTTCAAGTTGGCTATGTTTCAATATTTCTAGAAGTATATTAATTCAAGTGGGCTATGTTTCAAGCATTGATGGTTTATCAAGCATCACATATTCTTCATGTCCAACTAGGAAGATATTTACATATGATGTGTCATTGACAATGTTACATTTCCCGTGAGAGATTTCAAAGGAGAATCTACATTCAAAGCAAGGAAAACTCATAATTTAAAGAACATAATAGTCTATCATGATTAGTGCACCTTTCCAATTAGCTATGGATGAAGGGGTAGTTTCAACTTGAAGCACAGTCAACCAAGTGACAAAGGCATTCTGCAATAAAAGATAAATGCAGATCATAGTCCTTTGATTGGTGAAGAAATGAAGATAAAGAATCCTTAATGAGATTAGTTGAGTGTTAAAAGTTTTCCTTGAACTTCTCCTATACTCAAAGAGGTTGTTGACCATTTCAGAGGCCTAGCACATGTCATAAAATAGGGTGAGTTGGGTTTGGTCAGTTGGAAGTACTTATGGCAGCAGTTGAAAGTATCTAAGAGTGGAGGTAGGCATCTAGGAGTTAAAAAGGTCTTCCAATTCTCTTCCTCAATGTACAACTAGGTCTATAACTTAAAGTCAACATTGAAGACCTTTCAGTTGGGCACTCAAGGAGAGTTTTTGACTTGTTAAAGCTATGACACATGTCATTTATTCATTGTAACAAGTCACTAGAGGATAGGAAATTGTTCTAGGCTAATAAGCACACCTATTTTCATTTTCTAGCTAGTTCTTTTCACTTTTGGGAAGCATTGTAAACTTAGAGAAGTTTCTTTCTACCCATTTTTGGTGCATTCTAACTCATAAAGTTAGTTTCTGGCTCATTTTGGAGCTATGTATTGTAACCTATGAAGGTTCTTTCCAACAAAGAATAGGCATGGTAACTTATTTTTAGACTTGTATGTTGTTTGTAAGAATTTTTTTATCAATAAAACAAGTTGTTTTTACCTTCTCAAAATTGTTTCATTGTGCAAGCTTCAAAATGGTTGATGTGATCTTGTGGTGATGCTTCTTGTCCTTGATTTCTATCTTGTTTTTCATTGCCTTTATGAAGAAAACATGTACTTTTGCAGGTCATTACTTTTGTTTAACAAGCTAGGAGTAGAATTTAAGTTGTGAGAACATTTTCAGCTCCTTCTAAATGTTGTCCTAGTTATCAAACCTAGTAATGAAATACTTAGGTGAGAGACATGTGAAATTTTGGGTTGTGTATGTTAAAGTTTAAGTTTTTGATCATGTTCTGTTCATTTAAACAAGTGCAGATCAAAATTCATTTCGTGCATCATCTTAGGATCATAGGTTTTCATTTTCATAGCAATTCATATCTCTTTCCTTTGCAAGTGATTTAGTTTAGGTGATAGTTCTAAGAGAACCAACTCACTCTAGAGGTTCTCTTTCATCATAGGTGACCCACAAACCTAGAAGAGATCCATTGTTTCACCAGTAAGCTAAGTTTATACAACTTAGCAGGGGTGCATACTTAGGTGATATCAGGTCCTTGAATGCATCACCAGATTCTTGGAAATGTTTATTGTACTAGTATTATCACACAATATGGAAATGGGTTCATCATACACCATCTTTATATCCTTTAAATTATTCTTCATCAAAAGCAATTGGGTGCAACAAGATACTACAACAATATACCTAGCTTCTGATGTGGATAAGGATACTAAGTCTTTCTTCCTACTAACCAAAAGATCAATCTGTCTCCTAAGAAAAATGAACTTCCACTAGTGCTTCTCCTGTCATCCACACATCTTGCCCAATCAACATCAATATAAACAATTAAAGAAAAGTTATCATTAGGTTCTCATACCACAAACCATAATATGGAGTTCCCTTCAAAGATCTGAATATTCTTTTTACTGCCTTCATCCATCCTTCATCTTTTCTAGCATTAGCAAAGGTCTTGGGATCTGCTTTTGATAGTAAGCACAAATTCACTTGCTCACTTTCTTTTACAAGCCTTCTCCTGGTCTGCGCACCCTCATTCTTATCTCCAACAATCTTATTTGATGAATGGTTCCTCTGAACATATTTTTCTAGAGTCTTAGGGGCCTTTTCTGATTCTTGTTCCTTCTCTTCTTTCGCTTCTTCTTGTTCTTCATTGCAGGGAGGTATATCAAATCCACAAACCTTTGGTTCTTGTGACATTTGACACAAATCTTCATCTATCTTAACATTTTTGCTTTCAATCATCTTTCCCAATCTTTTGTTGTACCATCTATAGGCCTTGCTTCTGGTTGAGTAACCAAGGAAGATCCCTTCATCACAACTTGATTCAGACTTTTCAAGGTCTTCTTCGTCTCTCTTGATGTAGAATTTGTTGCCAAAGATCCTGAAATATATGATAATGGGAGGTCTTCCATACCATAGCTCATAAGGTTCTTAGTGATATTGACCCTCAATTGTACTCTGTTAAGCAGATAGAGCAGTTTGAACTACTTCCTTCCAATACAGATAAAAAAATTTCATCTTTCAACATTTCCCTAGCCATCTCTTGCATAGTCCTATTCTTCTTCTCCACTACCCCATTATGCTGAGGGGTCCTAGGAGCAGACAAATGTATCCTAATACCATGATCTTCACAAAAAAATTCAAATTCATTTGAAGTAAATTCACCTCCTCTATCAGATCTTAAGCATTTGATCTTAACATTCTTTTCATTCTCAAATTTTACTTTGAAAATATTAAACTTATCAAAACTTCTAATTTTTCTTTTAAAAATGTAACCCAAGTCATTCTAGAGTAATCATCAATAAGAAAAATGAAATACCTTTCACCTTTTTTACTCTTTGTTCGTGTAGGTCTGAATAGGTCAATGCAAATCAGCTCTAATGACATTGTGGAAGAACACTCCCTGCTTTTGAAACTTGTCGTTGTTTGCTTTCTCATTTGACACTCCTTTCATAATGTGTTTGCAAGCTTGGTTATCTTAAGCATATCTCTCACCGCATGAGTAGAGATGATATTCACCATATTGTTAAAGTTGATGTGTCCCATCCATTTGTGCCACAACCAACACTCATCAAATTGAGCCAATAAATAGGTTCTTCCATTTGCATCCTTTAGACATTATACATTTCCATTTGTCCTAGTACCTTTTGCAACTAATATTTTAGACCCTACCTTCCTGATCTCACAACCTTTGGCATGAAATGTAAGGTTTTATCCTTTACTGCACATCTAACAGACACTGAGGAAATTATGCTTCATCCATTTGACATAGAGGACATCCTTAGTCTTTTTTTCCATCAATGGTTATGGCACCCTTTCCACTAATTTGTGCTTACTCATCACCACCAAACTTGATAGCTCCACCATTCTACTTCATAAGGATGATGAATTTTCGTTGTCACCAGTCATGTGGTTAGAGAAACCATTGTCAATTACACAAGAATTTGCTTCTTCCTTTGCATGAAAGACAGTCCACACAACTACTGATTTTTCATTATCTTTGCTAGCCTGCAAGGTACCATAGTTATATTTTTCAATATCACTCTTTTTGTCACCAAATTTCAAGGCCATGAAGAGTGTTTCATCATTTGAATCATCATGATCTTCATCTTTTGATGTACTCTCCTTGGAATAAATACTCCTTTTGAACTTCTCTCTTTTGTTGTTATCCTTCAATTCTTTAAAATGACATTTAGAGGCAAAATGACCAATTCAGTAATTCTCCCACAATTGAAGCACTTGAAAGGTAACTTACCTTTGTATTTTCCAGTGACCTTTAATCTTCTCACAAAGTTTGCTTCTACCTCATCAAAGTCACCATATTGATCAACTATTTCATCTTCTACCTTCTTACTGACTTTGAATGCCACTTCCTTCTTTGGAGCATCTTTGTCAAACTCTCTCATTCCAAAGGCAGTGAGAGCACCAAAATTTTTATCTAAGGAATATTTATCTAAGTCCTTAGACTCCTCAATAGAAGATACCTTATGTCTATAAGATTTAGGGAGAGATCTCAGAACCTTCTTCACAATCTCATCTTCTTTCACTTCTCCACCAAGACCTTTGATGCCATTAGCTACTTCATCCACCTAGAGCATATAACTAGTAATAAATTCATCCTCTGTCATCCTTAGCGTCTTAATTTTGTTCTTGAAGTTTTGCATCTTGACTTGCTTCACTTTACCAGCACTTTCATAAATGTTGCTAAATTTTTCCCAAACATCCTTAGCAGAACTACTATTCATCACCTTTAGAAGTTCTAGATCAACTAACCCACAGATGATAGCATTCTTTTCCTTGGCATTGTTCTCATACAACTTAATCGTAGTTGGATTTTTTGGAGGAGCAATATGAGTAGTGTAGCCATCTTTAACAGATTGTCAAACATCAAACCTTGGAGAGGGTAGATAGCCTTCCATTCTTACTCTCCAAAAGGTGTAATTTGTTCCATCAAATCTAGGACCCTCGTAAGATCCATCATGTGCCATCCTAGACCTTCCTCAAGTAGTTAAGATCCTTTTGAGGAATTTGGATTTGATAACAATTATTGAGCACACCTTGATACTGAGAGGGGAGGTGAATCAATATCTTTAAAACTTAAACCCTTCAGGACAATGCAATTTTAGACTTCTAACCAGATCAACAACCTTAATCTAATCAACAATAATGAAAGATAAAGAAATGAAAAAACATGCACAAGATAACACCAAATATACGTGGAAAATCCAAGAAGAGAAAAATCACAATGATAAATTTCACATTATATTAATAAGATCACAATTTTTTTTAAGGCTCATTACCTAAGGAAGCACATTGCTCCTTGAAGGAATTGCAAACTAAGGTGAAAAACCTTAGGGAAAGATACAAAGGACTTGTAGGCTAAGGCATACAACCTCAGGGAAAGATACAAGGACCTGTTAGGGAGACTCACTATCTTTGACAATGATACATGAAGATTTGAATTTATAACATATGTCAACAATACACTCTACTTATTTAGGCGTTGAGGCACATTTGACTTATATTTTCACAAATCACGTTGCTTACTGCATCATTCCACACACATTATTGAAAATTATTGCATTGTTCCTCAGATATACACATTGCAACTAAATTGTTCTTCCATTTATATCCTTTGCAAGAAAGGAAAACATTAGATTAGGTCAGCCAAAACATGAGACAAACAAAAATATCAAAAAGTCAGCCACAAAACATAATTGCAGTGAAATCAGTCCTATCCAAGAGATAGAGAGGACCTAAAACAACTTATTACATCTTCCATTATGATCCCAAACATCAAACATGCTAGCGCACAACATCCCAAGTCGACAACAAGGAAACATGTAGAAGAATTGTGTAGAACATTACCATTCAGCCCAAAAACACATCTTACAGAGAAATTTGCTCAATGTGGTTCTCAACAAGATAGGTAAGGACCCAAACACATCTTAACACAACCTTAATTTCTGGCATAGAAGCCCAAGCACATAGCGCAAGCAAGAGAACAAGCCTTGTCGTCCAAACAACCACAAATTACCCAAAAAACTAACTCAAGCAATATGCAGCACCAAAGAGATCGACCAATAATGTGTGGATCACAAGGAAATGTTTTATGAATGTCTAACAACACTTCCATATACTTCTTGTAGCTCAGAGAAAAACACACGAGAGAGTTAAGCAATTCAAATCTAATCTATTCAAACTATACTAACGAATCCTCAAAGCTTAGATAATTGAGCACAAAAGAAAGCTAAGAGAAACATGGATAAAAGAAACTATTTTACCAAACATGCGATCAATTCCATTGAATAACCTCCATTACTCTTCTCCATTTCGTTAGTGTAGTGTACTTGCCCTTAGATTTTCAAATTTCGTGCAAGCATGGCCTAAGTGTTGTGATTAAGACAAAACATCGAAGATTCAAGATAATTTCTCTAAAAGTCATACGATTTCAAGAGAGATTGGAATGATGAAGGAAAAATCAATTTATAGAAAATTGATCATTCGAATGATAGGCCAGGATCATTTGAATTATAGACATGCATTATGATAACTGTTAGTAGTGACATGAGTGATAAAAACTAGAAATAGAAATAAATATTAAATAAATGATTTAATCTTCGAGTTAGGTATTCAAAAACAGAAGAATAGTCTTTGCATGACAAAGATAAAGATGGATTAAAGCAACTCTCTATTTGGACGCACACACAAGATTCAATTAATTAAATAGAAATATTTAATTAATATGCATGTACACACAATTGAGTTAGAACTAGATGACTAAATGATATGACAAATAACTTACTCAAGAAAGCAACTCAGACATTAAATCAAGAGTTAACTGACTGAATTAAATAGATCTTCGAGTCAAGTAAGAGTGAATACTTAGATAATTTGCACAATTATCTAAATATAGAGGAATGCGCTAAAATAGGATTTATGAATTAAATAATTCATTTAATTAAAGATTTGATATTTGAAAAATAATTAAATAAATAAGATTTATTTAATTAAGTGACGAAGGGATTTAAATGAATAATTAAATAAATAAAGGATTTATTTAATTATAGTTGGCATATGATAAAAGGGGGGGGATTAAATAAGAATTTATTTAATTTGATAAGAAGGATAAGGTTAATTAGTAACATAATTAAATAAAAAGCGTTTATTTAATTAATCAAATAGAATAATTAAGATTATTTAATTAATAGAAGAAATGAAGACTTTAGAGAATAATTAAATAATTGACATTATTTAATCATAACCATGAAGAATACAAATTATGATGCATTTGCAAAATAATGACACATTTGAATAACATTTGATTTTGTCACTTTGCATTAGGATAGGCGATTGATGCTGACATGATGCATGTATAATGCCATTGCAGGTTGTTTTGGACTCTGTGTATACGCAAGAATCGAGACCATCGACTTTTCACTTCTGAGATAGTTTGTGGAGTGCGGAAAAACGATTCTTATGGAATTTGGGTCTTCTCCATGTGACAGACATTCCCACCATTTGGGAAAACTAGGGTCTACTGAAAACGTTATGCGAGCGGTGGCACTCGAAGACTTCCTCAGTTCACCTGCCTACTGGAGAGGCGATAGTTACATTGGAGGATGTCTACAGGATTTTGAGACTTCCTATTAGAGGCACCAAGGTTATATATGATACCCACAGGGGTTTCCCTGAGATGTGCAGATACTACCCTCGTGCCGAAATCAGACAGTTAGGCTTTGACCATTATGAGATTAGGTGACGTGTACTAGCTCAGAGATATAGACAGTTAGATTGTCTATTGTGTACACTGATAGGTGGTATAGTCCTCCCTGATCGTTGAGGTCATGGTTTTTCTGTGGGATGGGGAGAGATGCTAGTGGGTATGTTAGAGCGACAAGAGGTATATGCTTGGGGTCCTTGTCTTCTCGGCATGTTATATTTTCATTTGCATGAAATAGCCTATCGAGAGGCACAGTCGATGAGTTGTGGCGTCATGCTCTTGATGGTATGGGTGTGGGAACACATTGCCATATTTCGTCTTCCGGTTACAGTTGACATGCCATTGATACCATGGTATAATTTACATGGAGACCATACTTGGATTGTCCAGAGTGGTCAGATGAGGATGATCATTTTCCCTATTGCCACCAGACACGGTACCTGATTGGGTGGATGGTTTACATGTTCATATTATAGAGAGACATTTTCCAGATCATGTGTTGCAATAGTTCGGAGAGGTACAGGATGTACCCAGAGGACGAATCGAGTTTGCGAGGTCTTCACGAGAGATCCCCTTGTGGGGTCTAGAGATTCCAGTGGCTACTGCCGAGGCAGATATTGATGCGTTGTAGGAAGTTCACTGGGGTTGGAGAGATGGTTTAGCAGACCCAGGTACCATCGAGGCATACGATTAGTGGTGGGTCATGCACAGGCCGATTCCCCTTATAGATCTAGATCAGGCTGTGCTGATAGAGAGGCGAGGGACAGGACCGTGCGACAGGCGTGGTAGAGGTAGAGGTCGAAGAGGTGGAGGTGGTTGCGGCGATGATGGAGATGGTGGTGGAGGTGGTTGGTGAGGTGGTGGGAGAGGGAGGTGTGGACGAAGGGGACGAGGGACACCATTATCACCCATCTGTGAGGAGGGACGAGAGGAGGAGGATGTGCACATGCTAGATATTGGCAGAGGTGGGGAGGAGGTGCATGTTGAGATTGGGAGAGATGAAGAGAATCCCGCAGAGGAGGCCATTCCAGAGGTTGTTGCAGAGGAGGAGGTAGGTAGAGAGGAGGCAGAGATTGATGCCCTAGGCTTACTTGGTGCCTATCAGGATGATGATTAGGAGCGGGAGATTCGAGATAGGATTTTGGAGGAGTTAGAGGATGAGGATGATGGTGTGGAGAGGGTGAGACAGGTTGACACAGGGGTAGTTGATCCCAAAATTGCTACACTTCGTGCCCAAATTGCATCTTTGGAGGAGCAGATGATGGTCATTATGTCTGAGCGAGATGTGTTACAGATGGAGAGGTACAAAGCCTTCATGGATAGAGATCAGGCCATAGATCAAAGGTAGGAGACCGAGCAAATATTTACAGAGATTAGAGCTCTATGTACTGGGCCGACAACTGCATTTGCTAGAGAGTTAGTCAAATCCGAGGAGAGGGCCACTTAATACCGAGATTTATATGAGGCAGCAGTTCCTCTAGAGAGACAAGCCCCGAGATTTTCAGAGGCACACAGTCATGATAGCAGTAGGATAGGGACATTTGTTGATATATACTAAGATATTGTATTATGATCCTATAGCCTGCGGGCTTCCATATTTATTGATACATTATGACATTGTGATGTGACACTGTGTAGCGATATATATATATATATATATATATATATATATATATATATATATTTTTGCAGCGATTCTCATGATATGCAATTCTATTTATTGATTATGCAATCGTTTATTTATACATGTTATGTTTATATGAGATGCCTATGTGATGGATGATCATATCTACTTTATGATGTGTTTATGCAGCCTATGATGTGATGTTGATTCTATGTGATGTATGCATTTTATAGTTATGAGATTCAATATGATGTTATATGTACAATGCTTTCTACATGTGGTGCTATACAAATGTAATGTGGTGCATGTATTTACATTTGTTATGTACATGGAATGCTTATGATATGTAATCTATGATGAGAAATGTCTATTATGCCATGATGTCCTAGATATGATAAATGCCTAGATGTTTGTATATTTCAAATGCAAGACTTATGTATGATTGATGATGTATGATTTGGAAATGATATTTTCTAACATGAATGTGTATGTAGGATGATTTATATTTTTGTGTCACAGAACTCCGTCATAATGCAAGAAAGAAGAATTGTTCATGTGGAAAGAAAGATCAAGAAATAATAAAAGAAATGAGATGGATGTTAGTATTAGAAATCTTTGATGTTTCACCGTATCACAAAAGGCGTTGCTCTTTATGATGATTGGGTGGGACTAATACAAATGGAGAAAAACACCATGATATGACATAGATCAATGTGTGCAAGGTCATCCACTTGCTAACAATAGACAGTCGCAGACAAGGATTGTCGTTAACTCATACTAAGGGCACAAGTTGCCCCAGTCTTTTTGTCAAGACAAACCACAGATAGCAAACAAAATAAAAGATGGGTCATGATATGTCATCACTCCTCTAAATCCTTCATGGGACATCCTTGAGGAAACTAGTAACATGACTCAAAATCAAATTTAAAAGACTGTTGATAGACAACAGTCAAAGAAAACAAAATTCTGATACATCGTTGCTTCTTTAAATCCTTCATGGGCCATCCTTGAGAAAGCTAGTAACATAATTCCCATCATAAATTCAAGTGAAATGATAAGATAAATAAGCCATAAATTCAAAAAACCAGTAAATCTTTGCAAAAACTTGATCGTGTTTGTTTGATTTGTTTTGATTGATAAAAGGATTAATTGATAGAGCCTGATTTCAAGAGATACACATACCAAAGAAGACTTTGAGTCTAGTTTCAATGTTATGACTATCTGTATAAGGCATGAAAAAGCCTAGTTTCAGAAAGACGTGTATCGTATAAGACATTGAGTCTGATACCGTTAATGTGATAACCTGTGTAAGGCTATGTTGATTGTTTGACAATGTCGATATGCAGGAAGGACTCATCCTGTATAAGACAAATTGTTTTTCTGATATCAATATTCAGGAAGGACCCATCCTGAATAAGATAGAGGTTGATTGTCTCTAGGAAGGACACATCTTGTAGCAAATATTAGTTGATTTGTTTTGATTGTTTCTTTGGCAATTTGTTTGATTTGACTTAGAGACATGCTGACTTGTTCACCAAATTGATGCATGACTTGATATGATGTGTGGACAATTGATTGTGTGACAACAAACCCTAAAGGACTGACCTAGTGCGGCCTCAGGGGCTCATCGATTGATGGCCTTTCCTACATTATACACGCAGAGACCTTGTAGTTTGACTTGACTTTGACTGACAAGATTGACTACAAATAGAAGACATGTGTGAAAGTGAATGTGACGAACCCTAATGGAGTGACCTAGTGCGGCCTCGGGGGCTCATCAATTGATGCCCTTGCCTATGTTATACATGTAGAGACCTCGTAGCTCGACATGACCAATGACCTGGTCATATAGACATATGGATTGAGTCATGATTTTATATAGACAAACCTAAACAGACTGACCTAATGCCTCAGGGGCACATCGACAGATGGCCTTTCCTACATCCAGTCGCAGAGGCAATGTAGTTTGACAAACGACAAAGACTGACAAGTGTGACTGACTTTGACTCTATTTTTGGATTTTTGACATGTGATTTTTTTTTCATTTTGAAGTTTTCTGATGTTTTTGTGTTTTATTAGGTCATTTTGTGATGTTTTTGGATTTTTCTATGGTTTTACGTCTTCAACAAAGCCAATGGAAGAACCAATATGACACATGCAAAATGTTTTCCCCCAGTTGAGTATAAGACCAATTGATTATGAATAGGGTAAAATGGGGGATGCGAAATGCACTCGATGTCAATCATTCCAAGTTATGGGAAAGATTACCACTTATTACAAATGGTATATACAAGTGATGGATAAGAAAGATAAGTAATATGTACAGGGATAGGTAGTATGTATAGGGATAAGGGATACATACATGGATGTTAGAGTAGAATAATAGTAGACAAAGGAGTAGAGTCAACTACACATGGCACTTGTTTTCCAGGTTTTCACCATGGTACCTATCTAAAGCACCACCGAGTGGTTTTCACTATTGGAGGAATAATTTTTCTTTACTATTTTCTAGATTTTCTAAATTTTTTGGTGTTACCAAGACGCTTGTTTGCCAAGTTTTCACCTTGGTAACGATTTTTTTGATTTTTGATTGTTTTTTTTAAATTTTTGCTAATTAAGACAAGTCCCTTAAAAGCTATGCATAGAAATTCTCCAGATGAAGACTATTGATTGGCGAGGACAATGGTTCCCCTTCAGGAGTGGAGAGTTGATACGCTCCTGATCCAAAGACTTCTGTAACAATATACAGTCCTAACCAGTTAGGTTCAAACTTTCCTGGTTTTTCTCTATCTGCGTGATTCTTTGGATTCTCCATTAAGACCAGGTCACCAATGTCAAAGTTTTTGTTCAAGACCTTCCTGTTATAGCTATGACGAAGGCGATTCTGATATGCTTGGAGATGGTCTAGTGCCTTCTATCTTCGCTCATCTAGGAATTCTAGCTCATGGAGTCTCGATTCTCGGTACTCTTCATCATCAATGTGATTTTTCAAGGATACCCTCAGGGAAGGAATCTCGACCTCAATAGGAAGAATGGCTTCAGAACCAAATACTAGTGAATAGGGAGTGGTGCTAGTGGGAGTACGAATACTTGTGCGATAAGCCCATAAGGTAGGATTAAGTTGTAAAATCCAATCACAACCAACATCATTGACAGTCTTCTTGAGGATTCTAATGATAGTTTTGTTAGATGCCTTTGCTTGGCCATTACCTTGTGGGTAGTATGGAGTGGAAAAGTGATGTTGAATATGAAATTCATCACAAAGATGGCAGACTTCTTGATTCTTAAATGGGAAGCCATTATCTGTGATTATGGACTGAGGGACACCATACCGAAAAATGATATAATTCAAGATAAACTTAGATATCTGTGTGTCGGTAATGTATGTCATAGGAATAGCCTCAATCCACTTCGTAAAGTACTATGTGGCAGTGATAATGAACTTGTGGCCATTGGATGATGTGGGATGAATCTTACTTATGAGGTCGAGTCCCCATTAGGCGAAGGGCCATGGTGACGTTATAGGACAAAGCTCCTATGCTGGTGCATGTATCAAGTCTCCATGAACTTGGCATTGGCGAAATTTAGTTACAAAGACATATGAGTCCTTTTCCATTGTAGGCCAATAGTAACCCAATCTCATAATATTTTTAGCTAAGGTAGGACTGCTAGAATGGGACCACATATACCCTCATGCACCCCTCGCAAGGTTGCTTGTGCTTCATTGGAATCAAGACATCTTAGTAAGGTATTATCTAAGGCACGTCTATATAGGGTGTCTTTGACGATGCTGTATTTGGCTAACTTATGAAGGAATGTCCTATGTTGGTTGTTTGACATGCCAGTGGGTATGATTTCGGCATGAAGGTAGTCATAGATTTCTTTGTACCATGGGGAATCAGGACCAACAATGTCACATACCATCTCAAAATCTGGGATATCATAGGCTGGGACCAAAAGTTGTTCTACCAAGAACTCAAACTTAGGCACGTTGCTAGGAATGTTTAGAGGTCATGCAATTGTAGCTATAGCGTCTACTGCCCTGTTTAAAACATGAGGTATTTGATAAAATTCAACCTTGTCAAAGTACTCTTTAAAGCTATTAGCCATGTGTTTGTATGGATCAAGCTTCTCATCCTTAGTCTCATAATCATCATTTACCTATCTGATTACTAGTTGAGAATCGCCATATACCTGTAGGTTCTTAATTTTCCACTTGATTGCCATGTGTAGCCCTGTCATTAGAGTCTCATACTCTACTATGTTGTTAGTACATGGGAATGCAATCCTGAATGATTTAGGGATGGAATCACCCTATGGTGTGATTAACAATATACCAACCCCTGAGCCATGATTTGTATGTGAGCCATCAAAGTATAGTTTTCATGTTGTGTTTTTGTCAATTGTGAATATAAATTCATCAGGAAGGTCTGCAACTAATGGGTGATCTGCTTGTATTGGTGTGTCGGCTAACTGATTAGCAATGACTTGTCCTTTAATAGCCTTTCTCTCTACATACTGGATATCATACTCACTAAGTATCATAAACTATTTGGACAGTCGCCCTGTTAATGTTGCTTTGCTTAGAAGATATTTCAGAGGATCGATTTTGGCAATCAACATTGTTTGATGATTTGGCATATAGTACCTTAGTTTTTGAGTACAAAATACTACCGCAAGATAGGCACATTCAATGGTACTATAGTTGAGCTCATAACCTACCAAAGTCTGACTGATATAGTATACTACCCTTTCATGACCTTTATCGTCATTCTGTGCAAGCAATGCTCCGAGTGATGAATGGGTTGTTGTAATATAAAGAATAAGTGGTTTTCCTTCAACAGGTGGCATTAAGACTGGTGGTGTGAGTAGATACTCTTTAATCAATTGAAAATCCTCTTCGCACCTAACTGTCCATGCAAAGGGTACCCCTTTCTTAAGTAGATGTTGAAAAGGATGTGTCTTATCTGCTAACTACACTATAAATCTTCTAATGGATTGCAGTCTTCCTTGTAATGTCCTTAGCTAACTGAGATTAGTTGGTGGAGGCATGTCTATGATTGATTTTACCTTGGCTGGATCCACTTCAATGCCTCGTCTAGAAATGATATAGCCTAACAGCTTTCCTGACTTCACTCCAAACACACACTTCTTGGGATTGAGTCTCACCTTATACTTCTCTAGCCTTTGAAATATCTTGTCTAAAACCTATAAATGTTTAGCCCTTGTCTTGGATTTAACAATAAGGTCATCGACATAATCCTCCATAAGAGTGTGTACTAGATCATGAAAGATAGTGGTCATGGCACGTTGATAAGTTGCTCCAGCATTTTTGAGTCCAAAGGGCATAACATTCCAGCAATATGTTCCCCAAGGACATGTGAAAGTTGTCTTAGGTTGGTCTTCAGTTGCAATTCTAATATGATTATATCTTGAAAATCCATCCATAAGGGACAACATCTCATACCCTGCTATCATGTCTACTATCATGTCTATGTTAGGAAAAGGGAAGTCATCCTTAGGACAAGCCTTGTTGATATCTCTAAAATCAGTGTAGATGCGGATGCCCCCTATTGGTTTAGTGACTGGTACAAGATTGGAAATCCAATTTGGATAGTTGATTGATCTAATGAAACCAACGTCTAACAACTTCTTGAGTTCTGCCTTAACTAGTAGAGCAATTTGTGGATGCATTTTCCTCAATTTTTGTTTCACTGGTTTGACACCTGGTTGTAAAGGCAAGTGATGTAAAAAAAATTCAGGATCCAACCCAGGCATGTCTACATATGACTAGGAAAAATTTATCTATCTCTATGTAAAGAAGTTGTGGAATTCTGGTTGCTCTTCTGTGGTCAATGACGCTGTAAAATAAACCAGTCGAGGATTCTCTTCTGTGCCTATGTTGACTTCTACTAATTCTTCAATGAGCATGGGTGAATTTTCTTGTGCAATGGGGAGAATGTTCAAACCTCCATCCTTAGGTGCCTTAGAGAGGTTTTCGCCTTTGGATGCGTCCTTTATTTTTACTTTTTCATTGTCTAGAGGTGCCTTTCGGTTTTCACCGAGAGACTCACCCTTTTTATTCTTTTTCTCATTTTTGTGACTGGAGGGTTGAATAGATTCCAAAAAATATGCTTTGTTGTCCAAGTCAATGGTAAAACCAACCTTGTGATCACCACTAGGTATGCCTTCTCGTAATCCCAGGAATTCAACAATTGCTTCATCATTCTCAAAAATGTCTAAGATGGGTGGTTCTTGTTGATCCCAATCAATGAGTTGGGGATAAACTAAGGGGATGTCATTGTCAGAGTTATCAAAGTTTAACAGAGTTAGGGTAAGGACTGAGTTGTTCATATGGCCACAAAAGTCTTGTACTAAGTCCTTTTTGCTCTTTGGTTTATATCTAGGTGGATTGAGAGGTGGGCCTAATGCCAAGGTTTGGTTATCTGAAACAGATGTATCAGGTTGCCAAGAGGTAGGATCAAGAGATTCCCAATAGTAATGTTTAAACCATTCCTCTTTTGTCATATTCTTTGGTGGACAAGAATTTAATGGATTTGGTGAGGATCTCAACATTAAGTCAAGTTCTCCAAATAGCTTGTCAAGGTCCATGGAAGAGGTAGAGGATAGGGAATCCCACTCATATTCATTTGAGTCGGGGGAGTCACAGTGGTGTTGGTTAGATGGTTCGTGAGATGCCTCAATACCTTTTGAAGCACTTACTTCCTCGATTAAGGGTGATGTGGTACAAGGAACACCAATTTGAATCGGTTGAAACCCAAGCCCTGAGCCTTTTGGCCACTGAGAAACAAAGATTGGTTCAATCCTCCCATCTTGATTTAAGCCTAAACCACTCTGTCCATTACATCCCTTGCTCTGCATGATTGTGAAACCTTTGCCATATAGATTTGTAGGAATGTGAGCAAGCAAGAGAGGTTCTTCATTATCTTCCCTATACAGCTAGGAGGTGACATCTTTTGTATTTACGACTTCTTTGCTTAATTCTCCCCATTTAGTGAAAGTTGTTGTAGGAAGAATGTGTATAGTAACCAGAGATTGCCTCATATCCGGTGTAGGTAAACTGTATGACTTAGGAGGAATCAAATGGCTAACACAATAAGATGTCTTCATGTAATATTCTCCACAACCCTTAACTTGGATCTCAACCCTAGGAGTGGTAGGAAATGAAGGTGAAATAGATGTTTGAGTGAGTGTGGATGGATCGACATAGTGAGATGAATTGGATGATGAAGCCTCTTGGTTTACTAGCACTTGGCATTGGGGTATCTCTTTTAGATTGGTGCAATATTGGAATGGATCTGGGTCACCATCTATAGTTATTTCAATGCCATTGTAAGGGAATTTGAGACATTGATGATATGTGGAAGGGGCCGATTTCATGGCATGAATCCATGGTCTGCCTAGCAAAAGGTTGTATGGAAGCGTGAGATCCAAGACCTGGAATTTTGTCTCCAAAACTGCAAGACCAATACTGATAGGAAGTGTTACCACCCCATTTGATTTTCGTTCCTCATCATCATAAGCTTTAATTATGATACTTTTGGTTGTGTCTACGCATGCTTATGAGAAACCTAATGCCTTAATCAGTTTTAAAGTGCACAGATTTAACCCTGCTCCTTTGTCTACCAAAACTCGTCTAACTTTGGTATCATCCACAAGGACTTCAAGATGTAAAGGGTCATTATGGTTTGTCTTTTAGTTGCGTAGTCTTGTTCAGAAAATGTGGCATGATGATTATTGGTCAAATAGCCCACCATTTCTTGGAAACGATTGACATCGATATCATTTGGGACAGTGGTGTTTTGTAAAGCTTTATCTAAAATGGATTGATGCTTAGGGGAGATACGCAACAGTTCCAAGATTGAAATTTGGGCTGGGGTCTTCTCCAACTGGTTAAGTAGGTTATATTGTGACTTGGATGGCTGTGGTGTTTGTTGCGATGGAGGACCTTGCATAGTGATCTTAGTACGACTAGTGTTGACTGCACACTCAGGATTTGTATTGATAGTAATCGTATTGATATTATCATCGGCGGCACGAAGGTGATTAATGGTTTTTCCACTATTATAATCATGCTTGATATTCGCATAGTTGGCTGACATATTGGTCTTGGTACTTGAACTAGGGACATTTCCTTTCCCATGGTCATGAAGTGGATCAGAAAAGACTTGATGATCCGTGTTTGATGACTTTTGTTTCTGTCCACTAACTTCAATTATTCTCTTTTCGATAAGATCCTGTATGATATTTTTCAGTTGGCGACAATTTTGTAGGTGTAACGCCAAGAAAGTGCAGAAAGAAAAGATTAAAAGAAAGCATACAATACAAATCTAAATGCAATCTAATGCTAAGCAACAAAGAACAAAGGAAAGTAAAAATGTAAATAAAACTTGAACAATCTCACCAAATTTGTACGTATTTCCATGATTCATCTCGATTGCCCTTCTCCATTTTGCTGTTGTAGTATAATTGCCCTCATATTTTCAAGAGTTCGTGCAAGTATAGCCTATGATAGTGATTTAGCAAAACATCGAAGATTCAAGATAGGTGCTCCAAAAATTCATAAGATTTCAAGAGAGATTGGAATAATGAATGATAGATCAATTTATAGAAAATTGATTATTCGAACGACAGGTCAGGATTGAAAGATCAATAGACGGTTGAGATTGACTGATTAGTCATGCATTCTGATAACAATTAGTAATGACATGAGTGATATAAATTATAAATATAATTAAAGATTAAATAAATGATTTAATCTTCCAGTTTGGTATTCGAAAACAGAAGAATTATCTTTGCATGACAAAGATGAAGATGGATTAAAGCAACTCTTGTTCGAATGCACGCACAAGGTTTAATTAATTAAATAGGAATATTTAATTAATCTGCATGTACATGCAAATGAGTTAAAACTGGACAATTGGATGATTTGACGAAGAGATTACTCGAGAACGCCACTCAGACATTAAATCAAGAGTTAACTGAGCGATTTGAATAGATCTTTGAGTCAAGTAAAAGTGAATACTTAGATAACTCACAATTATCTAAATATAGAGGAATGCATTAAAATAGAATTCATGAATTAAATAATTCATTTAATTCAAGATTTGATATTTGAAGAATAATTAATTAAGTGATGAAGGGATTTAAATGAATAATTAAATAAATAAAGAATTTATTTAATTATAGTTGAAGTATGATAAAGAGTCAATTAAATAAGAATTTATTTAATTTGACAAGAAGGATAAGGTTAATTAGTAACATAATTAAATAAAAAATTATTTAATTAATCGATAGAATAAAGAAAGTGTGAATTAAATAATTAAGATTATTTAATTAATAGAAGAAATGAAGACTATACAAAATAATTAAATAATTGACATTATTTAATCATGACCATGAAGAATACGAATTATGAAGAATATTGAAGTCGCAGGCTAGACCAGATTTCTGTCTACATTTTTCCCCTCTTTGATACAATGTCATTTCGCATTGTGTCAAAGAAAATTGATAAAAAATATGCCCCAGAATGCCCCTGTAAAACGGTGAAGGTATGCCCCTCGAAAATTGACAAATTTGTGAAAAGTTGAAAAATTTGGAAATGATCCCGATTAGTCAATTGGATAGCCAGAAATGCAGTGGAGTTGACGGAATTGAATTTGGAAGTGGTATGGACGGGTACGGGTTGACTGAAGTTGGAAGTTGACGTGGCCAGTAGAAAAGAATGCCACCAAAACCCTAGGTATATATAGAAATTGGGGTAAAAACCAATTCATTTTCATCCACCTAGTTTTGAGAATTGAGAATTTGCTCTGCACCCACAACAACGATGTCTCCTGTTCCGAACACCCACCATTGAGCCTACAGGATCCGGACCTTCAGGTGGCTAACCGACACAGACCCCTCAGTATGTACCCTGAACTTGACTTTTGAAATTTTTAATTCACACGTGTTTTTATGCATTTAATTCAAATTTTACTTATGTGTCATTTTGTTAAAACGCTGCATGTGAATGCGCAACGACGCATTTTCATGCGGATCAACGCATATGCAATAACACGTAGATAGGCTAGCATAGATTTTGTGCAGTTTGACCCATTTGTAGTTTAGTTGAACGCATGTGTTATAAAACATCGCATATGTAATTTTGTTAACCGCATCTGTTTATTGTTCAATGCATTTGACTTTTCTTCGACACATTCGCATTTATTTCTACGCATTTGCATTTATTTCTACGCATTTGCATTTATTTCAACACATTTGCATTTCATATATGCAATTGCAAATAATAATCATTTTCGCAGAAACATTTGTGATTATGCACGCATATGCATTGTAAAGTTACGCATTTGACCAATAGTGACGCATATGCGTAATTAAATGACACATTTGATTTTTATGCACCACATATGTAAAATAATGATGCATGTGCTAAAGAATGATGCATTTTCAAAATAACGATGCATTTGAATAGCAGTTAATTTAGTCATTTGGCACTAGGATAGATGTTTGATGCTGACATGAGGCATGCATAATTCCATTGCAGGTTGTGTTGGATAGTGTATATACATGAGAGTCGAGACTGACAACCTTTCGGTTCAGAGACAGCTTGCGGAGTGCAGAGTGACGGTTTCTATGGCACCTAGGTCTACTACACATTATAGAAATGCCCAGATTCGGGCGAATCAGGGTTTATTGACAGCATTGTGCGAGTGGTGGCACTCAGAGACATCTTCCTTTCACTTGCCGACTGGAGAGGCCACAATTATTTTGGAGGATGTGTACAGGATCCTCAGACTTCCTATCCAAGGCACACGGGTGAGCTACGATACCCAGAGGGGTATTTTTGAGATGTGTCGATACTACCCACATGTGGAGGTTAGGCAGTTAGGGCTTGACCATTATGAGATTAGATGGTGTGTATTAGTGCATAGGTATAGGAAGTTAGACTGTCTATTATGCACACTAATAGGTGGGATAGTACTTCTTGACCGTCGAGGTCATGGTTTTCCCATGGGTTGTGGGGAGATGCTTGTAGGAATGTTAGAGCATCAAGTGGTATATGCTTGGGGTTCCTGTCTGCTTGGGATGTTATATTTTCATTTACATGATATAGCCTACTGAGAGGATCAGTCCATGAGTTGTGGTACCACGCTCTTGATAGTATGGGCGTGGGAACACATTTTGATCTTTCGGCCACCAGTGATAGTAGATGTACCGCATGGAGCCCCTTACGCCTTTCGTTATGTGGGGGCAAACACTCAGCACCATGTAGGAGATACAGGATATTTCATGCATGCCATAGACACGATGGTTCAGTTTACATGGAGGCCATACTTGGGATGTGCAGACTGGTCTGATGAGGATGAGCACTTGCTTTTTTTCCAACAGACACAGTACTTGATTGGGCAGACAGTGTTACATGTCCACATCATAGAGCGTCACTTGCTAGATCGTGTCCTGCGGCAGTTTAGAGAGAGACAGGACGTGCCGAGAGGATGGGCTGAGTTCGCGAGGTCATCGCGAGAGGTCCCCCTATGGGGTCCAGAGATTCCAGTGGCCACAGCTGAGGCAAACATTGATGCATTACATGTAGTTCCCTGGGGGTGGAGAGATGTTCTTGTAGACCCAGGTACCACAGAGGAGTATGATCAGTGGTGGGCTGTACATAGGCCGATTCCTTTGACAGATCCGGATCAGCTAGCGCTGGTAGAGCAGTGAGGGATAGGACCACGAGGCAGGCGTAGAGGTCAAGGAGGTAGAGGAGGTCGTGGTGATGATGGTGGAGGTGGTCGGCGAGGTGGTAGGAGAGGGAGATGTGGAAGGAGGGGATGAGGGCCACCATTGTCACCGATTCGTGAGGAGATATGGGGAGAGGAGGATGTGGCCATGCCTGATATTGGCTGAGGTGGTGAGGAGGTTCATGTAGAGATTGAAAACGAGGAGGAACATCCCAGAGAGGAGGCCATTCTAGATGTTCCTGCAAAGGAGGAGGCAGACATTGATGCCATAGGCTTGCTGGGTGCCTATCAGATGGATGATAAGGAGGATGATGATCATGAGAGAGAGATTTAGGACCGGATTTTGGAGTTGGATGAGGAGGATGGTGTACCGAGAGCCAGGTAGGATGATACATGGGTAGTTGATCCCGATACAGCTACATTACGTGCTCAGGTTGCATCCTTGGAGGAGCAGATGAGAGTCCTGATGTCCGAGAGGGATGTGTTACAGATGGAGAGGGACAAAGCTATAATGGATAGAGATCAGGCCATAGCTCAGAGATAGGAGACTGAGCAGAGGTTTATAGAGCTTAGATCTTTATGTACTGGACCATCAGTTGCCTTTGCTAGATAGATAGTCAAAGTTGGGGAGAGGGAGACTTATTACCATGATTTATATGAGGCAGAGGTTCCTCTAGAGAGACAGGCTCCTAGCTTCTCGCAAGCATGTAGCAGTAGGTCACAGACCAAGACCCACACCAGGACAGTTAGCACAGAGGGTGTGGAGCATCCACACAAATTAGGTCCATATGACAGGCCTCACTCAACTCACAGATCATCGGGTTCTCGGCATTAGTCATCTACACACTCCAGCCATGATAGCAGTGGCAGTTCAGGATAGGGATACTTCTTGATATGTATTGAGACATTTTATTATGATTATATAGCCTGCGGTCTTCCATGTTTATTGATACATTATGACATTGTGATGTGACACTGTTGAGCGATATATATATATATATATATATATATATATATATATATATATATGATTTTTGTGGCGATTCTCATGATATGAATTTCTATTTAATGATTATGCAGTTGTTTATTTATACATGTGATGTTTATATGATATGCCTATGTGATGGATGATCATCTCTATTTTATGATGTGTTGATGCAGCTAATGATATAATGTTGATTCTATGTGATGTTGATTCTATATGATGTATGCAGTTTATAATTATGAGATGCAATATGATGTTATATGTACAATGCATGCTACATGTGATGCTATACAAATGTAATGTGATGCATGTATTTACATTTGTTTTGTACATGGAATTCTTATGATATGTATTTTATGATGATGAATGTCTATTATGCCATGATTTCCTAAATATGATAAATTCCTATATGTATGTATTTTTATAACATGTATGTGTATGCAGGATGACTTGTATTGTTGTGTGTCACAGGACTCCGTCATAATGCAAGAAAGAAGAACTGTTAGTGCGGAAAGAAAGATTGAGAAATAATAAAAGAAATGAGATGGATGTTAGTATTAGCAATCTTCTATGTTTTGTTTTATCACAAAAGGTATTGCACTTTATCATCATTGGGCGAGATTAATACAAATGGAGACAAACACCATGATATGACATAGATCAAGGTTTGCAAGGTCATCCACTTGCTAACAATAGATAGTCGCAGACAAGGATTGTCGTTAACTCATACTAAGGGCATAAGTTTCCCCAGTCTTTTTGTCAAGACAAACCACAGACATCAAACAAAGTAAAAGACGAGTCATGAGATGTCATTGCTCCTCTAAATCCTTCATGGGACATCCTTGAGGAAACTTGTAACATGACTCAAAAATCAAAGTTAAAAGACAATTGACAAACATCAGTCAAAGAAAACAAAATTCTGATACATCGTTGCTTCTCTAAATCCTTCATGGGACATCCTTGAGAAAGCTAGTAACATAATTCCTACTCATCAATTCAGGATAAATGATAAGATAAATAAGCCATAAAGTCAAAAAGCTAGTGAAGTATTTGGCAAAACTTGATATGTTTGTTTGATTCGTGTTGATTGATAGAAGGATTGATTGATAGAGCCTGATGTCAAGAGATACACATACCGGATAAAATTGAGTCTGGTTTCGATGTTATGACTATTTGTATAAGGCATGACAAAGCCTGGTTTCAGAAAGACATGTATCGTATAAGACATTGAGTCAGATGTCGTTGATGTGATAACCTGTGTAAGGCTATGTTTGATTGTTTGACAATGTCGATTATGCAGGAAGGACTCATCCTGTATAAGACATAGATTGTTGTGCTGATAGCTATATTCAGGAAGGACTCATCCTGAATAAGATACCAGATGGTTGCTGTGATGATGTCTGTTTCTAGGAAGGACACATCCTGTAGCAGACATTTGTTGATTTGTCTTGATTTTTTTGTTTGGCAAGTTGTTTGATTTGACTTAGATACATTTCTAACTTGTTCACCAGATTGATGCATGACTTGATAGGATGTGTTGACAATTGACTGTGTGTGATGACAAACCCTAAAGGACTGACCTAGTGCGGCCTCGGGGCCTCATCGATTGATGGCCTTGTCTACATTATACACGCAGAGACCTCATAGTTTGACTTGACTTTGACTGACAAGACTGACTTCAAATAGAATACATGTGTGAAAGTGAATGTGATGAACCCTAATGGATTGACCTAGTGCGGCCTCAGGGGCTCATCGATTGATGGCCTTACCTACGTTATACATGCAGAGACCCCGTAGTTCGACACGACCAATGACCTTGTCATATAGACATATGGATTGAATCATGATTTTATACAAACTAACCTAAACGGACTAACCTAATGCCTCGGGGGCACATCGGCAAATGGCCTTGCCTACGTCTAGTCGCAGAGGCAACGTAGTTCGAAAAATGACAAAGACTAACAAGTGCGACTAACTTTGACTCTATTTTTGGATTTTCAAAATGTTTTTATTTTTTTGTCTTTTTGAAGTTTTATGATGTTTTTATGTTTCTCAAGTCAATTTGTGATGTTTTGGATTTTCCATGGTTTTACGTCTTCAACATAGCCAATGTAAGAACCAACATGACACACGTCAAGTGTTTGCCCCTAGTCGAGTATAAGACCAAATGATTATGAATAGGATAAAATGGGGAATATGAAATGCACTTGATGTCAATCGTTCCAGGTTATGGGAAAGACTACCACTTATTATGAATGGTATGTACCAGCGATGGACGAGAAAGATTCGTGATATGTACAGGGATAGGTAGTATATACAAGGATAAAGTGTATGTATAGGGATGAGGACTATGTACAAGGATAAGGACTATGTACAGGGTAGTGGTAGTATGTATAGGGATAAAGACTATGTACAGAGAGAGATAGTATGTACAGGGATGTGCTAGATTATAATAATAGTAGACAAAGGAGCAGAGTCAACTACACATGGCGCCTGTTTTCCAGGTTTTCACCATGATACCTATCCAAAGTGCCACCGAAGTGGTTTTCACTATTGGACGAATTATTTGTCTTTACAATTTTCTGGATTATATAATTTTTTTGGTGTTACCAAGATGCCTGTTTGCCAGGTTTTCACCTTGGTAACGATTTTTGTGATTTTATATTTTTTTTGTATTTTTTGCTAATTAAGACAAGGCTCTCAGAAGCTATGCGTAGAACTTCTTCAGATGAAGAATATTGATTGGTGAGGACAATGGTTCCCCTTTAGGAGTAGAGAGTTGGTACGCTCCTTATCCAAAAGCATCTGTAACAACATAAAGTCCTAACCAGTTTGATTCAAACTTTCCTGGTTTGTCTCTTTCTGCTTGATTCTTTGGGTTCTCCATTAAAACCAGGTCACCAATGTCAAATTTTATGTTCAAGACCTTCCTATTATAGCTACGACGAAGGTGATTCTGATATGCTTGGAGATGGTTTAGTGCCTTATGTCTTCGCTCATCCAGGAATTCCAGCTCATGGAGTCTCAATACTCGGTACTCTTCATCATCAATGTGGCCTTTCAAGGATACCCTTAGGGAAGGAATCTCGACCTCAAAAGGAAGAATAGCTTCAAAGCCAAATACTAGTGAATAGGGAGTGGCACTAGTGGGAGTACGGATACTTGTGCGATAATCCCATAAGGCAGGGTTAAGCTGTAAATGCCAGTCATGACCAACATCATTGACAGTCTTCTTGAGGATTCTAATGATGGTTTTGTTAGATTTCTCTGCTTGGCAGTTACCTTGTGGGTAGTATGGAGTGGAAAAATGATGTTGAATATGAAATTCATCACACAGATGGCAGACTTCTTGATTCTTAAAGGGGCGGCCATTATTGGTAATTATGGACTGAGGGACACCATACCGACAGATGATATAATTCAGGATAAATTTAGAAATATGTGTGCTGGTAATGTATGTCATAGGAATGGCTTCAATCCACTTCGTAAAATACTCAGTGGCAGTGATAATGAATTTGTGTCCATTAGATGATGTGGGGTGTATCTTACCTATGAAGTCGAGTCCCCATTGGGAAAAGGGCCATGGTGATGCTATAGGACGGAGCTCCTATGCTGGCGCATGTATCAAGTCTCCATGAACTTGGCATTGGCAACATTTCGTTACAAAGATATATGAGTCTTTTTCCATAGTAGGCCAGTAATAACCCAGTCTCATAATATTTTTGGCTAAGGTAGGACTGCTAGAATGGGAACCACATATACCCTCATGCACCCCACGCAAGGTTGCGTGTGCTTCAGTAGAATCAAGACATCTCAGTAGGGTATTATCTAACACACGTCTATATAAGGTGTCTCCGATGATGGTGTATTTGGCTGACTTGCAAAGGAATGTCCTACGTTGGTTATTTGATAGGCCAGTGGGTATGACTTCGGCACGAAGGTAGTCATATATTTTTCTTTGTACCATGGGGAATTGGGACCAACAATGTCACACACCATTTCAGAATTTAGGATATTGTAGGCTAGGACCAAAAGTTGTTCTACCAAGAACTCAAACTTAGGCACGTTGTTAGGAATGTCGAGAAGTGATGCAATTGTAGCCATAGCGTCTGCTGCCCTGTTTAAAACATGAGGTATCTGATGAAATTCAACCTTGTCAAAGTACTCTTTAAAGTTATCAACCATGCATTTGTAGGGAGCAAGCTTCTCATCCTTAGTCTCATAATCATCATTTACCTGTCTGATTACTAGTTGAGAATCACCCTGTACCTGTAGATTCCTAATTTTCCACTTGACTGCCATGTATAACCCTGTCACTAGAGCTTCATACTCTGCTATGTTGTTGGTACATGGAAATGAAATCCTGAATGACTTAGGGATGGAATCACCCTGTGGTGTGATAAATAGTATACTAGCCCCTGAGCCATGATTTGTATGTGAGCCATCAAAGTACAGTTTCCATGTTACGTTTGTGTCAATTGTAAATATAAACTCATCAGGAAAGTCTGCAACTAATGGGTGATTTTCCTGTATTGGTGCATCGGCTAACTGATCAGCAATGACTTGTCCTTTAATAGCCTTTCTTTCTACATATTGGATATCATACTCACTAAGTATCATAACCCATTTGGCCAGTCGCCATGTTAATGCTGCCTTGCTGAGAAGATATTTTAGAGGGTCTATTTTAGCAATCAACATTGTTTGATGGTTAAGCATATAGTGCCTTAGTTTTTGGGTAGAAAATACTATGACAAGATAGGTACATTCAATGGTACTATAGTTGAGCTCATAACCTACCAAAGTCTGACTGATATAATAGATTGCCCTTTCATTACCTTGATCGTCATTCTGTGCAAGCAATGCTCTGAGTGATGAATGGGTTGCTATGATATAAAGAATCAACGGTCTTCCTTCAATAGATGGAATTAAGACTGGTGGTGTGAGTAAATATTCCTTAATTAGTTGAAAAGCCTCTCCACACCTAGCTGTCCATGCAAAGGGTACTCCTTTCTTAAGTAGATGTTGAAAGGATGTGTCTTATCTGCTAACTGCACTATAAATCTTATGATGGATTGCAGTCTTCCTTGTAATGTCCTTAGTTGACTGAGATTAGTGGGTGG
Organism: Sequoia sempervirens; assembly: GCA_007258455.2. Taxonomy (NCBI): domain Eukaryota; kingdom Viridiplantae; phylum Streptophyta; class Pinopsida; order Cupressales; family Cupressaceae; genus Sequoia; species Sequoia sempervirens. The sequence goes on from VDFB02270651.1 coordinate 273,604,265, forward strand.
AGGCATGTCTATGATTGATTTTACCTTGGCTGGATCCACTTCAATGCCTCGTCTAGAAATGATATAGCCTAACAGCTTTCCTGACTTCACTCCAAACACACACTTCTTGGGATTGAGTCTCACCTTATACTTCTCTAGCCTTTGAAATATCTTGTCTAAAACCTATAAATGTTTAGCCCTTGTCTTGGATTTAACAATAAGGTCATCGACATAATCCTCCATAAGAGTGTGTACTAGATCATGAAAGATAGTGGTCATGGCACGTTGATAAGTTGCTCCAGCATTTTTGAGTCCAAAGGGCATAACATTCCAGCAATACGTTCCCCAAGGACAAGTGAAAGCTGTCTTAGGTTAGTCTTCAGTTGCAATTCTGATCTGTTATATCCTGAAAATCCATCCATAAGGGACAACATCTCGTATCCTACTATCATGTCAACTATCATGTCTATGTTAGGCAAAGAGAAGTCATCATTAGGACAAGCCTTGTTGATATCTCTAAAATCAATGCAGATGCGGATGCCCCCAGTTGGTTTAGTGACTGGTACAAGATTGGAAATCCAATCTGCATAGTCAATAGATCTAATGAAACCAATGTCTAAGAGTTTCTTGAGTTCTGCCTTGACTAATAAAGCAATCTGTGGGTGCATTTTTCTCAATTTATGTTTCACTGGTTTGGCACTTGGTTGTAAGGGAAAGTGATGTAGAACAAGTTCAAGATCCAAACCAGGCATGTCTACATATGACCAAGCAAAATTTATCTGTTTCTGTGCAAAGAAGTTGTGGAACTCTGGTTGCTCTTCTGTTGTCAATGACATTGCAAAATAAACCAGTCAAGGATTCTCTTTTGTGCCTATGTTGACTTCTACTAATTCTTCAACGAGCATGGGTGAATTTTCCTGTGCAATGGGGAGAATGGTCAAACCTTCATCCTTAGGTGCCTTAGAGAGGTTTTCACCTTTGGATGCATCCTTTCTTTTTACTTTTTCATTGTCTAAAGCTGCCTTTCGGTTTTCACCTAGAGACTCGTCCTTTTTATCTTGTTTATTCTTTTTCTCTTTTTGTGACTGGAGGGTTGAACAGATTCCCCAAAATATGCTTTCTTTTCCAAGTCAATGGTAAAACCATCCTTGTGATCACCGTTAGGTATTCCTTCTTGTAATCCTAGGAATTTAGCAATTGCTTCGTCGTTCTCAAAAATGTCTTAAGATGGGTGTGTCTTGTTGGTCCCAATCAATGAGTTGGGGATAGACTAAGGGTATGTGATCGTCGAAGTTATCAAATTTTAATGGGGTCAAGGTAAGGATTGAGTTATTCATATGGTCATAAAAGTCTTGTACTAAGTCTTGTTTTCTCTTAGGTTTAGGTCTAGGCAGATTGATAGGTGGGCGTAATGCCAAGGTTTGATTATTTGAAACAGATGTATCAGGTTGCCAAGAGGTAGGATCAAGTGATTCCCAATAGTAGTGTTTAAACCACTCCTCCTTTGTCATTTTCTTTGGTGGACAGGAATTCAATGGATTTGGTGAGGAACTTAACATTAAGTCAAGTTATCCAAATAACTTGTCAAGGTCCATGGAAGAGGTAGAGGATAGGGAATCCCACTCATAATCATTAGAGTCAGGGGAGTCACAGTGATATTGGTCCAATGGTTCATGAGATGTCTTAATATCTTCTGAAGCACTTACTTCCTCAAGTAAGGGTGATGTGGTACTAGCAACGCCAATCTGAATCAGTTGAATCCCTAGCCCCACGCCTTTCGACCACTGAGAAAAAAATATTGGTTCAATCCTCCCGTCTTGGTTTAAGCCTAAACCACTATGTCCATCATATCCCTTGCTCTGCATGATTGTGAAACCCTTTCCATATAGATCTGTAGGAATGTGAGCAAGTGAGAGAGGTTCTTCATCATCTTCCCTATACAACCGGGAAGTGACATCTTCTGTATTTATGGCCTCTTTGCTTAATTCTCCCCATTTAATGAAAGTTGTTGTAGGAGGAACATGTATAGTGACCATAGATTGTCCCCTATATGATGTAGGTAAACCGTATGACTTAGGAGGAATCAAATGGCTAACACAATAAGATGTCATCATGTAATACTCTCCACAACCCTTGTCTTCGATCTCAACCCTAGGAGTGGTAGGAATTGAGGGTGAAATAGATGTTCAAGTGAGTTTGGATGGATCAACATAGGAAGATGGATTAGATGATGAAGCCTCTTGGTTTACTAGCACTTGGCATTGGGGGATCTCTTTTAGATTGGTACAATATTGGAATGGGTCTGGGTCACCATCTATGGTTATTTCAGTGCCATTGTAAGGGAATTTAAGACATTGATGATACGTGGAAGGGACCGCCTTCATGGCATGAATCCATGGTCTACCTAGCAGAAGGTTATAAGGAAGGGTGAGATCCAAGATCTGGAACTTTGTCTCCATTACTGCAGGACCAATTCTAATAGGAAGTGTTACCACCCCCTTTGATTTTCATTCCTCATCATCATAAGCTTTAATGACAATACTCTTGGTTGTGTCCACGGATGCTTATGAGAAACCTAATGCATTAATTAGTTTTAAAGTGCACAGATTTAACCCTGCTCCTCCGTCTACCAAAACTTGTCTAACTTTGGTATCATCAACAAGGACTTCTAGATGTAAAGGATCGTTATGGTTCATCTTTTCAGTTGCATAGTCTTGTTCAAAAAATGTGGCATGGTGATTATTGGTCAAGTAGCCCACCATTTCTTGGAAATGATTGACATCAAGGTCATTAGGGACCGTAGTGTTCTGTAAAGCCTTATCGAGAATAGATCAATGCTCAGGGGAAATACGCAACAGTTCCAAGATTGAGATTTGGGCTGGGGTCTTCTCCAACTGGTCAAGTAGGTTATATTGTAACTTGGAAGGCTATGTCATTTTCTACGATGGAGGGCCTTGGATAGTGATCTTAGTACGACGAGTATTGACCGCACACTCAGGATTCATATTGATAGTAATGGTATTGATATTCTCATTAGCAGTGTGAAGGTGATGAATGATTTTTCCACCATTATAATCATGCTTGATACTTGCATAGTTGGCTGACATATTGGTCTTAGTACTCGAACTGGGATCAATTCCTTTCCCATGGTCATGTAGTGGATCAGAAAAGACTTGATGATTAGTGTTTGATTACTTTTGTTTCTCTCCATTAACTTCAATTATTCTCCTTTCGACAAGATCCTGTATGATATTCTTCAGTTGTCGACAATTTTGTAGGTTATGTCCCTTAGTTCTATGATAATCACAAAAGGCATTATCATCCCACCAAACTGGTTTAAATTTTCCCGGATCGTATTGTCTTGGTTCCTGCAACTGTATAAGATTATGTTGTAACAGTTGTTTGAATACAGACTCAATGGATTCCCCTAAGGGAGTGAACTCACGTTTTTGAAACCTCCTTTGTTGTTGTGAATGTTGAGTATTTTGGACTATGTTAGGAGGTTGATTGATAGCATTAAGCATGTTGGAAAAAGTGTGAGGTCCTTGTGATGTGATGAGTGGTCCCGCTTGTAGCGTTTTAGCATCAACTACCCCATCATTGGTGACATTTTTGTTGCGAGACCAAAATCTGTTTATGTCAGTGGGGGTGTTTTGTACGATCGGATTTCTATTGGATGTTGATGTCTTAAGTTCGCCTTTTTCAATGAGATCCTTTTCTATTATAACCCCTTTTTCCACTAGCTCTGAAAAAGATGTACAACAATGTACCCTTAAGTTACTCCTTAGTTTTGCATGAAGGTTTTCTTGGAACATAGTAACTTTTTTTTTTTCAGGTATCTCGACAGGACACCAACTAGCTATAGTCCTCCATCTCTAGAAGAAAGCGATGAATGTTTCACCTTCATCTTGTGTTGTGTGACACAAGGTTGCTATATTTATCTCGTGGTCTATGTTGAAGGAGAATTTCTCCACAAATTTCTCAACTAGTTCACCCCAAGATTTGATGCCAGAGTCTAGACCCGAAAACCACTCTAGTCCAATTCCTACAAGACTTCTTGGAAATAGTCTCATAAGATATGTGGGGTCATAAGCGACATCTATGCATATGGTAGAAAATTCCCTTATATGTTCTATTGGATTATGTTCTCCATTGTACTTAGGGAGATTCGGTATGACATATCCGTGAGGGAAAGGGGTCATATACAATGATCTATGAAAGGGAAATGGGCATATGTCCTTTGTTGAAAAGGATTTCTTAGTTGACACCGACCTGTTATCCATTTTCATTTTTAGTGCATGTATTTGTGTTTGTAAGACGTCAACTTGGGTCAAGGATGTGCTAGGGGGATTATGCGGATCCGTGTATGTATTCTGAAATCCATGGTCGCGTGATGGGTTTCAATTGAACGTTGGTATTTGAGGTGGGTTTGGATTTAGAATGTTGGTAAATGTGTTTTGGTATGGAATCTGCATAAATTGGTATTGACCTGGGATCTGTATGAACATATTCTGACTACCAATCTGGGAGAAAGGATTCTGATTCAGAATCCATGTAAATGGATTCTGATTGCCCGTCTGGGCAAGGGGATTCTGATTCAGAATCTGAGTGAATGGATTATGTTTCCTAGTCTGGGAGAATGGATTTTGATTGCCATATTGGAAAGAGGGAATGCCTCCTGTTTGTGTAGTCAGTGGTATAGTACTAGTGACCTGAGCACTAGGTATGGCCATCGATTGTGGTATGGTGCTCGTGACACTGGCATTAGGTATGGCCATTGACTGGGATATTGTACTTGTGACACTGACATATGGTGTAGAGGCTGACGTTTTAGGTCTTTTACTCCCAACAAGAGGACCAGAGGGAGTGGATGATGATCCGCCTGTAATCAAGGGATTTCTTCAGATTAGGAGCGTTAGTAATAAACAATAAATAATAAACGAAATCCAAAGATTTTACGAAACACAAAGGAAGTAAACGAAAGAACAATTATACCTGATTGTTGATACCTCCATGATTCCCTTTCATAATACCTTCTTCCTTGTTGGAAAATGTTGCCCTCAGATTCGTCTTTCGAGCAATCTAGAAATTCCTAAGTCCTACAACAAGTCTTGAAGGATTTGATATGTCTAAATGCCTATGTCTAAAAGTCAATGTCTATGCCTATGCTTAAAACAAATGCCAATATTGAAATACTACAATTGCCTATGACGATAAATGTGAAACTAAGTAAGTGCCTATAATAATTACGCAAAATGTCAAAATGAGCGTGTCCCCTTAAAAATGAGAAGAAGATGGCATTTTATAGAAAAGGCCATTTTGAATGGACGGACGAGATAAATTATTGATGAGAAACTAAAATGAACGATCCGGATTAAACCCGAGAATCCCTAATTAGGGTAAGAGAAAAATCTTTAATCGAACGGTCAGAATAAAATCGGATCGACGGTGGAGAATAAATGAGACAAATTAATTAGAAAATAAAGATTTTAAAAAAATCAAGAAGATAAGATTGTCTGATTTGCCAGATTCAAAAAATCAAAGAGATAAGATTTGGACTGAAGATAAGATTTGGAAAAATCAAGAATCTGCCTGATTGCTTGATTTTTGGAAGATTAATTACTAATTTGAATTAAAATAATTCAAATTATGGATTTTGAGAGATAATAAATAATCTTTTTCGGATTATTTATCAAAAAGGACTGACAGTTAAGATTGACATGACATTTTAAATAATTTTAATTTATTTAAAATGAGAAGGATATGAGATTGGCAATTAAATAATTAAATTTAATTATTTAATTTAGCAGATAAGACTAATTAATTAAATTAATTAATCAATTCATTTAATTAAGACAATTAGTGACATATTAAATAAATAAATGTAATTCATTTATTTAATAATCAGGAAGAACTAATGAAGAAAGGGGAATTAAATAAATTAAGAAATTTATTTAATTAAGGGAAGACTTAGACAATTAATGACGTATTTAATAAATAAATTTATTTATTTATTTAATAATCATGAAGAATAAATGACATGAATTAATTAAATAATTATGAATTATTTAATCAATAGTCGAATGTGGACCAAGGACATAATTAAATGTCATAATTATGCTAGGACGAAAGTGGTAAAAATGAAGCTTGCAGGCCTAGGTCATTTTTAGGTGTCTACATTTTCCCCTCTTTGTCATAATGTAGCATGTCGCATTGTGACAAAGAAAATAAGTCAAGAATATGCCCCAGCGAAGGTACAGAGTATCCTTGCCCCCTCGAAATTTTTTCAAATTTTGGGTCAACGCCAGAAAAATTTGCAAAGGGTCCCGATAAATCAATTTGATGCTCAGAAAAACAACGGCGCAGTCGGTTTCGGATTCTGACATGTTTAAAGCAACTTACGAGGAAGTCAACGGTGTTCAAATGAGCCTCCAGTATTGAATTTGTTTGAAAAATGTCATTTTGACCTTATAAATAGGTTGACAAAGGGGGTAAAGTCAATTCACTTTTACTATTTACCTTGCGAAACTTGAGAGCTCAGAACGAAAGGTGCAGCAGCGAGGATGGTTATTCCAGTGTCAGAGCACTGTGGAGAGATCGTGAGGACCTTCAGATGGCCAGAGGGCTTAGAGGCAGCGGTATGTACCCTAAACTCCCTTTGTCATTTTATCATTTTACGTGCTATTTAATGCTTTTTAGGGTAGTCAACGCCTGCGCCGCGACGAATATGCGTTCGCGTAAGCCGCAATTGCCTTCGCGTTCGACGCATTCGATGCGTCGCGATGCAAGTGCAAAGAATAAAAAGGTCATTCCGGTGGTTCGCACCGCAATTGACAATTCGTGCGACGCAAGTGAATTTTTGAGTCGCATTTGACCGCTGGAAAGCCGCAATCGATATTTTGCGACGCAATTGCTATGTTGAATGTCGCAATTGTAAGATCGTGTTGCAAACGCGATGTTGCGACACATTCGCTAAATTTCGTGACGCCAATGATATTGTGAGACGCATTTGACATGTCGAGACGCATTTGATGTTTTGAATGACGCAGTTGTCTTTTCACGACGCAATTGCTTGGTTGCGATGCATTTTACCGTTGTCTTAATAAAACTTGTTTTGATGTTTGCGTGACCTTAGATGCTTTCCTGATGTTTACAGTTGTTCAAAAAGTGTTGATGCAGTGTTCATCTTTTTGTAGAGGCAGCTTGCCCCTATTTATACTAGAGAGAGCAGACCAACCACCTTTCGGTTCGCGGATCAGTTGGGCCCGCGAGAGTGGCGACGATTGATGAGACTAGGCTTATTCTATGCTGCGTTCATGCCCGCCATTCGGGCGAACAGGGGTCTGCTGACGACATTGTGCAAGCGATGGCACTCCGAGACCTGTTCCTTCCATCTGCCGACAGGTGAGGTCACCATTACCCTGGAGGACGTCTACCGTATTCTCCGGATTTCTATTCGAGGGGAGCGGATTGTGTACGATCCACGTCATGGCGAGCAGACCTTCCGTGCCTATTATCGGGATTAGGGTGCTGGACTGGGGATTCAGGGCTATGAGATTTGATGGGAGTTCATGGCGGAGCACTACGGGCGCCTCGATGCATTTCTGGCGATGATGATTGTGGGTATCTTGATTCCTGACCGGCGAGGTCATGGATTTCCAATTGGTTGGGGGGACGTCCTGGTTGGCATGAGATGGGACATGACAGTTTATGCATGAGGTCCTTACCTGCTAGGTATGCTTTACCATCAGCTTCACGATGTCGCGTACAGGAGAGGAGAGAGTATCTCTTGCGGGACCACTCTTATGATGATCTGGGCATGGGAGCACATTGCTATATTCCGCCCCCTATTGACAGACCGCAGCTAGCTGAGGGGATGCCCTACTCTTACTACTATGCCGGCGCATTACAATAGACCCATATGGGCGAGACAGGGTGGTGGCGTCACAGGATTGACACCATGGTGATGTTCATCTGGAGACCGTACAGAGACTGTGCAACATGGGACGATGAGGATGAGCACCTCAGCTTCTGCAGGCAGTACAGATAACTGATTGGCAGGACAGTGCATACGTCACTGATCATTGAGATGTACCTCCCGCAGCGTGTTCTTAGGCAGTTCGGAGAGCAGCAGGATGTGCCTGTGGGGACAACAGAGTATGCCAAGTCATCCAGAGAGTATGCATGGGGGTCGACCATCCCAGTGGCCTTTGCGACACAGCAGATAGATGGGTTAGTAGCCTAGGCCTGGGGTTGGAGAGGAGGAGCAGTAGATCCTGGTACGACGCTAACATATGATCTATGGTGGCAGGCACGTCGACCAGTGCCCTTGACAGATCCTGACAGGCCAGCACCAGTTGACAGGCAGTCAGTTATTCCACAGGTGCCACGAGCCAGACGAGGTGGTAGAGGCAGAGATGGAGGCAAAGGGAGAGGCAGAGGTAGGGACAAAGATGGAGGGAGGGGTGGGGATGATGGAGGGGGTAGGGGTGCAGATGGAGGCAGGGGTGGGGACAAAGGCAAAGGTGGGGATGGAGGCAGAGACGAAGGCAGGGGTGGGGATGGAGGCCGAGGTGGAGATGATGGTGGAGATGGCAGGAGGGGATGGCAAGATGGACAGAGACAGGTCTGGAGGGTGCGCTCCCGAGTGGCGAGGGTGGCGTTAGATGCTATCCCTGAGGTTGGTGAGGAGGGTGAGGGAGAGGAGCAGCCCAGGCAGGAGGGAGAGGGCGAGGAGAGACAGGAGGATGAGCTAGAGGTGAGGGGATAGGAGGAGGAGGCGGAGGCGGAGAGGCATGAGGCATGAGGAGGAGGCGGAGGCGGAGAGGCATGAGGAGGAGGTGGAGGCAGAGGCAGAGAGGCATGAGGATATGCCAGAGATTGAGGTGGAGGTGGGTGGGCAGGAGGAGGTGGCAGGGCAGGATGATGATGATGACGAGGAGGATGATGCCATAGGTGAGGCCGAGAGACTTCTCAGATGGCAGATGGTGGAGGGGGAGGAGGAGATACCATCCACTTCAGGGTTGCCGCCAGATGCTACAGCAGATCAGAGGGTGCTAGACCTTCAGCAGAGATTGGACGCCAGCTTGGCACAGGTCAGGTCTTTACAATCAGCTTTGGAGGTAGCCCGGGTAGAGCGGGATCAGGCGGTGATCCGCCAGTAGGATGCAGCCCAGTGGTGTACCGAGTTTGCAGCCTTATGCACAGGACCTATGGGAGACATGGCTCGGGAGTTGGCCAGAGTTAGCACGAGACTGGGGCAGTACCAGACTCTCTATGAGCAGGCAGTGCTGCCAGAGCGATGAGATCCTACCTTGTCTCGATCACAGACGAGGACAGGTAGCGGGTGCATGTCAGGCAGTGGCAGTGGTACGAGGAGCCACACTAGTGTCAGAGGGTCTACCTCGACAGGGCACACTTCAAGGCACAGGTCCCATCATTTGCGCAGGCACACTCCTAGTCCTAGGTCGACTGGTTCGGTGCAGAGATCAGTACAGCCACCAGTGACAGATCCTTCTATTTCTCAGAGTCCAGCAGCAGTGACTTCACAAATGTTCTATATTGTTGAGATGGCACCGTCCTTTGCAGCTCCGTCAGTGGCACAGGCGGAGGTTTCCACAGTTTCTGCATAGAGGTCAGTACAGGATCAGTCGCCAGTGATAGATCTGTCTACCTCCCAGAGTCCGGAAGCATTGACCTCACAGATGTTTGCCAGCATCAGGATGATACCGTCACTTGCGGTTCCATCAGTTTCTCGGACTGAGGTTGCTACAAGGCCCCCTATTGCTTCAGAGCCAGTGATAGGGCCTCAGCCACCACATTCCTCACCTCGAGGGGATGATGAGAGCCTACCTTAGGGGTATACTTGTATTTTGACACACTATGTATATTATTGAGCCTGCGAGCTCCATTTTTGGGATATCCGTTGACTCTATTCTGTGACATTGTACCTTTTTGGGATGACATTATATGATGATGCAGTTTTGATGCGACCTACATGTTTTATGTGATGCTCTCTGCTTTATGTATTATGACATGTATGATGTATGACTTATGATGCCATGTATGTCCTATGATGCCTATTTGTGATTTTTGATGCCAGGATGATGCAATGCTTATTTACATGATTGTGTTAATGATGTGCATGATGTACTTATGTAAAAGATGTGATGCTGATGATTATGATAATGCCATGCTTTGTGATTAGGTATATGATTTAATGCCATGGATGATATATGTATGGACCTAATGCAATGTATATGATCATGTATGCACTTATGTTTTTGGATGTCACAGGATATCATTGTGGGATGGACGAGAGAAGATGACGAGACTGATGAGAGAAGATGATCAGACCAAAGAGGAGAAGACATGAGACCTATGAAAATGCATGTTAATTCCTAGACCAAATCCTTCAAAACTTTATTGTAGGACTTAATATTTATTGCTCTTAATCATCATTGGGAAAACTGTTGTAATGGCCAACAAACACCATGATATGACATAGATCAAGGTGTGCAAGGTCATACCATTACCTAAGACAAATAGTCACAGACAAGGATGATCATGACTCATACTACGAGCGTGATTGCCCCAGTCTTGTCATAATCAACCACAAGCAGAAAAAGACAAGGACAGATCATGAAATGTCGCTGCTTCTCTAAATCCTGTTTCCAGGACATCCTTGAGAAACTAGTGACATGATTGCCATAATACAAAAATAAAGTCCCTATCATGATATGTCGTTGCTTTTCTAAATCCTAGAATCGGGACCTTGCTGAGAAGCTAGTAGTCATGCACGTCAATTGTCATGCTACGTCGCTGCTTCTCTAAATCTTGCTTAGTGGGATCTCGCTGAAAAACTAATAACATGATAAAAGATCAAAAAACAATTGTCAAGTGTTTTCCAAGTGCGTCTGGATATCCATTGTTCTGATGTCAAGATGCCATGATTTGATAATGTCGAGATGTCAAAATGTTTAAAAGTTTTGATTGACCTTGGAAAATGTCGAGAATTGGTGAATTCAGAAAGGACACATCCTGAATAATGCCGATGACTAGAGGATTTGGTCCCTAATGGTCGTAAGGGGTCCCTAAAAAAAAATGGCGATGCCTAGGAAGGACACATCCTAAGGCATAAATGACAGAGTTGGTTCTTCAGAAGGACACATATGAAGAATACTGATGTCATGAAGAGTGATCTTTAGATGTCAAGAGGATCACTCAAAATGTCGAATGACGATGACGACGCCTAGGAAGGACACATCCTAAGGCGTAAATGACAGAGGTTATCGTTCAGAAGGACTCATCTGAAGACTAACCGAAATTTGACAGTTTGATCGGTTTATGATGATTTGACTTGCCTTGACCGAGTTTGACTTGTGTTTGACTATATGTCGATATTGCCTTGATGATATGAGTGATGTGTTGATGAGATTGCCATGGTGAACAAATGATTGTTTTACTTTGTTTCAAGAGTTTTCCCATGTGGAAATTGATTGAAGATCTTTGACGTGTGTGCCAATGTAGTGCCATGAACCCTAATGGACTGACCTAGTGCGGCCTCGGGGGCTCATCGATAGATGGCCTTGCCTACGTCATACAGTCAGAGACCTCGTAGTTTGACATGACCAATGACTTTGTCTTGATGAGCAAATATTGCGCCATGATTTTATTTTGACAAACCTAAAAGGACTGACCTAATGTCTCGGGGACTCAAATATGAGTCTTGCCTACGTAGCAAATGCGTCGAGACAACGTAGTTCGGACAGATGACGAAGACTGATTTGACATGATTGACTTTGACCAGAAATGACAGTGTGTTCATGTTCTTCGAGTGGTCTAATGATTTTGTTCGATGTTTTCTTCAGGACATTTTATGATTTTTAGGTCTTTCTTCAGGACTTTTTATGATGTTTTTTGATTTTTTGTTCAGGACATTTTGTGAATGTTTTTGTCTTTTTTCAGGACATTTTGTGATGTTTTTGGCTTTTTTCAAGACTTTTTATGATGTTTTTGTCTTTTTTCAGGACTTCTTATGATGTTTTTGTCTTTTTTCAGGACTTTTTGCGATGTTTTTGGTCTATTTTTAGGACTTTTTGTGATGTTTTTGTGATCATACATGACATCCACTGCAGTTGCATGATAAACATTTTGCCCCTAGTTAGGTCTAAGACTTGGCAACTTGTAAGGGATAAGGACAGGATGCTGTTGACTTGTTAGATGGATAGTCCTCAGGACCTGATGTCAATCATTTAGCTACTATGACAGGTTGGGTAGGATGTGGTGGCGATTTGCGGAATAGTGGCGAAGATACCTTTCATCCTAGGCCAAGTTAGACAAAGTGACAGTAGATGGCATAGCAATGATTGATTACGCATGGCGCCTGTTTGCCAGGTTTTCACCATGGTACTTGTCCAAAGTGCTTGTTTGCCAGGTTTTCACTATTGAATGAATCATTTTTCTCTTTACTATTTTCATGATTTTTTTTTGATTTTTTTTTTTTTGGTGTCACCAAGACGCCTATTTGCCAGGTTTTCATCAAGGTGACGATTTTTATCATTTTTCAACTTTTTTTTGTATTTTATGACTTTCAGCTCCATCCTCTGATGCTATGCGTAGAACTTTCGGAGATGTAAACTATTGATGGGTTCTGTCAACTATTCCCCATATGGAGTTGCCAATTGATAAGCGTCGGAACCAAAAGAAGATATGATAATATAGGGACCTAGCTAGTTTGGTTCAAATTTTCCCGGCTTTTCTCTGTCTGCTTGGTTCTTGGGGTTCTGCATTAGAACTAGGTCGCCGATGTCAAACTTTCTGACCATAACCTTTTTATTGTAGCTACGAAAAAGGTGGTTCTGATGTGCTTGGAGATGATTCAGTGAGTTTTGTCTTCTTTCCTCCAGCATTTCCAGCTCATGCAAGCGTGATTTTCGGTAGTCCTCTTCATTAGTAAGACCCTTCAAGGAGACTCGTAGCGAAGGAATTTCGACCTCAATGGGTAAGATGGCTTTGGCACCAAAAACTAGGGTGAATGGGGTGGCCCCTGTAGGCGTACGAATGCTAGTTCGATAAGCCCACAGAGCAGGGTTAAGTTGTATGTGCCAGTCACGGCCAGCGTCATTGACAGTCTTTTTGAGAATCTTGACAATGGTTTTATTCAACACCTCAGCTTGGCCATTTCCTTGTGGGTAGTATGGAGATGAAAAGTGGTGTTGGATATGGAATCGCTCACATAACTCACGTACGTCTTAGTTTTTGAACGGACGTCTGTTGTCAATGATGATGGACTGTGAAAGGCCATACCGGCAAATGATGTAATTAAGGATGAACTTTGATATTTGTTTGCCAGTAATATATGTCAATGGGATGGCTTCAATCCACTTTGTGAAATACTCAGTGGCGGTAATAATGAATTTATGGCCGTTGGATGAGGTCGGATGAATCTTACCCACGAGGTCGAGTCCCCATTGAGCAAAGGGCCACGGAGAAGTGATGGGCCGAAGTTCCTGTGCTAGAGCATGGACCAGGTCACTGTGTATTTGACATTTGCGACAAGTCCTGACATATTCAATTGCATATTTTTCCATTGTCGGCCAATAATACCCAAGTCTTGTTAGTTTCTTAGCTAGCGTAAGACCACTCAAATGAGATCCGCATATACCGTTGTGCACTTCTCGTAAGGTCGTACATGCTTCATCGGTGTCAAGACATCTAAGGAGGGTGTCATCGAAACTACGGCGGTATAGGGTGTCACTGGCAATGGCATACCTTGCAGATTTTCTAATGAAGGACTTCCTTTGGTTATTGGACAGGTTTAGTGGAAGTGTTTGAGATTTTAGGTATTCGTAAATGTCTTGATACCAAGGAGAGTTGGGACCAACAAGTTCGCAAACCATTTCCGATTCTGGGATATCATATGCCGGTACCAAAAGCTGTTCTACTAAGAACTCAAATTGTGACACATTTTTAGGGATGTCCAGAAGAGAACTGATAGTAGCCATTGCGTTAGCTGCCTTATTCTGTACCCTGGGGATTTGTTCAAAAGAAATCGATTGAAAGTATGTCAGGAAACTGTCCACCATCCTCTTGTAGGGAAGCAAATTCTCATCCTTTGTTTCATAGTCATCATTCACTTGGTTGATCACGAGCTGGGAATCCCCGAATACAAGCAATGTCTGAATTTTCCATTTGATTGCCAACTTGAGACCTGTGACTAGCGCTTCATATTCGGCAATGTTATTTGTACAAGGGAAAGTGATCCTGAATGATTTAGGAATTGAATCCCCCTATGGTGTGATAAACAAGATTCCAGCTCCTGAGCCATGACCAGTATGAGACCCATCAAAATACAGTTTCCATGGTGATGCCGGTTCCGCATGAAAAATGGACTCATCGGGAAAATCAGTTACTAATGGATGAGTGGCTTGAATCGGTGCATCTGCTAGTTGATCTGCTATTACTTGCCCTTTTATTGCCTTGCGCTCAACATACTGTATGTCATACTCGCTTAGGATCATGACCCATTTTTCCAACCGGCCTATTAATGCTGCTCGACTTAGTAGATATTTCAATGGATCAATCTTGGCAACCAGTTGTGTCTAATGACTGAGCATATAGTGTCTTAGTTTTTGGAATGCAAAGACAACAGCGAGGCATGCACGCTCAATGTATGTGTAGCTCAACTCATAGCCTATCAGTGTGCGGCTGATGTAATAGATTGCTCTTTATTTTCCTTCGTGATCATTTTGGGCCAGCAATGCCCCCAATGCTGAACTAGTAGTGGAGATGTATAGAATCAACAGCTTTCCATGAATGGGCGGCATGAGTACTGGTGTTGACAGCAGGTAATCTTTTATTTGTTAGAAGGCCTCTTGACATTTATCCGTCCATACAAAGGGGACACTTTTGCGCAACAGGTACTGGAACAGATGACACTTATCTGCCAATTGGGCTATGAAACAACGAATAGATTGTACTCTACCTTGCAGAGTTCTGAGTTCACTGATCCCTCTGGGTGGAGGCATGTCTATAATTGCTTTGACCTTTGCCGGATTGACCTCTATGCCTCTTCGGGAAATTATGTATCCTAATAGTTTACCTGAGGTGACCCCAAAAACACACTTCTTAGGGTTTAGCCGAACTTTGTACTCTTCAAGTCTCTTGAAAATTATGTCGAGTACCCTCAAATGGTCTTTCCTAGTTGTTGATTTGGCCAACAAGTTGTCTACATAATCCTCCATTATATTGTGCATCATGTCATGGAAGATCGTGGTCATAGCCCTTTGATACGTGGCACCTGCATTTTTGAGACCAAATGGCATGACGTTCCAACAGTATGTACCCCACGGGAAAGTAAATTCCGTTTTGTGTTGATCCTCAGGAGCAATGCGGATTTGATTATAGCCAGAGAAACCATCCATGAGGGATAGCATCTCATGTCCTGCAGTTAGGTCTATTATGATGTCAATGTTGGGCAAAGGAAAGTCATCCTTTGGACATGCTTTATTTAGATCCCGAAAATCTGTACACACGCGAATCAACCCATTTGGTTTTGTCACCAGCACTACATTGGAAATCCATTCAGCATAATCTATAGACCTTATGAATCTGGCATCCAGTAATTTCTTTAACTCGGCCTTGACCAATAGGGCAACTTGAGGGTGCATTTTGTGCAACTTCTGCTTGACTGGTTTAGCATTGGGTAATAATGGCAAATGATGCAGAACCAGTTTGGGGTCCAATCTTGGCATGTCCACGTAAGACCATGCAAAGTTGATTTTCTGTTCTGCAAAGAATTTATGAAATTCAGGCTTCTCTTCATCAGTCAATGATGCGGCAAATAGGACCATCTTGGGGTCTTCTGCAGTTGAAATATTATCCTCTATTGTGTCCTTAATAAGCATGGCCGATTTCTCCTGTTGCACGGGGAGAAAGTCCAGTCCTCCATCTTTGGGAACCTCAGAGAGGTTTTTGCCCGCAAATTCATCCTTTATTTTTACTATTTTATCGTCAAGAGGTGCCTTTCGGTTTTCACCTAGAGACGTTTCATTTTTTACTTTATTTTTACTTTTGCGACTAGAGGACCGAATAGTCTCGCTGAAGTATGCGGTGCAGTCTAAATCAATGGCGAATTCAGATTTGTGGTCCCCACTGGGTATGCCTTCTCGTAATCCCTTGAATTCAGCTATTGCCTCATCATTCTGAAATGTGTCTAGAATTGGTGGTCCTTGTTGGTCCCAATCGACTAGTTCAGGGTAAACTAAAGAAATGCCATCCTCAAGGCTAGTGAATTGGGGTGAGGATGCGGACAACATGCAGATGGATTCAGTAATGTTGTAAATGAGGTTATCATCATCCAACTCAACATCGTACTCTATCCAATATTCTCCTTCACTAGTGTCATATTCGTTGTCAAAATAGGGAGTGAAGGTTGTAGAGCCCTGGTTGTCAATGTCGTCTGATACCTCAGATGGATTGGACTGATGGGGTTCGGATGACGGGTGTTGTATGTCCTGGGAGGTGGTAGTGGGATTTTGACTATTTGGTGCTTGTTCAATTTTGAATGTTTTCCAAAATCGTTGTTCAGAGGTCAGTTCCCCTGGTTCGACAAACAAATCATCGAGACAACAGTCACTAAGGGATCGTTCTGAGCCAAATTCCCACTCGTGGGAGTCAGTTTCGGTTAGGGTTTCCCTAGTAGTCTCGACACTTTTCGAAGCATGTACTCGCTCATTTGAAAGTCCAGAAGTACGTCGATCATCATTGGCAAGTGATCCAAACCCTAATCCAAGATACTTCAGAATTTGAAAAACTTCTATGGGTTCCCTTCGGCCAGTTTTGTCTTTTCCTAGGCCACTAGTACCATCATAGCCTCTAGCCTTCATGAAGTCATAACCTTTGCCATATATTTGAACTGGTAATGGGGGTAATGTGACTGTATCCTTATAGATCCATCCCATGATGTCAGCAAGGTCTTCCTCACTCATGTCTCCCCACTTGATAAAAACTGTATTTGGTGGAACTTTGAAGGTTTCCTGAGGTTCCATTCTGAAACATGGCCGACCATAGTCCTTGGGAGACCTGGGCATTGTTGTTATGCTGTATGCTACATGCAGTTTGAATTCTCCGCAGCCAAGGTCCTGGATTTTAACAGTGGATTCAGTCTTAGAGCTGGTGGAAGGTGGCGGTGTGGCGGAAGACGTGGATGGAGCAGATGTGGAAGATGACGTGAGTGTGGAAGGGTCGATATATTTGGATGACGAGGAGCCAGGGGCTTCTCGGTTAATAGGTACCCAGTTTTCAGAGATACCCCTTAAGTTGGTACAATATTGGAAAGGGTCAGGGTCTCCGTATATGGTGACTTCTGTATCGTCAAAAGGAAACTTGACGCATTGATGGTATGTAGACGGAACGACTTTTAAAGCGTGGATCCATGGACGACCAAGTAAAATGTTATATGGTAGTCCCAAATCTAGGACCTGGCAGGTTGTGTCTACAATGACCGGTCCCACTATGATAGGGAGAGAGATGACACCCCTTGAAGAGCGTTCCTCGTTATCATATGCTTTGATCACTATGCTTTTCGTTGGGTCTACGCACACATCAGAGAACCCTAGAGCTTTAACCAATTTGAAGGAGCATATATTCAATCTTGCTCCGCCATCTACTAAAACCCGTCTAACTTTGTGCTTGTGGACAAAAGTTTCTATGTGTAATGCATCATTTTGGTTGGTTTTATGTGATGAGTAGTCTTGATCCAAGAAGGTGACGTGGTGTGGTGTGGTGAGATATCCCACCATAGTTTCAAACTGATTGACATCGATGTCCTTAGGGACCGACGACTCTAGGAGAGTTTTGTCTAGGATTTCTTTGTGCGTAGGAGAGATACGAAGCAGCTCAAGGATAGATATTTGCGCGAGAGTCTTTCCTAGTTGGTCAATGAGGTTGAACTGACTTTTGGGTTTCCACTGCTGTGTGGTTGGGACAATTTTTGGCTGTTTAGCAGATGGGTCGGGTTGTGATTGTTTAGCCGATGGGTCCGGTATAGTGATTTTGGCTTGTCTAGTGGAAGGTGGACCAGCTATAGTGACCTTGCCACTGCGAGTTGTAGCATTACATTAGGGTGCTCTTCTAACCGTAATGGTATTGATGTATTCATTTTCAGTTCGGACATTGTTTATAATTGGTCCACTAGAATAATCGTACTTGACTTGGGAAAAATTAGCTTGATTCTATGAGCCTGACGTGGACGCATTATGAGAACCATGATCCTGCAGTGGATTCTTGTGGATAGTGTGATCTGCATTGGAGGTGAATTGTGATCCACCTACTTCGATGGTGCGATTTTCGATAAGATCCTGTATTAGGTTTTTCAATTGTCGACAGTTAGAGGTTGTATGCCCTTTGGCTCGATGGTATTCGCAAAGTGCATTGTCATTCCACCATGCTGGTTTGAATTGTCCTGGGTCATATGGTTTGATTTCCGGAAGTGTGATGACCCCATGCTGAATGCATTTCTTAACGACTTCTTCAATGGGTTCACCCAAATGGGTGTACGTGCGACCCCTAGGAAATTGTCTCATTTGACGATATTGCCCTTGACTATTTTGACCACTTTGGTTGTTTGAAAAATTATTGGAAGGAGGTGTCAATGTCGTTGTTGGTCTGTTTTGTTGTTGAACCCCTTTCAAGGTTAATACGAGACCTACAGTATTTGTATTCTTGGCATCAACAACACCATCATTTGTAACATGCTTATTCTTAACCCAATATTTGTTTTTGTCAGCGGGTGGATTGACGTTTGTGTTTTTGGAACCATATCTCAGTTCTCCCTTTGCAATAAGGGCTTTCTCAATCTGGACCCCTTTTTCAAGTAACTCTGTGAAGTTTGTGCAACAATGTATTTGCAATGCGAATTTTAGGGGCCCTAGAAGTGTTTGGACAAACATGTCGACTTTTTCTCTTTCGGGAATGTCAATGTGACATCGACTAGCAAGGCTTCTCCATTTTTGAAAGAATGGAATAAATGTCTCACTAGAGTCTTCTTGCGTGAGATTGCACAAGCTAGTGATAGAGGTATCCATGTCAATATTGTACGCGTAATTTCTTATGAATTTTCGTTTGAGCTCATCCCATGTCTGGATATCTTTTTGTGTTGAAAACCATTCAAGGGCTTGACCCGCCAAACTTTTGGAAAAAAGTCTCATCAAGTATGTTGGTTCGTAGGCGATATCCATACAGTTGGTTGCGAATTCGTGAACATGTTCAATGGGATTTGTCTTGCCTCTATATTTTGTGAAGTTGGGTGACACGTATCCTGGCGGAAATGCAGGCATATGTAAGTTCGTGTTGAATGGGTATACATCCAGGTCATATGATATTTCTGATTTTCTGCTTGAAATGTACATGTTTTGCATAGTTTTCTCCATATCCCTCATTCTTGCTTTGAGTTCATCTATGGTAGGGTCGTTTACGTTTCCATATGTTGGATTTCCTGGTACACCATGTGTTCCTGTCTGGTGTGCGTGAATGTTGGTGTATTGTGGTGGTATGGGTTGTCGTGGTGCGTATGACGTGTGTTGTTGGTATTGGAAGTTATGATTTGGTGCATGTTGATGAGTATGAATGTTGGATGAATATGTTGGGATGTGTCCCCCAGCCATGTGTGTCGTTATTTGGGGGATGTTGTGACCATGACTGTTATGGTATGTCAATGATGTCATGGGTTGTGTTATTTGGCCACCTTGTGTAAATTGTTGGTTTTGTACAAGGGGGACGTTTGTGTTTGTACCTTGGGAGGTAATGACATTTGACTGTGTTGTTGTGTTAACATTTTTTTGTTGTCCTTTAATAACAATATGTCCTGTGGCTCCTCCCAAAGGATTTTGTGAATTACTACTGAATAGATTTTTCGAAGTTGTGTTCATGGTAGTAGATGTAGTTGGCAAGGGGGGATTATGGTGACTTGATGATGCCCCCGTGGTATTTACTATCGCGGTAAAAAGAGGATTGGAATAATTTTCCCACGTTGTTGAGGAGCCAAGAGTGGTTCCATCTGATTGGGGTAGTGTTGTGGATGTTGTGGATGATTGTGATCCCCCAATAGATGTAGCATTTATTGTGTTGGAGATGTTTGGGATGTTGGGCGTGGTATGTACTGTCGTTGTGGTCCCAAAGGAAGTATTGTTCGTAGTATTTAGAAGTTGACCACTATGTGACATGTTATGTGCATTATTGGCATCAGGGTCATGAAGTGTCAAATTTAGCGTGTTGGCATCAAATTCTGGTGGTAACTTAGCTCCTTCACTCAAGAGCATAGCTACGAATCTGTCTCTATCCTGACGAGCTATTGTTTCAGCAAGCTGATAGGCCTCTGGGTCTTATGTCAATGCCTCTATGTTTTCCTGAAGTAGTTGACCATTTTCATCTCTTTGCAAGTAGAGTTCGAATGTACTGTTTGACGAGGATTGCGTTGTTGTTGGAGGTTGATTGTCTAGATTAGTAAATGGATCGTACAAGGTCCAGTTTGAGTCATATGGAGGATTGTTGACGGTAAATGGGGGGTCTTGCCTAAAGTTTTCCATTTGTCTCTTTTGTTTTTGAAGTCTGGTTTCAACCATAAATGAGATTGCTCAAAATAGGAATGACAACTTAAATGCAAGTATGACACTATGTGAAGTCTAAGGTTCAAGATGAAAACTAGAATGACTAATGTTTTTGGATTTTTTTGTGAATGAGGATATGCAATTTCTATGCAATGTAAGACAAGGTTATCTAAGCACCTCTAAACTTGAACTTTGTTTTCGATTTTGACTGCTAAAGGACTTCGTTGGAAATGACAAGTTGACAAGGTCTAAATGACTAGTGAGTCTTCCTAACTAGGCTTTTGAGTTGGAAGAAATCTCACAAAAGAGGACAATGACTAAAAGGGTGATTTGATAACGTGGTCCAAGAGGGTCTAATTTCAAAAACAATGACTTTGCAAAGTGTGCTTAAGATTTTCCTAATTCTACGTATGCAAAATATGAACCTAGGGACAACGTAATGTTGAATGTATGAAACTAAAAGGAATGAGGTATGAACCTATGGTGACTAATGCAAGCTAATAGACAAGACTTTGAGCAATATCAAGTTTGGTTTCTGATAGAATCTTCTTAATGACAGTGTTTGACAAATGGTTGACAATTTGAAGACCTCAGGTTTCGACTGTGAAGTTTAAAATTTTGACAAGCAAATGTGTCACAGTTTGGCAAATGTGGTTCAGTTTTGCAATTGCGGCTTTCGGACTGTCAAATACGACTTGATTTAGCATATGCGGCTTTTAAGTTGACAGATGTGTCGCGACGCCTACAGATGTGGTGTTCTAAGTTTCAAATGCGGTTTAGCAGAGCAGTTGCGTTGCAGAAAATCAGTTGCGGTTTGACAGATATGACAGTTTTGTTTCAAAGTGATTTTCTTGTCATTTTGATGGAAGTTTTGATCTGTTTGGTGAATGTTTTGTTTTGAACTTGGTAAAACCAGAAAACACTTGACAAACACAGCGTTTTAAAAAAAAAGAAAAAGTAACCAAACACACATCAAAAAAGCACAATCCTAGGTTAGGCCATGACAATATTCGCTAGATTCCACACGGGTTTCCCCAACCGCATATCTGTAGCATGTGAATTCAGAAGCTTGGCTACACGGGCTCCGGGCTCCCCCTTACAGTGCACTCTCTTCTCAGGCCAACCAAGCTTCCAACCCCCATGAAACTCCCATGGAGAGCTGATCACTTCTACTACAAACTGCAAAAGTGTGGATGCCTTCACACCGACCGGTGCTGCGCTAGCAAATAGAAGGATTTTGGCTTTCTATACAAGAGTTTTTAGTTCGGGACCCCCGTTCGAGTGGCCATACATGGGGCAAAAGATTAATCACCATTAAGGTGGCACTCCAGCCTGAAGAGGTTAAGCTCAACAGGGTTTGAGGGAGTACAACTCCGTCCGTATGACACATCCGCACTCGCAACCTTAGGTTTTCCCTTAAGGTTTACATTTATATACCGGTCGGGGGTAGCTTGGCTTTAGCTCCGTTGCCGGTTTGAGTCACGTTGGGGTGATGAAATCCCCAGGCAGGCCCAATTTCTAGAGTTGGTAACTGTTTCTCTTACACCCAAGATCGCTCGAAAGTGCGAGGGGAGAGGATACTCCGATATACCAAGTCAGGGTAAATAACAGATTAGAATGGGTCTGGTTTTCTGATCATAAAGTTTTCACCAAGTGAGAGCATACTCACCTACCATTCTACAAACACAATCAAGCATAGAAGACATTAGTTCGTTTTATATGCACCAAAATCAAATGTTTGCTACTCTAAGAAAAACAAGCACAAAGTTTGTTTTATTCCTTCTTTGACATGCGAATCTGCAAACAATGAATATTAGTAGTCTCTTATGCAATGGTCTTCGATGCACGGATGAGGATCGCCACACGCTACAAGAAAAGATTAGTAACACAAAAAATCTAATCTAGTTAACATGCAGGAATAAAAAAAAAACACAGAAAAACAGAAAACCAGAAAACCAGTAACCAGAAAAACCCGAAAATATGAAAATCAAAATGGCAAAACTGAAAGAAAATTTTACCAAACAGATGCGGCTCGACAGGTTAGATGCGTCGTTCGGGTCTTCAAATGCGGTTCGGCATATCAAATGCATCGTTCTGGTTGTTAGTTGCGGCTTGTCAGGGCGATTGCGGCTCTGGAGTCGGCAAATGCGTCGCAACGCATCAAATGCGTCACGATGTTTTTAAAAAAAACAGTTGCATCGATCCGTACCTGTACCTGCAAAACAACAGAAAACAACAAAAAAAACGTACGGAAACAAGAAAACGGAGTCGGGTTCACCAATGTAATCAAGGGATTTCCTCAGATTAGGAGCGTTAGCAATAAACAATAAATAATAAACGAAATCCAAAGATTTTACGAAACACAAAGGAAGTAAACGAAAGAACAATTATACCTGATTGTTGATACCTCCATGATTCCCTTTCGTAATACCTTCTTGCTTGCTAGAAAATGTTGCCCTCAGATTCGTCTTTCGAGCAATCTAGAAATGCCTAAGTCCTACAACAAGTCTTGAAGGATTTGATATGTCTAAATGCCTATGTCTAAAAGTCAATGTCTATGCCTATGCTTAAAACAAATGCCAATATTGAAATACTACAATTGCCTATGACGATAAATGTGAAACTAAGTAAATGCCTATAATAATTAGGCAAAATGTCGAAATGAGCGTGTCCCCTTAAAAATGAGAAGAAGATGGCATTTTATAGAAAAGGCCATTTCGAATGGACGGACGAGATAAATTATTGATGAGAACCTAAAATGAACGATCCAGATTAAACCTGAGAATCCCTAATTAGGGTTAGAGCAAAATCTTTAATCGAACGGTCAGAATAAAATTGGATCGACGGTGGAGAATAAATGAGACAAATTAATTAGAAAATAAATATTTTCGAAAAATCAAGAAGATAAGATTGCCTGATTTGCCAGATTTGAAAAATCAAAGAGATAAGATTTGGAATGAAGATAAGATTTGGAAAAATCAAGAATCTGCCCGATTGCTTGATTTTTGGAAGATTAATTACTAATTTGAATTAAAATAATTCAAATTATGGATTTTGAGAGATAATAAATAATCTTTTTCGGATTATTTATCAAAAAGGACTGACAGTTAAGATTGACATGACATTTTAAATAATTTTAATTTATTTAAAATGAGAAGAATATGAGATTGGCAATTAAATAATTAAATTTAATTATTTAATTTAGCAGATAAGACTAATTAATTAAATTAATTAATCAATTCATTTAATTAAGACAATTAGTGACATATTAAATAAATAAATGTAATTCATTTATTTAATAATCGGAAAATTAATGAAGAAGGGAAATTAAATAAATTAAGAAATTTATTTAATTAAGGGAAGACTTAGACAATTAATGGCGTATTTAATAAATAAATGAAATTTATTTATTTAATAATCATGAAGAATAAATGACATGAATTAATTAAATAATTATGAATTATTTAATCAATAGTCGAATGTGGACCAAGGACATAATTAAATGTCATAATTATGCTAGGACGAAAGTGGTAAAAATGAAGCTTGCAGGCCTAGGTCATTTTTAGGTGTCTACACCACCTACAGTGAAATTAAATCTCGATGTCATGTCAAATGTACCAAATGGAAACATATGGATTGTCGTACTATGTGTAGGTGTGCCAGATGGCATAGTTGTGCTGACCTGAGGTATAGTAGTACTAGCAGTCGTTGTATTTGTCCCTTGTGTAGGTCGAGTTTGTAAGGTGCTGATATCAAATCCTATAGGTAAGGTAGTGCCTTCAGCTAGCAATTTGGCTAAGTATCGTTGACGATCGTTTGCTAGGTACTCATCTACAAAAGAGGCAAACTCAGGGTTCTGTGCGGCAGCCTCTATGTCTTCTGTTGTAATGTGACCTTGAGTGTTTCTAGTGGTGAATTTGTCTAATAGATTCTTGTGAGGTCTTGAGGAAAATGGATTGATGAATTCATTTGGGTTGGACATCTTTTCTCTCTCTCTTCTCTTAGACCTAGTTTCAACCATGTAAGATTAGCTCAATATGCAAGGGATGCAAAACTACGTCTATGGACAGTATGACTCTAGTGTATGTTTTTGGGATATTCTAGATGCAAAATAAGGAATGTTCTAGGATGACACTAGCCTAAAATTTAAAGATGCAAAGTCTAAGTAAGACTCTAAAATAGTCAATTTTATAAACCCAAGACGGAGGGACCAACTACCTAAAGTCTAACCAAGGCGTCAATTTAGTTAAGTCAAGGAACGAATGTAGGACGAGGATCAAAGACAAGTTGAGTTTCCTAACTAGACTGATGAGCCAGGAGGACTCTCTATAGGACAAAGGATAAAATGATAAGACTAGGTTCAATGACAGATTTTGTTGACGCTATGAATTTTCTAGAGTGTAGATGATGGACCTATCCTAAAGTTTGTAAAAATGACCTTCCTAGAAGTTTACTTTAAAGTAAAAATGTATTCTAAGATGAGACCAAAATCTGAATTAGGACAACTATGGTAATGACTATATAAACCTAAAGGATGCAAAATTGAGCAAAATCGTTTCTTGTTTCTATTCAGAGTCTGCCTATGGGAATTCAACTGAAAGACTGGTATAACTGTGTTGACTGGACAGTGATCATGAATTTTGGTTTTCTAATCAGACAAATGTGTCGCAGGATTTCACATATGTGGTTAAGTTTACCAGTTGCGGTTAAATTTCACAGTTGCGGTTTCATGATGATCAATTGCATGTCCCTGATAAAGTTTAATGTCTGATTCTGATAGATGCGGTTAACCTTCTAACAGATGCAACTCGTAATGATAGTTGCGACTTAGAATATAACATATGTGGTCTTTCGCAAAACAAATGCGAGCCAATCTGGCAGATGCAACTTTACGCTAAACAGATACGACTGAAAATGACAGATGCGACTCAAAGTTAAACATATGCGACTAAAAATGACAGATGTGACTCGAATTTAAATAGATGCGACTTTAAAAATCAATTGTGACCTTCTGGTGAACAGTTGCGACTCTCTGTATATTTTCAGTGATTTGAGATTTAAAACTGACTCTGTTTTCCGTGATCAAATTCTAGCAAACAAGGACAATCATAAGACAGTGTTTTCAGTTTGATTTAGACTCAAAGAACGTGTAATGTGACAACAGACAAGCACATCCTAATAGGACAATAGGCCACGGGTTTGTATACTTGGTATAGCCCAGCTAAATACCCCGGATTGGTGATAAACACCTTTCCTTCTCGAGAGTGGATAACTTAGAAATTTGGTGGCATTGGCTCCCCTCCACGACTCATTAACATCATTCAAGCACACCAATTTCAAATTCTTTGGGCAATGACCTCTCAAGAATTGCTATCTCTACTCAAGAGGATCAGTAGTGAGTGTCTTCGGGCATGATACTGTACCTTGCACTATACCAAGCAATGGCCAAAAATGGTCGGTCTCTAAAACAAAAGGTATTTAATACGGACATTCCATTCGTAGGGCATGATCCATGCGACGAGAGTCCCCTTTCGGATCCATCTCGTCGGAACCATATGCGTGATTCTCGGGCTTTCCCCAAGAATCCACTTTTATATACTGGCTGGAAGCCCCTTGGGTTCAGGGTGCTACTGGTCTGAGTCGTCCTGGGGTGAGTACTTTTTCCCACCAGAATAGGCCCAAGTTCTAGAGTTGGTAACCGTTTCTCTTACACCCAGGATCACACAGATGCACAAGGGGAGAGGATACTTCGATGTACCAAATCGTGAGGGTAATACACAGTTGTGCTTTCGCACCAAACACAGTAAACACTTGTTAATTTTAAACCAAACAAAAGATTTGCTACACTACCAAACAATCTATTTCAAAGAATTAACTAGGGTCTTCGACATACAATCTACAGAAAGATTCATTAGTAATTTTTCAGTATTGTCTTCATCAATCATCTTGCAAAAAATCGTTAACTCCAAAAACAAAAAGCCCACACACTGAAAATCTGATATTAGTAACACACAAATCAATTAAAATTTTTAGATTTCCGAAAATAGAAACAAAAGATTACCAGTCAATTGTGTCACTGTTTTACCAGTCAGATGCATTGAATTTCTCTGCAATTGTGTTCTCAGTATTTTACCAGTTAGTTGCGGTTCAGGAATTTGCAGATGCGTTAGAATTTTTCCGATACGTCATTTTTGGTGTAAGATGCGGTTCAAAAAGTCAATTGTGTCGCTTCGTCAAACTGATGTGTTTGTGAATTTCAATTGCGACGTTTCGTCAAGCTGATGCGTCGTTCCATACGAAAAACCTGCAAAAATAAAAATAAAAGTCTACGGATACGCGAAGATGGTGTCTTCACGTCAGGTTCACCAAATGTAACGCCAAGAAAGTGCAGAAAGAAAAGATTAAAAGCAAGCATGCAATACAAATCTAAATGCAATCTAATGCTAAGCAACAAAGAACAAAGGAAAGTAAAAACGTAAATAAAACTTGAACAATCTCACCAAATTTGTACGTATTTCCATGATTCATCTCGATTTCCCTTCTCCTTTTTGCTATTGTAGTATAATTGCCCTCAGAATTTCAAGAGTTCATGCAAGTATAGCCTATGATAGTGATTTAGCAAAACATCGAAGATTCAAGATAGGTGCTCCAAAAACTCATAAGATTTCGAGAGAGATTGGAATAATGAATGACAGATCAATTTATAGAAAATTGATTATTCGAACGATAGGTCAGGATTGAAAGATCAACAAACGGTTGAGATTGACTGATTATTTATGCATTCTGATAACAGTTAGTAATGATATGAGTGATATAAATTATAAATATAATTAAAGATTAAATAAATGATTTAATCTTCCAGTTTGGTATTCGAAAACAGAAGAATTATCTTTGCATGACAAAGATGAAGATGGATTAAAACAACTCCTGTTCGATTGCACGCACAAGGTTTAATTAATTAAATAGGAATATTTAATTAATCCGCATGTACATGCAAATGAGTTAGAACTGGACGATTGGATGATTTGATGAAGAGATTACTCGAGAACGCCACTCAGACATTAAATCAAGAGTTACCTAAGCGATTTGAATAGATCTTTGAGTCGAGTAAAAGTGAATACTTAGATAACTCGCAATTATCTAAATATAGAGGAATGCGTTAAAATAGAATTCATGAATTAAATAATTCATTTAATTCAAGATTTGATATTTGAAGAATAATTAATTAAGTGATGAAGGGATTTAAATGAATAATTAAATAAATAAAGAATTTATTTAATTATAGTTGAAGTATGATAAAGAGTAAATTAAATAAGAATTTATTTAATTTGACAAGAAGGATGAGGTTAATTAGTAACATAATTAAATAAAAAAAATTATTTAATTAATCAGATAGAATAAA
This sequence comes from Sequoia sempervirens, assembly GCA_007258455.2. Lineage (NCBI taxonomy): Eukaryota > Viridiplantae > Streptophyta > Pinopsida > Cupressales > Cupressaceae > Sequoia > Sequoia sempervirens. Next base: position 273,632,255 of record VDFB02270651.1, read on the forward strand.
GAAAAGTGTGAATTAATTAAATAATTAAAATTATTTAATTAATAGAAGAAATGAAGACTATAGAGAATAATTAAATAATTGACATTATTTAATCATGACCATGAAGAATATGAATTGTGAAGAATATTGAAGTCGCGGGCCTAGACCAGATTTTGGTGTCTACAGTAGGTTATGTCCCTTAGTTCTATGAGAATCACAAAAGGCATTGTCATCCCACCAAACTAGTTTAAATTGTCCTGGATTGTATTGTCTTGGCTCTTGAAGCTGTATAAGATTATGTTGTAACAGTTGTTTGAATACAGACTCAATGGGTTCCCCTAAGGGAGTGAACTCACGTTTTTGAAACCTCCTTTGTTGCGGACGTTGAGTATTTTGGACTGTGTTGGAAGGTTTATTGACAACATTAAGCATGTTGGTTGAAGAGTTAGGTCCTTGTAATGTGATGTTTGGTCTTGCTTGTATAGTTTTAGCATCAACTACGCCATCATTGGTGACATTTTTTTTCCGAGACCAAAATTTGTTTTTGTCATTGGGGGCATTTGGCACTATCGGATTTCTATTGGATGTCGATGTCTTAAGCTCTCCTTTTTCAATGAGATCATTTTCTATTATAACCCCTTTTTCCACTAGTTCTGAAAAGGATGTACAACAATGTACCCTTAGGTCCATATGGCAGGCCTCACTCAGCTCACAGATCATCGAGTTCTCTAAATCAGGACGACTATAGTAATGGCTAAATGATACCTAAAGGATGCAAAATTGAGCAAATCGTTTCAGGTTTCAGTTCAAGGACTAGTATGACAAGACAAATCAAAGACTGGTATTGACTGCGTCGACTGGATAGTGACTGTGAATTCTGGTTTTCTAATAATCAGGCAAATGCATTGCAGAATTTAGCAGATGCGGTGATGTTTCATAGCTGCGGTTTTCTGGTAATCAGTTGCGTGTTTTTGGTAAAGTTCAGTGTCTATGTCAGACATATGCGACTCGTAATGGAAATTGTGACTCATATTGCTACATATGCAATTTTCCTAAACTCTATGCACTGGTAAAAGTTCTTCGAAAGTGGCAAATGCATCGTTCCAGACTGCAGTTGTGGCTCACCTTGTCAGATGTGTCATAGAATATCACAAGTGTGGTTTCCCAAAACAGATGTGGTTTTCGACAAATCAAATGCGAGCTAATCTGACAGATGCGACTCTAGGCTAAACAGATGCGACTCGATAGAACAATTGCGACTCTCTAGTGAACAGTTGCGACTTTGTTGTGTTTTCAATGAATAGAGATATAAAACTGACGTTGTTTTTCTGTGATCAAGTTCTAGAAAACAAAGACAATCATAAGACAAAGTGTTTTCAGTTTCATTCTAGACTCAAAGAACATTTAATTTGGCAACAAACAAGCACATCCTAGGCTATGAAGGACAATATTTACTGAGTTCTCACTTGGGTTTCCCCAGCTACGCTTATTCAAGGCAAATGATTAGTAGCTTGACCCCTCTGGCTCCCCTCCATGGCTCATTAATGTCATTTGGGGCAGCCAAGCTACAGTACCCATGAACATCCCATGGCATACTTTCATCTCTACACATGAATCGTAAGAATATGAGACGGCTTCACAGGTCCGACCTGTTGCACCAGTAAATAGAAGGATTTTGGAAACTACAAACAAAGGTGTTTAATTAGGGCATTCTGTTCGTAGGGCACGATCCATGCGGTGAGAGTCCCCTTTTGAATCCATCTCATTGAAACCATATGCGTGATTCTTGGGCTTTCCCCAAGAATCCACTTTTATATACCGGCTGAAAGTCCCTCAGGTTCAGGGTGCTACCGGTCTGAGTCGTCCTGGGGTGAGTACTTTTTCCCATCATAATAGGCCCAAGTTCTAGAGTTAGTAATCGTTTCTCTTACACCCAGGATCACACGGATGTGCAAGGGGAGAGGATACTTCGATGTACCAAACTGTGAGGGTAATTACACAATTGTGCTTTCGCACCAAACACAGTAGACACTTGTTAATTTTAATCCAAATGAAAGATTTGCTACACTACCAAACAATCTGTTTCAAAAATTTAACTAGGATCTTCGACATGCATTTTGTAGAAAGATTCATTAGTAGTTTGATATTGGTCTTTGACTATTGATCTGCAAAAACTTTGTTAACTCCTCAAGACACACGTTGAAAACAAAAGATTAGCGAAAATAAAAACACGAAAGGAAACTGTAAATTGAAAGTCTAAACCTAAAAATATACCAGTCGGATGTGTCATTTTCTCTATCAAATGCGTCGTGGTATTTTACAAGTCAGTTGCGGCTCAGAAAATGACAGATGTGATTATTTTTTAGATGCGTCGTTTCCGATCTCAAATGCAGTCAAGAAAGTCAATTGTGTCATTTCATCAAGCTAATGCGTCTCTGAATGTCAATTACGGCGTTTCATCAAGCAGATGCGTCGTTCAGTACAAAAACCTGTAAAATCAATTAAAAAGTCTACAGATACGCGAAGATGGTGTCTTCACGTTGGGTTCACCAAATGTAGCTCAGAGAAAAACAAACGAGAGAGTTAAGCAATTCAAATCTAATCTATTCAAACTATACTAACGAATCCTCAAAGCTTAGATAATCAAGCACAAAAGAAAGCTAAGAACATGCATAAAAGAAACTATTTTACCAAACATGCGATCAATTCTGTTGAATAACCTCCATTACTCTTCTCCATTTCGTCAGTGTAGTGTACTTGCCCTCAGATTTTCAAAGTTCGTGCAAGCATGGCCTAAGTATTGTGATTAAGAAAAAACATCGAAGATTCAAGATAATTGCTCTAAAAGTCATACGATTTCAAGAGAGATTGGAATGATGAAGGACAGATCAATTTATAGAAAATTGATCATTTGAATGACATGCTAGGATCGAAAGATCGACAGATGGTTGATATCGACAGATGGTTGAGATCAACAGATTAGACATGCATTATTATAACTGTTAGTAGTGACATGAGTGATAAAAACTAGAAATAGAAATAAATATTAAATAAATGATTTAATCTTCGAGTTAGGTATTCAAAAACAGAAGAATAGTTTTTGCATGACAAAGATAAAGATGGATTAAAACAACTCTATGTTTGGACGCATGCACAAGATTCAATTAATTAAATAGAAATATTTAATTAATATGCATGTACACGCAATTGAGTTAGAACTAGATGACTGAATGATATGACAAATAGCTTACTCAAGAAAGCAACTCAGACATTAAATCAAGAGTTAACTGGCCGAATTAAATAGATCTTTGAGTCGAGTAAGAGTGAATACTTAGATAATTTGCACAATTATCTAAATATAGAGGAATGCGTTAAAATAGGATTTATGAATTAAATAATTCATTTAATTCAAGATTTGATATTTGAAAAATAATTAAATAAATAAGATTTATTTAATTAAGTGACAAAGAGATTTAAATGAATAATTAAATAAATAAAGGATTAATTTAATTATAGTTGACATATAATAAAAGGGGGGGGGATTAAATAAGAATTTATTTAATTTGATAAGAAGGATAAGGTTAATTAGTAACATAATTAAATAAAAAATATTTATTTAATTAATTAGATAGAATAAAGAAAAGTGTGAATTAATTAAATAATTAAGATTATTTAATTAATAGAAGAAATGAAGACTTTAGAGAATAATTAAATAATTGAAATTATTTAATCATAACCATGAAAAAAATGAATTATGAAGAATCTTGAAGTCGCAGGCTTAGACCAGATTTCGATGTTTACACTTCTTTCTCACTGTCGTGCCAAAAATAGCTAGCACAAACCAAACAAAAACAACACTTCATCCCGAAAGCCCAGAAGACACAATCATGAGATAAAACATTTACAAACAATTTTTTTGATATGCTTCATCACATGAAAGCTAAACTGAGACACTACACAAACACTACAAACACTTTCTCCAAGATGCATGAACAAAATCCAAAATGCAGAGAAGTGCAAAGCATTTTCTAGACCAATCCTAACAAGCAACCAAACTGCCAACAAACTGCAATTACCAAATACCTCCTCAAAAACACTGGTGACTTGAAATGATAAGAGTGCAACGTCCACATATCAAAAACATTGAATACCAAACCACAAGACCATATCTTCAAAAGTGAAGGAATGCAGAGCATTCTCCCAATTAGTCTTCAAAGTAACTTCCTTCAATAGAAACCTTTACCAATATTCAGACACTAGAACTTCCTTGTAGCAACACATACTTCCTCAAGAACAATGGGATAAGGTATACAACATATCCCCAACATCAACATTACTTCTAATACTCATCTTAATACTTGTAATCCTCATCTTAATATATCATCATGATACCATCTCTGTTGACAACAAACATACTCAATACTACTTTAATTGATATCAAACAAGGCATAACATCCAACCATGAACATCAACAACATCACTATTAGCACATCATCATAGTATACCATCAACATACAAATGCAAGCATTAATTACAACCTTAGGTAACATATGTGCAACAAGTGGAATCGAAAATCTCAAATCCAACATCAAAGGACTGCGAAAACAAATCCAAAATATTCCTACAAGGAGATAGATGCCCTTGGGCAGCTCTATCCTCCTATTCTGATCGACTTCAAATTTATAGGATAGGTGCATAGAGTTATGCCTTTCTCAGATCTTCTTGCGAAATTTCTATTACAATGTCTCGTTTATTTGAATATTGCATTTTCATATTAGGGCATATAGTTTAATTAGGTTAATCAAGGCAAATCAACTCCAACCAATTTTCAAGACCCACAAAGATGCAAATCTAGGTCTGATTGACTCACCTACAAGGTTGAAAGTCAATCCAAGCACCTTGTTAATTTTCATCCTAATGTTCTCTTGAAAAAAGAAATTGATCCTAGTGTTCTATTGCATTTAGGCTTAGGATCCATTTTTCATCAAATCAATATTTACACTCTTCATTTTATATTGATAGGCATACTATTGTGTTCAATGTTTCACTTGTGGAAGCTTATCAAATTCAAGCTCTTTGGTCTTGGCATTCTCTAATAGATTTAAATGTAGAGTTAAAGGATGGAAAAATTGAATATACATAGTCTGAAGGAGGATATGATAGAAAATTTGAGAGGACAACAAGAGCCACACATATTGATGAAAAAAATTGTTCTATACTTGAAAAATAAGTCATCACTAATGAAGAGAATTATTGAAACTTACAATAGATCAAAATGAATAAATTCAAATGGATTTTTTTTAGATCTATATGTAAGTCTAGAGGTAAATGTTTTGAAGTAATTATTAATAGTGGTAACATTGATAATTTAGTTTCAAGTGAGATGGTAGAAAAGTTGAAAGTGAAAAGGATAAAACATTCAAATCCTTAAAGAGTATCTTGGTTGCAAGAACATCATATGATCTTGGTTAGTAAATAATATCTTGTTAAATTTAAAATTGGAGTTTATAAAGGTGAAATATGTGATATCAAACTTATAGATGTTTGTCATATTTTGTTGATCGGCAAGCTAAGTATGATGGTAGAGAAAATACTTAAGGTTTACAAAGGATGAAATGGAACATGTATTTTGGCCCTTGAAAAATGAAGGTGAAACAATATGGTATTGTAAGAGTAGTGTTGATAAATGATAAATAATTTTTTAAGGATATTAAGGAGAGTTTGTTTTGTTGTTTTTGATAATATAAGCAACATTTACAGGGTGTTGTACCCTTTACATAAAAATCCCGTAGGGCCAAAAAGGAGCCAAGTTCATCAAAGCATAAAAACAAACTAAGCAAAAACAACGAAAAGAAGAAACAAACACAACACAGAAACAACATAAACCCAACACAATACAGACCTGACCACTAACTGTCTACACTTTCCCATTTCTAGATAAGAAGGTTTAAAACATCATCCCCAATCCAGTTGGGACCTTCATCTGTAGTGTTCTTGTCCGCTTCCTCCTTGATGACGTCTGAAAGAGTGACGATCGACCTGTGAATCATTTTGATGGTGAACCGAGCTAGACTATTGAATTTATGTTCCAGTTTAATAACCCACTCCTGTAGCATGCCGAGGTCCCTATCCTTACCTTTCTTGCTCTGGGTCTCCTCTTTTGTGCTAGCTCTGAAATCCGAGGAGTGGGTGGAGTCATCCTTAAGCATTTGGTTCATGTCAAAGAAATTACTAGGGCCCTCCACGAAACCTTCTTCCATCTCCTCACCAGTGTCTTTTTTGCCTTCAGTTTTGTCGCCAGTCTGCTCCGAATCACTAGAAATCTTATCCACAGTAGCCCCTTTTTTGTTCTTCGCCAATCTATGGGACCTCCTCACACTAGTATGTTTTGTCCCCACCTCAAAGCTCATAGCCACCTCACGCTAGTGTGGGACCTCCTCACACTAGTTTTGTTGTTATTCCTAAGTATATGTAGAGGTAAATATATTACCACATTTAGAGATAAGTTGGTTGTTGGTAAAATATAATGAAATTCTTTCAAATAAACTACCAAAAAAGGTTACCACTTGTTTGAAATACAAGTCATCATATGGATCTAATTTTAAGAGAAATTTTACTAAATAAATTAGCTCATTTACTAACACTAATTGAAAATAAGGAGTTAAATTGACAAATTGAAGAATTATTAAAGAAGTAATTAATTAGTGAAAGTTTATGTCATTGTGTTGTACTAACCATACTAACACCTAAGAAAGGAGGAGAATGTAGCAAGCATATAAACTTTAAAAACCTTAATAAGATTACTATCAAATATAAATTTTCATTGCCAAGGATGGATGAACTTATTGATTAATGAATCAACATATTACAAGGTCAATATAAAGAATGGGTTTCATCAAATCAAAGAGGAAAATTGAGTCGAAAGCTACTTTGAAAACAAAGGAAGGTTTGTACAAGTATTTGGTTGTCATTTTGATTGACTAATGCTCCTCATTTTTTCATGAGATTAATGAATAAAATCTGTCTTATTTGTCACATGAGGTGCTGGATTTTTATCATTCCATAGGTTTGATTGTTTTGGTTTTGGGAATACATTTATGATCCATTTGGTTCTCTATAAATTGGATGCCTTAGGTAGCTCTTTTATGAGATTTTCACATGTTGAACACTATTACACTACTAAAATGTTGTTAAATTGAAAGGTGAAAAATTGATGTATTGAAGTAGCTCTTCTATTAGATTAATACACAGGTAATTCTTTTATGAGATTTTCACATGTTGAACACTATTACACTACTAAAATGTTGTTAAATTGAAAGGTGAAAAATTGATGTATTGAAGTAGCCCTTCTATTAGATTAATACACATTTGTTCTCATGGTGAAGTATTTTCTCATAAGAGTTTCTTTAGTTCATCCAATGTTATGTTCTTGTTTATATGTGTTTGTCGATTTTAATTTGTTGTTTTGAGTTCCCACATACTTCTCCAAATTTGTTTTATATTTATAATGATGCATAACATAATCTAAATCAAATTTAACCAATTTCATACTATCACTACATTTGTTCCCCTGTTTGATCAACAATTTCCAAAGGTTAACCTTAGAGAGCGTCCTCTTGAGACACAATGATAACCCTTCAAAGATACTTTCACAATGATAACCCTTCAAAGATATTTTTAAAAGTCAAACAGTAGTCATTAAATAGTAGAGAAAATGAAGTTCAACTAAGCAATTGTAGAGAATTAAGTAAAAATTATGTAGGGTCAAATTCAAATGCAAAAGCCAAATCCATGATCACAAACCTAACTCAAATTACTAGACTCAATCCCAACCAAAGTAAAAATTTAACATAGAATATGAGCATTTCACTAGTAAAGAGATTTAACATAGAATATGAGCATTTCAATAGTAAAGAGATGGCATTTTCAATATTGGAATAGCCAAGTTCCAAAAATTTAATCTAATAGCAATTCAATATTCAAATATAGAGCTAAGTGCCCCCCTACCCATTGCATTACTAGTCCACAAGTTGTTCCTTACTCCATTTAGTGAATATTAACATAGAATATGAGCATTTCACTAGTAAAGAGATGGCATTTTCAATATTGGAATAGCCAAGGTCCAAAAATTTAATCTAATAGCAATTCATTATTCAAATATAGAGCTAAGTGCCCCTACCCATTGCGTTTAATATCAAATATACTAGTCCACAAGTTGCCCCCTATTGTATTCAGGTGAATTTTTTTAATATTTGATGCAATTATTGAGTTAAATACCCCTACTCATCGTATTTTTTTTCATAACCTATAATTTAATATCATAGCTTTAAAAATATTTGAAGACAGTTTACAAATATAGTTCTAACAAGCACTTGAGTTCAAGTGAGACCAATACATTAGCTTCATTACAAACAATACTACCATTATTTAGCTCTTTATGAGCATTAACATTAGATGATATTAACGCTCGAGGATAACAATGGAAGACTAAGAGTCACTACTTAAAATTCCACATTACATGTTGGAGATTTAAACTTGGGTCTTCACAATTAGAAGACAACGATTTACCAATTGAGCTTAATCTCTTGAACAATGTAAGTCTATATGTAAGTCTATATATAACATGATGTTATTTTAAAATTTAAAATAGTATTGTCAAATTTATTTCCAGGGATTTCTGTGAGCACACATTCCATTAGAATCCCACCCCTTACTGTCATTGTAGTTAGGCCTCTAGTTAGGCCTCTTGCAGGGACAAAGGGGGATGATCCTAGGATCGATTTTTTAACGATCCACAATGGTATTATAGTCTATACTATACAGGCCAATGTGTCCTTCCATGCGAAAGCCCCATCGGTCAACATAAGTATTTGTTAGAACTTAAAATATGGGTAGTTGGTTATAATCCCACTACCAGTCTTTGAGCTGCAGGCAGGTGATGAAGCTAATATATCTTGGCACTTTAGCATCAGATAAGTATCTGAAGTTGTTACATTTGTTTGTTCTATACGTACACCAGCTTCAAGCAGCTGCAGTTGTTGGAGATTTGCCAGACAGAGGATCCTCCATTTTGCCTTGCATTTCAGAAGCATCCTCCTCCTCTTCTGAATTCCATAGAAAGCTGGCATAAGATGCGAGAACATAGCTGTGCACACATGCACCCAAATTAGTTCTGTGGCACTTGATAAGTCCAGTGTACCATAATTTCATAAAGGAAATTCCATAATTTCAATTATTCATACCCAAGAACAGAGTCTTCTAACTTATGCTAACCTAAAACTTCAATAGCTACCACTCTTCAAGGGCATGTAAAAGCTATGAGAATGCAACATCACATTAACAATTTGAAGAAAACTGTTAATAAATTTACTCTGAGAACATGCAGAAGCCCCTGGATGGAACAGTTGTTTTAGTAAGTAAAATTTTAGCTCCCCAGAGTTTTATTCGAAATAAAGAATATGGATTGATCCAAATCAATTTGGCACTACTGCCCCATGTATTAACAACCAGAGTGGTTCAAATTATTTGATTGTTGTTAGCTGTTTTTATGCTGACGTTTTGATGTAACAGGGTTTTAGGAGCCCACTAAAACCTATTTATCCTTCAATAAAAACAACCATTGTAGTTGAAATTATATGTAGCTCTTAACTCCTGTACATGAATGCAATTAAAAAAGTACGATGCACTACTCATTTTCTGAGAACTGATTACATGACATACAGGTCTGGATGGATCCATTTTGCAAATGAATTCTTGTGGATTAATTAAATCGCCCTTAGTGGGATTGTGTCTAACAAAGCAGGAGGGTAACAAATTACACTACTTTTCTAACAAGAAGATTAGAGCTTAAAAGCTAAAAAGCCTTCACGAAAACACTCTAACTAGAATCCTTGCTTGCAAATATCTGTAATCTAAGTTATCAGTAGTGGGCATGTTGGAAGAAAATGGATTCATCTTCTACACATCTTACACATCTATGACACCATGTGATAGTTGAAATGTTGATTAAGAAAAGGGTTTTATTCCTAATTCACTCATCTTCCATTTAACATACTATGTTGAATTAATTTTCTCAATTTCAAGTCCTAACCTGTCTAGATTCTCAACACAAGAGATCATTAAAAGGGGACCAATAACATGCTCAACAGAGTAGCTGTTAGGCAGGGTGGGTCAGGGTTCAAGTCCTAGCTTGTCCAATTCTCCAGTACAATGGAATCAAAACAGTGAAAGAAAGGGTTACTCACCAATCGTCAGGGTTAGCCTTCACAGCTTGATCAAAGTAAGCCTCAGCACGAGGCACATCCTTGCAAGTTTCCCAAATGAGCTTGGCATAAAGAGAAAGCACCTCTCCATCACCAGGGCTGGCAAGTATAGCTCTCTCATAGTACTCTTCTGCCCTAACAAGGTCACCTCGGACCTGAAAACAACTTTAATCTCAATTTTAAAAAAATAAACTCTCATTCCTACAAATTTGGGTTCGAAAATCACTTTGCAAACCATCCACATACCTCATGTAAGAACTTGGCATAGTTCGTGAGCAAAAGTGGGTTGCCCGGATTGGCCTCCAGCATTTTCTGATAGTAAACATCTGTGCTGTTCGAATCACCACCACCACCACCACCACTACCACCTCCACCGCCGCCAGCGCCAGGACCACCACGTTTATGAACACCGCCACCCACGCCAAATTCAAAACCCTCTGAATTACCCACCAATGGCGTTCTTACACTGGACTTTTCTCCTACTAGGGATCTAAAACCCTCTTCCTTCTTCCTCCCATTGATGATAGATTTTCGATCTTCGACAACAATTGCATCAGATTTCTTACAAGCCCTAGTCAAATCCTTCTTGCGATTCTCCACTCCTAAATTCCGGCTCCCCTGACAAAAAATACTAGTACTGGACGTTGTCCGTACTGGTTTACAGAGACCTGGACCTGTATCAGGCTCTGGCAGAACAGGTTTAGCCGGGCGCAGGCTAAGACTAGAAGAGCTTCGCAGCAACATTTCTTCAGAGAAAAAAAAAACCTACAATTTTCAGTTAAAATTAGAACTAAGTCGACCAAAATCTACAAATTTCAGTTAGAATTCCACAACTATGTTAAACAAAATCTCATTAGAGGATTCGCTTCAGAGAGCTATGCTCTAAGAGCCTCCTGCTACGCCTTCACTCGGGTGCCCCTTTTCTAGACTTTCCACCAAGTAAACAACAAATTCACCGCCACCCAATTACGCCACGTAATTGTCCATTTTACCGGGACATGGCAGATATTTTAGGAGAGAGAATGAACACCCACAACGTGTCATTTTTTTATTTCACTGTGATGAATACTCACAGGAGAAGGATCAGATCTTTTGACCCACGCTGGCTTGCAGGTAACAATCCACCCACGCCTAACCTAGGGCTAGATGTGCACACATTTCCACACGGCGGTCCAGATCAGAAGCTTCCAAGAGCACAGGCGGTCCCGGTCATCCTAACAGTCCTCATTAGTTCCAGCGTGCTCCACTTGCCTTGTCTTGTCTGCTAGATATTTCATTGTCCTGGACTCCCGTCCAGTTTATCCGGACAGCGTAGGGGAGTTGCAGTTTTTTCGGATTCAATCGTGATGTCAATTGAAGATGACGTCCAACGTCCGTAAGAAATGGCATTGCCTAATTAATTATATACATGTATCACAGCTGGCCTCCCGTCCCATAGCAGGGATTGTTTAGTTTGAACGGGCATTTTTGAGATAAGGATGGGGAGATTTTTATGGATTTGGATTTGAAGCTCCCTTTGGACCATCTGGAATAAAGCTCAATCGAGAGTAGATAGAGAAGATGGTACTAGAATTTACCAGAAATAAAGAAGTGAAAACGAAGTGTAGCATCCAAGTTGAAGGATTGTCTAGTACCAGAAATGGCATCTAGTGCTACATTATTGATCACGGATACAACGCTCCAAGTACGTACAAACCATGGTCCCTCTCTCCTTGCTTTTCACACACTACTTATCCCTAACTTGCCCTTTCAGATATGGTATATAATTGTAAAGAATTTACTATTTTTATTTTTATTGTAGAAGATTTCAGTGAGACACCATAGGTTGTCTACAATAACGGCTTTGCTATTAAATCAAGGCATCTTTTGGTTTATTTTATTTTATTTTATATGTAAATTCTAAATTTTGCACAAAGGACAAAAACACAACGATTTTTTTTTTTTTAAAACAATAACATAAAAATCATTAATACTTGCTAATCATGCATAAACATGGTATGTAAACTATACATATTGAACGAGTTGTTTGTGCAACATCATTATAGACACTTCATCTAAGAGTGGGGTGTTGGAAGTGAGAGCAATTGGGTATGCATAGTTTGTCTCACACACTCTAAGTGGGGAGGTTGACCCTAGTACTCTAGGTCTTTTAGGCCATGTTATTATTTCATTTTCATTTGAATATTAACAATGGTAATTGTTGGAACACAACAATCTACTAAGAGGGGGGGGTGAATCAGTAGATCTCAAAAATTTCTCTAAAAACACTTTGAGCAGATAGATTATTTCAAACCCTTAATGTGCAGATTGAGACTTAACATGTAAATACAAAAATATGCACACACATAAACATCTCATAACACAGAATGTATGTGGAAAACCCAAGATGGGAAAAACCATGGTGAGAAATGCTTCTAGGAGCTACTATCCTAATCCAACCTCACAAGCTTGAAGATCAGTTACAATGCTTTAAGGGCACCAACCCTAAGGAGACACCAATCCCCTGGTTTTAGGAGCACTCATTCCAAGGAAGCACCCACTCCATAATCTAAGCACCTAACCAGATATCTGATGGCACCCACCAATCAGATTTACAATGCAGGATATTACCATTTTGATGACAATTCTATGTTGCAACTTATTTGCAATTGCTCATCATGTATGTTGCACACTCTGCAACTCTTCCTCTGCTTTGCACCTCTTTATTCACTTTGTATTCACTTCTTTTTATGCACCCCTGTTCTTTGCATCTATTGCTTACTCAACAAAACATCCCCTCTTCTATAATGCACCAGATTGAATGAGCGGAACCCAAACAAAAAACACCAATACAATCAAGGGGTTTACCCTAAATGTAAATCCATATTCAAATTCCTGATTTTTGTTTGGTTCAACTTACTTAGACATAGTGCATTCTTTCTCTACAACAGTGTTCTCTGCACTACGCAACTCCAAACCCTTCTTTCTCAGCTCCTCTTATAGCCTCATCTCCCCTATATACAATACTTGCAAAAACTTTTCACACTCAGTCAAAAATTTTGTCTTTCATTTCTTCACTGACTAGTAGTTCCTTCCTCGAGTTGTGCACCACTTTATCCAATCAATACATCTGAATACATCTATTAGGGTTTTCTTTCTTACTTCTTTAGGAAGCATACTCTGCATTGAACCATACCGCATTAATTTCTATTGTAGAAAATCTTCTAAGATTGGCGATCTGTAAACCTTAAAATCGGATACGCATTTAATGTATTCTTTTGTGCATAGGATTTGAACCCGATCTCTGTTAACTTAGCACTCTGTGTTGTCATTCTACAACATAAATCACCAATTAAATTGATTGTTGGAGTAGGTAGACCAATTAATTTCATTCTTCTAGTCGGTTGTTAGTCAGAAATCGCTTACACAGACTTAACCATTTGAAACCACCACCTCAAATTCTGATCGTTGATCTTGTCACTACACGCCATGATCCATGGTTCTCTATTCATCTCGACAACTTCAAGGCATCACTGTTGAATTGTTCTTCTTTAAATCTCTATCATTGATCTCACAGCTTTATGATCATCGTGCATTGTTACATTGAAGGGACTTGTAAATTACTCACTCCGAACTCTTGCTTTCTCTTGGATAAGCTGCCTTCAACCTGCATGTCCACATCATTGCCACACAATTCACAATAAGGATGTGAATTGCCGAACTGAGAAATTGCTAGTCGCCACTTGTTATTACACGACACTGTGTTCCATCATCACCTTTATTGGGTCCCACACTGTCAGCATGTTGGAGGAACTTAGTAACAAGTCTCACCGAAAATCATTTGTCAATCTAATGAAGCAAACCATCATCTCAATGTCAAAGAGACACCAAAACAACTCACTCCAAAGATGTGATGTCTCTTCGATGTACTATGCTCGATCCCTGTCGTTCACCCAAGATCATCCAATCGCCACTATTACCTGCTATATCGTTAGCTAAAAACATGGACCCACAAAATCCTTGCAGGCAAGCGAGCAATGCCACCCGTCCTCCTTCGACGTCACCGTCTCCGAAATCACCGCCAAATCAACCACCTTTTCTCTGTGTCGAAGGGACTCACCATAAAGTCACTTCGATATACATTCTTTTCCCCGATGATGATCCATTAAAGTTTTGAGGGGACTCCAAAATGCCTCTCTTTAAATTGGCATTGTCTCATCGATATATCTCCACCGTTCTTTGAATTGGCATTATCTCATCGATATATCTCCACCGTTCTTCACATGTTGCCATCATAGTGTCGAAGAGACACTAAAAAGACTCCTACCGACATATTGAGGTTTCTCCGATTAGATGCCTATGCATCCACACTTTCTTTTGCAACATCACCCTTCTCAATGCAAACAACTGCTACCACCTTTTGGCCACGTCACACTTTTCGTTCAAGACATACCTCATTTTTGGACTCACCAATGAAGTATCAAGGTGACTTAGGATACAATTTCTTCAAAGTGTCGCTATCACTCCGACCAAACACACATACTCTGTCAACCTTTATAGGAGTTTTGATACATCAAGGGGACTCCAATTACTGTCTCTTCAAAAACATGAAGTCACATCAACAATCAATGAATGTAACCTTTGAACGCTAGACAAAAAGGGGGTTAGTTCCCCTACGATTGCAAAGACATAAGTGATGACTTAAATGAGTTGCAACCTGCAATAACAAGTCACCAACAAAATAGAACTCTGCTTGAATGTTATGACTAAAAACTCCTAATTGCACCATTTTATCAACTTGTGTAACACTTTGCAAGATATGCTCTCTGCACCATGAACAACTTGCACATTTCTAGCTCTTGATCCACACCTTTTGACATCAATGACAATAATATGCCAACAATCTCCCCCTTTGTCATTGATGGAAAAACTCTAAATGCTCATACAAATTGCAACGTTAAAGCTCTATACCAATTAAATCAATTACACAATAGTTCTCTCCCCCTTTGATATACATCTCCTCCATGCTCCTATTCAAGTATTTGCCACATTTCTCCCCCTTTGACATCAATGGAAAAGGGTAGACTCCTCCTGGCTTGATCTCGACCACCATTTCCAAGGATAAATGAAGTACAGTGAGGCTCCCCCAGTATGCATACCCTATCACTAGAGTTTAGTGATGTGATGTGAGAGCAATGACTCCTAACTTCTGTCTCAGTTATTCAAATTACTCTGTAGGAAGAGGCTTGGTGAAAATGTCAGCTACCTATTCTTTTGTTGGAACATACTCCATGTTGACTTCTTTATTTGCAACCTTTTCTCTGATGAAGTGATACTTAATAGATATATGCTTTGTTCTAGAATGCATCACTGGATTCTTTGAAATGTTTGTGGCGCTTGAATTATCACAAAGAATTGAGATTGGTTCTTTGTACTCTATCTTGATGTCCTTAAGTGTCTGCTTCATCCATAGGACCTGAGTACAACAAGTTGTTGCTACTACATACTCTTCCTCAGCTATGGAGAGAGTAACTGATTCTTGCTTCTTACTCATCCATGAAACCAATTTGTTTCCTAGAAAGAAAGCTCCTCCACTAGTGCTTTTTCTGTCATCTATACTTCCTACCCAATCAACATTTGTATATGCAGTCAAAGTGAAATCTTTTCTTTTGGGTACCATAGCCCATAGTCAACAGTGCTTTTAATGTATCTGAAGATTCTCTTCACTATGTTGACATGAGACTATTTTGGTGTAGCCTGAAATCTTGCAACCATGCACATTGCTTACATAATGTTTGGTCTTGATGTAGTTAAGTATAGCAAGCTTCCTATCATTGATCTATACATAGTCTAATTTTCCTCAGGTGACTCATTTGATTTACTCAATTTATGGCCAGTTATCATGGGGGTACTAACTGGTCTACTATCTTCCATGCCAAACTTCTTAAGCATTTCCTTAGCATATTTAGTCTGAGATATGAATATCCCATTTTCTATTTGTGCTATTTGTAAACCAAGGAAAAATGATAACTCTCCTAACATAGACATCTTGAATTCATCTTGCATGTGTGTAGCAAATATTTTACACATTCTATTATTACTGCCTCCAAAAATGATGTCATCTACATAAACAACAACAATTATCATGTGCTCACCTTCTGATTTGAAGTATAAATTGTTGTCTGTGCACCCCTTTTTGAAACCTTAGTGCTGAAGATATTGATCTAATCTGGAATACCAAGCTCTTGGTGCTCGTTTCATACCATACAACGTATTCCTCAATCTGCAAACACAATATTCTTCTTCTGAGAGTTGAAAACTTCCAGGTTGTTCAATGTAGACTTCATCTTCAAGGTTTCTATTCAAAAATGCAGATTTAACATTCATCTGATATACCTTGAATCCCTTGTAAACTGAAAAAGAAAGAAACATTCTTATTGCTTCTAATCTTGCTATAGGTACAAATGTTTCTTCAAAATTAATGCTTTCAACTTGTGCATACCCCTTGCACACCAGTCTGGACTTGTTCCTAACCACAAATCCATCTTCATTCAACTTATTTTTGAATACCCATTTAGTACCAATTACATTTTTGCTTGATGGCCTAGGAACTAATTCCCATGTCTTGTTCTTCTCAATCTGATTGAGTTCCTCCTCCATGGCTTTTATCCAACTCTCATCCTTCTTGGCTTCACTAAAGATCTTTGGTCCTATTTGAGATAGGAGAGAAAAAATTACTTGTTCCTTATTCCTTGCAAGTCTTCTCTTGGTCTGAACTCCATTTTTTTCACCAATTATTTGGTCTGTAGGATGATCCTTTTGCACATATTTTGCAGGAGCTCATTCAACCTCCTCTTCATTCTCTTCTTTGTGTTCTTCTTCGACTGTTGGACCTCCATCATCATCTTTTGATTCAATCTCAAAGTTGTTTCTGCTTGGTTTACCCTAATTTACATTTTCATCAATCTTGACATTAATAATTTCCACAATCTTGTGCAACCTCTTGTTGTAACACTTGTAAGCTTTGATTTGAGTGGAATGTCCTAAAAATATTCCATCATCACATCTTGGATCAAAGCTTCCCAAGTCTTCATCTTCTCTTTTAATGTAGCATTTTCTACCAAACACCCTGAAGTACTTGATTGATGTAGGCTTGCCATACCACAATTCATATGAAGTTCTACCATTGTTTGCTCTTAGAAGGGCTCTATTATGAATATATACAACAGTATGAACTGCTTCCTTCCACAAATTATTTGCCAAATTTTCCTCATTTAACATGGCTCTAGCCATTTCCTTCACAATATAGTTTCTTCTTTCTACCATGCCATTTTGTTCTGGTGTTCTTGGTGTTGAATATTGTCATTTAATTCCATGATTTTCACTATATTATTTGAATTCCCTTGTTGTAAATTCTCCACCTCTATCTGATAGAAGACACTTACTTTTTCTTCTAGTCTCCTTCTCTACTAGCTTTCTAAAAATCTTAAACTTCTCAAATGCTTCAACTTTCTCCTTTAGAAATGTGACCCAAGCCATCCTAGTATAATCATCAATCAACAACATAAAGTATCTCTCACCTTGCAGCCCCCTTGTCCTTGTTGGACCACAAAAATTAGTATTAACTATTTATAAAGGTTTTGTGGTTGAATAATCCTTTGTTGGAAAGTTAAACCTTGTTTTCTTTCCTTGCTGACATCCTTTGCAGATTGTATTTTCAGGCTTTGCAATCTTAGGCATGTTCCTAACCAGTCCTTTTGAACTGATTTTTACTAAATTTTCAATGTTTACATGCCCTAATCTTCTATGCCAAAGCCAACTTTCATTTGCTTGGCTGATTAGACAGTTGTGGCCTTTTACTTCACAAAGGTTGTAGAGATTTCTATCAGTCCTTACTCCTTGAGAAATTGTCTTAACATTCTTTCTTATCTTGTAGCCTTCAAAGTTAAATACAATTTTGTAGCCATTGTCACACATCTGACTAACACTAAGAAGGTTATGCTTCAAACCCTCAACATAGAGGACATATTTCGTCTTATTCTTTCCATCTAAGCTCAAAATCCCTTTACCATGAATTTTGACAATAATATTATCACCTAGACTTTTTGACCCTTCCTTACACTTCTTGAGTTCAATGAATTTGTTTTTATCACCAGTCATATTTTTGGAGCAGCCACTATCAATTACCCACAAATTTTGTTTCTTTGCATGCAGTGATGTTTGGGAAATCATAGATTGAGTAGAACTCTACTCTTTCTCCTTCCACACCTTCTTAGCTTTCTTTACATATTTCTCTTCCTTTTTCTCAGAAACTTTAGTTTCCTTTTCCATTTTAAGAGGTGAGTTTTCTTCTTCTCGGACTGAACATTTGGTCTTATAAATTTTGTTCTACATTCTCTAGCTACATGACCAAAATTGTTGCAATTGTAATAGACTATATTCTTGTCAACTAAGGGAGCAAATGTATTTTTGCTTATAAAGTTTGTATTCCTCCTTGGAATGACTCTGCATTCTCTAGCCATATGACCAAAATGATTACAAGTATAGCAATACCCATAAAAGTATGATGAGTACTTGGTCATGGTGTTTCCCTGAGCTAGAAGAGGAGATCTTCTTGGTCTCGGATTCCTTGGAATATGCACTCTTGTGAATCCATTATCATCTGTTCTTTCTATGTTCTACTTCTTCTTTTGTTGATCAAGGAACTGATTGGTTGTCCTTGTCTACACCTGGATTTTTCTCTTCATCAAATTTATCTACCTCAACAAAATTCTTTTCATCCTCAGCTACTTTCTTTTTGTCAAATTTTTCATCATTAATGACTTTTTTCTTCTGCCCTGAATCTTTCATAGAGTTTTGTAGAGGCGTCAACAAATGAGCTCTTTCCTTTCTCTAGTCCTAAGCCAAATTTTTCTTTATTTTTCAGTTTTTGTGTACATATCAATTCATCCAGAATGTTTGAACCACCTTTTAATTTTAGATCCCTATTGATCTGCTCATTGGTTTTCTCCAATTCCTTTCTTACGGAAATTATTTATGCCTCAAGCTTCAAACATCTATCCACTTCAGATTCAAGTTTGGACTTCATTACTTCTTCCATTCTTTTTCCTTCCTCCACTTGAGGTTTCAAACTTACTACCAACTGATTAGATTCCTCAAGATCCTAGGTTAGCTTGTCATTCCCCTTTTGAGCATGTTTTTTCAATTTCTCGTTTTCCCTTTTAAGATCATAAAAACTTATCCCTTAGATCATCGAGATCTTCAAGAGAATTGATCAATTCTCCCTCAAGATCGAAAAATTCTTCCTCTTCTTCCTCATGAGAATCCTTAACTTGTTCATCCTTCTGATCCTTAGAGTCCTTGGCCATAAAGAGGAATTATTCCTCTTCTTCCTCCATTACAAGAGCACGATCTTGTTCATCATTTGAATTATCACTAGCATCAGATGAATCACTTTCTTCTTGAATGTACATGCTCTTCTTTTTTTCCAAAACTCCTCCATTTAGGAAAATAATGTTTCTTCTTTTTTCTAACTCCTTCTTGCTCATCATTATCTTCTTTATCATAAAGGAACCTAGAGGAAAAATGACCTATTCTACCATAGTTAAAACACTTATAGGGAAACTTACCTTTATATTTGTCAGATCCTCTCCTCAGTCTTATAAAGTTTCCTTATTCCTCATCAACCTCTTCATGGTCTGATGTAGTGGTTGCAGCCATATCTTTCTTATTTGTTTCGTCCTTTTCCCTTTTTTAAACCTTAAATGCAACTTCTCTTCTAGACGCTCGACATCTCCCATTCTCATCTCATATGTAGTAAATATGCCATGCAAATCATCAAGAGTGAGCTTTCCCACCTCTCTTCCTTCTTCAATTGCAGAGATCTTGGGGTCATATCTATTTGTCATAGACCTTAGAACTTTCAGCACAATGATATCTTCTTTTACTTCTTCTCCAAATCCTTTGATAGAGTTTACTACATCATCAACTCTTAGAAGATGGTCTGCAATCTTCTCCTCTTTAGTCATCTTTAAGCCTTCAAATTTTTGTCTCAACACTTGAAGCTTTGCCAACTTCACCTTGCTATCTCCTTCATAGATGTTCTTTAGTTTTTCCCAAACATCATATGCAGTTTGACAATGCATAACCTTTCCATGCACAGAATCAAACAAATTGTCCATAATTGCGAACCATGCTTTTTCATTGTTCTCATAGTTCTTCTTTCCTACAACATTAGTTAGAAGAGTAGTAGGGAGAATATATTTGGTTTTGACTGACATCCAAACATCAAGTCCTAGAGATCCCAAATATCCCTTCATTAATGAGCTCCACTTAGCATAATTTGTTCCATCAAACCGAGGTGGTTTGTTTGAACCTTCTTGATTGTTCATTGTGTTCACACTACCAAAATCTACTCGAGCTGATTAAGCTTCACCTAGGGAACCTAGGGCTTTGATACCAATTTTTGGAACACAACAATCTACTAAGAGGGGGGGTGAATGACTAGATCTCAAAATTTTCTCTAAAAACACTTTGAGCAGATAGATTATTTCAAACCCTTAATGTGTAGATTGAGACTTAACATGTAAATAGAAAAATATGCACACACACAAGCATCTCATAACAAAGGATGTATGTGGAAAACCCAATATGGGAAAAACCATAGTGAGAAATGCTGCTAGGAGCTACTGTCCTAATCCAGCCTCATAAGCTTGAAGATCAGTTACAATGCTTTAAGGGAACCAACCCTAAGGAGACACCAATCCCCTGGTTTTGGGAGCACCCACTCTAAGGAAGCACCCACTCCCTAATCTAAGCACCTAACCAGATATCTGATGGCACCCACCAATCAGATTTACAATGTAGGATATTACAATTTTGATGACAATTCTATGTTGCAACTTATTTGCAACTGCTTATACATGTATGTTGCACACTCTACAACTCTTCCTTTGCTCTCCACCTTTTTATTCGCTTTGTATTCACTTCTTTTTCTACACCCTTGTTCTCTGCATCTACTACTTACTTAGCAACACATCCCCTCTTCTATAATGCACTAGATTGAATGAGTGGAACCCAAAAAAAAAGCACCAATACAATCAAGGGGTTTACCTTGAATGTAAAACCAGATTCAAATTCTTGATTTTTTTTTTGGTTCAGCTTACTCAAGCATAGTACATTCTTTTTTGCAACAACGTTCTCCGCACTACACCACTCCAAACTCTTCTTTCTCATCTCTTCTCTTACAACCTTATCTCCCCTATATTCAATACTTGCAGACACTTTTCACACACTCAGTAAACTTTTTTTTCTTTTTTTTCTTCACTGACTGGTAGTTCCTTCCTCGAGATATTGACCACTTTATCTGATCAATACGTCTAAATACACCTATTAGGGTTTTCTTTCTTACTTCTTTAGGAAGCATACTCTGCATCGAGCCATACTCACATTAATTTCAATTGAAGAAAATCTTCTAAGATTGGCAATCTGTAAACCCTAAAATCAAATACACATTTAATGTATTCTTATGTGCATAGGATTTGAACTCTATCTCTATTAACTTAGCACTCTGTGCTACCGTTCTGCAACACAAATCACCAATTAAATCGATTGCTGGAGCAAGTAGACCAATTAATTTCATTCTTCTAATTAGTCGCTAGTCAAAAACCAATTACATGGACTTAACTGTTTGAAACCACCACCTTCAAATTTTGACCGTTGATCTTGTCACTACGTGCTATGATCCATGGTTCTCTATTCATCTCAACAAATTTAAGACATCGTTATCAGATTGTTCTTCTTTAAATCTCTATCATCGATCTCACAACTTTATGATCATCGTGCATTGTTACATCGAAGGGACTTGTAAATTACTCACTCTGAACTCTTGCTTTCTCTATGATAAGCTTCCTTCGACTTGCATGTCCACATCATTGCCACACAATTCACAAAAAGGATGTGAATTTTCCAACGGAGCAATTGCTAGTCGCCACTTGTCATTACACGACACTATGTTCCATCATCACCTTTATCGGGTCCCACACTATTGGCATGTTGGATGAACTTAGTAACAAGTCTCATCGAAAATCATTTGTCAATCTGATGAAGCAAACCTTCATCTCAATGTCGAATAGACACCAAAAAAACTCACTTCGAAGATGTGCTATCTCTTCGATGTACTATGCTCAATCCCTACCGTTCAACCAAGATCGTCCAATCACCACCTTTACCTGCTATATCATCAGCTAAAAACATGGGCCCACAAAAAACTTGTGGGCAGGTAGGTAATGCCACCTATCCTCCTTCGACATCACCTTGTGTCTCCCACATCACCACCAAATCAACCACCTTTTCTCTATGTCGAAGAGACTCACCATAGAGTCACTTCGATATACATTCTTCTCCCCAATGATGAGTTGTCAAAGTATCGAGGGGACTCCAAAATGCCTCTCTTCAAATTGGTATTGTCTCATCAATATATCTCCACTATTCTTCATATGCTACCATCGTAGTGTCGAAGAGACACTAAAAGGACTCCTACTGACATATTGAGGTTTCTTTGATTAGATGCCTATGCATCCACACTTTCTTCTACAACATCACCCTAGTCAATGCAAACAACTGTTGCCACCTTTTGGCCACGTCACACTTTTCGTCTAGGACATGCCTCATTATTGGACTCACTAACGAAGTATTGAGGGGACTTAGGATATAGTTTCTTTGAAGTGCTGCTGTCACTTCGACCAAACACACATACTTTGCCAACCTTTATAGAAGGAGTTTCGATACTTCAAGGGGACTCCAATTACTGTCTCTTCAAAAACATGAAGTCACATCAATAGTTGTTGAATGTAACCTTTGAAAGCTAGAAAAAAAGGGGGCTAGTTCCCCTATGATTGCAAAGACATAAGTGATGAATTAAATGACTTGCAACTTGCAATAACAAGTCACTGAAAAAATAGAACTTTTCTTGAACATTTTGACTAAAAACTCCTCATTGCACCATTTTGATCAACTTGTGAAACACTTTGCAAGATATGCTCTCTACACCATGAATAACTTGCACATTTCGAACTCTTGATCCACACCTTTTGACATCAATGACAATAATATGCCAACAACAATTTTATGTATTAAATCATTTAATCACTAATCAGGATAACATTATCCTTTAAAAAATGACTTAATAATGGTAAAGTGATATTTAATTGGAACAATAAGGACATCATTCTTATTATTATTAACTAAATATGTCAATGGTAAGACTACTAACCATAATTCAATTATTAAACCAAGGTTTTTGTCGTTAGACTAATAACCCTAATAAAAATTGCCAACACTAATGTTATAGTGTATTCATTAGTTGGACTTCTAATGAGAAAGGTGATGTTTATTTATTTCCAATTAACTTTTATTTAATCATCTTTTAATTCAATTAATAAGGTTATCAGTAAAGTCTCGATTGACATTATTACCAAGGTTTTCATTAATTCCAATAATATTATTAATGTTACATTTCGAATAACTATGTTAAAATTGTTTCTTTTACTTAATCAACATAATAATATTAATATCTAATCCCAATTTAACATTAATATTATTTCATTATTTAATCATAATAATAATAATATTACTCCCAAATTTATAATAATAATGTTGGTATCATTTAATCCAATTATAATGTTTTTTAGTTTTGAATCCTCAATAAGAATATTTCTTATGACAATAATATCTCTTTTATTATTCATAAAATACTACTACTTGAGGTAAATGTATCAAATTTTATCATCAATACTATCCTACTATTTAGTATTCAAAAATCTACTAGTATTATTGAAATTTAGTTTTAATCCTATTACTACTCTTAAGTATTAGAATTATTGTCAATGTTAATATTGTTCTTAATATGAGCATGCCATAAATTTCATGAGTCCCAAGGTGGCCTTGTACTGGTTTTTCTCATGACACATGTGGGGGGAAATTATCAAGACTGAAAGGATCTTACCAAGCAAGTGAAAGAAGGTTGTTTTAAATGCTAACATTTTTTTTAATGAATGCAAGTGTAAGGTGGTACAAAGCATTCCTACTAATGATTGGTGCAGTCAAGGATGAAGGGTCCAGGAATAGGACTGTCCAGCCTTGCATCAAGAGTAAACACAATGGAAACTCAAACAATTGGAGTAACAATCCCACATGGGGTATAGAGAATGATCAATTATTCACTGGCAACATGCCCTACCTTCCGGCTTATAGTTTACAGAATGATATGGTGTTAAGCCAAGAAATACAATGCAGGATGAAGCCCTTATCTCCTATAACTTCCTACTTCTCTAGCACTCAATCACTACTACCTAATGCAACTACACAATGCTTATATATATCAATTCCCAGCTCCGGAAAAGGTCCGCATCGACCTCAAGAGGTCATGAACCCCAAAGTTGATGAAACATGTGAAGGTCGGCCAAAACATATGATTCTCTTTTGATCTTGGATAAAAATGATGTGGATCAGAACGAAGGTTCCTCGATGGATGTAATCCTTATGAAATGGTTTCTTGAGCTCCGCAAGTCACGGGATAGGTCCGCACACTTGAAAATCCAAGATTGGTCTGTGAATGCTCTCTGTCCAATTACAACTAATATTCTGTTAGCGATATCTTCGTACTAGGATCTCCAAAACACTTGAATTATGGATATGATGTAGATGTTGCAATGAAGATCATACATCCTACTCTATGAGCTTTGATATTGAGACTGGATCCTGACAGTTAACTATTGAAATGCAAGAAAACATGAATGCAATTTTTTTTTGGTTGATGCAAGATTGCTTGCAACTTGGGGTGCTCTTGCATCAGACACCCAAGGTTGAAGAAAAGTGAGCCTCTCACTTTCCTAGGGCTAGAGGAAAACCAATGTGGTCCACATTAGCCTAAGAAATCCATGATGAATCTTCCTCTGGTCTTCCTTTCCATCTGACTGGATATTCCTTGTATTGCCTTCCTATGGTACTATGTCCAACTCTGCTATCTAAAATTTCCTCAATTTCCTTTGGATGATGTGCTATCTGGTCTGGTAAACCAACTCCTCGGTCCTCTGGTGACTCTCCTTCATGATACTGGTATAGGTCTGCAATGTTGAATATAGGTGATATGCCAAATTCCTCCAGTAGCTCCACTTCATATGCATTTCCAGAATTGAACTTCCTGATGATCTTACAAGGTCCAAACTTCTTCATCTTCAACTTATTATATGTCCCAACTGGAAATATTTCTTTTCTCAGATATACCATTACTTCCTCCTACTGCAAATTCCTTATGTCTATTCTTCTCATCTACTTTCTCCTTGTAGGTATTTTTCATATTCTCTAGATGCTCCTTAACTTGAGTATGCATTGTTTCCATGAATCCTGCAAATTCTTCTTCTTTTTCACTCCTTTTATTCTCCACACCAATATCTCTTAATTCTGCTACTCCTCTGGGTTGTTGTCCTATCACAATTTCAAATGGTGTCTTCCCTATGCTTCGGTTTATTGAATTTTTGTATGCAAATTCTACTTGCGGTACTATTAAGTCCCAATTTTCTGCTTTACCTTCATTCAAACACCTCAACAAGTTCCCCAAACTCCTATTTACCACTTATGTTTTTCCATCTGTCTGTGGGTGAAATGTTGAACTATACTTCAAATCTGTCTTCATCTTCTTCCACAATGTTTTCCAGAAATATCCAATGAATCTAGTGTCTCTGTTTGATACTATACTCTTTGGTAGTCCATGTAATCTCACAATCTCTTTGAAAAATAGGTCTGCAACATGTACTGCATCATTGGTTTTCTTACAAGGTATGAAATGCACCATCTTAGAAAATCTACCCACAACCACAAATATAGAGTCAAATCCTCTCAGTGTTTCAGGTAATCCCAACAAAAAATCCATGCCAATGTCTTCCCATAGTCTCTCCGGTACTGTCAATGGTGTATACATTCCAGTGTTTTGACTGTTTCCTTTTGCAACTTGACAAATCTTGCAACTTTGAACATATTTCTTGACATCCTTATACAACTATGGCCAAAAATAGTTCTCACTCACCAATGCTATGGTCTTATCAATTCCAAAATGTTTTGCTATGTAATGCTTTTCCTTGATCAAATTCTCTCTCATTGAACTTCTAGGGATACATAAGTGATTGTTCTTGAATAATATATCTTCCTAAATGAAATAATCCAACCATTTGCTTTCATCTATCTCTACAGGTTCCTTGCAAGCCTTCCATGCCTTAGCAAAATCAATGTCATCATCATACATATGCTTCAGTTCTTCAAAACCTAATACTTCAATTCTCATCTCTGTCAACAAACTTCTTCTCCTACTCAATGCATTTACAACCTTGTTTGACTTTTCACTCTAGTGCTTCAACAAAAATGTGTAACTTTGCAAACAATCTATCCATCTCATATGTCTCTGGTTCAACTTCCCTTGACTATTCAAATATTGTAAATCTTGATGATCTATATACAACACAAATTCATTGGGTAACAAGTAATGTCTCCACTTCTTCAAGGCTTGTATGATTACATAGAATTCCTGATCATAAACTGAATATTTTCTCCTAGCATCATTCAATTTTTCACTGAAGTAGGCTACGAGTCTCTATTCCTGACTTAACACAGTTCCTATTGCACTTCCACTAGCATTACAATCTACTTGGAACACCTTATCAAAGTCCGGTAGTGCTAACATAGGTTTTTCTATCACCTTTTGCTTCAACAACTCAAAACTCTTATGTGATCTTGATGTCCACTTGAATTCCTTTCGGTCACCCCTAATTGTCTCTGTCATAGGTGTGCAAATACTTCTAAATTTTTTGACGGACATCCAGTAACAACTTGCTAGTCCATGAAATGATCTTACCTCTCCAACATTCACAGGTGTAGGCCATTCAACTATTGCTCTAACCTTCTCAAGGTCCATCTTCAATCCTTCCGCAGATATCACAAACCCCAAATATACTAGCTCTTCCTTCATGAAACTACACTTCTTGATGTTTATCAACAACTTCTCTTCCCTTAGCCTCTAAAATACTTGTCTGATGTGCTCCAAATTTCCTTCCTTAGTCTTACTGAAAATAAGAATATCATCTAGATAAACAATGACAAACTTTCCCAAGAATTTCTTCAAGACTTCATTCATCAACCTCATAAATGTACTAGGTGCATTAGTTAGTCTAAATGGCATGACCAACCACTCATACAACCCCTCATTTGTCTTGAAAGTGGTCTTCCATTCATTTCCCTCTTTGATCTTGATATGATGGTATCCACTCTTTAGGTCTATCTTGGTGAAATACTTTGCTCCACTCAGACTATCCATGATGCCATCCATCCTAGGCAATGGGAATCTATGCTTCATGGTGATCTTATTGATATCCCTTGAATCTGTACACATCCTCCATTATCCATCTTTCTTAGGTACAAGTACAGCTGGTACCACACATGGGCTCATACTTTCTCTGATCAATCCTTTCTTCAACAGTTCATGTATTTGTCTATTTAGCTCCGCATTCTCTGCTAGTTTCATCCAGTGTGTAGCTTTGTTTAGAAAACTAGCTCCTAGAATAAGATCTATATGATGATTGATACTCTGGATTGGTGGTAATCCATCACACACATTCTCTAATACAAGATCTTGGTACTCTGTCAATAGTTCAGTGACTTCCTTCTTTGGTGATTCTTCTTCTCTTGCGGTGATTCTTTCTGCATCTAGGGCTCCTCACTTCCTTGGAATCAAATAAAAACATAGGTTTTCATGTCTCAATCCATCCAAAAATTTCCTTCCATCTACCAAATTGATTCTATTTGTACCACATATTTCACTTTCAGGTTCATCTTCCAAAGGTGTCAAGGCGATTCTCTTTCCATTGGACGTTATGGTATGGGTATTCTTTCTCCCATCATGTATAGCTTTCTTATCATACTTCCAAGGTATACCCAACAACATATGACATACATCCATTGGCATAATATCACATAGTACTTCATCATGATATGACCCTATACAAAATTTTACTAAACATTGCTCACTTACTAGTATCTTGTGCTCATCTTGAATCTAGGCTATCCTATAAGGCTTCAGATATTTTCTTCTTTCCAAATTCAACTTTTTCACCATTTCCTCAAAAACTAGGTTATCTGTACTACCACTATCAATGATAACTTTGCAACACTTACCTCCTGCTTTGCATCTAGTCTGGAACAAACTTTTCCTCTACGGTGCTTCCTTAGGTACTTCTTTCTCCTAGAACAACGCTCTCCTCATGAATAATGATTCTCCCTTCTCAGGACTTCCTCCAGAACTCAGTGATTCCACTAGTTCTTCCTCCGCATGTCTGATTCTTGCATGATTTCAATCTTCTTACTTTCTTGGTGACACTCAAATTCTCTATGTCCTCCTCTGCACTTAAAACAAGTTCCTCTAAAAGTTCTCTTGTCATATCCTTTCTCATCTCTCTGGTATCCATCATTGTAGTAAGAATTGTAGCCTCCTCTATTGTGGCGATAAGAATTTATATCATCTCTCCCTTTATGGTATGAATTGGAATCCCTCTCTTCCTTGCAGTATGAATCTTTGTCCTTGTTTTGCTCCGCATATGGTTTTTCTACTCCAGAATGTGACCTTCCTTTCTAAAATCTACCTCCTCTTCCTCTTCTCCTCTATTCATGTCTTTTTTTTATCTTGTCCTCCACCTTTAATGTAAACAAATATGCTTCCTCTACTGAATTCATCCTTACTAGACTCAACTCTTTTTGAATGTTCATCCTCAGCCCATTGATATATCTTGCCACTTTCTCCTTGCTTGCTTCACTATGTCTAGTCCTGATGATGATCTTATGAAATTCCTCAATGTATTCTTTCACAGTATTTTCCTTTTGTCTTTAGGTTTTGCAATCTCTTCAACATCTCCAACTCATAGTCCACAGGTATAAATTGGTTCTTCAATTTTGTCACCATTCTATCCCATTTCACAATCTTCTCTTTACCTTTTTTTTTTTCTCTCCAATTGAACTTCCTTCCACCATATTGCAGCATGTCCTTTTAGTTTAGTCTTTGCAAATATCACTCTCTCTGGATCTTCAATTTCTTCATATTCAAAGTATTCTTCAATATCATTTATCCAATCAATCAACTCCTCAGGGTTTAGGTTACCGGTATAGTTTGAAATATCCATTCTAGGTTGCTTTCCTATTTCAAAATAGCCTTCAACATCTTCATCTGATATGATTCTTCCTTTTCTGAGGTTTCTTTAGTTAGATATGTAGCTTGAAATTCATCATCATCACTTTCATCATTAGGTCTAGGGTTTAAGCATTTTCTTCTATCTTCTTCAACAACATCCAATCTCACTTTCATTATTCGCATCATTTCCATCATCTCATCCATCTTTCCAGCAACATTAATAGTATTATGAATTCTCCGCAGTGACATCTCTTCCTAGGATCTGGTGCAACTGCCTCAAGTCAGCGATCTGGCTACAGGGTTGCAACTGCCTCACAATCGGTGATCTGTTGACAAACAAAAGTAGGCTGCCTCAAGTCGTCGATCTATCCACACAAAGATATTATAGAATGCCTTGCTCAACTTTTCTCTACTCTCCCAAGGTCCGCAACTCGCTTTGATACCACTTGGTGTAGTCAAGGATGGAGGGCCTAGGAATAGGACTGTCCAGCCTTGCAACAAGAGTAAACACAACAAAAAATCATAGAATTGGAATAACAATCCGACATGGGGTATAGAGAATGATCAATTATTCACTGGAAACATGCCCAGCCTTCCAGCTTATAATTTACAGAATGATATGGCATTAAGCCCATAAATACAATGCGGGACGAAGCCCTTATCTCCTATAACTTCCTACTTCTCTAGCACTTAATCACTACTACCTAATGAAACTACACAATGCTTATATATATCAATTCCCAGCTTCGAAAAAGGTCTGCGTTGGCCTCAAGAGGTCTCGAACCCCAAAGTTGATGAAACGTGTGAAGGTTAACCAAAACATATGATTCTCCTTTGATCCTTGGATAAACATGATGCGGATCGGAACAAATGTTCCTTGATGGATGTGCATCATTATGAAATGGTTTCCTGAGCTCCACAAGTCACAGGATAGGTCTGTACACTTGAAAAGCCAAGTATTGTCTGTGAATGCTCTCTATCCAATTACAACTGATATTTTGTTAGCGATATCTTCGTACTAGGATCTCCAAAACACTTGAATTCTGGATATGATGTAGATGTTGCAATGAATATCATACATCTTGCTCTATGAGCTCTGATGTTATAATGTGGTATAATGCAATATGAAATACTGAGACTGGGTCCTGATAGTTAACTATTGAAATGCAAGAAAACATGAGTGCAAATACTTTTTTGGTTGATGCAAGATTTCTTGCAACCTGGGATGCTCCTGCATCAAAAATGTATAGGAGTGAATTTTCACCCCTCTTGAAAATTCCCCTTTTACACCCTTCACTTTAGAAAAATCAAATCCGACCAAATAATTCCATATCTTCATTCTGAACTCCATCCACTTGGCGCTTGTTTTTAGTGTTGGTGGAGGAATCTCTATTGAGGACATGCACATAGCACACGGTGTGTTTTCATCTTGGAAAGATTCCTACCTTTGGAATCTGTAGAGGCATTACGTTCACCATTGGGACCGAAGTGTAATGCTTCTATGCCTTCCTGTTGACCTTTGAATGGCTCTTTCCCTTCAAATTCATCTTCAAATGGCTATGCTTCTTTTTCCATACATCTTCTTGGTGATTGTTGATCTTCTACACATGAATTCACTCTCACTCCACATTCTTGCAAATTCAAGCTACCTATTGCACTATTGGCTTCACAATTGTAGAAAACTTCTTTCTTAGCCTCACCAAAACTCTTGTATTATCAGAGTGATAGAAGCACTAAGAGTGCTCTTATATATGCATCCCAGTCATGTTCATCATATGTGGAAGGTGGACAACTAGCCAAAGGGACAACAAGAAGTATTATACTAGGAGCATCACCAAGTTTAACACATGGTGAGTCACTCTTTATAGGAGGACCATCATGATTCGTATCATTTAAGCTCATGAAAGATGAAAAAAAATTCAGCTCATTATGCACTTCCTCATCAATTTTAGCAATCTCATCATCATCATCCAAGTTAATCACAACAAGAGGCCTAATGACAATATCCATAGAATTTTCTTGTTTTTGTTGTGGCGAAGGTGGAGAGTCATCATGCTTTGTTTCATTTTGTAAGGAAAACTAGATGCGGAAAACAATTTTCCTAACGTCAATACCTCAGGAAAGAATGCAGAAGTACTTTTAAATTTTCAATTACAGTCAAATTGAGATGCACTATGAGATAGATTACAAAAATAGAGTATTTAGACAAACACACATGAACACCAGATATACGTGGGAAAACCCTTACGGGAGAAAAACCCACCACACCAAGAGAAATCACTTTGTATTACAGTAATCAAAGTTACATACAATTCCAGACTTATCTTTCTGGTGTCATTATACAACAGCATTCATCATGTACATTCTTCGAACATAAAAATTTCAGGTTACAGCCTTTACAGATTTTAATCCTTCACTAATACAGTTTGAATTCTTCACACTTCACTGTTGATCGAACTACTATCCAACATCAAAACATCTGTAATTTCCAACTATATCCCTGGCATTCCCTGACTATTGAGATCCCTCACAGAACTGTCGCAATGAACAGACTCCCAACGGTTCCAATTCGGCTCTTCTAATTCGTCCACGTGATGCCACATCAGAAGTCATACACGGTCAATAGAATTTGAATTACATTGGCATCTCGGTGAGACACTAACAGTGTCTCACCGATGCCACATTGACCTCTTACCGATGTCACCAAGAGCCTCTGTAGTCACCAAGATATTATATCGAGCTCCAATAGATATACCGAGTCATCCCTTAGTGGATTTTGAATTATAAGCTTTGTGAGGAAGGTCCTTATGGCTTGCTAAGT
The DNA here is from genome assembly GCA_007258455.2 of Sequoia sempervirens. Classification (NCBI taxonomy): domain Eukaryota; kingdom Viridiplantae; phylum Streptophyta; class Pinopsida; order Cupressales; family Cupressaceae; genus Sequoia; species Sequoia sempervirens. The sequence continues at coordinate 273,664,524 of VDFB02270651.1, forward strand.
TTATGTCTACCTATGATAACTGGCACATTTTGGTTTCTCTTTGTATGATTTTCAAGTTATGATTGTGTAGGAGTAGGTTTATCAACCATTAATTTATTTTCTTCTAGTAAGGGAGGAATGGAAGGAACTATAAGAGGTTGTTCAACCACTTTATCTTTAGCTTTATAAACTTGTTTGATCTTAGGAGGGACAATAGGACTTATCTGGTTATCTCTTGGTCTTTTGTAGGAAATAGGTGAATTATTTTTTATGGGTTGGTCTTGGGTACTTGGAAGGAATTTTGGTTCAATCATGGGTTGAGGCATATTGCTCAGGGATAATTGTTGAAATAATGGATGCAAAATTTCCTTGAAATTGCAGCCCTCAAGAGGACCTTTTCCAAGAAGAAATTTACCCACACAGAAAGTGTTGCAACTAAGGGCATGCAAATGGAGATTATTTGATTGATATCTAGAATATGATTACAAATATGCATATGCCTTGAATGTATAAGAATGAGTGATATACAAGATGCAATATGATGTTTCCATGTGTCTTGATCTAACAACATGTGACATGTACATCCTAACCACCTACCTAATGAATGATAAACTGATTGAGATAAGTTCTAGAAAAGACAACTCATCTTCTAGAAGGAATCTTATCTCCTACAAACATGGAAAGGGTAATGACCCCATTATTAATGATTTTCTAATGATGCAACCTAGGACTTAAATAAATAAATAAAAGACCCAAGTTAACTTATGCTAGTGTAATAAATAATTAATTACACTAACACCCCCCATAAGTGCAAATTAGGGAGGAAATGAAATGCAATGATTATTCAATGATGATGGGTCCCAACTACATGATGGCCATATTAGGTACCCATTTACAAATGATAATGAAAAATTCAACTAATCTCCCACAAACAGAGAAAATGGGAAAACCCAATGGGAAGAAAAGCGCTCTCCAAAAAGGAGATGAAATGCAAAAAAGATAAGTGAGGAAGGATGGAGGACTCCCAAATACCCCCAAGTACACCATCCCTCACATGGATATAATATAATTAATGGCTCCCCCATAGGGAGGAAATAGAGAGACTATATAGCCCCCCCAAAATATGTGATCACCCTATAAAAATGGTAAGTTATTGAAGACAAAACAAGATCCAATGTTGACAAACAACATGTCTCCCTTTCGGAAGAAACAAAACCAAGTGCAAGTGTAGAGATGCTTCCCATTCCGGATAGGAATTGAAGGAAGGAAGAATGAATGCGAATGATGATGTCTCTAAAAAATTTCTTAGGTGTATCCTTTCCTAATCAAGATGAAGATGCCACAATCAAGTCAAGTACATGCCCAATCAATGTAGAAGGTGACAAAATAGGACGATGTGGAAATTGATGTTGAACAAGATCCAAAGATGACCATGCAATGATCCTTCGATTGAAGGGATAAATGGAGACTAGATTGCCCCCCCAGAATGAAGTGTCCTCAAAACCACTAAGAGAAGATTGAATCCAATCCAATGGTGGATGCTGAAGAAACTCTGAATCTTGAATGAAGTGAGAGGGAAAAAGTCTCATATATGAAATCTCTAAAGAGAAAACAAGTTCCTCCAAGATAGTCTCTAGATCCCCAATCAAGGTTGAGATAAAGGAATGTGGAGACTCAAGAAAAATATCCAAAGAAGGATCTGAATAGAGGATTGATATCCCCTCAAGAATGTCCTCCAAACCTATAGAAATAGCAAGTCAACAATCCCTAAAACAAAGCCATCATGAGATGTCAAGCCTGGAAAATTGAATGTGTCTTGAATTGAAATGATGGAAGCCTCAATCAATGACTTTGGACAAGGAATCACTAAATGTGAAGGGATACCAATAGTCTTTGATGGAGAAGGAGGAACATTTGAATAAACCTTGTCAACCTCTTTGGAAGATTCAAGGCAATGCAAACAAACAACCTCCTACACAACAATATAATCATGGGGTATTTGATCTGCGGAATGACATTCTGAATTAGGAGTATCAGAATCTCCAAATAGATCCCAAATCTTAGTCCAAAGGATGTGAGGACAATCAAAATGATCAATAACACTCAAAACATCACAATCAACTTGCATTGAAATGATCTCTAAAACAGTTTATCTAGTGCAACTCCAAGCAAGTCCATGAATACCTTCACTTGGATGGGGAACTATACCATACAGATGTTGCAATAATTCAAGTGATTGAAGATGGTGGATGATCCCATCTCACCATTGTTTATATTTTCCCTTGTGTCACATAACTAGAGAAGGAGTATATGCAAGCCCCATAATTTACTAGCAAATTTCTCCAAAAAACAAAGACAATGACCTTCAATAGAAAATAGAAACTTCTAAATATGATATGCAAATGATTAGATTCCACCCAATGCAAAAATACTTTTCCCAAGCTTCAGAATATCCAAGTAATTGAACAAATGCACCAAATTGAACAAAACCAATGCAAGAGTACCTAGAGCTAAAAATGATCAAAGTGAATGGACTGATAAAAAAAGCTTTGAAATACCTTCTTGATGCCATTGGAATCACCAAATTTTGATAAACGGTTGAGAATATAGGAGCCTTTAAGTCCAAAATAAAGGGTTGAATTCAATTGATTGGATATTTTCTAGCAATAGAATAATACAAAATGGATATCACCATTGGAAATTATATCAAATCCTCTTTCCAACGATATCTCGTTTGCTAATTTTTGATACCCTGGTGAAAAGTTATGAAAAAATGAAAAAAAGGCCTATATTAGGCACTCTACAGGCTAAACTAGGGCAAAAAATTAGCCCCCTCAGATTGGCACCTGGTCATTGATGTGATAGCCAAAACGATGCGATGGGGAAAAATGTCTCACCAAAGGCCGACGTAGAAGCTGAAACTTTTAGTTGGAGCAACCAAAGGTAGTGGTGGTCTTTGCTTCTTATAAGCGAGACCTAAACTGTTGATAGAATTGAGGCCATGGCGAGGCTGATATCTCTAGGAGTGTTGAATGTTGGCAATTGAAGAGAATGATTAGTAGCCAGATGAATGAACAAACCGGTGGTGAGTGTGCAAGAACAAGTCAGCAAATAGAGGCCGAGGTCTGCAAGGGCGGTTGGTGAGAAGTTGGTGGCTGAAATACAGTTGGATGATTGGAGTACCATCCCGATGTAGCCAAGGCCCGAACAAGCACCCACGAGGAACTCGATACGGAACTTTATTATAAAAGGCCGATAATAACTCAATAGTTATGGTTTTAATATTTCCAAATGACAATTAAAACAAAAAGACTTTTAAATAGATTTTATCAACCACATACTAAACTATATTCGTAGAAATTTTAAAAACAAACCCTATTAAACATGTCAATAGTGATTTTATATGTCCTTGATTAAATAAATCAAACCCTAAAATTTTAATGAAATGTCGAGGATTAAATATAATTGCAGTCGCTCGATTACAAATATTTTCTGCAAACTATATAAAATACCCAAAATAAAAAAAATTTCAAAATTATATGGGGTAAAAGCCGATTTTTTAAGTAGAAAAATGGTACACTTCACAAAAAAATTTCCATAGAGGACAACTGGAAGGGAGGATATTTTACTGCAAATTGTACAGATAGTACGATTGATTTTGCAAACCCTAAAATACCTTTAATGGCTCCCAAGTTGATGAATCTAAATTTGGTGAATGAACATGCGATCTTAGGGTTTTGACACCTTCTGAAAACAATGGCAAGCTAAGATCTGACTCAATATGCTTCAGAAATCAGCTTGGTCTTCAGGTGGAGTCAAGTAGCCTACAATGGAAACCTTCAAGCTTGTAATGAACCTCTGTAGCCCAACTTTCTTGATCCTGGGATTAAACTTCAATGGAATGGCTTTGATACCATGTTAAAATAATGGATGCACAAAGTCCTTGAAATTGCAGCCTTCAAGAGGACATTTTCCAAGAAGAAATTTACCCACACAGAAAGTGTTGCAACTAAGGGCATGCAAATGGAGATTATCTGATTGATATCTAGAATATTATTATGAATGTACATATGCCTTGAATATATAGGCATGAGTGATATACAAGATGCAATATGATGTTTCCATGTGTCTTGATCTAACAACATGTGACAACATGTAAACCCTAACTACCTACCTAGGGAATGATAAACTGATTGAGATAAGTTCTAGAAAAGACAACTCATCTTCTAGAAGGAATCTTATCTCCTACAAACATGGAAAGGGTAATGACCCCATTATTAATAATTTTCTAATGATGCAACGTAGGACTTAATTAAATAAATAAAAGACCTAAGTTAACTTATGCTAGTGTAATAAATAATTAATTACACTAACAATAATTTTGCTATGTGCTTTTCCTTAAACTTTTGATAAGATTTGTAAAATAATTCCTCACAAGGCTTAATAGGTTCCATAGGTTCAAGCCAAAAGAAATCCAATGAGAAATTCCCTAGGGAAGATAAAGGATTAAAGCCACAATGGTGCATAGTAAATATTTCATTTCCAAATGGAAATTTTAAGCATTTATGCACTACTAATGACATGATATCCATGGAGCGTAACCATGGGTAACCAAGCTTCACACGGAATTGGTTGAACAAAAGAATGATGGAGAATGATACCTTCACTTGTTTCAATCCCATTTTTAAATGAAAAGTGATCGCACCTATCACAGGTCAAGAAAAACCATTATGTGTTTTGATCCATGTTTTTGGTTGTTCATAAGATTCTTGATAAAGTTCATACAAAAACAAGAATTCCTAGATGATCACATTGTCTACACACACAAGATCAATTAATATCCCATTAGTAGGCTTGTCATTGATTCTTTCGGCGGTGTAAAGAGGACCATTGGGTGCACGTCTAATTATATCATTTTGTGAGAAAGCAATGTTGAGGGGAATTTTGGTTTACCAAAGGATTCATCAATGAAACCCTAGTTCGAGATCTCCATCCATTTTCCATTTATATTGTCATTTATTTGCCATGCACAATCATAACATTCTCTTGGTATCAATGCTTTTCCAAGGGCAAGTTTGGCATGAGGGATGATGTCTTCAAAATTTTAGAATTGGGATGGGCTCTTTTGTTTCCACCAGTCATTCTTCTACAAATCTAGGTCAAATTGGAGCATAATATATCGACCCATCCTTGCTATTATGTTTTGAATAGCATTGTTTTATAGTATTTTAACAGTGACAATGGAAGAAAAAGACCAAAAGGTTGGAGGTAAGATAACTTGGTGACATCAATGGCTTTCAAGGTGGGGTGACTTAGTTCTTATACCAGAAATTACATGACGGAATTGAAGATTGTCGGTGGGGAGTTGACCCGCTCCCGCCTAAATGGGCTATGATTTTCATTTTTTACCGGGCAAAACGGAGTTCGCCATATTGAATTTGTTTTGGGGACCATATTTATTTAATAAAAATCCTGTTCTTAAGAAAAGGTGGGAGAATTATTTGAGGAATGGCTTTGGATTTCTATCAAGATTAGTGAAATGGATTTTCATAATGAGGGCTTCAACCGAGACATTTGGACCAATCAGCGGTGCGGCGATGGAAGCAGCATCGCCGGTTTATCGCGGATATTGAATAACGACCGGAATATTAACGGTTGGTATTGAGATCACCCGCTCATTGCGGACGCGGTAAAATTGGACATCGGTGGCGCAACCGATCTTCGGCATTTTCAGTATTCAGTTATGGGACATGGAAATGGTTAAGAAAGGCATCAAAAAATTCATTGAATGAACTAATTCAATTCTTTGGTAAAGAAAAAAACCACTCAAATGCAGTGTCTTTCAAGGATCTAGGGAAAATTTTAGCTAGGAGTTTATCCTCAAAAATGAAGTCACTACATAAGGTTGTGTATGCTGAGACATGGTTACTAGGGTCTCCTTTTCAACCGTATTTCTCAAATCTAGAAATTTCTATGCCTTGTGGCATTTGTGCTCTCAATATCTCCAAGGGTAAAGGGTTTCTTTTGACATATTATGATTTTTTTTCCATTTTGACTTTGGTCCAGTGTACTAAATTAGTTGTTGGAGGGATGGAACATTTTGTAGGAGTTGATTAAGTATGGGATCATTTCTTTCTTTTTTTTTGAGATAGAGGTGAATAAGGTGGAGGTGTATATGTATTCAAAGGGCAAGTGAATTGTAAAGTTGTGTGGGGAGATGGATTAGGAGATATGAGATTTGAATGCACAAAGCTAAAGGGATTCCCAATGGGCAACCTAAGGTGGTATTAATATTGTTAGTAGATTGTTTAGTTGTTGTAATAGTTGGATTAGTGTATGTAGGAACAGAGGTCACAATTGTGGAAGGAGGAATTGGGTTTCCACCTTGGATTTGAGTGAACCCCAAAGTTTGAGCACAAATAGTCATTGTAGGGACATGTTTATCAATAATGTGAGCTAGGCTACACACAATTTATATTCCTTGTTCATTATCAAGCATTTTCCTCATGTTATGTATGATAGGAACTATAGTACCAGCAATGTATTCAGAACTCACAAAGTTTTGTAGTTTTTTCTAGATCTTCCTACATTTGTGTTAGTTCTTATTGAGGGAAATTAGCAACCATTGTGTCAACATTAGTCACATTGGTTGTGGTTAGGGTAGTCATGGAAAATGAGGTATCAAAGTTATGGTTCATAGTGGGTTTACTAGTATCAACATTATGAGTGAAAGAGTTGGAAAACTCAAGATCCACAGCAAGTGTAATAGCACAGGATGGGATGAGTCTCAAACTATGTCTCACTATAGTATTGGTAATAGGACACTAGGTTGTGAAGCTCATACAAGTTTCACCAAACCTAAGTGCACCCAAAATGGAGAATAGGCACTAGATAAATGCAATAAAACACCCTATAATATGAAGTAAAATGCAAGTATGTAAAGAGATAACAATTTTCATATTTTAAACAAGATAGTTTATTAATTATGCTATGCACAAACCTAAAAAATGATATCTTTTAATTCCAATTTTGATTTGCAAACAATGCACTCAATTTGACCAATTAAACCTAATGCAAACAGTGATAGTTTTTTTTATTTTTCAAACTAAAACCCATATTTAACAACAAATAAAAAGAAGGAAAATAGAAAAATCAATGCCCAAAATATTGAAAAAACACCTGTACAAAGATAGATTTTCCTTAAGTCGAATAGGTCTTAGCACAAGGGTTACAAAAATTTAAATTTGAGTTTAAATCTTATAGCTAGGCTTTCCTATTTTAGACTGTAAGTTGTACTTTCACTGACATATTTTTCCAAATTTGTATGTCTAAATGCAAGTGCAATGAATGAAAAGTATGACACTTTTTGCAATGCAATTTTGACTCAATTTTTGAATATGAATGATTGAGCATACACTAATATGCAAGTACTATGCAAAATCAATGTAATATGCTTGCAAATTTTTGAATTATTTATATTTTAAAGGGTGTAAAATGCAAACCTAAAACCCTAAATGAGATGCAAAATAATGAAATGTGAACAACCCCAAATGAGATTCAAAGTAATGCAATGCAATGCAAACTAATGCAAATCCTATATCTGTTGTTTGTATGGACTCCAATTTTGAAAAGTTTATAGTGCAAGAATTTCATGTTCACCAAAATGAAATGAAGGAAAAATGAGGTGAATTAATAATGATAGCAAAGAGGGGGTATGATGCATCTATCTTCCTTATTTCATTAGGAACAAGAGATCCCCTAGGGCAAGATTGAATTTCAACCCTTAGGTGAGTCAACCTTGGTGGAGATCTTGTTGTTCTCCTTATGATTTAGGATGGGGTAAATCACCCTAAAATGCACTTTTGGGAGATGAATGAAAACTACTAAATGAATCAAAACATGTAATGTAACACATGAAACCTCTAAATTAAACCTTAATCTAAGAGAATCTAGAAAGCAATTTTAGATCTGAGAAGGGCTTGATTTTATTCACTTGTCACAAAAAGTTTGTGTTGAGTGTCCTCTTGGGACTCATTCGCCCAAGGGCGAATGGGTCTTGCTATGAGGGTTGAAAAAATTCTTTCATGGTCCTCTGGTCCTATGTCCACACTCCTAATTCCTCTGAGTTTCATAATCATAAACTCAAATAAATCTTTTAAGTGACTTTTGTGGCTTGAAAACTTTGACAACTTTCACAATTTTTCTCCTTTGATATATCTTCAATCCTTCTTCAACCTAAGATTTGCAAAACACACAAGAGGGAAAATTATTTGATTTTGGTGAATGTGGGTTTTCTTTGGTCAAACCTCATTTTGGTAATTAAGCCTTGAATTGAAACAATGAAACATGAAAGGAATGATTAAAGAATAATTTCTATGTTGCAACTCACCAAACCCTTGATTTGAAACCATTGGAGGATTGAAACTTAGTAGATATCTCGAAGGTCTTGGTCTTGCATGAAATTACTTGATTGATGATGTGATCTTGATGCTTGAAATTTGAATTGAATTCTTGAAACCTACATCACAATGTTAGCTCCAAAAATATGAATGATGCTTGATAACTTTGACATGATGCTTGAGATCTTGAATGCTGCAAAAAATGCTTGAGAATTCTGCTCTTGAACACCTTTGACAATAATCTTTGCTCTAGGAATGCTTGCATGAAAAATATAGATATCCTAGGATTTAAATTTGATAAAAAGGCCTTACTTTTATAGGTAATTTTCTAATTTCCCAAAAATTAAACATTACAAGCCAACATTTGAATTTGAATCTAAGATCATAAAAAGGCTACCAAAAACATATTTAAAATTAGAAATTAGAAATTAAAGGGACACATTCACCCAAGGGTGAATGGATCTTGACCTAAATTTCCAAAACCTATTCATTTCAAGGTGTTAAAAATGATAATTGCATTAATTAAATCATAATTATCCTTTCAAAAATTGTAATTAATTACGCTTGTAGATTCATAATAGGGCCAATTAGAGGCTTAATTAGGTCCAATTAATTAAGGGACCCAAACATAGTGTGAAAATGTAAAGGAGCATATTTTCTAACACTACAAGTCCAAATAAAGGTCAATTTTATAGAAGAGTTTTCTTATCTAATATATAATTTATAAACAACTTCCTCTTCTTTGGTAGGAAATAATGAAATTAACTCTTGTATATATCTTTTCCAATATAGTTTATTTTACTTGTTCAGAAACATATCTAGCCAATACATACATACATATTCAACATTTTATGTGTATTCTACATTTGTTCAATCCTAATGAATGAAATATATAAACCAATTAATTTGATGAATATATTTATTTTATCTATTATTTATGTATTTTCTTTATAATGAGAATTAGGATGTCATTTTAGTTGAAGTGTGCTTTATATATAGCATATTGGGGTTTTTATTTCTCACAAACTTAGGTTGAGTGCTCCCCATTAGTTCAAAATTAGTCTTTAATTTTATATACTTGAACATTACAAATTTTAATGCAAGACACCTTTCATTTGGAAGCACACTATTTGGATCTATATAAGATGATAAAAATCATGGAAAAATAGCTTTAATCTTTTAGGTATAAGAAATTCATTATTATGAATTAGGGGATTACGTCACTGGAGGAATGTTGTAGCTGCATGTTTCCTTGTAGGCTATGCTAGGGACTACATGCCCACGTGCATGTCTTGCTTGGTGTCATGATGTCTTGGGGTGGGGGTTTTGTGTGGTACGAGTGGTATTGAATAAATTTGTGGGGGTTTTGTTTATTTGGTGGGTGTTGGCTTGTTTGGAGTGTGGGTATCATGTGGTGTTTGACCCCTTTTAACCTTTTTGTTTATTTTTTCTCTTTTTGTATATTGTGATTATGGCAAGTGACTCAGGTGCTTCTGAGCCTGTTTCTTTTTGTGCAGTGGTGTCAAGGTTTTCCTAGCCTCAGGCTAAGCTCTCCAATACCTTTAATTTTTTGAACAATGACATATAAGGGGAGGGCCCAACATTGAATTGTAGCCCCCAGATTCACAAACTAAATGGATGCCTCGAGAGAAGCAAAGTTCTTCTAGTGTTGGTTATATAGCCAAAATCAATGGCTAAATATGTAAGTTACCTATCAAACCATGCATTGATTTGTAAATTTATGGGCATTCAAATTTATCTTCCCTTCCTAGAGTCATGGACTCGTAAGGTCTAGAATCCAGAAGGTGACATTGAGGTTATGCTTGCAGCCAACAATTACTTTGTGGTGGTGTTCTTGTGCATTTTGGATCGTAACAAGGTCTTTGAAGGGGGCCCTTATTTTTACAATCGAGTTGGCATGTTCATTAACCCTTGGCACATTGGATTTAATCCTTCCAAGGAACTACCATCAAGGGTTCCAATTTAGGTATGCCTCCCTTGGCTCCCATTGGACTTTTAGAATAATGACAGTCTACACATGATTTCTCTTTTGTTGGGCAAGCTCATTGGTCCTTTACAATAGAATTTGGACAACAAGGTGATCCCTTGTGCTCACATCTATGTTGAGATTCATTTGAATAACCAACTTTCAGATTCTCTTAAAACAATTTTGGGTCTATCTCATAGATTTAGTAGCAAGTTTATGAGGCTCACGAATTTTAGTGTTGTGTTTTCCATGAGTATGGACATTTGTTGTGGAAATTTCCAAAAAATTCCTCAACCGATTGACCTTCCAATGGAGTTTGAATCAATGCTCCTTTTGGTCAAGGACCCAGGGTGGACAGGGGAAAAGCCTCTTTGGAAACCACACAACAGAGGTAGAGGAGTGAAAATAACCTTTAAGGATATGAAGGGGGAGGAGACCTTCAATAGGTTTGAGGCTCTAGAGACATTAGGTGTGCATGAGGAGGTTTCTAAAATTTTATTCAGCAGGGATGGCCTTGTGGATGAAGAGCAATCTTTTCCACTAATGGCTACCTCTCCAAATTGGTTGCTTGATTCTATTGAGGCTTCACATATGGACACAAATCCTAGAATTGTGGACCCTATGTTGTAGTCCAACCTGAGGGAAATGAAGCTACTCATAATTTGGAGACACCCTCTATTTTGTAGCATGTGGATATGGGTTCTACTCCTAGAAAAGGCAGTAAAGTTACTCACTTGTTAGGAATGCAACAAAAATCAATTAAGGGAGGTTTGGATAAGAGTTCTAAAATTGGGCGCAAGAAGGATCAGGATAAATTAAAGTTAATGACTGAATTTTTTTTGGAATCAGGATCTGTTAAGACTATTAATTCTAACTTCTCTAACCCATAGAGATGATTGTCCTCTCATGGAGTGTGAGGGGTTTGAACAACATCCGTAAACAAAAGGTTGCTCATGATTTTATCATAGACTATTCTCTTGATGTTGTGTTTATTCAGGAGTCTAAATTGGTAGTGGAAGGTATCATAACTATTGCTACTAAATTATGGTGGCAAGGTCAATGTCAGTGCATTGGTTCTCAAGATAGTATTGGTGGAATCACTTGCTTGTGGGATCCTTGTAAAATTAACCCCTTTTGGTGGATTTCGAGTAGACATTTTCTATCTTTGGTGGCTTCAAGTGTTGTGTCTAGTGAAGCCATCCTCCTCACCAATGTGTATGCTCTGATGGATTATGCAAGTAAAGCTCGTCTCTACGCTCACATTTGTTTTGTGTGTTCCTCAGTTCCTCTTCTTCCTTGGATCATGGTAGGTGAATTCAATGCTATTATTGGAATGGAGGAGAAAAGAGGAGGTAGTGATAGATTGGAGGCTTCATCTTTTTTGTTTAAAGATAATATTCTTGCTTTAAACTTGATTGATATTAAGCCAAGAAATGGGCTTTTTACATAGAGCAATAAGAGGTGGGGGGAAAACTCTATATTTTAAAGATTGGATAGGTTCCTAGTCTCAAGTTATTGGATTGGCTACAAGTGGATTACCAGATCTGAAATTTTGGGTTGGAAGGGTTCAAATCATTGGCCTACCATGCTCTCAACATCAAGGGTTGGCTTGTCTAAGAATACATCTTTCAAATTCCAATTGATGTGGCTTTGTGAGCCTTCTTTGTGGGATTTGGTGGCTAATTGGTGGAGTCAAGGTATGATTGGGAATGGTATAGCTATGTACTCCTTCATTAAAAGGATTCAATTTGTGAAGTATTAGTTAAAGAAGTGGAACAGACGTAGTTTGGGGAATATTTTTCTAGCTAAAGTGGCAGCCCAAAAAAGAGT